>CM053624.1:323978535-324000536 GCA_028646595.1 Phalanger gymnotis | reverse complement strand
TTTTTTTTTTCTAAAACAGGGTTATTTAAGTATTTTGTCCCTTCTGTTAATCTAGGCAATCTGTATTTTTGTTAATATTCACCCACTTTTCTTATATTGGCACTTTTACTGACATATAGTTAAGCAAAATCATTCTTAATGAATTCTTTAATTCCATTTTCATCATTGGTATTGCCATCTTTTCATTTTTGATTCTAATAATTTGTTTTTCTTATTTCTTTTTTAATGAAATTTACCACAGGATTATCTACTTTTGTTTCATAGAGTCATATTCTAGATTTATTTGTTAATTCAATGGTTTTCTTTCAATTTTTATTGATCTGTCCTTTGATTTTCAGGATTTTCATTTTTGGGTTTAATTGGAGATTTTTAATTTGTTCTTTTTCTATTTTTTTTAATTGCATGTCCAATTAATTGATCCACTCTTTTCTGTATTTTATTAAGGTACACATTTAAAGGTAAAAAGATCCCTCTTTCCTGGAACCAAGAAATAGGTTTAGACAATGGAACTGGCAAACAGTTGCCCCTCAGGGCTTCCATTCCCTCATGACTGAAAGTGCTCCTTTCTGCCCTTGAACTACAATGCAGAAGTTGGTATAAACAATGGAGCTTCCAAACAATGTTTTGTTCTATGTCCAATGCTATCACAAGAGTCCCTTCCAGTCTCTTTCTTACCATTTGCCAGGTCTCCTTACCATTTCTGTCATGGGAGCAATTTTACCTGCTTCAGCTTTTGCAACTACCACCTTGTCCCATCACTAATGCTGGCTATGGACCAACTTCCACTCATGTCACAGATTTCACTTTCAGAGCTCCTAAGTTGTTTTAGGCTGGAAGAATATGTCCCTCTGATTTTTTATTCATTCTCTCACTCCAGAATTTGATTTGAGGAATTATTTTAAAGTTGTTTGGAGGGGAATTTTGAGAGAGCTAAGCTGAGTCCTTTCTCTCCTCAGCCATCTTGGATCCACCCCCACAATAGATTTCTACAAAGCCCAAAGAAAACCTGGAATTTGGCAAAATTATGGTTAATATAATGTTTATCTCTAAACCCAGGTGAGTGATCATACATAGTTCAGATCTGACTTCTGAGACCATTTATCAAAACGTACAGTAAAGGAAGATATATCATTACTCCTCTAGGCTATAAGTAATTACAGAAAATAATGATCCAAGAGTTTTAGCTATGGTGAGGCCATCCTCTGGCCCAATCTTCCATAAGATGACAGGCACTACTGCCCCATAGCTCAAAGATGAAACTACCAAGAGGACTCCCTCTCCACAGCCACCACAAGCTCTGCACACTACTGCTCCTCCTCCCCCAAGGACTGCCAACCAGGACTGTGACCCAGATACAAACTGAGCAAAGTGACAGAAGCTTTAGAAAGATATAGATATCAATAAGTATAGATATCAATATATAGATACATATGTGTGTCTATTTGTAAAACTTGTATGTTGTTCAACAAATAATTCATTTTTTCTTGTACAGTTCCTTGAATCTCAAAAGAAAAGGGAATCTGCCATTATGTTGATTCTACAACACAACTGTGTGAAATCACATCCACCTGTGTCCTATACGAACATTTAAATGAGCTTAGTTTAGCAAATAGCTGCAGATAGAATAACTAAGTCAAATGTTGATTTTTCCAAGAGAAGGTCAATGCAATATTACAGAATACACTATTGTTAAAGGAGAGGATTGGTCTGATTCCAAAATCATTTGAAAGTACTTAAAAGCTATGAGCATGCTCACTCATTGTTTAAAGATATAACAATAAAAAATAAACACACTTTTCAAACCCTTTGGTAAAACCTAATGCTTTTAGTATACAATGACTACAATTCTAGAATTTTAGCACTTTAAAAAATATTCTGGAGCCACATGTGGCAGAAAATTTCACCTTATCTCATTGGATATAACCAATCTTTTTATATGTACATACCATATATACCTCAAAAGAAGACAGTGATAGGTTAGAAACTGATACATGTCCTAGACCCTATGCCTGCTATGTAGTTAATTGAAATAGTCAATTTGAAACTGTAAGAAGGGCAGTTTGGCCCACCAGAGAAAGAGGGTTGGCAAGACACTTTCTCAACTGATTGAAATCATCTTATGATTGCTTATACTTTGGCATTCCCATTTCCATATGTGGGAGTAAAATATCCTTTTACTTATTTGATTCATTTTTGTATTCTGAATGGCATTTTTATTTACCCATCTTAGATCTTGTTGGAGAAGACCCCTTAGATGAGAGCTAAGGGAATTATAAGAGCAAATGGTAGTGGGAATTGAAGGAAGTACATTGACTTCATCTTGTGACCTAATTCTGGAGCCATCAAAGTTCCCTTTCTTTTCAATTATGGGTCTAGTCCCATCTCTGTCCTGTGAGAAAATTTTATTCAGTTGTGGGAATTATGAGAAAATTTTACTGCATTGTTTAAACCTAACCCTATGTAGCTGGGAAGCCAGACCACCTCTCCCTACTGTTTAGAGGCCCTTAACTAGAGACCTGGGTTATGCTTGCTAAAAGTCCAGACAGAGCCAAAGATCAATGCAAGGAGTTTTCTCACAAATAATATCTCAAGCAACTCATATGCTTTACTTGAAACTGGCCATGTGCAGGTCAATCAGATATAGTTTCCGTGTTCTTTTGATTGAATATAGACACTTAGGGGGAGTGAGATACCTCTTTTTTTTTTTTTTTGTTTCATGCCACTGCACCTGTTCATTCTCCCCTTCTTTACTTGAAAAGTCCCTAATCTTTCCTTCAACTAGAAATCAGATTAGCTAACTCTGTCTACTGGTTATTTTTTAAATAATTGATTTTGTTTTATTAATTGTTTTTAATGCATAAAATCTGCCTCCCCCTGTATCCAGGATTTAGCCCTAAGCTGAGGAGGCCTGGTCCCAATTTGGTAGGCAGTTAGTATGCATTGCTTAATAAAATGAAATACTTAGAAGCTGGAACTTTGTTTCCTCAGTCATTTTCATCTTTCAACAACCACAGATCCAATAACAGAATTGTTTATCTGGAATTTGAGGTGGGAGTGAAATTGGAATAATGGTGAACCTCATTTTCCTATTTAGAAAATAGGTTACACCACATCAACTGAAGCAAATAGGCAAGATTGGAAATTTAAGGTCACCTGTCCTTGAAGGTACAGCTTAACGCTACTGAATTAGCTGCTGTGCCAGACAGGCTTTTACAGATATTTTTCTATAGAGGTATATTTCTCTATAGTTATACGATTGGGCAAGAATTGTAGAAGATACTTGATGTTCTTCTGTCTCTTTACTGATGACAAAATTTCATTTGTTTCATTAGAGCAAACTGCAGCCTTAAGCCTCCCTTAAACAAAGGTCTTTCTCATACACATATAATTTATTTGTAGTTCATGGTACATGTGACCATGGAGGTAATTACATTCACTGATCCAGTGAGAATCAATATTAACTCAAGAAGCATGAGACAGGGAGTTGTGCTCATGTAAAGGGTTTTCCAGTGTCATACAGGATACACTTAAATTCAAAATAGAAAATGGAATCCCTATTGAGGCAATGTCTTCAGTTCATCCCGAATTCTGGAGCCAACTAAGTTCCATTTCTTCAGTTACAGGTCTAGTCCTACCTCTGTCTTGTGAGAAAATTTTATTCAATTGTGAGAATATTTTATTGCATTGTTTGAACTTAACCCTATGTAGCTGGAAAGCCAGCCATCTTACCAGCTGGCATGTCACCCAGAACAGAAAGGAGGCTCTGGAAGACTTAACCCTTTCATTCCTGGAACTCCTTTGCTGTAGACACCTCTTCCCCTCCCCTTCCCTCGCTGACTGATGAGTGCTTCAGCATTCCACCACATCTCTGAAATATTTTCTTTTTTTCTTGTTTATTTTTTCTCTTAAAGATTAGCCTTAACCCCAAATCACTCTGGTCCCAGACCAAGACCCACTTGGTCACTGTTTGGGCTATGATTGGCTCAGAATGAATGTAAATAATAATTGTTTCTGTTTTCACTAGAAACCCTGAGAGTCTTCCCCTCCCAGATCTATTTTTTTAAAGGCCCTTCTTCACCTCATTTTTTCTTAAGCCTTACTCACTGAATGGGCACTGCTTCAGTCAAACTGAGACCTGCTAAAGACTTTAGCTTGAAAAGGCCAAGGTCCGCCACTGCATCCTGGGCCATCTCCAGTTGTCCTGACCCATATCTGGCCACTGGACCCAGATGGCTCTGGAGGAGAAAGTGAGGGTGGTGACTTTGCACATCCCTCCCTCACTTAAATTCAATTCACTTGCATGTTACAGCATCACCTTCCTGATTCCACGGTCCTCTTCAAGAACAAAAGACAAACAAAAGACAAAAAGCAATATTTAGGACCATTTCCATTCATATTTTACTCTCCTCTCCAAAGAATGGCTGTACTACTATGAGTGTATTCCTACTTCCCCCTTCTCTCATATCCAGTTTTGGAATTATAATCAAATCAATTCTGTCATTTTTGTGTGTTTCCACTTTCCACTTCTATAATTTGCTAACCTAAAATCTTTTCCCTTTCCTGGCCACACTCCTCTATATCTTATCTCACCTTATTAGAATGTGAGCTCTTTGAGGGTCTTCCACTTTATTTTTTTTTTTTTTTATCCCTGGTGCTTAGCATATTTTGTACAAAGTAACTCAAGTCAACAGGCAATTGTTAAAAATACTTAACTTGTGCCATGTACTGCACTAAGCAGCAGAGATAAAAGAAAAAAAAATCCTCATTGAGAGGAAACTTTAACACCAGCATGCAGAAAGGCTGCTAACACAGGTTCTTTGCTTTACTTCTGCTTTATTATGGAAAGTAACTTTAAGGGGTTAACAATCTCACATTAATCACAGATACAAATTTAACTCACTTGGTTTAGGAGAAAAAGCCAGTAACCTGAACTTCAGAACGAATACAAATAGAAGTTACAAGCATCAACAGACAGATCTTGTCTGATTCAAATCACAATTTATAGTTACCAGGAAAGCATCAACATCTGAGTTTACAAGCCGGGGAGCTCTTAACGATGGCTGCCCAGAGTCTCTTCAAGTCACATGCCACTCTTCCAGTGAGTGAGAGCTCCAAGGAAAAAATACCAACCCCTGAGTTTATATATCTTGTTTAGGGTCAAAGGGCATCACAAACATGTGACTCAAACCCATGCAAACCAGGTTTTCTCTTGAGGCAAGGAGGTCATCAAAGACTCCTGATCCAATCACAGAAACAAAGGCCAGACTCTTCAAGGGGCACTTGATTAAATAAGTGCTAAAAGAGAAAACAGCAAAAGAAAGTCCAACCTTTATTACTGATACATCTCCACCCCTTTCCAGGATAGCCTTACAGTCTGATGAGCAAAGTAACATGCAAACTGGAGGATTATAAAAGATATGATTTTAATTTGTCTTGAAGGAAGTCAGGAAAAATGGGAAATAGAGATGAGCAGGGAGAGAATTAAAGCTATGGTAGGCATCCAGTGAAAATGCAGTCAGAAGACAGACTATGTGAGGAATAAATCAAACAGTACATGGAAGGGACTCAGGGATAAAGAGATGGGAAAGGTAGGAAGGAGCTAGAATATGGAGATCTTTAAGATATATTTGGTTCTAAAAGTAACAGAGAATCACTGGAGTTTGTTGAATAGGGAGTAATGTGGTCAGACCTCTAGTTTTGGAAGATAATTTTGAAAGTTGAGTACAGGATGGACTAGAACAGGGAGATATGAAACAGAAACTATTCAGAAGTGTATTACAATATACCAGGTATAAGGCAATGAGTGCCTCCATTTGGGTGTTTGCAGTGTCATAAGAGAAAAAGGGGTAAATCCTAGAGATGTTAAAAAGGTAGACTATATAAGACAGAACTCAACAACAGACTGGATTTGGGGTGGAGTTGAGTTGTTGAGAATAAAATCTAGATTGTGAGCCTGGATCACTAGGAGATTGGTGGTTTGCTTGGCAGTAAGAGGAAAGAGGAAGAAAAGAAGGCTGAAGGGACAGTAATAATAATTTCAGTTTTGGGTAGGTTGCATTTCAGGTGTCTATGGGACTTCCTATTTGAGGTGCCCAATAGGCAGTTAGAAATTTGGGACTGGAGGTTAATAGAGAAGATAAAGGCAGATAAATAGATCTTAGAATCATGTTCCTAAAGATGATAATTTAATCTATGGGAACTGATGAGATCACCAAATCAAAGAATAAAGAGAAAAAAAGAAAAAACAAAGAAAATTACCTAGGACAGAGTCTTGGGGAACACCCTGGGTAAGTGGACATTACCTGGATGAAGCATCAGAAAGGAAACTGAGGAGGAGAGTGAGGAAAAAGTAGTGTAAAAAAAAAAACCTAGAGAGAAAACAATATTAAGGATGAGATGATGATCAGTCATGTCAAAGCCTACAGAGAGGTCAAATTGGGTGAAGAGTAAAAAACAATTGAATTTGACAATTAAGAAGTCATTAGTAACTTTGGATGGAACAGTTTCCGTTGAATGATGAGACTGGAAGTCAGAGTCCAAAAGGAGTGAGAGAAATCCTAGACAGAGATTGGACACACTCTCCTCAAGTTTAACCACAAAAAGAGAGCCAATGCAAGATAACAACTAGTAAAGATGACTGGATAAATTGAAAAGTTTTTGAAGATGAAGAGACATAGACATGCTTATAGTCAGTAGGAAAGCAGCAAGTGGAAAGGGAGAGATTGAAGATTAGTGACAGAGTTGGAATAATGGAGGGGCAATTTGCTGGAGAAGATGGAATAGAATGTAATCACTTATGCATGCAAAGTAATGTGTCTTGGAAAGGGGAAATGCCACCTTTTCCTGTGAGAACAGATGGAAGGAGAGAGTTAGCAAGAGACATCAGAGGAATATCTCTGTAAATGGATTCATATTATTTTCAGTGAAATATAAGAGGGAAGTAGGATAGGGATACATGAAAGGTTTTAGGAGGTATTTAAAGGTTTAGAAAAGTCACTGTGGTGAGTGGGATAGTAAGTGCTTAAATGCTGTTATTCATTCATTCAGAATTTCTACAGATACTCCTGTTTGCACAAGACATTGTATTGTTTGCACCAAGCCCCCAAATGCTACAGTATCATTCCAACAATATTCACAAGGAGCCAAAGCACAAGAAAATCTACAGAACTTTTATCAATAGGGAAATCATACATTTGACATAAGAAATTTGTTGACTTTGTGACATGCAGGCATTTAGTTTGTATTGGCAAGTCATATTTGATATGGCCAAAGCTACCAGAGGATATTAAGGGAGGTAGGAATAAGGAGAGGTTCATTCCAAACCTTATCAATGGTACATAAAAGCCTGATATTAGCCTGGCTTTCATAATCACTGTGATCTCTTTAATTGTACAGAGCCAACCCCCTGCCCTCTGAAAAAAAAATTGTTAAGCTACAGAACAGTGATCCATTTTATTAAATTGAACTAAGTTTTTTGCCTTCTAAATTTTACATTTTGTAATTTGTGTGGCTGAAAATGTTCCTGATGGTTCTTCTGTTTTGTTTTGTTTTCCTGTATGTCTATAACGAGAATTGAGGATTTGGTTCCCTGTGCTAAGTCACAGGATCAGAATGGTGCCTTTCCCTTATGACATATCAATCAAATTCTGATGACAGATAATAAAATAAAAGCAACAGGCATTTAAAGTTACCTAGGAGACAGTAAGACAGAAAAAGGGAATCTAAGATACAGCCAAGCACAAAGTATTCTGGGGAAAAAAACCTGACTCATACAGCAATTAACCTCATATTTATTTCATCTCCCATTCACTTATGAGATCAGTATAGATACAGAACATCCCCATACTTAAGAAATTGGATGTAAATATTTTGGGAAGGGCAGGACTAAATGTGTGCAAATTTAGTATGAAAATGGTGTCATTTTGTCCTTCTGATGAATAGAATTTAAGCATAAATTTATAAAATGGATTGATAATTTGCAAGCACGAAAACTGTCTGAGACTATAATTTAAGGGAGAAACAAGATTTCTGCCTAATATCCCTGAGTAGTTTCCGTGGACCCATGGCGAACAATTTAGATAGACTATTTAGAATTAGAATAAACAATACTTCCTGTAAAATCCCAAATCGTGATTCATTTAATGCTTGAAATGCAGTTCTTATCTAATAGAAAAACTATTTCCTTCACTGTGTATATATTTAATTCACTTTTCTGAGCACAGGTGATATTTACATGAGGAATTCACAATTCTCTTGTGCAAAGTTGAGGTATCTTATTCTTTTCATATTTTGGCAGATGAGTGACTAAAAACTCCAGTGGCTCCCTATTACATCTAGGATGAAATATTAAGTTCTCTCTCTGGCATGTGAAATACTTCATCCTGTGTCCTCTTTCTATCATTTTAATTTTCTTGCACATTACTCATTTCTTAGCACTCAGTTATCCAGGTCTACTTGCTAGTTTTCATACATGACTCTCTATGGCATTCAAAGCCCTTCAAAATTTACCCCAGCCCCACCCCCACCTTTCTGGCCTTCTCAACATGAACTCTTTGATCTAATGACACTGGCCTCCTGAGTGCTCCATGAAGAAAAGACTCCATATCTCAACTCCAGGCAGTCTCTCTGGCTGTCCCCTGTGCCTGGAATATTCTCCTTCCTTTGCTCTGACCACTGATGTCCTTGCTTTCTTTAAGCCACAAATAAAATCCCACCTTCTAAAGGAAGTTTTCCCTAACCTCTCAATTTCAATGCTTTCTGTATCTTTATTTCCTATTTATCCCATACATAGCTTGCTTTGTATATATTTGTTTGTATGTTGTCTCCCCCAGAAGAGAGTAAACTCCTTGAGGGTAGGATTTTCTTTTTTATATCCCCAGTGCTTAGAACTATGCCTGGCATATAGTAGAAGCTTAATAAAGTTTATTGATTGAATGATTGAATTTTAATTCAATTCAATTCAATAAATATTTATTATACACCTTTGCACTGGCTGTCTCCCCCTGGCCCCACAGGCCCTAGCCAATGTTCTTCCTTGTTTCTGCCTGTGGGAATCCCTGACTCAAGTGGCCCCTTTCTAAGGCACATTTTCTGGTCTCTGCCTTCCTCTGTCCCAACCCTAGTTCCTAATATCTTCTCCTCTAAAGTTACTGTTCTAGTATCTACTTTTTAATTTTATTTTGAATTTATAGAATAACAAAAGCATTTCCATGACAGTGCAATAAAAAAGATTGTACATAAAACTACAAATCTACTCTGCACAACTTGAAATTCCTTTCAAATATAAGACAAACTACAATATAATTTTCCTTTTTCTACCCCTTTCCCTAGATGTGTGTGTGTGTGTGTGTGTGTGTGTGTGTGCAAGTGCACGTATATGTGTAAAACTATCCAATCCACACTTCTATTTGTCAGTTATTTTTCCGGATGTATTAATATCTGTTATATATCTCTTTGTGTACACATTGTACCCTCCATTAGAATTTAAGCTCCTTTAGAGCAGCGATTGTTTCACTTTTGTCTTTGTATCTTCAGATTTTAACAGAGTTCCTAGAATAGGGGGCCCCCAAAGGTCAAGTCTCCCTTCAGATGTGTAGAGGAAGGGGCTTTCAGTTAGACATCGAGGAATGGGAGAGAGTCACTGCTTCAGTACTTGAGTAGCTGCTTAGGGGTGGAGATCTGTGCCTGGTATAAACAGTGCTTGGGAAATGCCTGGGCTTAGCAAGATACTGAAGTTAACTAAGTTAATTGGGCCCTACTTGAAAAAAGAGCAGTGAATGTTCAGGGATAGCTCTGAAAGAGTGCAGTAGATAGAGTGCTACGCCTAGAGTCGAGAAGACCTGAATTCAAATATGACCTCAAAAACTTACTAGCTGTGTGATCTTGGCCAAGTTGCTTAAACTCGTTTTCCTCAGTTTCCTCATCTGTAAAATGAGCTAGAGAAGGAAATGGCAAATCACTCCACTATCTTTTCCAAGAAAACCCTAAATAGGCACATGACTGGGACATCTGAACAAAAATACCTGTTGATTGATTTGAAAGGCAGTCACAGAAAAAGGTGCAGATATGATTGGAGAGGGGACAGGTTGGTAGTGAGAGATCAATGTGGGCTGCCACGTCCAGGACCTGACCTCAAAGCAGAGCCCTTGGGTGTAGTCCAGAGCTAGAAGAAGCTCAACCGAGTGGAGAAAGTCTGAGTGATTTGGTGTCTGGGATCCTGCATTAACAGTCACCAATCAGGCTCTAAGGAGAACACTCAGGAGTTTTTTAGCCTTAGGTAAGGCTGGCCTGGGAAGAGCCCACAGGTCAGGTATGAGTGCTGCTGGTGACTGCACCTCCTCTGCCCCAGGCACTGCTCAAAGTACTGCCATTTCACAGCCCCAGGTTTCTTGATGTCTATTGGAAAGCTCCTTCTCTTTGAATATTATTGTTGTTTTCGGAAACCGCCACTGCTGGAGAGTCTGATAGGGCCAAACTATAGACCCAGGCTTGGTTCAGAGGCAGATTGTGCCCTCCCAGAAAGGACCTCTCGTGCCAATGAATCCAATCTGTAAACTCATAAAAATTTCCTCTAAAACAAGCCCCAAAAGTACTCATCTAGTCTCTGAAAACTTCAGGTGAAAACTCCCTCTAACTAAACTTTCCTTTGGGAGAGTTCTCACCGTTAATCTATTTTTCCTTTCTGTTAAGCCCAAATCTGCTTCTGTGGCTTCGACTCCTTGTTTCACATTCAGCTTTCTAGGGCACAGCAGAACAAGTCTAAACCCGCTTACCATGACAGCTCTTAAATATTTTAAGACAGCTACCAAAGTGTGTGCAAACTTCTCTAAAACCAGGTCTCTGGAGCTGTGGCTACTGCTGGTCCAAGTGTTTTTCTTCCTGTCTTTCCAAAGGTACCTAGAACAGCCTGCTTTCTTCCCTACCCCTAGCACTGGTGAAAACAACAGCAATGCAGGTTCCAGGTCTGTGGGATGACAGGAGAAAAAGAGAAGCATCTCATGTTTCTAAGAGGGGACTTTGCTTAGGATCCTCATGAGTAATAGAAGCTGAGCTGAGTACTGATTGTCCCATAGAGATTTTTTTTTATTCCTGTTGAGTTTGGCATCCTAGGGAAATTATTCCTTTAGCTACCCCTCTAAGAACAAATTGTGAGATTTCCTTCCAGATATCTGTACCTTCTTAATCTTCAATTCAATAAACATTTATTAAGTGGCTACTATGTGCTAGGCATTGTGCTAAACACTGGGGATTAGTGCTGTTTCATTGAACATTGTAAGTATCATATATTTCACCACCAACCCAGAAAGCTTTAAATACAGATGCCTCATAGCACATCTACTTGTTCTCCGTGTCACTGGTGCTAAGCGCTGGGAGTGGATATTTCAAATAATTTCCTTTTGGAAGAATTTCAAAGGAAAGTTTGCTTCCTATAATGTACAAGCTTGTCAAATACTTTTGCTATCAAGTACTAAGAGTTGGTTATCAATAGTTATAAAGGGAAGAGTTGTGTGCATGTGTGGAAGAATCCTCACCTTAGACCTAAGTAGAATCAGGGCAACGTTGTTACTACTGTTATAAATTTAGCCTTTGTTTTAACAAATAATATGCTCGTGAAATTCCTGTTTTCATATTCATTGAGTGTACTCTCAAAGCACTTACAATTGAGTTGAGGAGATAACATGCAAATAAATATACACAAAGCAAGTTATATGCAGGATAAATAGGATATAATGAAAGTAAGAAAAGCCCTGAAATAAAGAGGAAGTAGAGAAAGTTTCTTACAGATCTCCCCTTGTTTTACTTCTACTGAGTAGGTCTCTGTGAACAATATTTGCTTCTTCCAGAAATGTATAATTTTGTTGATCATTAAACAAAGACAAGTTTTGCTGAGGACAGTGAGAAGTTAAGTAACTTGCTTAGTCATACAGCCAGAATATATTTCTCTACCCAGTATACAATGCATATGTATGTGTATGTGCATACATTTTATATGCGTGTATGTGTATGTATAGATGCATATGTACATATACACACATATACATACAAATCATAGTTCTGGTTACAAAATGTGTGTATTTGTTTATTTTAAAGCACATCTGTGATTTCATAAATGTAAAGAACTCCTAGTTAAGAAGACCCTCTCCCAATGCAGGTCAGTGCCTTTTCGGTAACTTATTCTTCCGACAAGTGACTTTAAGTGACTTGCCTAGGCTCTGGGTGGAATGTATCAGAGACAGTACTTGAAACCATCTTTTTCTGACTCCAAGATTGACTCTCTCTTTATTATGTACTACTTCAAGAATAATAAGCATTAAATACATGTTTGTAGACAGGGCATTATATCATAGGCATTATCGAAGACATTTTTGTGCCTTTTTTTCTTTTTGCTGTTTTGTCACAGTCCTTGGAGAAACTGAAAAGGCAAGTTTGGCCCTGCAGATGCTTGTGTATTTTTATTTTTCATAGGTCCATGGCCTCAATATCCATCATCTGGTGTCCAATCTAGTGGTAAACCCTTCTGTACATAATTAAGCTGGTCTTGGGAGAGCAGATCAAAGCTATCACACAGACTTTATTCAAAGACTTTCCATTTTCCTTTAAAAACTCATTCAACAGTGAGCAGGAGAAGATAATTTTCAGAGTAACACCCTTCCTTGGCTATGAAGAAGTCATACTAGGCAGGCAGATGGCCTATTCCTTTCACAAAAGAATGACAATCAGAAATGGTGCCAACACTTTGCTGATTTTATTTATTCTGAAATTGGTTGCCTTCCTACATTTCTCCTGTTTATTTAAAAACTGTTTGATTTTTTTTTTTTGCTTCTGTGGTTAAAAGAAACAACATGTACCTGTCCTTATCAGGCTTAAGTATAAAGTCTAAAAATAAACCCACATTAATTAAATTGCAAATGTAATCATTGGGGTTTGATTCAATTAGAAAAAAAGCAGGCCTGGCAGGATGTAAAATTCCCTTGAACATTTTATCAAGAGCAACAGGAAACACTTTGCCAACACAAACTGGCCATAGTTGGTCAGGAGTCAGCCAGGATACAGAAAAATAGAATAACATCAAAATTAACATGAAATACAGATATAATAAGTCTTCCCTATTCATTTTAGTAGTAGCAGTAATTATTTTTTATATATTGCTTTAAAATGTACAAAGTATTTTACAGTTATTATCTTATTTGATCTTCAGAACTGCCCTGGGAGGTATATGCTATTTTTATGCTCATTTTATAAATGAGGAAACTGACACAAATAGAAGTTAAATTATTTGCTCAAAATAATTATCTCAGAATATAAAACTCAAGTCTTCTTAACTATACACACTATCTCATTTTTTTTTATTTTTAATTTAACTGTCATCAAAACACAAATGTTTCAATGTACAAAGAACACAAAAAGAGGATTGTATGTGAAAACATTAGTTTCCCTAATGTACTATTTGTTGAAAAAAATTATAAGTTCAATTTAGGATAGTAATAATAAAATTGCCCTGATTCCATTGATATCTAAAGTGAAGATCCTCCCACATAGGCACACAAGCCTTCCCTTCACAAATATTGATGGCAAACCCTTACTGCTAGTCACCCAAAAGTATCTGACAAGATTTTATAAGAAACAAACTTTCCCCTGAAATTCTTGCAAAAGGAAATGATCTTGAAGATCTTAATACCAGTGACACTGAGTACAAGTAGATGTGCTATGAGGTGTTTATATTTCAAGGTTTCTAAGTTTGTGGTGCAATTTGTGATACCTATAATGTTTAATGAAACAAGATGTTAAATGAAGTTACCTAAAAAACAAGAGTGAGCATATTGCTGCAGGCTATCAACATATAAAAACTTCTGAAATAGGCAACAAGAGATAAATATGACAAATGCTCATTTTCTATCAGCCTGTTAAGTAGGGAGTAGTAATGTGCATAATTTCCTCTGGTTAAAAATGTTCTATTTTTATAGTCACAATTAAAAAAAAATAAAGAACTGAAAATGTACCTGTTACAATGGCCTCTTGACAGACATCCAGAACCAGAACAGCATAAACTTACTGAAGAAATACCACTATCTCCCAAGGGGTCATAAAATGATGCAGAAAAAAATTCAAATTACAGTTTGCTATCTTTTTCTCTTAAAACGTGTAGTCAATGATGTGATTGTATCTAAATATAAAAACAAAAATAAATCTGGATATTACAAAACCATTGGTTTTTAGACTAACAGGTTCAAGATTGAAAGATGCTTTCAGTACATACGTCTTCAAGGGAGACTGAACATGGACTCTGTAACCAAACCACAATTGGCAAGAGTGAAAATGACCCCATGATATTCTGAGGGAGCTGTTTTTCAAACAATTAACAAGGACCATAAAAGATCATAGAGTTAGTTTCCTTTTGTGAAGGGAATAGGCCATCTGCCTGCCTAGTATGACTTCTTCATAGCCAAAAAAGGGTGTCACTCTGAAAATTATCTTGTCCTGCTCACTGATGAATGAGTTTTTAAAGGAAAATGGAAAGTCTTTGAATAAAGTCTTTGTGATAGGTTTCATCTGCTTTCCCAAGACCAGCTTAATTAAGTACAAAGGGCTTACCACTGGAAGAGTGGCCACCAGATGATGAATATAGAGTCTACGAACCTATAAAACATAAAAATACACAAGCATCTGCAGGGCCAAACTTGCCTTTTCAGTTTTCCCCAGGCCTACAGTTAGAGATCATTGAAGTCAACCCCCGTATTTCACATGGGAAAGAAATGGAGCCTTAGGGAGTTGAAGTGACTTGCCAGGTACACCCAGATTTTTCCTGACTCCAGGTAAAGTGTTTATTCATTATTCTCTCCTGTCAATTTTGTCTCGTAGGTAGCAATAGAAAGGGAACTTATTAGCCCTGATAGCTTGTAAGAACTGATATGATCAATCTGTCAAAGAAAAATTTAGAGAGAACACTTGTGAAGTGATTCATAATGGAGTATTGGGGGGAAATTATGGTTGCAATGAAATCTACCTAAGTTTTCCAAAAGATAAGGGATACATTCCCAAAAAGCATTAAATTATCTAATGGCAAAAAGTTACAAGACAGGAAGACCCTTAATCAACTTATTTAGCTCCTATGCCTTGTGTATAAATGCCTATAAGCCACACTATTATAAATTCTTTGTATTGATATTTTGGAGATAATTTTGTCATGCAGTGTAAAGTCAGAGAGAATGAACAGATATTTTTATAGAAGCATCTAAGTAGCCTAGTGGATAAAGTATGGAACTTGGAATCAGGAAGAACTGAATTCCAATGCTGCTTCAGAAACTTACTAGCTAGGATACCCTGAGTAAGCCATTTAACCTCTGTCAGCCTCAGTTTGTATGTAATTGGAATCCTAATAGCACTTAATTCATAAAATCTATAGAAAATGCCTTGAAATCCTTAAATTTCTATATAAATATTAGCTATTTTTATATTTAGGTCTGCTGTTCTCCTTGTGTGAAATGTACAGTCAGTTCTGCTATAACTCAACATATAAATTCCTAAAAATCACAGGGCTATGCAAGATTATTAACAAAAACCATAGTGCTTATGGGGGAAATGGGGTTTTCAACCCAATATTCAAAACCTTGTTCAGTGTTGGGGGTGTGAGGGGAACTGACAAATTCAGCAGATAGACTTGGATGTGAGAGCCACAGCCATAGCGGAAGACAGGGGGATTGTGGGTGGAGATTTTGTGTTTGTGCTGATTCTCCTCTACACACAGCCTCAATTACACAAGAAGATATACAATAAAGATGGAACTTAACCTTTAAAATGTTTGTGATTTGTGAGTTACTACTGTTAAGTGGTACAATTTTCTGTGTTCTTGTTATTTCTTGAGGAAGAAATAGAGCTTAAACGAAACAAAATTTTCATTATTTTCAAAATATCCCTTTACATTTCAATCATGTTGGCATAAACTTTTGTTTTCAAACCAAGCATTATAGCAGAAATGATGCTACTCTTATTTTCGATCAATTTTATTCATAATTTATCCATCTTTCCAGAACTTTTCCAACCTTGCAGGTGCTATTTATTTCTCATTTAGTCCTTGATGTCTTAAGTCTTTTCCAACAATATATACTCCACATTTTAATTCCACTCTTCTCTAGAGTGCTAGACTTGGAGTTGTGGAAGACCTGGGTTCCAACCCTCATTTGGATATTTCTTATCTGTGTGACCCTGAGTGACCCAAATGATTTCATTTCCCCAAGCTACTGTTCCCTCACTTACAAAACAGGGATCAATATAGCATCTATCTCAGTGTTGTGAGAATCAAATGAAATAATGTACATAAAGTTCTTTGCAAATCATAAAGTATTATATAAATATGAGCCTTTTATTGTATAGGCTGCACAATTAACAAGTTGTATCATTTTACTCCCCCATCAAAATGCACGATTTAACACTTTATTGGCATCTAGTGCTGGTATGTTGGATATTATCTTGTTCACTGATTACTTCATGGGACTATTGCTTTATATCCTCAACTCATTTTTAAGATCATTGTGTACCAAAAAATCCCACATACATTCTAGGTAATATATGACTCATGAAACTAGTAAATAGTATATACTCAGTACATAAATTCCACACTACTGAAGTCATTATTGATTGAGCAATGTTTTTGTTAGTATTTAAATCCAGACTGTGTCTGTGAGGATCTAGGTTAGGGCTCCCAAACTTACCAGCTATACATCAAATTCTGAAGCTCCTTGAGGAAGAAGGTGAGGCAGGAAAGCTGTCTGGGGATTGGAAACTCATGTGGGATTTGATTCCAGGAAAGAGTAGTAATAATGCAAAGGAGCATCATGTGTGTGGGAGGTTGAGGTAATAAAGAAGAGAAACTTTTTTAAACAGATATTGCTATGGTCTTCAGGAGAGTTGTTCTACTCCTTGCTTCCAATTTTGTTTTCTAGAACAAAGTATAAACTTAATCCCTTGTCTACAACAGTCCTGAAACTATTTGAAGCCATAAATTATATGTCCCTTTGTTTTTCTGTTCCAAAATCCAAGGATTCCCTTCTGCTTTAACAAATTCTCATATGGCAACTGTGATAGAACTAATATCTAGCATTTTTTTCCCCACAACATGTTTCTTCTATCCATCTTCCAAGAGCGTGAGTTTTTTCCTGAAAGGAAACAAAGCTTTCCCTGAAACATGACTTGACCCTGTTTCACTGGTGCAGTTTTCTAGGCACCTAAGGGAATAAAAAGTATCATTCACATGGAATTGAGCCCCTACAACTTGGTGGGTGTCTTAAGATAAGTCACTGTATCCTGCCCAACTGACCAGATGCCTTGCTATATCAAGATTAATGCCAATATATTCTTTTTACATTCTTTTGTTGTGTTAGGTAAAGTAAATGTCCTTTATAAAAATTGTTCAATGACTTGTGAGTGCCTCATTTTGTCCCAACTTAGAAGCTGTACCAGTTGGGTGCTGGCATTAGACCTACCCCTAAAAATATTAACTTTAGTTCTCTTACCATCTTTGTTACCATTCTTGTACAGTTCTATTTTTCCTATATTTTTAATAAAATTCTTAGAACTGAACACAATATTATGCATTTAACATAACCAGGGAACAGTTACAAAGGGATTATCATATCCCTTGCTCTGTGTACTGTACATCTCTACATTCAGCCTAAAATGATGGAGGGTCAAAATGTTAATTTCTATGGAACTCACTGCTGACTTAAACCACTTTGCCTTGTATTTCTGAAGTTCGTTTAATTTAAATTTAATAGAAACCAATGAAATCTTGTTGGTTTGGCCTGTTTTTCTACCTTGTCAATATCTTTCAGTATCTCAACTATGTCATCTAATGCTTAATTGTTTATTATTGATACACATAATCTACACATTTTCAAGTAGTCCATCTATATCTTCATCAGTCACTGATGAAAAACACTGAATGCAGAACTAAGAAGAGAGCCCTAGTAATAGTCCATCTAAGAGAAACTTCCCTCTAAGATGACATCGATCTCATAAGCACTAATCTTTTTCTTAGTCACTAGGCCAGTTTGAACTCCTATTCTTCTATAGTGAGAAGAAAGTACCCCTTTTCTGCACCACACTCCTAAAGAATAATTCTTTGTAGTAGGCATCAGATTTCAATGAGCTTACTTCTGGAGATACTTGCTTGGGCAGGATGGTGGCTCTCGACCTACATATCAATGGAAGTCAACTCTTATTCCAGGACAGACAATACAGATGGATAATGCACTGAGCCCACAAAGAAAGAATAGGAAAAAAAAAACAAGCTGGATTGTTTTCTGTGAAATTTCAAATCACTTTCTCTACCCTAAATTTCCCATAATGATGAATGACTAACTTTTTAATAAAAAATATTTAATCAGTCCCTCTCCCGCCCTCCCCATCACTGTCCTCTTGCCCTCCCTCGCCCTCTCTCTCCTCCTCCTCCCCCATCCCCATCCTTCCCTCCATGCTTCCTCCTTCCTCCCTTCCCCAGCCT
Organism: Phalanger gymnotis; assembly: GCA_028646595.1. NCBI lineage: Eukaryota > Metazoa > Chordata > Mammalia > Diprotodontia > Phalangeridae > Phalanger > Phalanger gymnotis. The sequence continues at coordinate 323,982,037 of CM053624.1, read as the reverse complement.
AGATGATGCTGTAGTAGAGACATTCGAGGAAACCATGGAGCCACCGAGACAGACATCACAGGCCTGTGCCAGGACCTGTTCTCCAAAATGGCCATGATGGCAGCCACCAGGGGAGAGTATAAATTTCTGGAAAATGTGAACAAACTGACTAGCTTAGTGTATCTAGAAATGAAAGATATTGCAGTAAACATAAGTAGAAACCTAAAGGACTTAAACCAGAAACATGCAGCGCTTCAGCCTTATCTGGATCAGATCACTATAATTGAGTGGCAAGCAGCAGCTCTAGAGCGGGCACCTTACAAGTTGGTTGCATATTTGAAGAAACTAGAAGCAAAGTATGAGAAGTTAGAGAGGCGACAAAAGAATTCTTCTGTACAAAGACTGAAATCCAAGAATGTTTTGTAAGAGCTGAAATACGTGGGATGGCATTTATCACTATGCAGAAGCAGTGCTGCTGAACCAAGGAGAATTCCAGCCCCCACCTCTGGTTGGTTGTGGAACTCTAGCCATCCCCAATGTTTTCCTAAACCTCTACCCCCTGGAACCTCATCTTATCACGTGCTTCGTTGTGTGCCCTGGACCAAGGCTCAGAAATCAGGAACAACCTGTCTAGAACAGACACAGATGAGAGGCTCTTGTCCCCAGACTGTCTCCTCCCTTCTTCCCTCTCCCCCACACCACCCCTTCATAACCTGTTCTTGAACTTAAATAATTACTGCCGACATATGAAAAAAAAAGTTTAATCAGTATTGGTGTGTGGCAGTTTTTCTCCAAAGAATTAAAAGTGAACATCACAGAGAAAGAAATCAAAAAGCACATAGTGGGTATGAGCAAACTGCAACTTATAACAAATTAGGTGTTCCAAAGGAGTAAAGGTTGTCATCGAGAATTGGATGACCAAAAACATGGGACTGATCACATGGCCAGAGTGAGTGATGACAGGTAGAACTAGTGGCCCACCGGTACCTTGGTGATACTGGGGAGAAAGTAATAAAAAAAAAACCCTCCGGCACAGTGAGTGAGAGATGTGGGGAACTTTGAGGAAGACATGGTTAAGAATTAAATAGTATAGATAGGTATGGAACAACTGTGGTCTGCATTCTCCCAAATTCATGAGATCACAAATCAATCTGAGTATTTGAAAGTGTAGGAAATTACTAGAATACATATTGCAGTATGTTGTGATGTTTTTATTTCCTTGGATATTGCCAAGAAGGAGTTAAAGAAAAAATTGTCCTATTATTTTAGAAACTAGGGTAAGGGAGTGTATTCTAGCTTGGGGACAAAATCATAGATATATAATACAGTAAAGACAGTCCAAGACCAGGAGTGTGGAAAATATTTTATTATTTATGATTTATTAATATTGTTTGAGCGTAACTTTATTTGGCTAGACATTGTCTAACCTAATAGCTTACTGTAGAGATCAGGTTGACCTCAGAAACATTCCTGAGGAAACCAGATGGCTACAAGGAATGCTTGGATCCCACCCAGGTGTTGGGAGCACCCATTGATTATGTTTTAGGCTCCCCAAATTTGAACATTCGTGTTTATCTGATGTAGATCTCAATGGACTTTTGGAACAGTCTTCTCAACAAAATAGCTTAACTGCTACATATGGTTCCTGTATTGATACTCTTCCTTGAACCCTGTGGAATATAAAACTCTACTGACTAGACAGGGAGCCTCCTCCTATCTTCTCTACCAAATAAATTTCTTTCTAAAACTATTACATATTTTGGGGTTTGTTCTCAAGATTAACAGGAATCAAGTAGATCTGTGTTTGAGTCTTGCTTCAGATAATCACTCACTGTGTGATATGGGGCCTATCATTTAACCTTTTCTCAGCTTTAATTTCTTCATCTATAAAATTGGGGTAGTAATACCATTTACCTTGCTGGGATCAAATCTGATGCTGTAAATAAAATAATTTATTAACCTTGAAGCGCAATGCAAATGCTAGCCATCACTGTTGTTATGTTGATGATGGCTGTTGTTATCATTATTATGATCACTCTCATAAGCCTCATCATCATCAACATCGCCCCTATCCAACTCTATCTCTGGAAAGGATCCTAGAAGCCTTCTAGTCCAACCCTTTCATTCTGCAAATGAAAAAAAAAAGAAGACTAAGGAGGCTAGTACTTGATCAAAGTCACATAGGCAATGAGCATCAGAGGCGGGATTTGAACCAAGCTTCTACTAAATCTAGAACCAGTCTTTTTTCCCCCTACTATGGCATCATGTTACTTGTGGAACTAGTGGGTAAAGCTCTTGTCTTAGAGTCAGGAGACATAAGTACAAGTTCTGGCTTTGATGCTATCTTTGTGGTCTTGGCCAATGCTATGTAAATACAGAGAGTGTACTCCTTGAGGCAATCATAAGATCATTGATTCACTATACAGTTGTAAGAGACCTAAGAGAGCATTTCCCAATAGATGAAAATAATTAGATTCAGAGAGCTTAAGTGCTTTGTCCAAGGCTCCACATTTATAAATAACAGAGCTGGAATTTGAAACCACATCATCTGACTCAAAACCCCATACTCTTCCTCCTATACACCACTGCTTTGTTGAAGGTGGCTGGTACCCAGAAAAAAAACAATTAAGATTATTGGCTGACTTGGAGATATCATTCATTATAAAGGACTGATGCTTAAATTAGCTAATTTATTGATAAATAATTGTGGTTAGAGCTCCAATGAAGAGCAGAGTGTGATATCTATCTAAAATGAAACCAAATGGATCTTTTTCCTGTTTCTTTCCCAGTCTCACTTCCTCTTACTCCACTTTCCACACTGGTTATTCAAAGCAATCAGAAATACTCAGGCTATATCATCACTAAAACTATTTTTTTAAAAAATCTTCTTTAATACAAAATGGGTACATTGGACCCAATTGTTACATATTAATTAGTTAGATGTATTATTCCTATATTTAAAAATTAAAGCTATTTTTCCCACTTTAGTAACAGTTGTTTTGGATTGTGAGCTCCTACAATGAAGACAATTTCCCCTTGCTTCATTCAATTTAATTCAATAAACTTTTATTAAGTACTTCCTATTATCAGCCCTATATGCTTTTGAGAATTTGATGCTTGGGGAAATGATAGTACCAACAATAGACAAAATCCCTCCTTTCCGAGAGTATTTTTTGGACTCTTTTTTTTTTGTACATTATTTCAAGAACAGTTTCTCTTATTTTTAGTGTTATTAATTCTCCTATTAACTTTGAGGCCAATCTGCACATTATGATAATTCTTTTAAAATACTCACTTGCCTTCCATAGGATGCAATAATTTCACAAAATGTAATAGTGAAACTCATAGAAAGAGATGTTTTTTTTTTTGTTTTTGTTTTTTTTTGTTTGTTTTTTCTTTTATTCGAGTCTTCTTTTTTTTTTTTTAATTTATTTTTGACATGTTTGGTTTTCAGCCTTGATTTTCACAGGCGTTTGAATTACAAATTTTCTCCCCATTTCCTCCCCCCCCCCCCCCCACCCTG
>CM053624.1:323956698-323978035 GCA_028646595.1 Phalanger gymnotis | reverse complement strand
TCGCGCTCAGTTGCAGGGTGCTGTTTTGGACAATATCACACTGGAACTCCAACAACTAATAAGCCTGGCAGAGGACATTAACATCGCATCACATGATGATTTACTCCCTGATAAAACTGCATAGCACATTTTGGACTTTTTCCAACAAGCTGACCCATGGCATTGGCTGAAGCAATGGCTCATCCCTCTCTGCATAGGATTTCTGTTCTTGGTCCTGGGCCTCTGTCTCCTCCCTTGTCTTTTTCGCTGCCTCCTTTCCCTTATGCACCGGTCCCTTTTTAGCATGAAGTGTGACGTCGTGGTTCTCCATTACCTGTACACTTCTCAGCAAAACAAAAAGGGGGAGTTGTGATGGGACGAGTTATAGCCAACCCCAAAACATCGTTGGACCTCTGTGCCCTGAGCCTGCTGAGATAATCTCAGGGTTCTGAGGTATGGGAGGAACAAGATGGAGTTTGGAGGAAGGGTCTCGCCCTTGTTGGCAAGGTGGTGCAGGATTCTTTTCCGGTTTCACCCGTGCACAGGTGAATCATGGGGAGAGCGGAGGAGAATAGGAGGAGAACGGGAGAAGAATAGGCGGAGAGTAGGCGGGGAGTAGGTGGAGAGTAGGTGGATCAAGGCAGTCCTAGTACTACGTAATGAAGGCTATAAAATCTGGTCACTGACTTAATTAAACGGAGTTATTCACCATCTTGGCTTCCTGCCTCCATGCATTGCCCGCGAGATCAAGCCTTTGCTGGACAAAGGCCTGGGAGTATGGGGTAAGAGAATTCCCCAACACTCAGTGATCTAATAATTTTCCATAGATACAATTATCATACATCTATAGATAACTTCCCAATCTCTTGGCCCAGTTCTAATTGCTCTCCTGAACTCTGTCGCACTTCAAAAAATTCATGAGAGGAACCATTTAGATTTCCAACAAGCATTTCAGTCTCAATATGTCCAAAATGGAAATCATTTTCTCCCATCATATCAAACATATCCAAAGCAATTCATAAAGATTTTCTCCATAAGAGAGGAAAAATTGCTATTTGAATCAATAGACATTATCATTATCCACACACCAATCACATCGAGTATCCTTTGACATATCAAAAATTATTTTCATAGCTCTTTTTGTTTTTCAATCCCAGTGACCTTAATTAAGGCCAATCTGTCTCTTCACACCCTAGAAAGAATAGACCTTTAAACCTGTGAGTAATAAGATTTAGGGAGGGCAATAAAATAAATGTGTCAACTTTCAAAAGAATGGTTTGTTTAAAAAGGAACTCATTTGATTAGAATCAGTGGCTCAGGAACAATTTTTCTAAGAGGTTTGCATTATTGTGTGTGTGCATGAATGAGCAGAATTTGGCCTTGGATCAAAGAAAACTTCCCTTTTGAATGTGATTGAAGGAATGATGCTACTTAGAGTCTCTGACCTCTTGTTCAAGAGTCAGAAAACCATCTTTCAGGGGACAAAGAAACAGATCAAAAGCTCACCAGTAAAAAAATTCAGGATTTTGGTTGTTTGTCTAGGGAATTGCCCACATTGTGTTGTGTCTAAACAATCCTTCCAGTTTATCTATTTTTGTACATATTTATACTCGAGAGTAGTTACGTATACACAGCCATCACTTAGCCAATATTTTTTCTCTAATAATTTGCTATTTGACATCAGGGTACCTGAATTTGGACCTCATCTCTATTTCTATTCCTGTGGCCATAGCTGAAATGCACCCCTTCCCTGGGTTTCATTTTGCTCAATGGTAAAAATAAAGAGATTAAATTCCATGACCTGAAAAGTTACTTCCCAGGAATAAATTATATGCTTGAAATAGAAGTTCTTGGATTTGTTTATGTGTGTGTCATGCATCTCCTTGTCAATCTGGTGAAAAATTATGGACCACTTCTCAGAATAAAGTTTTTAAATCCATTTTAAAGATAAAAACAATTACAAAGGAAACCAATTATATTAAAAGATGATATTATTCATATAGGCAGGTGCATATGAAGCCAGGTACAACATGCATATATTTTGGGCACACATCAATACCCACATAAAATGTACATATTACATGTATTAGTATACACATACATATATCATATCTATAAATGCAATGCAATGAATATTTGATCATAATCTGCATGTGCATATACACATATACTTCTATTGGCATATATGCCTGTCTCTGTATATGCATGTGTGCGGGCACATGTGCAAACAAACATATGTATGCATGCATGCACATGCATTTATTATTTATTGATGTCCAGGCAAAAAATACACTTTAAGGAGTGTTTATTAAATGCACATCCTTTTCTTCATCTTTAATCAGAAACCATGTATGCACGTACCTATTCTAATTAAGAATGTGCTGACTTTGCTTCATCTATATTTAAAGAAAAAGAATGCCTGAATAAATTCCTCCAAGAGTAACCATTTATTATATCTACTTCATTCACTGAATAAATATTTATTTAGCACACTGTTTGTTTGCAGAGTATTGTGGTGGAAACTAGGGAAGATAAAACATGCAGGAAAGGATAGTGCATAATATCACAAAACATATACAGTAGATACAAAGTGTTGAATGAGGTTCTAGGTCATTACTAATGAAGTGGATCAGGAAAGCTTTCATGGAGAAGGTAGAATTGCTCTTGTCCATTAAAGGATATGTATGAATTCAACTTGCAAAGAAGAAAAGAAGGACACTGAAGAAATATGGCAGCCTCAACCTGTATTCACAATCAAATATTCCAGTCTCTAGTCCAGTGAAGACCAAGTTAGTGTACCTGTACTCTGACTATAGATGAGAATTATATTATGCTGATTACATTTTAATCTCTTATTAGGCCCAATGGAGAGAGCAGCACACAAAGAAACACATCTATGTATGGATCAGAAAATTAAAATTTCTAATTCTGACTTAAGGCAGGGAGACAGAGAGAGAGAGAGAGAGAGAGAGAGAGAGAGAGAGAGAGAGAGAGAGAGAGAGAGATGGAGCAAGCTCTACATTTGAAGAGCTCCTTACATCAACATGCATATGGTTGCTCCCACAAATGCCCTAACATCCCAGATCATCAGACTGCTCATTCTCCCACACCGTTTCAGCTATACACAGAAATGGTCATAGTCTTGATCTTGCCATTTCCAATATGTGATCTTTTCCATGTTAATAAATTAAAAAATTCATTTATCTGATGCCTTTATTTTATCATTGCATCTTTTTGTCAGCCATATGATCCCTTACCCTATTTTTTCTCTTCATCAAGAACTCTAATCCCTTCACTTCTAAGCCTCTTCCCAGGCTATTATCCCTTTATAGGCTATGTTATCCTCCTTTTCCTATTGTAAATCCTAAACAAATCAGTAAAATTTATATTAATGTTCATACTTGAGCATCTGGCCCCTTTCCCTGATCACACTTTGATAAAACCCAAATTAAGTTTACTCCCACTATCCACCTCCCAGTATCCACCTATTCGAGTAGTACAAAATGCAGCAAGAAGAAAACAGGAAACTTTGTTTACTAGGTCCACTGCAAATTTATATTATATAATCAAAAATGGGCAATCTTTTTACATTTCCATGACCAATTCTCTCTCTCATCACAGTAGCTCTTCAAGTACTTTTTCACTTCTCCTCAACCTCTACACTGCATCCCTCACCTCATTATCTCAGCCTAGGATATTTCCTCCAAATTCCTAGAAAGAAAATGAGATGATTCTCCAAAAGTGTTTTATTTCCTTTTCCTCCTCATTTCATTTCAATGAGATGCCCTCCTTCACTGTCTCTTCCACTCTGCCTTACATAAAGAGTATCCCTTATCTTTGACAAAGCAAACTAATTAATATGATCCTTTTTTTTCCCCATTTTCTCCTGTAGAATGTTCTATTTTCACCCCTTCTATCAAATCTTTAGTATCTACCTGTCTCCTGGATCCTTCACTTATGCCTACAAACATACCTATATATTTTCCCCAATTTTATAACATGTATATACACACACACAGAGATGTTTCATTTAACCCACCCCCGTTTGCTATGATTCTATATCTTTCCTCTTTCTTCTCAGCTAAAATCCTTGAGAATGGTGGTTCCACTTCCTCTCTCCTGTCATTTGTTTCTAAACCTTAATCAATCTGACTTCAGATCTCAACTTTTGATTGAAATTTCTCTTCCAGATTTATCAAATGATTGCTTAATTGTCAAATCTACTGGGCTATTCTTAGTCTTTGATGTATCTACAGCATTTGACACTATTTGTAACCTTTTCATTTGGGGTTCTCTCCTTGCTAGATTTTTATTACACTCCTCTCTCCTTGTTCTCCTCCTTGTTTGTTTACTACTTGTTAGTCCCTTTTTTTTGGTTGATTCTCACCTATCATGCCCGCTAAACTTAGGAGTCTCCCAAAGGTCTGATCTATGACCTCTTTCCTTCCACCTCTATATCAAGGATTAAAAAGCTGAGTTCTGAAAACGTGTTGTAACAACAACTTAACACTATATACATTGCATTGTATTTTTATTTATTTTGTTAAACATTGTTCAACTCTGGAGTTTTCATGAACCAAGGTCTATGAGTTTTCCATCTCTGCAGACTTTAGATAATTTGTAACAGTAGCAGTTTCCAGAACACTCAGCCCACAAAAATCAAACACAACTTAGAAGGTCAGCAGGAAAGGTCTGTCACACCTGGGTGAGAGATGAGCACAGGATAGTATAGGCTGTGCCAGCACAGCCCTGGCCACAGCAAACCAGAGTTTGAGAGTGACAGAATGAGTGGTGACAGCAGCAACAGATGCTTCAGGAGCTCTTCCCCCACCAACACTAAGGGGGTAGAACAACTTGTCAGAAAAAGATTGGAAGGGTCCTTTGTTAGGACTGAGGCAGGACTCTGTTTCTTTGCCCATACTCAGATCTGGGTTGCAGTACTGGGTGGTAGTCCCAGGGCTACGAGAAGCACTAACTTAGCAGAGCTTGTGGCCACAATGGGGGGAAGGGTTTAATCCTCCTCACAGTTCCAGGGAAGAAAAGAGCATTTGTGGTCACTCACTGACCAGAACAGTAGTACATACCTCTCCCTAGATCATATGACCTTGGAAGAATGGAAAACTTACAGGTCCCTGGAAGTATCTCTGAAAAGCTTGCACAAAACCCTGAAGCTTGGGAAAGTGCCCCTTCCACTCTGAAAACAGTCTTTAAGTCTTCAACAAAGACTTATAAAGTAAGTAATAGGCTGGGAAAATGAGCAAACAATTGAAACAAAACTGATTGTAGAAAGTTACTATGGTGAAAATGAAGATCTAAACACACACTCAGAAGAACACAACAAAATCAAATCTCCTTCATCCAAAGCCCCATGGAAGTTTTCCCAGCTTTTCTGAGAGCATCCTGCTCATAATTTCTTATAGTACAATAGTATTCCATCATAATCACACACCACAACTTGTTCAGTCATTCCCTAACTGACGGGCATTCCCTGAATTTCTAATATTTTGCCATCAGAAAAGAGCTGCTATGAATAATTTTGTACATATAGATGTTTTTCCTTTTTGTTTGTTATCTCTTTTGGGACACAGACACAGGAGTGGTATTGGTAGGTCAAAGGCTTCACATGGTTTTATAGCCTTTTGGGCATAGTTTTAAATAGCTCTACAGAATTGTTGAATCAGTTCACAACTTCACCAACAGTGCATTGATATCTCATTTTTCCCACACCCCCTCCAACATTTGTAATTTACATCTTCTGTCCTATTAGCCAATCTAAAAAGTGTGAGTCAATCTAATAGGTACCTCGAAATTGTTTTAATTTTCATTTCTCTATCAACAGTGAGTTAGAGTATTTTTTCATGTGGATATAGATAGCTTTGATTACTTCATCTGAAAACTGCGCATAACTGTTGATCATTTATCAATTGGGGAATGGCTCTTATTTTTATAAATTTGACTCAGTTCTTTATATGTTTGAGAAATGAGGCATATATTAGAGAAACATGCTTCAAAAATTTTTTTTCAGAGTTACTATAGCTAACTGTGTTTCCCCCCATCTTATTCCTCCTCCTGTCTCTCCTCAAAAGTGTTTTGCTTCTGACTACCCCCTGCCCCAATCTGCCTTGCCTTCTATAACCTCCTTCTCTTTTCCCCTTCTCCTCTCACTTTCCTGTAGGGTAAGATAGATTTCTATACCCAATGAAGCATTTATGTTATTCTCTCCTTGAGCCAATTCTGATGAGAGTAAAGTTCACTAACGCCCTATCACCTCCCCCCTCATTCCCTTCACTTTAAAAGCTTTTTCTTACATATTTTATGTGATATAATTTACCCCATTCTACCTCCCCCTTTCACTTTCTCTCAGTACATTCCTCTTTTACCTCTTAATTTTATTTTTTTAGATAACATTCCATCATATTCAACTCACGCCTGTCTTCCTTGGTTATGTAGACTTCTTCTAACTAACCTAATAACCAAAAAGTCACGCAAGCTACAAATATCATATTCCCATGTAGAAATGTAAACAATTTAACGTTATTAAATCCCTCATAATATCCCTTTCCTGTTTACCTTTTATGCTTCTCTTGAGTCTTGTATTTGGAAGACAATTTTTCTATTCCATTCTGGTCTTTTCATCAAGAATATTTGAAAGTCCCCTATCTCATTGAATTTCCCTTTTCCTCCTGAAGGATTAAACTCAGGTTTTTTTTTTTTTTCCTGGGAAGATGGTTCTTGGTTGTAATCCTAACTCCATTGCCCTCTGGAATACTGTATCCCAAGCCCTCAGAGCCTTTAATATAGAAGCTTCTAAATCTTAGGTTTTGCCGTCTGTGGCTTCACCATACTTGAATTGTTTCTTTCTAGCTGCTTTCAATATTTTGTCCTTCACCTGGGACCTCTGGAATTTGGCTATAATATTCTTGGCAGTTTTAATTTTGGGATCTCTTTCAGGAAACAATTGGTGGATTCCTTCCATTTCTATTTTACACTCTGATTCTAGAATATCAGGGTAGTTTTCTTGAATAATTTCTTGAAAGATTATGTCTAGGATTATTTTTTGATCGTGACTTTCAGGTAGTTCAAAAATTTTCAAATTATCTCTCCTGGATCTCTTGTCCAGATTTGTTGTTTTTCCAATGAGACATTTCACATTGGCTTCTATTTTTTTCTTTCTTTTGGTATTGTTTTATTGTTTATTTTTTATTTCTTATGACATCATTAGCTTCCATTTGGTCCATTCTAATTTTTAAGGAATTATTTTCTTCAGTGAGCTTTTGGACCTCTTTTTCCATTTGGCCAATTCTGATTTTTAAGGCATTCTTCTCCTCTTTGGCTTTTTGGACCTCTTTTACAATTTGGCCTAGTCTGTTTTTATGTCATTATTTTCTTCAGTACTTTTTGTTATTCATTTTTCATGATTTTCTTGTATCACCCTCATTTCTATTCCCAATTTTTTTCTCCATCTCTCTGTCCTCCATGTCTGAAATATTGTCCCATTTGGCCTCCTGACTTCTCAGGCCTTTTTCAGACTCAGCCTGAATTCTACCTTCTGCTATAAGCCTTTCTTGGTCCTCCTTTCTCTCCCCTCCTCCACACCCTACTAGGGCTACCCTTCTGAAACTACTCTGAGACTCTCTCACTTTGATCTTGATGTATGGATTGCTGCCAAAGGGTAGAAGTTCTCAGTCTGTTTAGCTCCTGCTTTAGAATCCAATCTTCTTTACACCACAATTTCTCATTTGATTGATTTTGTTGTCTCAGATAAAATCAGAAGTCTTCTTGAACTTATAAAAATATTAATTACATCACTTACTTCTTGATTTGCCTACCTTATCACTCTACTCTCAAAGGAAATTAGATGGATTCTAGTTAGTAATTGACAAACTCATGATGGTTGTTGGATTGGTTTGTTTTCCTTCTTTCTTTTATTTGCTTTACAGCTCAAATTTATGAATAATATTTCCCATGTTGGAAGATAAGTTCATAAAATCACTGATCTAGAGCTAGAAGGACCTTGAAAACAATAACACCATAGATAGAGAGTTGGAAAGAACTCAAGAAGATACTTCATGCAAATTCATTATTTTAAAAACAAGGAAACTGAAGGTAAGCAGGGATAAAGAACTTGCCCAAGGCCACGCTTAGAAGTATCACACATGGGACTTTAACCAATGATTTGTAACATGGATGAGAGTTCCCTCCACTGAAATACTCCATGGGGGAATCCCTCCTCCTTCACTTGTCATTCGATGTTGCTACTATTTTTCCTAAAGTTCTTTCCTGATGTTCAAGTTGGGAAACTTCAAATTACAAAAATTTGGAAGCTCTATTTTTTGTACATTTTATTATTTATTTTAAATTTAAATACAAATGAGAAAACAAAAAACACACATTGCCAGGTACACAGCCAAATATGAGAGGTTTCAATATAATACAATACATTTCCATTTCAAGAAAACCTATTTAATAAACACTACAAATTGTTTTCAAAGCTGCCCAGCTTTTCTTTGGGTCCTTGTAGATTTTCTTTTTTTTTTTCCTGCTGTGTACTTTTAACTTTATTGTTCTCCTCCTACCCCTTCCCTAAAGAAGGCTATAATTAAGCATATATATGTGTGTGTCTATATGTATAATATACACACATATAATATGTGTGTATACATACACACATATAAATATATACACATACATATATGTGTGTATGTATACATATATATACATATATATATACACACACATAGAAATACAGAGACATGCAAACATAAATATATATAGATACCTACAAATATACACATATATACTCATACACATATATTTAAGACCATAAAATGCTTATTTCTACTTGCTATCCATTTCTTTGAAGACAAATAGCATCTTCCTTCATAAGTCCAAGTCTTCTCATGGTTTTCTAAATCAACCAGCTCATCATTTCCTACATGACAGCAATACTCCAACCCCATAGTTTTATTTTTAATAGGGTATAGTAGGAGGGTGAAAAAGTATGGAAGCAGATTTTTGCTATCAAAAATATTAATGGTTGGGAGTGGGAATCAAATATGAGCTTTTTTTTAAAAAAAAATTTTGTTTATTGGCTGAAATATGTTTGGAATTTTCTGTCCTCACCAACTGCCATAGCTTCCTTTTGTACTTCTCTGTCTCTGGTATCATTGCAGTATTCTGAGTGGAAAAAAAAGTCAATTCCGCTATAAGATAGATGAACTCAAATTTTCAGAGTAAAAAGTTTGGAACCCATCATATTATCCTTATGCTTCTCATTTCCTGCTTTTGGTTTTCTGACTGTTCTCTTGAATTCCCTTAATATACTTATCATTCTATGATGCCTGCCTAATGTCTCATAAATAAAGGCATTAGCAAGAAAAATCTAAAAGGTAAATAAGACTATGTTGAGAAAGAAGAGTATTAAACCTGGCTAGAAAAATCAGTATCATTACATGTTACAAAATATGATAAAAGATGCTAGATAGATTCTGTTCACTGATTCTGACAACAATGATTATGTGATAGCATCCTACTCATGTCAGGAAAACATGCTATTCTGAAAAGTTTGTTGAGCTCCTAGAATTAATATACGCCAATGCAATGTTAAATGAGTCCACTCTATAATTAAGTTATGCCATTATCAATAAGCCCCTTGTATACTGTAATATTTTTATTCTAATTTATCTTAACAATCTAAGAAAGTATTTAATTGCTTTAATGATATTAGCCAACCCAGCCTTTATTACAGCATAAGACATAATTACCCTCCTTTAAGTTAATTTATAGCTCTCATTAACACTCTTGCCATTCCATTGTGATTAAAAATCTCCCAAGAACCGAAATCTCTTTGAACAGTAAGAGAATTATTGTGATTTATTGTTCACTCTTGCTGCAATGAGCTCAGAGTTGATTATTATGGGTGGTCCCAAATGAGGTGAACTGGATTGGGATGGTGATTGGATCAGTTGGAGAGAAGGCAGTTTACCCCTCTCAGTCACAGAGTAACAGTTTAATACAGAGTCTATCACATACTGCATGGGAGAATGGTGGGATCTCAAGAGCACAAATCCTAAAACAATAACTAGCTTGATAACCTCACTTCTGACAAAAAGCAAGTAATCGTATTCCTTTATTGGAAATAAAAAGTTAAGGGAAAAAAAACTTATGTATTCCAACATGCAGGCTTCCTTTTCCATCTCTCATTACCCATTCTTTTTTTTTCTCCCAAGTAAAACTGCTTCCTCTTCTGCTACTTAGTCAATTATGTGTATGTCAGTTATGTATGATGAAATTTAGATTATTTTCTTATCTCTCTCTCCCTCCCTCTTTCTATCTCTATCTGTTTTATCTCTTTTTCTTTTATTTTTTGCAAAAAGATCTGTTCTCTGCAATTTTCCAATAATTATTTATGTGGATCTCAATAGTTTTTGCCAGAAATACCAAAAGCACTGAAAGTACTTAATGAACCTTCTGCCAAAAAGGAAGTTGTTTAGGGCCATTTAGATTCCAATTATCATCACTGATGAAAGTTCACTATCTACAGTAACAACAAGAAATATATTATATTAAATTCTTTGTGACTTACAGAGCATTTAGGAAGTGTTGGAGGTTTCCGGAAGGGTAGATGACTAATAATAATAATTAATACTACTAATAATAGTACAAATTAATTAATACTACTCATTAATAACTACTAATAATAATTGTCTAAATCAGGGCTAATAGAATGTTACAATTTCAGAGTTAGAAAAGGGATAGTAGAAATCAACTGATTTGTTTTCTACTCATTTTATATTTGAAAAAATGGAGGCCCAGAGAGGGAAATTTGCTTTTCCAAGGTCATGCAGCTAATTCTTGGAAGAGCTAGGAATAAAAACCAAGGCTATCAAATGTGTCAAATGTCCTCTGTTTGTTTATTTGTTTTTTTTTTTTCCTTCCAAATCTCTGTGTACTGAGCGCTCTTTGTGTTGAGAACACAGTAGCATAGGAGAATTGGTCATAGGAGAATAAGTCATTCAAATGCATTTGATAGACTTAGGCCAACCCAATGAAAGTAGAGTCAATAGGGAGTCAAAAATATTTTAAGGGTCTATTATGTTTTAAGTATTCCACTAATTGCTGGAAAAAACAAAAGGCAAAAGACAAGCCCTGTTTTCAAACAACTCAAAATGTTATTGAAGAGACAACAAGAAAATAACAATGTGAAAGAAGCCATATAGAGGAAAAATTGGAAACAATCAATGGAGGAGAGGCACCAGATTTAAAATCGAGTAGTCATTCTCTAAGCCTGTATAACCCTAAGCTTGGATGTCACTTGCCCCAGCAATAAATGTGTGGCTATGCTGGGAATCAGATTGAGAAAGAACTGGCATGCTTCCTTAACCTCTTATGCATATGTGGTTTAGATCTGAAACCTCATTGGAGCTATTTGATATGCAAATCACCGCACAGTCCTACAAATCAACCTAAATAGGTCAGTGACATGAAATTTTAAAGGACTTGCTTATAGATTTTTAGATCCTTTAAGTTCAGAGTATACAAAAATGTCATGGTTGTTTCCTCATTTTCACACTATAAAAAAACATCATGACATACTGATTGAATTGACTATCTGTTAATAATATGTGTTTTAATCTCCAAAAAGTAATGCACCCACAGTACTTGGATTTTTTTTTCTTTCTGACACTCCAAGAAAGCTTTGCACATTGTTTGAGAAGCTCTTTACAAATCATCATAAAAGAAAAATGATCTCAGAAGCACATAAAGTCTTTTCTACATGCACTTTCCCCACAAAGCTCAAACACATCTTTCATTTTGATCACAGAAATGCAAATTTTCTGACAGGCAAAATACAGCACGACTAAGTCCAAATCTAGTACAGTACATTTACTCAAGTGAAAAGGATAATGCAATGAAACATAATGGAATTTACTCAGCAGAATTTTCAAAGAGCATGTGTTTTACATTGCCAACTTATTGTTTTTTTTAGTTTTATTGTGCAACATTATTTTAAAACAATTTAGCCAGTTAAAATGAAGAAATAATGTTTATACAAGATAGGAAATTTAAATGCACTTGTATTCTTTAAAAAACATTTTCCCCAAAAAGGCTTTGATAGGAAAGCAAGAATTGCATACTAAGCAACAACATAGAGTCATACATTTTGCTAGACTGAATTTCTTAAATAAAGAATATGAGATTTATGCTTAAGTATTACTTACATATTGCTGATAATACCTGTTATCTAAAACAAATACCTCTTGGTTGAAGAAGGAATAGAAAATGTTTTATTCTGTAAAATACTTCTGATGCACCCTGGGTTCCGAGTTCACTTCCTCCAAACACTGAATAATAGAAAGAGGGGTGCTCCATAAAGAGGCCAATCAGTACCCATTGAGAATACTTTAATCAACTCATGTTTGGAAAAGAAATGTAGAAGATGGAAGCAATTACAGGTAATGGATGTTATACAAAAGAGTGTCACAACATTATAAAAATTGTGCCAGGGAAACAGGTTATCTATTTCTTAGCTACTCAGGGAAATAAAGAGAAAGGATTGAGGAGGAGGATGACAATGAGGGATGAAATAGGGGAGAAGAGAGAGCTCACAACAGATGACCTCTGTTTTTCTCAATAACAGAGAATGAAATTCTTTGCCAAGAATAAGAAATGAAGTGGCTTCAGAATGGAAGAAAATATTTGGAAAATCTACTGCAAGGAGTGCAATAGGAAGTCTATCAGAGAAAAATATTTTTATAGAGCCATCATAGTTTCTATTGAGTAAATGAATGGACTAATAGAGGGCCAATGACAGATATCTAAATCATCAAACAAAGACATCCTTCCAAAAGCACATTGATTAATTAGTTAAGTAATTAATGTTCTTTGCGTGTGATTTAACCAGTTCCAAATATACTTATTATTCATCTTTCCTTTTTTCACAAGGATGACATTTAAAACTTTATTAATACTTTGCTGAATTCTATTGATGCCATTTCATTGCTATAATACTAACCTTGTAACTCTGACTAGACAATCCAGTCACATCAACCAGAATTTGGTAAATTCAGACCACGTACAAGGCACAGCATTAGATGACAGGCATTGCACTAGGTGTTGGAAATATAAAAACAAAAAAAAAATGCTGAGAGAGAATAACAATTCTCGAAGAAATTTTCAGGTTTCTATTAATCAACATTTTACCTTTCATATACTCACATTTGTTATTATTTATGCTCTGAATTTTACTGGAAATTAAAGTGAAGCTCTAGAACTTCAAGCCCAGGACTTGAAGATCCAGGTTTAAATCTTTTGAAAAAGTCATCTTTTACCTCTCTCAATCTCCACAGTTTTAAGAAAATCATTGATAGCATGTCAACAACCCCATACATATTTATTTTTTATTCTGAACATTCTATAGAAGTCTTCTTGAATTTCACTTAACTTTTCCTTTAAGTACTTAGATGTTATGTCATTGAATGTGTATATGTAAATTTCCTTGTAATAGTAATGATTTAATAAAAATTTTATTAGATTAAATTTTACTCTTTAGTAATGTTTCATATTCTATGTCACCTTTAAGTATCATGAAGTATTCTTTTTTATTTAGTATTTGATTTTTTCCATAGTTACATGTAAATTTTTTAACATTTGTTTTTCAAACTTTGAGTTCCAAGTTCTCTCCCTTCCTCACTCCTCAGACCCCCTCACAGAGAATGCAAGCAATTCCATATAGGTTATAGATGCATAGTGATACAAAACATAAACATCATATACATGCTGTGAAAGAAAACATAGACCAAAAAAGGCAAGAAAAATAAAGTAAATTTGCTTCAATCCGTATTCAGACAACATCAGTTCTTTTTTTCAGGGATGGATAGCATTTTTTGTACTAAGTCACTAAGAGTTGTCTTGGAATATTGTACTACCAAGAATAACTAAGTCATTCACAGCTGATCATCTTACAATATTGCACTAACTTTATGCACAATACATTTAATTTTGTATCAGCAAGTCTTTCCAGCTTTTTTGAGAGCATCTTGCTCATACTTTCTTATAAGATAGTATTATCCCTTCATAATCACCTACCACAATCTGTTCAGCCACTCCCCAATTGATGGGCATCCACTTAATTTCTAATTCTTTATGCTCAGAAGAGCTGAAATAAATATTTTTGTAGATAAAGTCCTTTCCTTTTTTGTTTTTTTTTTGTTTTATTTCTCTTGGGTTGCAGATCTAGTAGTGATACTGCTAGGTCAAAGGGTATGCATGGTTTTTATAGCACTTTGGGTATAGTTCATAAATGCTCTACAGAATGGTAGAATCAATTCACAACTCTACCAACAATGCATTAATGTCTCATTTTCCCCATATTCCCTCCAACATTTACCTCTTCTGTCCTATGAGCCAATACCAATAGGTATGAGACAGTACCTTAGAATTGTTTTAATTTGCATTTCTCCAATCAATAGTAAATTAGAATATTTTTAATATGGCCATAGGTAGCTTCGATTACTTCATCTGAAAACTCCATAACTTCGATCTTTTGTCAATTGGGGAATGACTCATTTTTTATGAATTTGACAGAGTCCTCTGTATGGGAGAGAAATGAGGCCTTTATCAGAGAAACATGTTTTAATTTTTTCTCAGTTATTATTGCTAACTGTATTTCCCTCCTTCCTATTCCTCTTGCCTCCATTTATTCTATTCTCTCTCTCCTTTCCTCCTGTCCCTCCTCAAAAGTGATTTGCTTCTGACTACTACTCCTCCAATTTGCCCTCCTTCCTATCACCTCCCCTTCCCGTTATCACTTTCTCCTCCTACCTTCCTGTGCAGTAAGATAGATGTCTATACCCAATTGAGTGTGTATGTTATTCCTCTTTGAGACAATTCTGATGAGAGTAAAGTTCCTTTACTTTGCCTTTTCCCCTCTTCCCTTCCACTATAAAAGCTTTTTCTTGCCCCTTTTATGTAAGATAATTTATACCATTCTACTTCCCCCTTTTTTTTCTCCCAGTACATTCCATTTTCATCTCTTAATTTTATTTTTAGATACCATCTCTTCATATTCAACTCACACCTGTGCCCTCTGTCTATATAGAATCCTTCTAACTGACCTAATCATCAAAAATATTTTATGGGTTATAAATATCATCTTCCCATGTAAGAATGTAAATAGGATAAACTTATGAGTCTCTTATGATTCCCCTTTTTATGCTGGTCTTGAATTTTGTATTCAAAAGTCAAACTCTCTATTCAGCTCAGGTCTTTTCATCAAGAATGCTTAAAAGTCCTTTATCTCTTTGAATATCCATTTCCCCCCTGGAATGATTATACTCAGTTTTGCTGGGTAGGTTATTCTTGGTTGTAATTCTAGCTCCTTTGCCCTTTGGAATATCATGCAACAAGCCCTCAGATAATTTAATGTAGAAATGGCTAAATCTTGTATTATGTTGACTGTGGCTCCACCATACTTGAATTGTTTCTTTCTGGCTGCTTGCAATATTTTCTTCTTGAACTGGGACCTCTGGAATTTATCTATAATATTCCTGACAGTTTTCATTTAGGGATCACTTTCAGGAGGCAATTAGTGGATTTTTCCATTTGTATTTAGCCCTTTGGTTCTAGAATATCAGGGCAATTTTCAGGATCTTTTTTTGATCACAGCTTTCAGGTAGTCCAAAAATTTTCAAATTATGTCTCCTGGATCTCTTTTTGCTGTTTGTTGTTTTTCCAAGGAGAAGTTTCAGATTGGCTTCTACTTTTTTTTCTTTCTTTTGGTTTTATTATATTGTTTCTTGATTTCACATGAAGTCATTAGCTTTCACTTGCTCCATTATAATTTATAAGGAATTATTTTCTTCAGTGAGCTTTGGGATCTCTTTTTCCACTTGGCCAATTCTGCTTTTTAAGGTATTCTTCTCCTCTTTGGCTTTTTGTTTTTATGGTGTTATTTTCTTCAGTCCTTTCGTTGTTGTTGTTGTTGCTGTTCCTCCTTTACCTAACTATTGATTCATTGTTCATGATTTTCTTGCATCATTCTCATTTCTCTTCCCAATTTTTCCTCCATCTCTCTGACTTGATTTTCAAAATCCTTTTTGAGTTTTTCCATGGCCTGAAGCCAATTTCTATTTTTTTTGGAGGCTTTGGATGTAGGAGATTTGATTTTGTTGTATTCTTTTGAGTGTGTGTTTAGATCTTCATTGCCACCACAGTAACTTTCTATAATCAGAGTTTTGTTTCCATTGTTTGCTCATTTTGCCAGCCTATTACTTAAGTCTTAAGTTGTTGTTAAAATAGGGCTCTGTTTCCAGGGTGAAGGGTGCACTGTCCCAAATTTCAGGGATTTTGTGCAGCTGTTTTCAAAAATACTTCCAGGAACCTTTAAGTTTTCCATTCTTCCAAGGTGGTATGATCAGGGAGAAGTGTTTACTCCTCTCCTGTGCTCTGGTCAGTCAGCTCCTGCAAGCATTCTTTTCTGCCCTGAAGCTGTGAGGAGGATTCCCCCCTCCACTGTGGCCACAAGCTCTGCTGTGCTAGTACTCCTCCTAGTCCTGAGACTACCATGCAGGACAGCGACTCAGATCTGAATATGGGCAAAGAAACAGAGCCCTGCCTCAAAGTTAACAAAAGGCCCTTGTTATCTTCTTCTGACTAGCTTTTCAACTCCCTTATTTTCTGTGGTAGCAGCTGCCACTGCTGTCATTGCTTGTTTAGTTACTCCTTAGTCCTGCTCCTTGTTTGCTGTGACCAGAGCTGTGCTCAAACTGTGTTCTCTGGACTATGCTCCACTCTCATCCAAATGCAACAGACCTTTCCTGCTGACCTTCTGAGTTGTCTTTGGTGTTTGTGGGTTTAGAGCTCTTGAAACTGCTACTGCTGGAAGAGATTCAGTGGCCCTGAGGCCTGCTCCTAGTTTTCTGGGGCATGGCCTACATCGGACTGACCTCCTCTCTCACCCTGGTGGAATAGAGCTTCCTGCTAACCTTCAAGTTGTCTTGGGTTGCATATTTGCTTTGCTCCATCTTTTTATGGGTTCTGCTTCTCTAGAATTTGTTTAGAGTCATTTCTGAAATGTATTTGGAAGGGTTTGAGGGAGAGCTCAGGCGAGTCCCTGCCTTTACACCACCATCTTGACCCCACCTCAATATTCTTTCTTTTAAAGCTATTTTTAATGTTGTCATCCAAATAACTTATTGTAATCAGGTGTTTTTAAATATTTAAGTGGACTTGATATACTCAATTTCAAATCCTCAGTATAATTATGTATTCTTTGATTTCTTAAGTATGTGTCTTTTTTTGCAGCCAACTCTTAGATTCTGTTTACTCGTTCATTTTTCTAACTTCTGTTTTATTAGTGAATTTGAAGAATTGAAATTCAAAATTATAATAGTCAAATTCAGCCATGAATTCTTTTAAAAGATAGTTTCCTCTATCAAATTTTATTAAATAGCCATTAAAATGAATAAGCAGCATTTAGCTTCTTTTGTTTAAAACATTCTGATCCCCATCATCAGCTCCTATACACAGTCTGTCAATTTTTCATTCTCCATCTTAGACCCAGATATTTCTATCTTCTTTTATTAATATGATTAGTTTTATAACACATTTCTACAACTCCCTAAAAAGAATTGCTTAGGAATTCATCTTTCCCTGTCTATTTGATTTGAAGAATTTTATCTCTGGCATCATGATTTCAAGAAATATTAATTTGTGTCTTTACCTCTGTACTTTGACCTTCCCCTATGATATTTCTCTCAGCTCACCTTTCATGGTATTGTTCTATAGCACTTCTCTGTGCTTTTGATATGCATGCAAGAATAATAGCTTTGTCTTTTCTTTAGATGTTGTAATATTGAGTTAAAATCTAATGTTTTCATGATATTTGGATTCACTTTGATTATATATTTTTTTTGCTTAATTTGATTTTTAAAGCTTGACATATCTTATTTCTTTTAAGGAATAATTGAAAATATATTGAAAAAAACAGTTTCAACTGGAGTATATTGTATTTTGTATTGTTAGCAAATTTTCTCTCTTATTTTGCATATCATATTTTAAAAGTTAATTTAGTGTTTCATAAATGAAACTATTTTTAATTTTGAAAACTGGAATTCTTTGACATGTAAATTACCTCCAATTGGCTGCCACTAAATAATTTATTTTAAATTGAATGTCTCTGCTTGAACAATTATATTTCTGAGCAATATTTGGTATATTCTTTGTTTACTTATATTTTGCTATTTCTTCCCATTACTTTATGACAGTGTTTTATATGACTTCTTGTAATGCAGTATTTAAACTTTTTGTTGTGACATGGTTGTATTATGAGTCCAGTAATTCCCATACCCTCTTACTAAATTCCAAATGTATTCCTTTGCTTCACAGAAATCTGTTCTCTCATTTTTTTTTCTTTTTAAAAAATATGGTCTATCATTGTGTCATATTTCTGCATTTTTATCTTTTACATTTGCCATTCTCTGTCATTGAGCACTGTTGCACTATGATTCCTCATTTTCTGTTCTAAATCATCAATTACTTTGTCTATTCAAAGTCTTCTTCAAGAGGTCCAACTTCCCTTGCAAATTCAATCCTTTTATTAAGTGGTTTATTTCCTTCCCATTTTGGTGGTTTCTGCCATTTTCCCATTTTCATTATTGCATTGTTCATGGAGTGCAATCATTCCATCCTAACTTCTACAAGCGGCCTTCTTTGAACTCCCTACCTAGTGACTTCCTCCATGAGATAGGCTTCCATCTACACTACTAATACCTTACATCTACCTACTGATTTGCTGTCTCCATTATTAAAATAGGAACTTCTTGAGAGCAGGGTTTGTTTTTGCCTCTCTTTTATCCCCAGCATAGTGATTGGCACATAAAAAAATCTTGATAAATGCTTGTTGAGTGAAATATTGACATATACATTGTGTCAGTATTTCTGTCTTGTTATTTATTTCACGATCATCAATAACATTTATAGCACCTACTGTGTGCTAGTCCATGTTGTAATTACTTTACCATTATTTTCTCATTTGATCCTCACAACAATTCTAGGAGATTAGTGCTATAGTCATTCCCATTCAACAGTTGAAACTAAGGCAGAAAAGTGTCTTTACATTTACCCCTTTAAAAACAAGTATATTAAGCCTAGTACTCAATCCTGTCAAGGTCTTTGATTGATAAGGCCTTTATTAAGAACTTACAATGTTCCAGGCACCACATACTAATTAGTGGGAATACAAATAACAAAAAAATATAAAAAAGCCTCACCTTCACAGAGGTTGCATTCTAATAGGGAAAGATCACATTAAAAGAAATTGGCCTGTGGGGGTGGTACATGCAAGGTAACATGGTTTTGAAAAGTCCAAGAAGTGACATAGACGTCTAGTTCAGGAAAAAAGGAAAAAATTCACCTAACAGAAACCACTATAATTCCAGGGTTAGAATAGAAGGTTCCAGCGACAGGGAGATGAGGTGGATTTATGTGCTAGCGTAAGTACAGATGGAATGGTTTGTAAGTGGCCTCTGGCTTTGCTGTCCAATGTGTTAGTATCTGTGCAAGTTCTGTATTTATGAGTGTGCTGAGTCACTTATAAAAATGTTTATCAGCATAAGGTCAATTACGAATGCCTGAGTTACTCTGGAGGAGTTCTCTTGATGTGTTGGCACTAATCTACTATGAGTTCACAGTTTTCGTTCCACAAGATAAGTGATTTCTAAATATTTGATGAATAGCTGATTGCAATTAGATGTTCTGTGAATCTTATCTATTTTTTTCACTTCACACTTGTGTCAAGTTCAGAAATGCATGTTTTCAAGGAGCAATACAAAAAAGTATCCATGAAAAACTCAAATCTTTGAAAATTATGGAAGTATCCCTGCTATCATTACTTTTCTAAATACAAAACTCTTATATTATTGTTTCTGTGTAGTAAGAGAAGTTAATTTTCTTTTTAAAAGTGTTCTGTTTTTGAAATTGGGAAGGATTTTTTTTTTTAGTTTTCAACATTCATTTTTATAAGATTTTGAGTTCCATTTTTTCCTTATCTCCCACCCCTCCCCATTCCCCAGACAGCAAGTAATATGATGTAGATCGTACATGTACACTCATGTTAAACATATTTCCACATTAGTCATGTTGTGAAAAAAGAACCAGAACAAGAGGGAAAAATTACAAGAAAGAGAAAAAAAAAAACAAATAAAAAGGGAAAATAGCATACCTCAATCTACATTCAGACTCCATAGTTCTTTCTTTAGATGTGGACAGCATTTTCCATCATGAATCCTCTGTAATTGTATTGGATCATTAGTATTGCTGAGAAGTGCCAAGTCTATCACAGTTAATAATCACACAATATTGCTGTTACTGTGTACAATGTTGTCTTGGTTCTGCTAACTTCTTTCAGCATCAGTTCATGTAAGTCTTTCCAGGTTTTTTCTGAAATCTGTCTACTCATCATTTCTTATAGCTTAATAGTGTTCTACTACATTCATATACCACAACTTGTTCAGCCATTCCCCAACTGATGGGCACCCCCTCAATTTCTAATTCCTGGCCACCATATAAAGAATTGCTATAAATATTTTTATACATGTGGGTCCTTTTCCCATTTTTATCATCTCTTTGGGATACAGACTTAGTAGTGGTATTACAGGGTGAAAGGGTATGCACAGTTTCATAGCCCTTTGGGCATAGTTGCATATGGTTCTCCAGAATGGTTGGATGAGTTCACAACTCCACCAACAATCCATTAGTGTTCCAATTTTCCCATATCTTCTCCAACATTGATCATTTTCCTTTTCTGTCATATTAGCTAATCTGATAGGTATGACATAGTATCTCAGAGTAATTTTAATTTGCATTTTTCTAATCAATAATATCTTAGAGAATTTTTTTCATTTGATTATAGATAGCTTTAACTTTTTTAATCTGAAAGCTGCCTGTTCATGTCCTTTGATCATTTATCAATTAGGGAATGACTTGTATTCTTATAAATTTGACTCAGTTCTCTACATATTTGAGAAATGAGGCCTTTATCAGAAATACTGTCTATGAAAATTGTTTTGCAGCTTTCTGCTTTCTTTCTAACCTTGGTTACCTTGGTTTTGTTTATGCAAAACTTTTTTGTTGTTTTTTTGTTATTATTTAATATATTTAGTTTCAGCATTGATTTTCACAAGACTTTGAATTACAAATTTTCTCCCCATTTCTACCCTCCTGCCCACTCCAAGATGGCATATATTCTGGTTGCCCTGTTCCCCAGTCTGCCCTCCCTTCTGTCACCCCACTCCCCTCCCATCCCCCTTTCCCTTCCTTACTAGTAGGGCAAGATAAATTTCTATGCCCCATTGCCTGT
>CM053624.1:323928360-323956198 GCA_028646595.1 Phalanger gymnotis | reverse complement strand
ACTTTTGCCAATGACTCTTTTGTCTTTTTGTTTTTCTACTCAATAACTCTTCTTCAAGTATGGGCTTAGCTTATTCTCTATGTGCCCTGTCATTCTAACTATATGCATTAAAGAACAAACTTTATGGGTCTCTCTCTCTCTCTCTCTCTCTCTCTCTCTCTCTCTGTCTCTGTCTCTCTCTCTCTCTCTCTCTGTCTGTCTCTCTCTGTCTCTCTCTCTGTCTCTCTGTCTCTTTCTCTCTCTGTCTTTTTCTCTGTGTATGTATATATATATATATAATATATGTTTTACTTATCGATATTTGTTTAAGCAATAAGTATTGTCCATCTGCTTGCTTTTTCATCATGAATAATTATGCCAAATTCTTTTGAATATTTATTGATTTTACTTTGGAGGATCTGAAATGTTCTGGGATTTGATATATTCAGTAAAGAACCAGTATGATTTCAACTTCTACAGGAAATTTTTCTTGTTTTTAAACATTGATGCAAACATCTTTCATGACTGTGATAATCATAAATCTCACTCATTTGTGCCTCTCTTCACATTATATTACGTCACGATTTTTTAACTATTGTTAAACTCTCTATGAATCGTATGTGATTTTGATATACACTTTCATGATATTTAATTGCAGGAAAGCCATTAGGAAAATATTTTGTTCCATTAAAACATGTTTCTATATAATCAATAAACAACATGCATAAGTTTAATTTTCATGATCTATAATTTTCAGTTGATTATGTGACTGTAGAGATGTGGTTGACTATAGAATATCACACATAACATCTTTCTATTCCATTCTTCTACTTCCATTAAGCCTTTGGTAGATGTGTTCATTATTTTCATGAAATTTTGTAGAGGTAAAAAAATTAAGAATGTGGGTCAGTAGCTATTAACATTTTCTTGATTACTTTTTGCAACATATTGTTTTTTTCAAATCTTTAATATCTTTGCTTCTTTTTATACTTTGAGTGTGATCTACCGAATATATCAAGGAAAATCTGATGCTATCTTACTGGCTTCTTTGTCTTTGGTTTATATGTTCTCATAATCAATTTAATTTTGTCCCCCCATGTCCTTCACGCCATTTGAGAGAAAAAAAAAGAAAAAAAATGTGAATTTGTTTTCTCTTCCCATTGTTATCCCTTATGATAATTTCATCCATCCCAGCAATTATTCTGTATGTTCTTTGATACTCCTTTTTGCTTCCTTCAATATAGTTTTAAAAAGGAAAAAGAAACCAAGATGTCTTTACCATAACCATTAATAACCAGCCTCACTCCTTTTGGAATTTATTGCTACTGACATGGTTCTTTCAGGCTTGTGCTACCCTTATGTATTTATCCTGTTACTTTTCTTCATTTCATTCTTTTCTATATATATTTCAAACTTTTCACTGAGTACTCTATCAATCCAGAGCTGCCCTTATAGGCAGCCATCCTTTTGCCTCTTCATCATTTCCACTTCAATTTCATAATTCATTCTTGAGAGATAATCATCTCTGTTGGACAAATTTGTCCCTCAAAATATTGGATCATTAGATCCTACACATTCTTTCTCTGAAACACTTGAAATCTACTCTCTAAAAGCCAATAGTTCATATAAAACTGTGTCTGGATTTCTTCTCCTTTTTCTCAAATTCAGCAATAGAGTACACAGTTATCTCTGAGATTTCTTTATTCTTTCAATTTTATAACCAATTCTTCTTTATTGGTCAGATTTTGAAAAAAAACAGTTTCCTTTGTGATTTTCTTTGTCTTTTCAAGTATGAGGCTATCATTAAGGTATGTAAAATTTTATTCACCAACTTTCCATTGGACAGATTGAGAGTTCTAGCAGAGATCTTGAAAATTTCCATTCAGTACAATATTTTCCTTTGGTGACTGGATCGTAACCTGTTTCTCACCTTCACATTTGATTATTTCTTTTGGTCCACATATTCCATTATATCTCCTCATAATATCCTTTATGTTTTCTCCCTTTGTCAATCCTATCAAATATCTATACTTTTATAGGTAGATTATGATCTTAAAATACAATACTACTCCATATCTGTTTGTCTATTATTTGCCTTTTGAATAAGGCATTCACTTTCAGAGCTCTATTCCAATCATACATTTAATCCCTGTAAGTATCAGTAATACCTCTCCCCTTTTTTTGCAGGGGCAATGGCAGAGCAATTGGGGTCAAGTGGCTTGCTCAAGGTCACACAACTAGTAACTGTGTCATGTCTGAGGCCAGATTTAAACTCAGGTCCTCCTGACTCCAGGGCCAGTGCTCTACTCACTGCACCACCCTAGCTGCACCTGCCTCTCCCCCTTTTTAACGGGAGAGGAGATGAGCTTGTGTTTTCATTATCATAGTGAATTCTAAGTGAAGAAACTCATTTAACAATGCAGATTGCTCATTTTTCTCCAACTTATTGTCCTAAAGAGTTGTTTCATCCAGTGGTATTTGGACCTTTTTGATCATCAAACTTTATCAGTAATTTGAGTCAAAACAATGTTCTGTCTCTGTCTCTTTCTCTGTCTCTGTCTCTCTCTGTCTGTCTCTGTCTCTGTCTCTCTCTCTCTCTCTCTCCCTCCCTCTCATTTCTTATTTCTACATTGGGTCCTTTCTTTTACCTTCTCTCTTCTTTTTCCTCTTAACATCTTTGAACTAATTCAACCCACTTCATCTGTTTTTTTTTAAACACCCTCAATAAACTTTAAAAACATTAACATTCTTGTAATAACACTTGCCACCAATTCCATTAAATTGTTAGCACTACATCATCATACAATTTATTCCAATTGCTTGAATAAATTGAAAGTTTCTAGATTTTTTACTAGACTTATGATTATATTTCAGGATTTCTATTTAGCTCTTTTTATCAGATAGTTGAAAGAACTTTATTCCATTAAAATAGATTTTTATTTAGTTTTCTTCATTTCCCTCTGTCTGACCTTCACTAAATGACTTCTCATATAATAGCAACAATGGATCCCCATGTCTGTTCCTTTCAGCACTAAAAACAGCTTCCAAAGGGGATGATCTATCTCCTTTAATCACTTATTTTATAACTTGAAATAATCACTTGTCCCACATGTTGCTAAGTAGTTTTTCTATCCTCAACCTTCTGACATCGGTGGAAATCTCATTCTTCTTCATTGAAAAATATTTTCCATCTATAAGAGACCTCAGAGGATGATTAGTCCCACATTTTCACTTGTCAAATGAGGAAATTAATGGTTTATGAAAGCTAATGATTTGCCCAAACTCACATATGCAATAAGAATGAGAGTTAGGATTTTAACACAGGTTTTCTGAGTACAGAACCAATGCTCTTTTCTACTTTATGATTCAATCTTTTCTTTGTCTCTTCCTTGAAGTAATTCTATTCTTTCAAGAAATACTTCATTCTCCCTGATATCCTGTAGAAAAGAAATACATTTCTCTACCTTTTTTTACTTTTTTCTTTTAGAAAACAATTTACTTTTTCTTTAGTTATATTTGTTATATAGTATTAGTATATTGGTATAAACTGAAGCTTAAGACATTTTACCACTCTTTCTCCTTGCCTTCCTTTTTTATTCTAAAGAGATCTTTGTTGTCAGCGTACTGAACTCTTGGAGAAAGACCTGCTGTATGATATAGTTTGGCATCTTCTCTATGTTTTATAGTTTTAAAGACTGCCCCAGGATATTGTGAAGTTAAGTTATTTGCCCAGGGTCATATAGCTAATATGTAGGAGATGGACAACTTAAAAACAGGTCTTAATTTTGAGACATTTCTTTTCCCCTGTGCAACAATACCTCTCTTGCTTTTCATATTTTCTTGAAATAAGATCTAAATGCCTTTGACTTCATTCTGGTAAAATTCTTGGCTAATGCTTGCAGAAATCTATGGTTTACTGCCCATTTCTGACACAAGGAATACAAAGTGAATTAGATCCACCACTCTATTTCACCTTGTTACTGATGTCCAGATTTCTGCTGATGCCAATCTCCTTATCCCCACATGCCAGAAGGAGGAGGGAGTGTCAGCTTAATTTATTTTATAAAAAGAAACAGAATTATAAACTGAATATTTAAAGACACAATAAAATCCAGTTATCTAAAAATACCTGCCTTCTTCTTTTCAGTTTTTTTTAACCTGGTATCTAATCTCTGGTAACCTCCCTCTCCTCTCCAGGATGCTAGATTCTCTCTACAAAAAGTCTGCTCCATATTTTTTTCCTTGGGCTGGCTCTGTTTGTATATTTTCCATAGTTTCTTTTTAACTGAATTCCCAACTCCTTTTTTAGATCATGATAAATGTGTCTGGCAAAGATGGTGAAAGGAATAGTTGGCACTTGGGGGTGGGGAAGGGAGGTGGAATTGTTTTACTGTAAAACCAGGAACTGAACTTGTTTTAGAGAGTTTTCATCTCTGACATTTTTTGTGCTTTAATTTTCAAAACAGTCCATGTAAGGCATCAGAGCTGTTTCTCATGATTATAGTGTGACTACATTAGCAGTCATTTGCATTCTGCAGGGCAGGTGGCATTGAAGATATTTATGCTAAAAGTGAGTGTGTTTTTTATTACACTTGACTGTTTTTGAGAATAAAGTGTTCATGTTCTGAGAATATCACTATGAAATTGAGAGAATAATGTTTGGCAATATCCTGGTGGACATCAAAGAATGTTAAAAATAACAAAACAACTGATTATTCAATTTCATGAATACTCTTTATTTGCTACAGAAGCAATTTCATTGAGTGCCAGACTGTGCTTCTAAACAAGACTTTAAAAAAGAAAATTAAGAATGCCCTTGTCAGATATATAGGAAGATAAGTTTTCTCTATTCTGTATAAGATTTTACTTAAAAGCCAAATGCGTGTGAACTGTTGCAGAATAAAACAAGTAGACCCAGAACAACTTTCACAATGACCACAATAATATAAAAGAGGAAAACAAATTGAAAGACAAGAAAATGAATTCAGTGACTAGTCAACTTCAGAGGACTGATGGCAAAGCATTCATCTTTCCTCTCAGTAGAGAGGTGATGGACTATAAGTGGTAGATGAGGCATGCATTCTTAGAAGTCATTGACATGTTGGTGATCCATCTGCATAATGATGAATGCTAATTAAATTCATAGAAATTGATGAGTTGCCAAAAGCAAGAATATAGAGGGAGAAGATAAGAGTGCCCAGGACAGAAGATTTAGGAAAATACATAGTAAAACATTGTGATGTGGATGATGAGACAGAAAAGGAACCTGAAGAGAAATAAAACAAATTAAAAGAGGACCAGGGGAGAGTAGTATCAAAAAAAAAAAACAAAACTCAGAGAAGAGAAAGTATCCAGGAGAAGAGAACTGTCAACAACAGCAGCTGCACCGGATAGATTAAGAAAAAAAAATTAAGACCAACAGATTAGACAATTAAGATGTCACTGGTAACTTTGAAGAGAGATGTTTCAATCAAGTGATGAGACTGGAAGCCAGATTACAAAGAGCTGAAGCATAAATGACAGGAAAGGAAGTGGAACACCGCAAAGGTAGAAAGGTTACAGGTTTTGAAGAATGTTAAAAGCCAAACTTTTTAGGTGAGGAGACTGAGCATGCGGTAGGTTAATTCAGGATCTAGATAGTAAGTTTCATGGGTAAAACTGGAGGCCAAGTCTTTCTGGCTTCAAATCTAGCACCATACCTACTACACCATGCTCCCTCTTTTGAAGTGAAAAATAAATAGACTTTTTAAGTAGTGCTATGGTTAAAAAGAAATTTGAGGTTTCTTATCATTATGGTTTGATTTTCTGTATAATGAGCCTTTAAAAAATCTTTCTTGTCATTTTAATGAGTAAACAGTTCATGTAGATGATTTCTCTACAATCCGCTCAACTCTATTGTGATATTTAAAATAAATAGTGAGGGTCTATAAATGCTCTTTAACTCTTCCTTTCTTGCTCTAGAGTACACATGCTCCAGGGAAATTTTCTGCATTCTGGATGTTCTCCTTTTTCTTACCACGGAGAATTCAGTCAACATCAATCAGTTGTATGTGTTTTTATACCTCCTTTTGGTCAGTGATCAGTGAGTTTAAGCCAACATAAATCAACTTTGTAGATTTTTATTGGACATACTTTTCAGAGTTCAGAACTCATTATAAGTCCTATGGATGACCTTCACAGGAAAACATGCCTTGGGTAGGAAAGAAATGTCTTACCTGTCTCCAGATTTTCATGGTAGTATGTTATAAAGTGTTAATCCCATACATTTTGTTTTACAAGTATTTTGTGCCTCATCAATCATAGAATTATAGAATTTCAGAGTAAGAATAGACCCCAGAAGCTATCTAGTTCCCTTATTTGAACAAGAATTCTCACTGTAATATGCCAGACAAGAAGTCATCTAAGTAGAGTTCCAGTAAATGAAAAACATCTCTGGGCAACTAGGTGGCATGCTGGGCCTAGAGCCAGGAAGACTTGAGTTCAAATCCAGCCTCAAAAACTTACTAGCTGTATGACACTATGCAAGTTAGTTAGCCCTTTTCCCCTCAGTTTCCTCATCTATAAAAAGGAAATAACAATAGTACCTAAAAGTTGTTGCAAGGATCAAATGAGATAAAAATTATAATGTGCTTAGCACACTTCCTGGCACATAGTAAGGTCTGTGTAAACGACAGTTACTATTATATTGAGCAGAGACAACCCAGTCTGCTTTTGGAGGACTTCTATTATTAGAAGATATTTCCTTATATCAAGCCTAAATTTGCTTCTTTGGAACTTTCACCCATTGTTACTTGTTTAGCTGACTCTCTGGAGCAAGGCAGAAAGAATCTAATCTCTCTTTCCTGTGGCAGGCTAATGAGTACTTGAAAATGGCTATCACATTCCAGATTATATTTTCCTAATGCCTTCAACTGAACTTCATATTGTATGATCTTAAAGTTCTTCACCATCCTGGACACTTTCTATTCAAGTAGTGCTAAGAAGTGAACATTCTTCTCCAGTACGGTCTGATCAGAGCACAATACCCTGTCCTAGTCTTGAACAGTAACTGTTTCATAGAGCTTTCTATAATTATATTAGCTTTGAGGGCTTACCATGTAATAGTGCTGACTCGTGTTAAGATTAAAGTTCATGAAGAGTCTACAAATATTTGGCCATGACCATTGTCTAGCAATGTTTCTCCTTATCTTATACCTGTGAAAGTAATTTCTCAAAATCAAGTATAAGAATTAACATTTACTCTTATCAAATTTCATCTTTTTAGATTTTAACTAACGTTCTAGCCTGTAGAAGGTTTTTAAAATATCTTTTGTATATCCACCACTTTGAATAGTGTTTGGCACAGAAGAGGTGTTTAATAAACGCTTTTTGACTCACTCACTCATTCGGTTAATTAGCTTACCCCCTCCCAACTTTGTGTAAGCATGTCAACAATATTTTTTATCAATGTTACTGATGAAAAATACTTTTAGAGAGTCAGATAAAGATCCCTGGAACTCTAATCTCCAGAATTCCATATGTTCACCTTAAACCACTAACTGTTATTTAGATCTGACCATTCAACCAATATCAAAAACAACAAATTTATCTGTTTTGTGGTCCATATCTCTCCATTTATTTTCTCCAAGAAGGGAAAGACTTGGTAACGTTTTAGAAATGTAAAATAATCATCACAAGGTATTTAAAAACAATTCTGAAAGCAAATTCAGAAGTTGAGATGCTTCTGATGAAATTGAAGCTTATCTTTCCCCTTTCTATGAACTGTAGGCTTCCTGAGCAAATTCATTTAGTAAATGGTATCACTGAAAGAATGTTAAAGCTAATTAAGAAAATAATACATTTTAAAAAAATGCATTGATTTACATTTGTTTTCAAACATTTACATTTTATGACAACTCAGAAAGAGACTCTGATAACAAAGTAATAAAATTAACCAAAAGAATATATGTTCTTACAGCTTAGAGAACATGCAATATTCCATTTCTGTAGCCTTGTGTCAACTCCCTATTTAAAAAAAATGAATAGAAAGACACTTTATCTTTTTCCTACCCCTATCCCAATAGAAAAAGAGAGAAAACAACAAATTCCTCATAAAAAAATTTCAGTAACTAAGCAAAACATCTTCTCATTCCACACTCTAATTCCATCACCATTTTGTCATAAATAGCATGTTTCATCAATGAATGGTCATTTGTACTGATCATAGTTCTAACAGCTATTAAAGTTATTTGCCAATAGAGGGCTGTTGATATTATGCAAGTTGTCCAACAAGGTCCACTTTTTTCAGTCTTCATCAGTTTATATATTTTAATAATGCTTATTTTTATAATATTAATATTATAAGGAACAAATTTTTCTGTTTTTCCTGATTTTACTCTGAGTCAGTTCATACAAGTTTTTCTGTACCTCTTCAAATAATCTATTTACTCATTTCTCTTTTATTCCAGTTCGCACTATTTATTTCTTTTTTGGGTGGGGCAGGGCAATTGGGGTTAAGCGACTTGCCCAAGGTCACACAGCTAATATATGTGTCAAATGTCTGAGGGCGTATTTGAACTCAGGTCCTCCTGACTCCAGGGCCAGTGCTCTACTCACTGCACCACCTAGCTGCCCCACACACTATTTATTTCAATAATCAAAAATGGTAATTCTGACAAAAAGTACTTTTTTAGACATAAAAGCACTATATGAATATCAACTATTCTAGTCCATAATTTGAGGTTGTCATTCAAGTCTTATGCAAATTTTATGCTTCCATTTCCCAAAGGTTTCTTTCTCTGATGTGGTAAGAAGTGATCTTTCATTTGGAATGAGTTCTGCTTCTGGGGTTGTAAACATTTTTTTCACAACAATGAAAGTCTAAACCTAACGACCCACATTATTAAAGATAACTAACTATAATCTACATTGTTAATTAAATTAAACTACCATTGCTGGCATAATATTGACTTGGTATGAAGTTCAATCATGTGCAGAGGGTGATTAGATCAATCCAGTGCCAAACTCAGTCCAAAAGTTTCAACTGGGTGTTTGGGTGAAACTGGAAGAGACCTCAGAGTGACATCAAGTCTGGCTGATCCATTTACTTTTTCAAAATTTTGTTAAATCCAGAATTTTATTTAACATTTTTTTCTAAATTACATGTAAGTATAATTTTACATTCATTTTTATAAAAATTTGAATTCTAAATTCTCTCCCTCCTTCCCTTACTACCCTGACACCTTCTTGAGAAAGGAAAGAATTTGAAATAGGTTACGTAATCATGCAAAATATGTATTCCCTATTAGTCGTGTTATAAAATAAAACACAACCCCTTCCCTCCAAAAAAAAGAAAAAGAAAGTAAAAAGATATACATTGATTTGCATTCAGACTCCATCAATTCTTTCTCTGATGGTGGATAGCAGTTTTTTCATATGTCCTTCAGGAAATGTCTTGGATCATTGCATAAGAGAATAACTAAATCATTCACAGTTGATCATTTTAAAATATTGCTATTACTGTGTACAGTGTTCTGGTCTGCTCACTTCACTTTGCATCAGTATTGCAAGTTTTTCTGGGCTTTCTGAGAGCATCCTGTTCATCATTTCTTATAGTGCAATAGTATTCCACGACAATTACATGTTACAACTTGTTTAGCATTCCCTACTTGATGGACATACTCTCAATTTCCACTTCTTCACCATCACAAAAAGAGATACTATATATTTTTGATAGATATTGGTCCTTTTCCTTTTTGGCTTTTTGGGATATAGACATAGTACTCCTTTTTCTGGGTCAAAGCATATGCACAATTGTATCGCCTTTGACTATAGTTCCAAATTGCTTTCCAGAAAGGTTGTATCAGTTCAGATCTCTAACAGTGCATTAGTGTCTCAATTTTCTGACATCCCCTCCATCATTTATTATTTACCTTTTCTGTCATATTAGCCAATCGAATAGGTGTGAGGTGGTACTTCAGAGTTGTTTTAATTTGAATTTCTCTAAACAATAATAATTTAGAGCATCTTTTTGTATGATTATAGATAGCTTTGATTTCTTTGTCTGAAAACTCTATTCCTACTCATTGACCATTTGTCAATTGAAGAATGACTTGCATTCCTATAAATTTGACTCAGTTCTCTATATATTTTTGAAAATAAGTCATTTAGTAGAGAAACTTGCTCTAAAATGTTTTCACAGTTATGATTACTTTATATTTCCTTCGATTCTGCTTAACCTTGTTTATCCCACACTCTCCTTTAATCCTATCCTGTCTCAAAAGTGTTTTGCTTCTAACTACCACCTCTCCAAGTCCAACCTAACTTCTATCAGCTCCTCTTTTCTTATCCTTTTCTCTTCCTACTTTACTTTCTTGTAAGGTAATATATATTGCTATATGAAATTGAATGTGTATGTTATTCTGTCTTTGACCCAATTTTCAAGAGTTCCCCCTTAAGACTCCTCCATTTATCCCCTCAGCTATAAAAGTTACTTCATATTTCTTTTATATGAGATAATTTACCCCATTCTACTTCTACTTTCCCCCTTCTCTCAGTGCATCCCTTTTTCTCACTCCTTAATTTTATATTTTTAGATATTATCCCATCAGAGTCAAGTCATACTCATGCCCTCTATCTATGTATACACCTTCTAACTGCCCTGATAATGAGGAAGTTCTTAGAAGTTATAAGCATCTTGTTCCCATGTAGGAATGTAAATAGTTTAACCTCATGATTTCTCTTTCCTGTTTACCATTTTATGCTTCTTGAGTTTTGTACTTGAAATTCAATTTTTCTATTCAGCTCTGAATATGCTTGAACGTCGTCTATTTCAGTGAATATCTATTTTTCTCCCCAATGTATTGTATTCATTTTTTCTGGGTAGGAGATTTTTGGTCATAATCTTAGTTCCTTTGGCTCTGG
The DNA here is from genome assembly GCA_028646595.1 of Phalanger gymnotis. Lineage (NCBI taxonomy): Eukaryota > Metazoa > Chordata > Mammalia > Diprotodontia > Phalangeridae > Phalanger > Phalanger gymnotis. Next base: position 323,945,317 of record CM053624.1, on the reverse strand, counting down.
AATATCAAATTCCAAGGCTTCTGATCTTTTAATACAGAAGCTACTAAATCTCGTATTATACTGACTGTGGCTCAATGATATCTGTATTTTTTTTTCTTTCTGGCTCCAGGCAATATTTTTTCCTTCACCTGGCAGCTCTAGAATTTCCATATAATATTCCGTTTTCCCTTTGGAATGTCTTTCAGAAAGTCAATGGCATTCTTTTTTAAAAAAAAATTATGTTATCCTCTGGTTCTAGAATATCAGGGCTTTTTCCCTTCATAATTTCTTGAAAGATGATTTTTTTTTATTATGGCTTTTAGGAAGTCTAGTTATTCTTCAAATATCTCTCCTCAATCTATTTTTCTAGGTCAGTAGTTTTCCTAATGAGAAATTTTACATTTTATTCTATTTTTTCATTCTTTTGCTTTTGTTTCCTGATGTCTTACAGAGTCAGTAGCTTCCATTTCTCCAATTCTCATTTTTAAGGAATTATTTTCTTTAATGAGCTTGTGTACCTCCTTTTCCATTTTTCAAATTCTACTTTTTGAGAAGTGAATTTTTGTACATTTTTCCCATATGGCCAATTCTGCTTTTTAAGGGGTTCTTCTCTCCAGTGGATTTCTGTTCCTCTTTTATCATTCAGCCTATTGTTTTTAAGGTGTTATTTTCTTCAGTATTTCTCTGCCCCTTTTTACAACCTGTTGACTCCTTTTTCATTATTTTTTTGCATCATTTATTTCTTTCCCCATTTTTCCTCTACTTCTCTTATTTGATCCTTAACATTCTTTTTTGAACTCTTCCATAAATTATTTTGGGGCTCGAGATCAATTCACATTTTTCTTTGTGGCTTTGGATGTTGCAGTATTGACTTTGTTGTCTTCTGATTGTATTTTGATCTTTGCTGTCACCATAGTAACTTTCCACGGCCAGGATCTTTTTTATGTGTGTTATTTACTCATTTTCCAGACTTTTTCTTAACATCTAACTTAGTGTTAAAATTGGGCTCTGTTACTGGGGTGGTGAAGACAGTGTCCTAAGCTTCAGGTTTTTTATGCAGTTGTTTTCAGATCAAGTTCTGGGGCATCTGTTTCAGTTCTTCCAAGGTGGTATGATCTAAGGAGATATATACTCACTGGTCTCCTGGCTTGTGCTCTGTTCTATGAGCAATTGCTGGCACTCTTTTAATTCCTGGAACTGTGAACATTGTCTAAACTCCCCTGTATCTGCCAGCTCTGGTGTCCTAGTGGTTTTCCTAACCCTGGGAATCCCACCCTTTACTGTGACTGGAAACTTCATCTGGGTAATGCAACAAAGTTCTACACCAGGTGTCAGCAAAGAAACTCCTACAATCTCCTTTTGATCAGTTGTTCCACCTCCTTGCCATCTGTAGGCTTAGAGCTTCAGAAGCACCTGGTGTTGATTTAGTTGCCTTCAAGTCCTGTTGCTGACTTGCTGAGGCACAGCGTGCTTTTCCTTGTAGGGGTATTGCCTGTGGTGGACTATGCTCCCCTCTCATCCTGGTGTGACAGACCTTTCCTGCTGACCTTCTAGATTGCCTTATGCTGGAAAATTGTTATACCTCCATAATCTTGTGGGTTCTTCCACTCCCAAATTCATTTTGAGTCATTATTTTAAAGTTGTTTGGAGGGGAATTTGAGAGAACCCAGGTTAGTCTTTAACTCTTCTCTGCTATCTTGGCTCTTTCCCGAAAATATCACAAGTTATTCTATTCTATATTTTATAATTGACACACATAAGGAAGGGAAGTCATCCTAGTTGAAGCAATGAGACATCCTGAGAAAGATACAGGAGGCAGAACGTGCTGGCCAGGCCAGGCCATTACAACCACCATAACCATAATCTTCTGTCATACCTTAATGGGGATATTCCAGGACCCCAAAACAAGAGCTTTGGGAATTAGAAGTGCCTCAGCAAACATTGTGTAAAATGACTCCTGTGGAGATAAAGCACAGCAACTGCCCCTCAGGTGTGACAGCCACAGCTGTTACAGAGCCAGAAAGGAAAATTCTTGCCACCAGAACTTTTGACTGTGCTTTGTCAAAATGATTCAAAATGGTAAAGTGAAATGCTGTTATAGTGGAAATGGCATGAAAGAAGATTGATAACCATTTCCTTTGCGATTGCACCATAAGGACCATGGGATTTTTCTCTTATGCGCACCTGAAAACTTCCATATGTGTTGTGTACCCATATTATAATATGAGCTCCTTGATGATAGACACAGTTTTACTTTTCTTTTTTATCTGCTGTGCTCAGCATAGTGCTTTTTACTTAGTGAGCCCTTGACAAATGTTTCATTCACTCATTCATTCAAAATAACACTCCTAAGGAACTCTACTAGATAATGGGCTAGACTAATTCAAGTTCCTTTTTCTTCAATGTAACAAAGTATATTTTTCGTTTAAATATGTAATTTGTCTTTTCAAAAATTTCCCTATAGTTTTAAAAAATGGGAAAAAAATCCTATTATTGCAGGAAATGTGGGTCCAATGTATGGAAAATCTTACATTTTGAAATAAAAATGAAACATTGATCTGTTGCCATTTTAAACTAAAATGTACTCCATTTGCATGGATCTTGCAAAGTATTTTTACCGCCTCTTAAAAATGAAAGCTCAATTTCCATTTTTTGTTTTACAGTGTGAAAGGATGGAAATGGTATTATTAAGTGGCAGTGAAGTGTAATTTACAAAGTGTCATCCAAAAATTACACTATTCACGGGAATTTTACAGCTTTAACACGAAGTCAATAAAAATGCTAGTAATTATCATATGCTGCAGAAAGCTCAAGATCAAATATGAACTTTTCCACTTCTCACATATTCATGTACACTTACCATAATAATAGTCACTGTGCTTACATAAGGTATATTTTATGAAATTAAAAGTAGTAGATGCTTTTCCTGACACTTTTGCTTTCAAAGCTCGACTGAGCTCATTCCTTCAGAGTAATTAGTTGATTGGTAGTAATGTTGATATATGTTGAAAGCTATCTTTTCAGTCATCTTCCAAAGACTACTATTTAAGTTAAAGGGTACTGACATTTGCTTAGCAAGGTTGAATGCCCAAAATGTATGCATCTATGAATTTCAAAATAGCCAACAACTGATGAGCACATCATTTTCAGTAACCACAAAATTAGCTTATATTTACTCTTCTTTACAAATTATACTCACATATGACATGTGCTTTGATATCAATAACATTGTGAGGTAGGACACATTACCACTAAATACTGAAGAGAAAAATTAAATGAATTACAATTAGAAACTATAACACTGTTTCAGTAGAGGAACTCAGTTTACCCTATCAACTGTAGATATAGTTAATTTAAAAAACAAACAAAAAAATAAAGAACCTGAAAGTATTTTAGAACAAGAATTAGGCACAGTGTATCTTTGTTGCTTATTGAATCAAAATAAAGCACATATTTCTCAACTGGACATGACTCCTTTATAAAATACGAACAATTTAAAATGAATAATCCTTACAAACAAATGCATAAGGCAGAAATATTATACACATTCTTTATTGAACACAATGAAATAACAACTATGTTAAATAAAAAGGCACAGAAAACAATAAAATTGAAAGTTGTCCAAAAATTAAGTTGACGAAAATTGAAGAGGAAAAGAAAAACTTTAAAATATTTCATGCTAAAGGTGAAATCACCAGAAAGATAAAGTGATAATGAGTATTTTGATTATTATACATCTATGTATTTTAAGAAAAAGGAAAATTTAAAGAAAATAGATGCTATCACATATATAAACATTGAATGCTAATGTGAATGTATATATGTAACATGTACTTACATGTATGTATGAGGATATATGTGTATGAATAAACTGTGTATACACTATATATCTTGCTATAGAGGTACTCATGAATATAAATATTGTGCACACATGTTTTTGTGCATATATGCATACATATCTGCATATACATGTATTTTGTATGTATAGCCAAAAAAGCAAAACTATGTTAAGTCAAAAGTTTGAACAGAATTCTTTCTGAATAAGAAAATGAGACATCATCAAAAAATCAGCACGTTGAAAATAAAATACAAAAAAAATCCAAACAACACTGAGGTTCATGGCAGAATTTTTGCACTTAAAAGAAAAAAAAATAATTCTTGTGGTTATATTGATTATTCATAAATATACACCTAAATAAGTTTTATGAGGTAATTATTTGGCTGAATTTAAATACAGTTTAATGATAATCCTAAAAAGAAAATATAGAATGATTTCATGAATGAATGAATGAAAATAAGAATCATAAAAATATTAGCTAATAGAATACAGAAATTTGTTCAGAAAATTATTAATCATGATCAATAAGAACTTGGCCCAGGCTTCTCAAACTGATATATCCTCAGAAAGACATAATAAAATATGGAATCCAAAAATATCAAAATAACTATATACTTATGGTAATAGATACAAAAGAGTTTCATAAAATATCTATTTGTGACAATTTTTTAAAAAAAACATATAAAGTATAAAAGGACTTTTTTCCTTCAAGAAAATAAAAAAAAATTGCCTTAATTTTGAAGCCAATATAATATACCATAAAGATATTAGGAACATATTCTTTCCAAAGTATATCTGCTCTGACCATACATATGTAACTTTATATTGGAAATTTTAGCAATAATAATGCATACAAATATAGATTAAAAATAAAGTAAATATCTTTTATAATGATGACATTGTGATATAATGAAATCATAGGTTTATAGATGGAAGCAACCTTAGAGCTTAACTTGTAAGCTTAACCTTTTACATGTCTTGTATACCTTTGGCAGTTTGGTGAAACCTATGAATACCTTCTAAGAATAACACCTAAGTATCTACATTAAAAATCACAGGAAATGCTAATTGTCATTTAGACAGTACTGAATTATATGTATACATGGTATATACACATATGTATATATACATATATTCATATATATGTATATATATACACATACATATATATGTACATAGTCATATATATGCCCATTTCTATCTGAAGCCATGAACCAAATGAAATCTATGCATAGATCCTAAGGAATCCATGAAACTCAATTTAAGATCCTTTGATATAACAACTCCTCACATTGTATATGTGAAAACACTGTGAGAGAGGTTAATTGGCTTGCTTGAAGAAAGTACTCTTTGCAGATGATATCATGGGGTAACTAGAAAAACTAAAAACCTCATCCTGCAAATTAGTAGATTTAAGAGTTAAGAGTTCAGTAAAGTTGAATTATAGAGGATTAACTTCCAAAAGTCATTTTCATTCTTATTTGTTATTGCAACAATGAATACCTTGGCATTCACTGTCTGAGTGCCAGGTATGTTAATTTTCATTCTTCCCCCAGGGTCTGCCAGTATTTTTGAATATCCAGGCTTTCTGCCATTGGCTCTAGTTCCCACCAAAAGTGTTTTTCCAATGGAAGTGATCCCTGGACCCCAGTTAAAATTAACCGGCTAACAGTTTTCATAGCTTTAACAAAAGAATATTTACTTTAAAACTATTGCAAGAAAAAGCACTGAAACATTTTCCCCAAACAACTGGGTGAATAACCTTCTCTTGTACTACTTCTCTCTGAACGGTAGAGGGTCTGAGATTAACCCCACTTTTTAGCTCCATTCACATAGTCCCAAATTCCAACCCAAATTTAAATTTTGACTCACATCTTAGTCACCCTAACATCTCAGGATTTCCTCACTGAGCTTCCTAGCTGCATATCTGGCCTAAAATCCTGGTTCCGTGGTTATAATGATAAGATTCCAATTCTACATGGGAGTCTACTTCCTGGGTCTAGAAATATAATAATCCAACCAAATAGAACAATCCAAAGCAAAACCCCAACCCCAAGCTCTTTTCTTGGGGCTAAGTAGTAAAAGAAGGGAGGAAGAGAAAGATAGACCTTTCCCAGACTTGGCCAGTTTGTGGCAACCACACTGTGGATAAACATGGATCTTTGCACCCCGCTCCCCACAATGGAACCAAGGGGAAGAGAATGTAGTAGTCTGGAATTTTTTTTAAAGATGCAGCCTACTGCGGTCACACACCCAATGAAAAGAGAATATGCTCATCCACTCAGTACAAGAATATAGAATGTCTTCTTTTAGAAGCAGGTCTCTAACTTGCTCTGTTTTAGGTGATCTGCACATCTGAAAAGCAAAGTCCCAGTTACACTAGTCATAAAGAAGAAATACATACTACAAAGAAAACACATTTAAAATAATAGCAAAACAACAGACATTTGGGTTGAATCTGCATAAGTATTTATGGAACTTACATGAGAATTAAAGAAGTATGATGACCAATACACAAAAAGACTCAAGTAACTTGAATATCATTCTATGTTAATAAATATAATATTTATGTAATAAAATCTCCAAAACACTCCAAAATCAATTAATAAATTTTAAGAGGAAGGGGATGTGCATTTATTAGGTGACTACCGTGTACCAGGAGCTGTGCTAAGTACTTTTTACAAAAATTACCTCAATTGATATATTTAAAGCAATCAATATATCTACATAGAATCAATATTCTTTATAGAATTAGACAAAAGCAAAATGAAAATGTGGACAGAAAAACAAATAATTCACAACAATAAATGTCACATTAAAAAGGGGAAAATAGCTGGTAAACTGCATCTTGTACTTCCAGATTCTAAAATAAATTATGAAGCCACATTGTAATCCTAACTTGAGATGTTGAAAAACAAAACAAAAGCAAAATACAAAAACAGACAAAGATATCAACGGAATGGAACTTTAAAAAATTAGAACAATGATTGATTAGTTAGCAAATATAACATAAAAAATGCCTGAGCTTTATAGTAAAATAATTTGAATCTGTGTCCTATACTTTATACTGAAGAGAGTGCAAGTGAGATAGCACACGATCAAGGAGGAAAAAGTTGTGAAAAACATAATGAAGCCTCTATCTAAATTATAGAGAAGAAAACTGGGGGATGGGGATCAACAAAAGAAAGAATCATTTTGGACAAGATGGATGTGCTGCTTACATTTAAATAAGGTACAACAATAAAACATAATTGAAAGAAAAAAACAAAAATAACAAATTGAATAAATATGAAAAATATGACAAAATCTTTCAATTTAATATAAATAAGGAACTGTTAAAATCTTTCAGTGATAACTTCCATTTCACGTCAGATAAATATTCAATAAACACTGAAAAATATGAAAGAGGAAACAACTGTTAATAATTACTTGAAATAAATATTCAATTTCAATAACAGAGACACCAACTAAAATTCTATGGAGGTACTATCTCATCCATCAAGCTGACAAAAACATGAACAGCATCAACATTCAGTGCTGGCAATGTTGTGAATAAACAGATAAACTCATTCTTTGCTGAAAGAGTTGAAAGTATGTCAAACTATTAAGAAAAATTTGGCACTATATAACAGAAATTTCAACAAAATCCTAACTTTTGACTTAATAGTTCTATTTTGCTGTTTATATCCCCAAATTTTTAGAAAAATAGGAAAATACGTCTGAAGAGATTTACATAGTATCATTACACGTGACAGTGAAAAGAAACTTAAAAACTGAAAGCAACTAAATTTCAAGTAGGGAAATCTTTAAATTGTGGCTAGAGTCACTGGAGAGTAGAGGGTATAAGCTATAAGAAGGTATAAGGTGATAGACGATTGATAGATAGATTAGATAGATAGATAGATAGATAGATAGATAGATAGATAGATAGATAGATAGATGTGTGTGGTACAAGAATAGTAAAGGGGTATAAGGGATAAAAGACTGGAAAGTTAGGGAACACTCAAGATATGAAGGATTTGAACAATCAATTACATATTTGATTCTGGAGGCAATAAGGAGCCACTAGAGTTTATTGAATGGTGGTGGCGGTGGTGGTGGTAGTGTGTGTGTGTGTGTGTGTGTGTGTGAGAGAGAGAGAGAGAGAGAGAGAGAGAGAGAGAGAGAGAGAGAGAGACAGACAGAGAGAGACAGAGAGAGAGAATTAGAGAATCGACTAAGGAGAGATTTTAGGCATATTTGTCTCTATGCCTAAAATCTCTCCTTAGTCGATTCTCTAATTATCTTTCAAAATCATCTTACAAAGCAGTCTGACATCTCTCTCTCTCTCTCTCTCTCTCTCTCTCTCTCTCTCTCTCTCTCTCTCTCTCTCACTCTCTCTCATCACGTTCATATACCACAACTTGTTCAGCCGTTTCTCAATTGATGGGTATCCCCTCAATTTCCAATTCTTGTCCACCACAAAAAAGCAGCTATAAATATTGCATGTGTGGGTATTTTTTCCCATTTTTATGATCTCTTTGAGAAACAAACCTAGTAGTGGCATTGCTGTATCCAATGTGTATTACACAGTTTTACAGCCCTTTGGGCATAGTTACAAATTACCCTCCAGAATGGTTGGATCTGTTTACAACTCCACCAGTAATGCATTAGTGTTCTAGTTTTCTCCTGTCTTCTTCAACATTTATCATTTTTTGTTTTGTCATGTTAGCCAATCTGATAGGTATGATGTACCTCATAATTGTTTTAATTCACATATTTCTAATCAATAGTGATTTAGAGCATTTGAAGAAAATAATTTTTATACAAGAAAGGTGCATATAAAATCAATAGGACACGATAACTGATTGGATATTATCAAGACAAGAGAATGTAAGGAGTTGCAGATAGCATTTAGGATGAGAGCCTATAGAACTTACTGGAGGTTGGTATCCTCAACAATAAAAAGGAAAGTGGGAACAGGGAAGTGTTTCAGACGAAAAATAATAAATAAAGTTTCAAACATTTTCACTTTAAGATAGCTATAAAACATCCAGTTGGAGATTTCTAGTAGTTAGTTGAAGATACAAATCTTTACATCAGAGCAGTAAGGACTATAAAAATCTGAGAAATTTCTGCATAGAGATGATATTTGAATGCATGGGACATAATGAAAATACCAGAAGAAGTATTTTAGAGAGAGAAGAGAAGAAGGCTTAATCAGAGTCTTGAAATACATTCACAGTAAGTCAGCATGTGTAACAACAATGCTGCTTGCCACTACCGTGGCTGTGTAAGGCTAATAACACCAGCACACAGGAGGGCTGCTACACAGGTTCTTTGATCTGCTTTTCTAAGGCAAGCAACTTTAAGGGGTTTACAATCTCACTTTAATTAAACATACATATATCATTCACTTGGTTCGGGAGGAAAAGTCAGCACCCTGAACTTTAGAGAAAACACAAACAGAAGTTGCAAGCAGAAATTGTATAAACAGAGCAAATAACACAAATCAGTAGACAGGGCCTCTACCCATCTGTATGTAGGAATACATACATAGTTACCAGAGAGAGAAGCACCAACATCTGGGTTTTCAAAGCCTGGGGCTCCAATGGCTATCCAGAGACTCATCTGGTCAAATCACCCAACACTCTTCCAGTGAGTGAGCCCCAAGCAAAATGCTGACCTCAGAGTATATAAGCACTTCTTCAGGGTCAGAGGGCATCACAACCATGTGACTCAAACCCATGTGACCTAGGCCATCTCATGACTTAAGCAGGTTATCAAAGACTCTTGATTAATCAAAGACTCTTTATTCAAACAAAGGCAAGTCTCAATCAAAGGCACTTGATTGCCTTAGTGCAGAGAAGAACTAGAACTCCAAAAGAAAAAAGAGAAAAACAAAAAGTCCCACTTTGCTTGCCATTACAACATGACCGTGATATAGAGCCAAAAAGGGAGACTGAGAAGAATCATTCAAAAAGGAGGATGATAAGGACAGAGAAATGTCAAAGAAACTGTAGAAAAGAGTATCCTTTTGAGAGAGTTCTTTCAGTTGAATGATAAAATAAAAAAGACAAACTACAACGAGTTAATAAGAGGATGAGAAGAACTGATTACAAACACTTTTTCTCAAGGAACTTATCCACTAAAGGGAAGAAAGATTTAAACTGTTAGCTACGACAATGGATACATGGATGGTTTTGTGAAGATGGAGGAGTCTTGGATTTATTTGTAGGCAGTGTAGAATCAGCTGGTAGATGGGAAAAGTGTGGATGATAGTGAGAGGATGGAGATAATGGTGTGGGAGGATGTAATCTACTGAAGAAGTCCGGTATAGAATATGACCACTCGTGCATATAGAGGGGTTTGCTTTGGTAATGAAATCTATCATCTTTTCATGTGAGACAGAAGTGAAAGTAGAGGGGGTAGGAGAAAATATCTAAATGATGTGAATTAAGAAGAAAATAATAGGCAGTGTCCAGCAATTAGTTTAAATTTTTATCAATGAAATATTAGCCAATCTTCTCAGCTGAGAGAGTAGAGAGGGGGGGGAGCTATGCAAGGTTGAATAAGAGATGAAAAGATCTGGAAAAGCCCCTGTAGTGAATGGAATAGTGAATTGCATAAGGACATATAAAACCATTGCTATGGTAATCAGGACCCAGTTAAGATTGTGTAACATATTTATGGTGGACTCAATTATCACAGTTTCATCATTTTCCACATTTTGTTTGGTATTACATGAATAGTAATGAAGGCAGTGAATGGTAGAAGTAATCCAAGGCTAGAGTTTGGCAGGACAACATTTGAGATAGGTTAAGGGGCAAGAGACTAAAAAGAAGAGAATGGTGTAGAATCTAATTGGTTCAAAAGGAATCAAGAAGGGGAGAAAGAAGAGTGTAGTCAGTGCAGAGGCGATGACCTGGCAAAGAAATGAGGAGTAAAATGATAAGATAACAGTTTGAGAATGAAGAACAGGGTTAGAGGTTGTAAGGGAAAGGTGGATTTACAAAAGATTATCATCATATAAAGCAATTTCAGAGTTCATTAACAAAGAATTGGAATATTTAATGATGATAGAAAATTGAAGGTATAGTCATCTCTGTACGTAGTTGAAGTCAAGTAGAAGAGTAGGTCATAAGAAAGGAATAACTTGGGACTCTAAATTTAGAGCATATTATATTAGAAAGTATTAACACATATATGAAAATTCTGAAGGATAAGGTGAGGATGTTTAGTATTTTCTCATGTCTATTTTAGGCCACTGACTAGATCCTAAGGCCATTTCTCCAGTTTACTTCAAGACATAGTGAGGACACGAGAACAAACACTGGGTTGCTTGAACTGTCTCCTATACATGTCAGTCTCTGGGGATAATTTGCTCATACTTCATGCAATGGTGGGGGCATGGTATGGGGAGGCAATCAGGTTTAAATTAGTTGTCCACGGTCAAATAGCCTATAAATGTCTGAGGACACATTTGAACTCAGGAACTCCTGACTCCAGGACTGGTAGTTTTTCCATTTTGCCACCAAGATGCCCCTTTTTGCAATATCTACATAGCATTGATCCCCCTAAATTTAGGTCCATATACAACATTATTCCTGCATGAGACTCTAGGCATCAAATGCCATTCCTAGATTTTGGTGCATTGTTGCTAGACTGCCTTCAAAATCTGGCATTAATATTTACTCCCAAGACCTACTAATGAATCACTCTCTTGATCTTTAAAAATTACAAGGTCACAGCCACCAAACTCTTTCAACTGAAGCAAAATGCCAAGTGCTGAGGCAAATGATTATAGTCCATAATCACAGGCCACTTGTCATTCTCTGATGGATGCATTCTGAGTCATCTCTCCTTATAGCACTCTTTTTTCTACAGCAGAATGCAAGTAATGAAGAAATAAGACAAAAAAAGAAGGAAGATGTTCTGTTGAAGTAGGACCTTTAGAATTAATCTAAAGTTCCAGCTATACAAACAATCTGAAAAGGTCTTTTTCATCATATAACTAGCAGTCTGAATCCAGCTAGAGAATGCTGTTGCCTGCTCCAAATTCCACATTGAGAAGTCATCAGGGAAAATACGCTGAACCTGTTCCCAAGAACTGAAATTACTGTCCATGACAAATATTTAAGACTGCCGAATATGAAAAATGTTACTAAATTTGGAAAGTCATTATGAAATATTTTAAAACCAAAAAAATGGGAAATCACCTATGATCATATTTATAAATGGAAATGAGATTTAATGCATAAAGGATCTTGATGGAGAATTAAAGAAAGCAACTGAATAGTGAGGGCTATGGCAAGTTAATGCATTGAATTTAATTAGTTAATGTAAAAGCAGTTACTAAGCAAGCTGTTATTTGATTAATGATGAGCATCTAATATACTAAATGAAAATAAAATAAGGATTTTTAAATTCTTTTTTTTAATTTCTGAAACAGACTGAATGAGATAATACTCAAGGCAATTCATTTGAAGCAAGCACATTAGAAAAAAAAAGTTAGCCACTACAACAGTTCTTTAAATTTCTGTTTTGCTACCGTTTAAATCCTGAGTTCATAGAAAATTGTTCAAAATTATCTCCTCTCATCTTCACTACTCTCTCATACATATAACCACATTGTAAAGTCTGAAAAGTAATGGCTTTTCATTAAACAGCTTTAGCTATTAGATAAATGATCAGAGGTTGCAGAAGAAGTCTGACACTTTAGAGGGCCTTTGCTGTCCCTTAATTGATTACCATCTTAAACAATTGGAAAATGAATTGAATGACTGGACAAACTGGTAGTAGGCTTTATGAAATCAATATATCATGGTGTGTGGTTCCACATTCCAAAGTTTCTTAGTAAATTTCTTTTTCCTAAACTCAGCATGCATTAAATTCACAGATTGTACATTAAAAATTTTGGAGGCCATAATGTGGTATTAAATATTTCTTCCCATCCTCTCAAAATAGCATCCATATTTCACTTACAATCTGAGGCAATATTCATATTGTCAAGTCACAATCTCTGAAAAGGTAGGAAGTATGTTTATTTAAGTCCACTATGATCCCATGGATCCATTTTTTATTATATTGGCTCATCCTACTCATGACCAATGAATATTTATCCTTTTGTTCCTCTAATCTATCTTTATTTGTTTGAAGTGTTTCATACTTGGGTTCAAAAAATTCCTGGGTTTGCCTTGGCAAGTAAACTTTGAAGTATTTCATATTATCTGCAATATTTTCAATGAAATTTCTCTCCCTTGCTTTGGATTTTGTTGGTAATACATAAATATGGTGATGATTTACGTGAGTTTAGTTTATATCCAGAACTTTGCTGAAGTTGTTAATTGCTTCAACTAGTTATTTTAGTTGATTCTCTAGAGTTCTCTAAGTATACCATCATATCATCTGCAAAGAGTGATAGTTTTGTTTCCTCATTGCCTATTTTTATTCCCTCAATTTCCATTTTATTGCCATAGTGCAATATTCTAGTACAATATTGAATAATAGTGGTGATAATGGGCATTCTTGCTTCACTCCTGATCTAATTGAGAAGGCTTAAAGTTTATTCCCAGTAAGATAGTTCTGGCTCTTGGTTTTAGATACATACCACTTATCAATTTAAGAAAGGCTCCACTGATTCCTATGGTTTCTAGTGTTTTTCATAGAAATGGATGTTGTATTTTGTTAAAGCCCTTTTTTGCATCTATGGATATAGCCATATGATTTTTATTGTTATTGTTACTGACATGGTCGATTATGCTCAGAGTTTTCCTGATATTGAACCAGCCCTGCATTAATCCCACCTGGACATAGTATATGGACTTTCTGATATATTGCTGTCATCCCTTTGCTAGTATTTTATTTTAAAATTTTGCATCGATATTCATTAAAGAAATTTGTCTATCATTCTATTTCTCTATATTTGCTCTCCTTGATTAAGGCATGAAAACCATATTTGTGTCATGAAAGGAATTTGGTAAGACTTCTTTCTTTACCTATTTTTTTTAAAATAGTCTATATGGTATTGTGATTAATTTGTTTGGAGAATTCACTCGTGAATCTATTTAGTTCTGGGAATTTCTTTTTCTTATGGAGCTCAATATTTCTTATTAATTTCTTTTTCTAAGACTGGTTATTTAAGCATTCTATTTTTCTTCATTTAATATGGATATTTAGTATTTTTGTAAACATTCATCCATTTCTTTTAGATTATCAGTTTTATTGGCATATAATTAGCAAAATATTAATAATTGCTATAATGTTGCCTTCATTGTTGGTACATTCATCTTTTTTTTTCCTTTTGAATATTAATAAGTTTTTTCTATTAAAAAAAAACACTGGTTTATCTACTTTATTGTTTTTTCCCCAGTTCCAATTTTTGAATTTTTTAAGTTTTTAATTTTATTAATCTACCCTTTGATTTTTGGGATTTTGATTTGGATATTTAATTGGGGATTTTCAATTGGTTCTTTTTTTCTTTGCTTTTAAAAAATCCTTTTTTGTAGAAACCAAGAGCTGGAGCAAAGACTTCAGATTCCAGAAAATTCCTGAAAAAAATGTCTTTCCTCCTTAAAAATATTGTATACTTCTTCACCATACTTTCCCTTCATTCCCCTTTTGGTTCCCTTCCTTTACTTCCCAAGAGGCCTTCTCTAGGTATTTTCTTCTCCATGTCCTCTACCCAACCTTTATCAACTTTGGATTTTACTCCTCTTTCTCACCTCTATTTGTTTTCTATTCTACTTCTTTCTATTTCTATTTTCTTTTTTGTGTGACTATTTGTCACTTTTAATCTACTTAGACAAATAACCTGTCCACATTCCCCTTCTTTTTCCCTTAGCATGCAAAAATACCCAACAAAAACAAAAGCATTTCCTGCCCTTCTTCCTAATGGTTGCTCTCCCAAGAGCTTAAGTGTTTTTCCCCTGCTTTATTCCTACCCAAAGAAAGGTATACCTTTAGTAACATTGCCTCCCAATTCCCACCCACCCTATACAGACTAAATTGACAATCTTCTCTATAGCTTTCTTACCCTAAGGGGGAAAAAACCATCTCCTTTCCTTGAACCATTCTTACCCCAATAATCTACCTCTTCCAGAAAAGAGCTTTTCCTCTTTCCTAGGTCTTTTACCTTTTCATTCCATTCCCATTGACAGTTAAGATTATTAACTCTGCATTTCCCTCCAACTTATTTCTTTTGTTTTTCCCATTCTCTATTTTTTGTCCTGCCTTTCTCTAAAATCTATTTTGTTTCTAACCACTTATTTTTTTACCTGCCCTCCCTTTTATCTGCCCCCTCCATTTCTTTCTTATCCCCTTTCCCTTCTTCCCTGTCAGGTAAACTAATTTTGTTATCAATTGAATATATAGACATATTTTTCACTCTAAACCAATTTAGATGTGCATGAGGTTTAATTATTACTGCCTGCCCACCCGTTCACCATGTCCCTCTCCACGGTAAAAGCTTTTCCTTGTATGCTTTTAAATTTGATTTGAAGCTAAAATCAGTCAATCACAAAACATACAAAACTTATAATTTGTCAACGACTATGCTAAGCACTGAAGTTACAAAGAAAAGCAAAAAGTACCTGACCTCAAGGAGTATGTTTTTTAATATTGGTGATATGTAAATAACTAGGTAGAAAGACTATATGTGCAGAATAAGGAAGATATTAACAATGAAGAGAAATAGGAATGATGAATCTCACACTCAAAGTTAGGATTTAACCTCAGTCTTTAAAGAAGTCGAGAAAACAAAGTGGTAGTGGCAGGGTGGGGGAGTGCATTGTAGGTACAGAGAACGTCCAGTACAATGGCATAGAGATAGAAAATGGAACATTATTTTGGAGGAAAAGCAAATAGGCATTTGTATACGTAACAGGATTTGTTAAGGGTAAGAATATGGTAAAAACTAAAAAGAAAAGTAGGGATACAGTTTTCAAAAGTTTTGAAGGCTGAATAAAGGATTTTATCTAGGATCCTGGTGGTGATAAGGAGCTCATCAAGCAGTGGGGAGGGGTAAGAGGAAAGCACTGTTCACATGGATATACTCATGTCTTAGAAAAATCATCTTGTTTCTCGAGTGTAAGGTGAATTGGACTGGGGAGAGTTTTGAGACCAGGACAACACTTAAAAGCCTGTTATGCTAGTCTAGGTGACAGGTAATTAGAACCTAAACTAGAGTTTTGTTTGCATATGAGTGCTCACAGGTCTAGTAAATGCCAAGGTCTTTCTGACTCTAGGTGCTGAATCACCGTAACTATTGCCATACGTACAAATGGTTATAGCACCTGGTGGTGTCTGGGAACAAACTAAAATGTGCCTTGGTAGGATAAATGTGAAGATAAAAAATGTGGCTTCATATTGCCAATTAATTTTCTCAGTTGTTCCTCTTTGTCAAAGGAGAGCATCAAACTTAAATTGGCTTCTCTGCTTCCAAACATTGTTGCCAGTTCTTCCCAACATGAGTATTGTGGAAGGGTTTTACATAATGATACATGTGTGGCCTATGTTGAATTGCTTGCCTTCTTAGTGAGGATAGGTGAGGAGGGAAGAGGGTAGAGAATTTGGAACAAAGTTTTAAAAACAGACATTCAAAAAAAGGTGCTTTTGCGTGCAACTATGAAATAAGTTATACAGGCAATGGGACATGGAACTCTATCTTGCCCCATATTATCAAGTCTCCCATTTCAATAATAAATTGTGCCAATCTGCAGCATTGTCCTTAATTTTTCTTGCACTGACAGATAATATAGTTCTTTTGGGAGTAACCAGGCCAGAGTTGTTCACATCCATGACTTTTAAGCCCAAGATCCAACCTTGTGCAAGCCGGAGGAACTTCGAAGGAAGATCCCTTATGTATTATTTCAACTTTACTTTTGGTAGAAAAAGAGCAAAAGAGCAAAGGGCAGAAAATGTTCTAAATAATTTCTAGTCTTAGTTGCTGAGGATATACATTGAATTTTCTAATATTCGAAATGTTATGTGAAAACTAAAAATCTAGTGCCAAGGGAAAGTCCTGGTCTTTGTGACTAGCTTTACCTCCCTCAAATAACACTCCTAATTTCTGATTATAAAGAACTAGTTATCTGTGCCAGTAAGGCAAAATGGGCTTAGTTTAACAGGTGCCCTTGAGGAGTTTGGCTTTTGTTTACGGTG
>CM053624.1:323901154-323927860 GCA_028646595.1 Phalanger gymnotis | reverse complement strand
TTCGTTTAACTGCAGTCTCCTGCTTTTGTAATGGCTTGCTTGCACCTGCTCTAGGCTCAGGTATAAAAGGCTTCAAATCTTTGTGCTCAGGGCTGCTCTCTAGACTTTCAGTCTACGGGACAGTCGCTGGCCAGCTAATAAATGATGCTCAAAAGATTTTAATTGGCTTGGTCTGTGTTTTCTCAGTCTGTCCATTTCAGAATGAAAACCATTTGCCCAAATTGAAAGCTAAGAAAAAATATGCCATAGAGATGAATGAAATGGGATTAATCAGGGCAGGTTTCATGAAATAGAGATTCTTTGAGAGGTTTTTTTTTTTTAATAGTAAAATAACATCTATATCAATAAAACAAAAATCATGACCTTGGAGAGGACCATGGGTATGCCTGAATGGTTCGGAATTGTGAAGTATAAGGAGTTCTCTAGGTAGAAGACAGAGGAAGCATAACACTTATTTAAACTCCAAAGGATCAGATTCAAGGACCAATGCCCCCAATTTGATATTGTGGCAATAATATTCCATAACCAAAAAGCCTACCTCACTATAGTAACAAGGAGACTGTAAGAAAATATTATAGCAGGAAACCAAGGCATACTTGTGTTTCCCCTTGATGCTAGGGCCCTCCCATAAGAAGATCACTCACAAATCCTAACTCCCTACTCAGCACTCTCTCCTGTAGCTCTGCTGATTCTGAGTTCCTTGATCTCTGCAACTCCCTCTTATGTTCAGCTCTCTCTGCTCTGCACACTCTAGATTACAACCCTCAGCTTCTGAATCCTGCTGCTCTCTACTCTGCTGCTTCCAGCTCTGTTGTGTCCAGTTCCATTCTCAGGCCTCAGTTTCTACTCTGCTACAAGTTCTGTTCTCTCTATTAATACAGTCCTAGATGTCATCTGATTGGCTAGACCTCAGGCACATACCATTGACTCTTCGTCTTAGCAACTCCCCTTAGGGCCCTGAAGGCTTCATACCTCTCTCAAACTAGCAAACTAGTTTGCTAACTAGCCTGGGGCCTCACATCTAATTAGTGAAAGATTATGGGCCTCCCTTTGTTGTCTCCACCTGTAGCCCCACCGGAACCCTATTCAACGGGTAGGGAAAGATCTTTCACTTACTGATTGACTTTACAACCTCATAGGTGGGAAATAGGCATTCAAAAAGACTCAGGTTTAGATCTTTGACTTTGGGTTTCATCACTATGATCAGTGTGAATTCAATAGTCAACAAAATTTACATATAGGTAAATCAATAAACTGAGGATAAAATTCATTTATTATTTCTTTTTTTTCCTGGAAATATACATTTGCTGTAAAGCTACGGCATGACTCTTTTAGATATGCCCTAAAACATGAGGAAACTACAGAATGTTATTTACCTGAATGTGCATATATCTATACGTATTTTATCATACATAATAGACCAAAAACCAAACACCAGCTAAAGTACATAGAAAGAACATTTAGCAAATTTGTGAATGATAGAACTCTGTTCTCAAGATAACTTATTTTATTTATTTAAATTAAAAAATGGCAGACATACATAGAAGTGTAGGTCCAACTTGGTTTCATGTATAATAGGTAAGCTTTATAAAAATTTAAATATGCTTATTGAATACAGTAAAATTGTATTTTCTTTTATTCATTACTCTAATCAAAGCAGAGCCTCTGACTTAAACATTTAACTTTGGGAACAGGATTGTGAAGAAAAATGAATTAAATGGATTTATTCTTCATCCCTGCTGTTGGACATTAATTTGCAATTTATATTTAGTTTTGATGAGGTAAAAAGAGGATAAAAATGGGAAGCAAAACACCTTAATTAAGTGTTCACATACTCTAAATTGTCCTTCCCTCTGGCACAACCTTCCTCATAATCTTCCCCTGTGACTCTTCAGTAGGTAACACTATTAACGGCTTCATTTTGGCATATTTTGTGAATCTATTTTAAATCCATAGAATTAGATAAAAAAAAATTTAAATGCAAACTTTTCTGCTTACCTGTTGGACTTTGTCTCATATGATATATGTGTGTGTGTATCTGTATATATATACATACACATGTATATATATATATATATACACATATATACATATGCACTTATATACTATGATTTAGTAATCATATGCTATGAATATTCATAATATATTATTCTAATGACACTGGGCAGAATTTACATCAATGAACATAAATATAAGCTATGTTCCATAAATAACTTTAAAATCCTCTAGGTTGCCCTAACAGTACTACTGTCATTCATGTATGACATTGAAACAATCAATCCACAGTCAGCAGAATAAAATCGTTGTCATTTTTCTATTAGTGTACAGACTTCTGCAGTGTTCCATCCAAGTCACATTATTCCCCTTATTAACAATTACAACACATAAAAGGTGGATGATTAGGGCATGGAGCTATGATGGCAGAGTAAAAGTAGCATTTTTTTTCCTGAGCTCTCTCAACATTCCTCTCTAAACAATTTTTAAAAGTGTATCAAATTGAATTCTAAGGGGCACAACCAACAAAAATTCAAAGGCAACACATTTTCTTTTCTAGCTCAGAACAACTTAAGACCACATTGGGGGGGGGGTGTGTACACAGGTTGAGACTGTCTGGGATTGCATCAAATGGGAAACACATGATGAGCTATATGGCTTGAAGGCATGGCAGCAGCAGAAGCAATGCTAACAAGAATGTTCAGTGCCCAGAGATGGAACAAGGATTGCATATCTGGTTTAGAAAAAGATTATAAGGGTCTTGTGCTAATAAAGGTTGCATGACCAGGAGCTCTTTGGAAATTGTAATATCCACTACCTATTTCTAGGTCTCAGTTTCAGGGTGGGGAGGATCACTTTTAGTCATAAGGAAAAGGGATCTTTTCCTGCATGAGGACCAGAGCATAGAGCAGAAGAGCAATAACCGTACTTCTCTCCACTGCACCACCTTAGAACCACCAAAAATTACAGATTCCCAGAACTAGTTGTGAAAACAGTAGGATGTTAAAGATTAAAACTTAGGATATTCATCTTCCCAACCTTACCACTAGAGGAAAACAGAAACTATCTTTATTATACAGTCCACAGTAAAGAAATAGGGTGAAAAATGAGCAAACAACAAAAGGCAATCCGATTACAAAATCTTGGGTAAAAGGGAAGCTCAAGACATAAACTGAGAAGACAATGATTTGAAAGTATCTACAAGCAAAGCCTCAGAGAAAAATGCTGATTAGACATAAGCCCAAGAAGAACTCCTAGAAGAGCCAATTAAAGAGATAAAAAAGGCAAAAATGATTTTAATAATCAAATAAGAGTTGTAGATGAAAAACTTGGAAAAGAAATGAGATCAATGCAAAATAAAATTATGTAAAGGGAATTAAGAGCTTGGTAAAAAGAAATACAAAACCTTATGAAAGAAAAAAAATTCTCAAAATTGATAATAGGACAAATGATAAAAAATCTAAAACTTCAGTGAAGAAAATACTTCTTTAAAATTTAGAATTGGTCAAGCAGGAGCTGAAGAATACATGAAAAATAGAAATAAAATTTTAAAAAAAGGAAATGTGACATGTTGTCAAGAAAAACAACTGACCTAGAAAATAGATGGAGAAGAAATAATGTAAGAATCATAGAATTACCTAAATATATGATAAAAATAGAGCCTCAGAAATCATATTTCAATAAATTATAAGGGAAAAATTTCCAGATGTCCTTGAAGCAGATGGTAATATAGAAATAAAAAGAATCCACTGATGCCTTCTGAAAATTCCCAATGGAAAATTCCCAAGAATATTATAAGCAAAAATCCAAAGCTCCAATTTAAAGGAGAAAATACTTCAAGAAACCAGAATATCATAGAACCAGACAGAATCACACAAGATTTAGCAGGTTCCACATTAAAGGGTCATAGGGCTTAAAATACGATATTCCAGAAGGTAAAGGAGCTAAGACTACAAACAAAAATTACTTACTCAGCAAAAGTGAGTATAATTCTTCAGGGAAAAATAGACATTAAATGAAATAGAGGACTTTCAAGCATTCCTGATGAAAATACTGGAGCTGAATAGAAAATTTGACATCCAACATTAGACTCAAGAGAAGTGAAGGTAAACTTGAAAGAGAAATTATAAGGGTTTCACTAAAGTTATACTATTTACATTCCTACATAGGAGGATATAGAATTTAATCATTATCAGGGCTTAGAATATGAAATTCCAGAAGGCAAAAAAGATAGGGTTTTTATCAAGGAAAACTGGAAAAAAAAAACTGAGTATAACCCAATGGGGAAAAATGTATATAAGTAAAATAGGAGAATTCCAGGAATTCCTAAAAAAATGACTTGAATAGAAAATTTGATGTTCAGACAGAATATTCAAGAGGAATAACAAGGTAAACATGAGTGAGAAATGATAAGGACATGGAGTAGGTTAATCTGTTTGCATTTCTAAGTGGGAAAATGAGCTGTGTAATCACTTACAATTTTATCAATATTAAGACTGTTAGAATGAGTCTATTATGCTGGGAAGGTATCCAAAGGAAAATGGAAGATAGAGAAGAAAAAATTACTGGAAGAAGGGAGGAGGAAGAAGACTATTGGGGACAATTATCTCACCTAGAAATTAGGATAAAATAAACGTGGGGGGTAAGAAGAGCAAAGGCAGATTAAAAATGGGTTTGGTCAGAAGCAAAACTGACTTTTGAGGAAGAGACAGTTAAAAAATGAGAAGAATAAATTAAGAGAATAAGTTTATGACAATAGCCCTCCAACATGGAAGTGGAACCCAATTTTAACATAACATTAAAAATCAAGAAATAAAACCCTTATCATAGAAATTTACTATGGTGACAGGGAAGATCAAAACAGAAACTTACAAGAAAACAATAAAGTTAAAAATGTTACTTCTAAAACCTCAAAGAAAAAATGTGAATTGGTCTCAGGCCCCCAAAAAATTCCTGGAAGAGCTTGAAATGTATTTTTAAAAATGAAAGGAAGGAAACATATAATCAACAATGATAACTGTGAATAGAAATGAGACGGATTCTTAAAAGAGATAAAAAAGATAGCAGAATGGATTAGAATCCAAAATGCAACAATATATTATTTACAAGAGACACACTTGAAAAACACAGAGAGAAAATAAGGACCTGGAGCAGAATCTCTAAAGCATCAGTTGAAGTAAAAAAGCAATCAGGGTCTCAGATAAAGCAAAATTAAAGGAAGATATCGATGGAGCCAAGATCATAAAATAAAAGGGGACTTGCCTGAAGTCTCTGATATTACTCTCCAAAAACTTTGAAAAACACCTCCACAAGGAGTAGCAAAAAACAACAAAAGGAAGGAGCGAAACAATTTTGCAGCCCAAGACAACTTAGAAGGTCTGCAGGAAAAGTCTGTCTCACTGGAGTAAGAGTAGAGCATAGTCAAGCACAAGCCACATCCTGGCAAGACAGAAGCAGGAATAGAGAGTCAATGAATCAGTGGTAACTGCCGAAGGTCTCAGACCACAGATGATACAGGAGTCAGACAACTGGTCAGAAAAAAGAATCCAGGAGACCCTTTACTGGCACTGAGTATAGGACTCTGTTGCATGGTCAATAAATAGTGCCCTGTTGCAATCACAGGGAGATAAAGAGCACTAGCACACAGAAACATGAGGCCACAAGGGAGCAGGGACCCTGGTTACAGTTCCAGAGCAAGAAATAGTACTTGTAGTGCCTCAAAGAACAAAGTATAGGCCAGGAGAGAAGTGACCATAGCTCTCTTTCAATCATAACACTTTGGAAGAATTGTAAAATTGAAAACCCAAGAACTGGCTATGATAAAAAAAAAAAAAGCTGAAGCTTAGGACAATACTCCCTCCAACATGGAAATACAATGGAAGTGGAACCTAATTTTAAGATAAAGTTAAAAATCAAGAAATAAAACCCTGCCCACAGAAATTTTCTATGGTGACAGGAAAGATCAAAATACAAACTCAGAAGAAAACAGTGAAGTTAAAAAAATTTTACATCCAAAGCCTCAAAAAAAATGTAAATTGGTCTCAGCCTCCAAAAAAATTCCTGGAAGAGCTTTAAAAGTATTTTTAAAAATCAAGCAAGAGGGGTAGGGGAAAATTTAGGAAAATAAATGAGATCAATGTAAGAAAATCACAAAAAAGTAGCCAATAGCTTCATAATAGAGAAAGAAACAATACTGAAGAAAATAAGTTTAAACAAAAACAGAATGGGCAAATGGTAAAAGAGGCACAAATATCCACTAAAGAAAAGAATTACTTAAAAAAGCAGAATTGTCCAGATTTTAAGAAATTCAAAAAAATCACTGAAGAGAACATCTCATTAAAAAGCAGAATTATACAAGTGGAAAAAGAGGTACATAAACTCACCAAAAAAAGAACACCTTGGAACGTGGACTCAGCTGAGTAAAAAAGGATATACAAAAGCTCACTGCAGAAAATATTTCCTTAAAAATTAGAATTGGGTCAGTAGAAGCTAATAACTCTATGAAACATCACAAAACAATAAAGCCAAATGAAGATAATAAAAAAAATGTGAAATATCTGATTGGGAAAGGAATTGACCTGGTTAATAGATTAAGGAGACATAAGAATAACATCAAATGCTCACCTGTCCCCCACAAAAAAAAAAAACATTCATGGAAGAAATTTAGAGTAAAAGTAGGGACTTGCTTGAGTTCTCCCCCAAATCCCTCCAAACATCTCTAAATAAATTCTAGAAGTACAGAACCCACAACATGATAGAGTGAAACAAGTCTCCAGCCAAGACAGACTGGAAGATTGATTGGAAGGGTCTACCACACCGTGCAGGGAACAGAGCACAGCCCAGTGTGGATCACTCCAGCACAGACCAGGCTGGAGAGATCTGGAGAGCAGGCCTCAGGGCACTGAATCATTGGCACCTGTAGTGGTTTCCAGAGTTCTCAATCCACAAGTGCCAAAGACAACTTAGCAGGTCAGTGGGAAAATTCCGTTGGACCTGGGTGAGAGAATGGCACAGTCTAGCCCCAGCCCCACTGCAGTGGATGTGTCAGCTGCTACAGCAGTAGGGGTACCAGCAGCAGCAGCTGATTCCAGAGCTCCAGGCCCATAGATAGTAGGGGAATCAAGCAGCTGATCAGAGCAGGAGTGTAGGGATCTTTTTGCTGGCACTGAGGTAGGATTATCTGGCTTTGCTCAGATCTGGGTCACAGTCCTGGGCGATTGTCCTGGAGTGAGGAGGAGTGCTGGTGAGGCAGAGCTTGTGATAGCTGTGAAGGAGTCCTCCTGGTAGTTCCAAGGCAGAAAAGAGTGTTGAAGTCAACCACAGACCAGAGCAGGTCAGGAGAGGAGTAAATACTTCTCCTAGGATCATGCCACCTCAGAAAAACTGAAAATTTACAGGTGCCTAGAAGTAGCTCTGAAAGTAGCATCGGAAAACCCCTGAAGCTTGGGACACAGCATTCTCCATGCTAGAAGCTGAATTATACCTTGACAAAGAGCTCAAAAGTCAAATAACTGCCTGGAAAAATGAGCAGCCAGCATAAAAAAAAAAAACCTCAGACTATAGAATCTTACTTTCTTTATAAAGAAGATCAAAATATGCAGCCATAAGAAGACAACAAAGTCAAAGATCCTACATCAAAAGCCTCCAAGAATAATATGAATTGGTCTCAGGCCATGTAAGAGCTCATAAAGGATTTGGAAAATCAAGTAAGAGAAGTAGAGGAAAAATTGGGAAGAGAAATGTGATGCAAGAAAAACATGAAAAATGAGTCAACAGCTTGCTAAAGGAGACCCACAAACATACTGAAGAAAATAACTCCTTAAGAAAACAGGCTAACCCAACTGGCAAAAGAGCTCCAAAAAGCCAATGAGAAGATGAATGCCTTAGAAAAACAGAAACTTCCTTCCTTCTTCTTTCATTCCTTCCTTCATTCCTTCTTTATTTTTTTGTTCAAGTTTTCTTGTACAAAATTACTAATATGGAAATGTTTTGCATGATTGCACATGTATAACCTGTGCCAGATTGCTTACCATCTCAAGGATGGGGGTAAAGTAGAAAGAGACAGAATTTGGAACTCCAAATTTTAAAAAGGGTTAAATTATATTTTTTTTACCATGTAATTAGGTCAAAATAAAGCATTAATGAATAAGAAGTGATGACTAATTGTGTTTTAATATATGTGTATGCATATATATGTATATAACAACATAAGATATATGTTATACTTGTATGTATAAGTTTTATATATACAAGTGTTATACATATATATATACATATGTATATACATACATTCATAGAAACACTAAATAATTTTATTCTACGTATGATACTCTCTATTTGCTGTGATTCATAGAAAAGTTACCTTTGTGCAAATTTCAGCTCATCAATGTGCAACATATAACTCTTCTTGCACCAGATATGAGATGAAATTATAATTAAGCTGAATTATGATAGATCAAGCCTGAGTGTAAAAATGTTTCACATAATTATGTTGTCTATATTAAAACTATCTAGTATACCTGTACTCTAATGCATCACCAGGAAGAAAAGCCAACTCTTCCTCCTGAAGCATAGAAAGCTTAAGTGAAAACTGCAGACCTGAATGATCTGAGAGAGATAGAACTGCTCTTAACCACTGTTAAGACCATCAAAGAAGAAGACCTGGAATCTTAATGAAATAGTGAGTATTTATTGAGTACTTGCTCTTTGCTTTGAATTGTGAGGGACACCAAAGAAGTATAATGTATTTACTATTTACCCTTCCTTTAAAGAGCATGTAATTTAAGTTGCAAAATATCCATTGAAATTGAACTAAAAGAAACTAAGTGATAAAAAGGGAAAATTGCTAAATGGTGAAATATAGACTATAAGTGATCATAAAAATAGCTTTAATTTGTTTAGTTCTTCAAGGTTTATAAGAACAGTTTCCTCTCTAAAACTCAATGTGATAGCCTATATCATTATTCCATTTTTTTTAACATGAGGAAATTAAGATTCAGATAGATAAAGGGAGTTCAGTAGGACCACAAAGCTAGTAGATATTGGAATTGTGGTTTAAACTAGTTCTGACTCCATGATTAGGAAGTGGTTAATTCCTTTTTACATTGAAGTCTAATCAGGGTTCCTTCAATAACCATTTAACTCAATGCCTGTTATGTTCCAAACTCTATTGATATCATAAAGTCATCTTTTCAGGGAAGGCTAATACAGCATTGAAATCTAGGTTAACAAGGAGAAAAACATTGTTTAGTCATGGATAAGCCAGTTTAAAGACAATTGTAATGGAGGAATAAAATTTAAAGCAAACAATAAATTAAAGTGAAGGCTGAAGGAAAGAGGAGGAGGGCACGACTGTTACATGCAGGAAGAATGAGCAACAATTCCTGTCTGACTGGCATCTAAAGATTGCAAGTCTGGGTGTGTAAAAGAATGGTGGTGAGGCTGAAAAGAATGGTGAGAGGAAGAAGGAATTGCCTTTCTTCCTTTCCCCACTTTTCATTAGCACCACCATTCTCTTACACATCCAGCTTTCAAAGCTTTAGATATTATCTTTGAGTTAGCTCTGGCACTGCAAGTGTCAACCTCAGCATCAATGTGCACAATCCTTTAAAGTATACTACCAAGATAAATGAACTTGTCCACAGCATTCAAAACTTTTCCATTTGTTGTAACCTATGGTTCCACATATGTATGGTGCAGTGCTCACTAATGGAGTACCTGTGTTTTCTTAGTGTTAGTTATTAGGCCAAAATTAGCACACGTAGCAAAATCAATCCATATTTTGTTGCATCTCAGCTTCAGATGCTGCACTGGTTGCACAACCATCTGTAAACAGAAAAAAAAAAGGCAGGCAGTGGCAGATGGTACCCTTATAGTAAGAAACAAAAAAGAATTTACACAAAAAAGTGAACACTTAAATCAAGTCCAGTGCCATCTAATGCAGGAGCAAATAGACCTACAAACTTCAATTTCATTTAATGTTTCTTGTGATCAAATAAAAAAATAATAACTCAGTAATCTGAGACTTCCATAATCTGAAATCTACCCTTACTCTTTAGTATTCATCTTCACCTTTAGAAAAACAAGCAAATGAATGTAAAACACTTGAAAAAATGAATATGTCTTAACCATTTGGTTAATAAAATTTCAGTGGTAAATTCTTCAAGGGCAGATATATTTTAATTTTCATTTTTGTAACTGGAATCTAGCATAATCTTTTGTAGTAAATAAAACTTAATCTTCATGGTACTATTATGGTTTGACTGGTGCAAATATATATATATATATATATATACATATACATATACATATATATGTATATATATGTTTTAATATAATTGGAGACGAAATCATTACTTGACCACAGTGACATTTACTATGTGTGAAGTAAGATTTTATTTCAGGTCTTATGACCTAGTTTGAGGTTCTTTATAGTAGAGTAGTCTTAACTTCTGCTAATAATGACAAATTAAATACATTTTTATAACTTCTCCCTGTTTTCCTCATACATTATATGTATTTACCAAATCAGTTGCAAAGAAAAGGTTATTTAAAAAAAAGTTTTGGTGATAATGGAATGAATGAATAAACAAACAAATTGATGCATGAATAACATAACATTTATCAAATGTTTACAATGAATTATCAATGAATTAAGCACTAGAGATAAACATAGAAATAAAAGACAATGGTTGTTCTTAAAGAGCTCACACTCTACTTGGAGAAGAAACCACATATAGGCAAGTTCAGCTACAGGATAGATGAGGATAAAGATTCTAAGAATCTTTAGGAAATATGGGATGGCTTCCCTGGAGTGAGGGACCTGGAATAGAGTGGTCTACCATCATTTACAAAGGGAAAACTGATCTAAGGGTCAGAGTAAAAAAGGGATCCTCACTTTTATCCAGCAGGGGTGGGGATAAGGGATTAGTGTCTGAACATGATAGGAAAAGGAGAAGGGGAAAATAATTTTTTTAGGCCAAGATGGAGGCAGGGAGGGTGGGAGGGAGCATCTGGAGCAGTCTAAGTTGGAAGGAAGAGGTCATTCTATTGACATCAGCTCTATTTGGTACACTCAAGGCATCTCTGATGGGATTTAAGGGAGTCTGAAGAAAGAAAGAGGGAAAATGTTAGAGAAAAAAATATTATGCTCTCTGAATTTGTTCTGTTGGCATTCTGGAGCAGTTGTTTTGATCTTTTTCCACTTCTATTACTCCAAGGCATCATTTTTTAAAGCTGCTCATTTATTAGGGTACATTCTTTTGTTGTAGCTGCCTACAATGACCAAGAACTTTTCCCCCCATCTCTTAGTGACATTAATATCATTATTCTTGACTTAGATGGCCATTACTAATCATATTTCCTTCCTTGCTTGCTTCCTTCTTTCTGTCATTTTCCTTCCTTCCTTCTTTTCTGTTTATCTAATTGTGCATGTATAAATTTGAAAATCATAACCATTACTAAAGTTCTTGGTAAAATAAGCAAATAGATTGTCTAAAATGTCAATTTGTAGTAATGGCCTCAATAGATTGGCTGTTGTAGCTATGCAAAAAAATTCCCTACTACTCAAAGTCTTAGTCTTTTAGTATTCTGTGACTCTTTAATTATAAGCTCTTCCTGACACACCTTAAGGTTGCATTTTTGATAATATCCATCTATCTAAGATTCTATTTTATCAACCTCATGGGTACAGATCTAAAGATCATAAATTTAGAGAGAGAAAGGACTTACAAGGCATCAAGGTAGAGGTGAATCTCTCTATGCCTCTCATTTCATATATGAGGAAACAGACACAGAAAAGTTAAGTGATTTCCCAGGGGTTCCACAGCTATTAAGTATCTCACACATAAGTTGCAATCAAGTGTTTTGGATTCCAAAACATTATTTATTTACTTATTCAATATTTTTAGTTCTCAGTATTGATTTTCACATGAGTTTGAATTACAAATTTTCTCCTCATTTCTACCATCCCCCCACTCCAAGATGGCATATATTCTGATTGCCTGTTCCCCAGTCAGCCCTCTCTTCCATCACTCCACTCCCCTTGATCCCCTTATCTCTTACTTTCTTGTGGGGCAAGATAGATTTTTATGCCCCATTGCCTGTATATTTTATTTCCTAGTTGCATCCAAAAACTTTTTTTGAACATCTGTTTTTTAAAACTTTGAGTTCTAAATTCTCTCCGCTCTTCCCTGCCCACCTCCCCTCCCTAAGAAGGCAAGCAATTCAATATAGGCCACATGTGTTTCATCATGTAAAACACTTCCACAATACTCAAGTTGTTGTGAAAGACTGACTATATTTTGCTCCTTCCTATCTTATCCCCCTTTATTCAATTTTCTCCCTTGACCTTCTCCCTTTTCAAAAGTGTTTGCTTTTGATTACCTCTTCCCTGTATCTGCCCTCCCTTGTATCATCTCCCCTTTTTTATCTCCTTCCTCCTTCTTTCGTATGGGGTAAGATGCCCAATTGAGTGTGTATATTGTTCCCTCCTCAGGCCAAATCCGATGAGAGCAAGATTCACTCATTCCCCCCTCACCTGTCCCCTCTTCCTTTCCTACAGAACTATTTTTTCTTGCCACTTTTATGTGAGATAATTTACCCATTCTATCTCTCCTTTTCTCCCTATCTCAATATATTCCTCTCTCATCCCTTAATTTGATTTTATTTTTTAGATATCATCTCTTCATACTCAACTCATCCTGTGCCTTCTGTCTACTCTGTCTATATATATACATTCCCATCAGCTACCCTAATACTGAGGTCTCATGAATTATACACATCATCTTTCCATGTAGAAATGTAAACAAAACAGTTCAGCTTAGGTAAGTCCCTTATGATTTCTCTTTCTTGTTTGCCTTTTTATGCTTCTCTTGATTCTTGTCTTTGAAAGTCAAATTTTCTATTCAGCCCTGGTCTTTTCACTGAGAAAGCTTGAAAGTCCTCTATTTTATTTAAAATCCATATTTTGCCTTGGAGCATGATACTCAGTTTTGCTGGGTAGGTGATTCTTGGTTTTAATCCTAGCTCCTTTGACCTCTGGAATATCATATTCCAAGCCCTTCAATCTCTTAATGTAGAAGCTGCTAGATCTTGTGTTATCCTGATTGTGTTTCCAAAATATTCAAATTGTTTCTTTCTGGCTGCTTGTAGTATTTTCTCCTAGACCTGGGAACTCTGGGATTTGGTGACAATATTCCTAGAAGTTTTCTTTTTGGGATCTGTTTCAGGATGTTATTGGTGGATTAAATTTCTATTTCACCCTCTGGCTCTAGAATATCAGGGCAGTTCTCCTTGATAATTTCTTGAAAGATGATATCTAGACTCTTTTTTGATCATGGCTTTCAGGTAGTCCAATAATTTTTAAATTCTCTCTCCTGGATCTATTCTCCAGGTCAGTGGTTTTTCCAATGAGATATTTTACATTGTCTTCCATTTTTTCATTCCTTTGGTTCTTTTATAATATCTTGATTTCTCATCAAGTCATTAGCTTCCACTTGCTCCAATCTAATTTTTAAGGTAGTGTTTTCTTCAGTGGTCCTTTGGACCTCCTTTTCCATTTGGCTAATTCTGCCTTTCAATGCATTCTTCTCCTCATTGGCTTTTTGGAGCTGTTTTGCCATTTGAGTTAGTCTATTTTTAAGGTGTTATTTTCTTCAATATTTTTTGGGTCTCTTTTTGCAAGTCATTGACTTGTTTTGCATGGTTTTCTTGGATCACTTTCAGTTCCCTTCCCTATTTTTCCTCTACTTCTCTAACATGCTTTTCCAAATCCTTTGTGAGCTCTTCCATGGTCTGAGAGCAGTTCATGATTTTCTTGGAGGTTTTTGATGTAGGCTCTTTGACTTTGTTGACTTCTTCTGGCTGTATGTTTTGGTCTTCTTTGTAAGAAAGATTCTGAAGTCTGAGTCTGAATCTGAGTGCATTTTTGTTGCCTGCCCATATTCTCAGCCAACTACTTGGCCCTTGAGTTTTTTCATCAGGTTATGACTGCTTGCAGAGTATAGAGTACTTTGTTCCAAGCTTGAAGGGATGTGCTGTTGTTTTCAGAGCTGTTTCTACACAGGAAGCTCTGCTACACCAGCAGTCCTCCTCCCCCAAGAACCTCCAACCAGGACCTTGATCCAGATCCAACAGGCTCTGCACTCCTGCTCTGATCCACCTCTTAATTCCTCCCACCATATGGGCCTGGGGCCTGAAGCAACTGCAGTTGTAGTTCTGTAGCTACCCTACCTTGGCTGCCCCCAGGGTGCTGGCTGAACCACTCTGTCCCCACAGTTTTTCCCAGTAACTTTCTCTGGTGTCTTTGGTTTTGTGGGTTGAGAAGTGTGGTAATTGCCACAGCTCACTGATTTGGGGCCCTAGGGCCTGTTCCACCCATTTCTGCTCCACTCTGCTTCCAGCTCTGTGGGATAGACTTTATCCAGGAACTATCCAGGCTAACCTGGGCTGGCATCCTGCTTCCCTCTGCTATTCCATGGGTTCTGCAGTTCTAGAATATGTTCAGAGCCATTTTTTATAGGTGTCTGGAGGGTCCTGGGGGACAGCTTTAGGCAAGTCCCTGCTTTCCAGCCGCCATCTTGTCTCCACCTCCAATTCTTTTATTTAAAACAAGATTCTGCTACATACTTGAAAATCCTAGACATAACAGTACAACTGACTCCATGGATTCAAATTTTATGAATTCTATGAATATCTTAATGAAAGGGCTCGAAGAGATTATTCACATGCATGAAGAGCAACTGTATTGTCTACAAAGGTTTCATTAAAGCGCATTGTTATAGCAGAATTGATCAAATTAGCTTGCAAGCTGCTATAGGAATAGTATAATATTTACCAATATTATATCACCAACCACCTTTAAGTGAAGCAGCGGTCTTTGGGGCCCAGTAAGAATTACTATTCAATACAGAGCTTCTCATTTTCATGACAGATAAATTACTGGTAGTGCTAACGACAAGGAATTTTTGAAGAGTTACTATAGATTAGTCATTTCTCTTTATCAAAGAGGGAAGTCCCCTTTGGGAAGGGTAGTTAAAAGACAATTTACTATATTAATTTTATTCAAGTATCCTTACTAGAACTGTGATGCTGTACTATGTTAATATTATAGCATGTAGGCCAGTTACTAATTGCCTTTATCAATGCATTTCACATATCAGTGAGGAAGAGATGGTGATGGTAGCGATATTTAGGAAAGGGTTCAATTAAGGTTTAGAGATTCAACCTAATTTCTAAACACTTGACCAGAAGGAAAGATTATATATACATTTTTTACCTCTAATTGGCTAGATTGGTGAAGAAAGAAGTGGACTCAGACTGAGGAATATGGGGAAGATGTGTGATTAATTGTAATAAAGCAAGAACAAGAATAATAATAGCAAAAATGATGATAGCTAGCATTTATACAGCACATGCTATTTGCCAGGCACTGTACTGAATGCTTTATAACTATTATCTCATACAACCCTGTAAGGTAGGAAGTTATTATCCTCATTTTGTAAATGAGGAAATCAAAACAGAGTTTAAGTGACTTACCCATTGTAACAATTATTAGGAGTACAAATCTGGATTTGAACTCATGTCTTCTTGACTGCAGATCCAGTGTTCTATACAATATCCTAATTAGTTGCCATTAGACACAAATAATCTCGTAGACTCTTGTAGTTTTACAAACATAATTATCTTTTTTTTTACCCCATTGTAATGTGCATGCTCAATGGAATGAAGGGTTTAAAAAAAAAACTTCCAATGGGGATCATTAAAATCACTTTGTTTGGCCCCTTTTAGGTACTCATTTTCTTTATCTGTAAAATGGGAAGGATGGGACAGATGGCCTCTAAGTACCCTTGCATTTCTGATGATTCTATCCAAGTCATATAGATAAAGGAAGAGCCAATAGTTTAATAATAATAATTATAATGATGATGAAGATGATAATAATAATAATAATAATTATACTATTGGTTGCCCTGTGGGTTTGGTACAGATACATTATATTTGACACTGTGACTAGTGCCGCTATATGAAATTTCCCCCAGATTTGAGCATTGTAGGTCAAAGAATAGAAGAGCCATAGGATCACAGATTTAAAGCTGCAAGGTATTTTAGAGCCTATGTAGTGCAACCCCATTATTTGATAAATAAATAAAAAGAAACTCAGGGTATTTAAGGGATTTGCCCAAGTTTATAAAGGAAGCAAGTAGAGGAACATAGAACATCTGCTTCCCAATGAAGAATATTTGCCATTTCATCATGCCATCTCCTTGATTATAATTTTGAGCCAAGTCTGTCTTTTGATGGATTGGCATCCACTCTCCCAATTAATAGAGAAATATTACTTTGATTATGGCAGATTACTCCTCAAGAATATGCCTATATGGTCTCACATTTGAAGCTCCTACTTTACACTAACCTAACAGATTGACCTACATTTCCTTCTCATTCTGATTGTTTCAGATGGGACTCATAGTTTGTCTTCATGTTCCAGAGACACCCTCAAAAGAAGATAAGATATCAATTACTATTTACTATGCCTACTACCTGAAAGGTGATGGGTCAACAGAGGATGTTAAGGAAATTAAATTACAGAATATTTCTATTGTTATTTACATGGACACACTTTTGCATATCGTTGAGTGGTTTATTCATCAAGGTCTGTGTTTTGACATTTGTCCCTGGCTAGGCATTCTCTTTTCTTACTCAGAACTATCTCTGCCACTTTTAATATTTTCAGAATTTTTTGGTCATTACCACCAAATGCAAGAGTTGACCTATTATCATAAAATAGTTAACATTTATATAGTTCTCTAATTTTTGCAAAGCACTTTACATATATGACTTCATTTTTATCCTCCCAAAAACTCTTTGAGGTAGGCGCTATCATTATTTATCTTCATGTAACAGATAAAGAAACTGTGGCAAAAAGAGTTTAAATGATTTAGACAAGATCATATGACTGTTAAGTATCAGAGGCAGGATTTGAAGACAGATCTCCCTTACTCCTCCTATCCCACTCTGTCCACCATACTACCTTGCTGCCTGAACTATGAAAATCTAAAACGAATTCCCATTATATACTCAACTTGACTGTCTGCATCGAGTTTGGGAGCACCTGATATCCTATATTAATGTAATTCTCACTTAGCAACTTGTTCTCTAATTGGAGCTTCACCCTAAAAGGTGACACAAAGCCATTAAAAATCCACAACCCAAACACCAAAACATAACCCCAAATCACTCTGGTACCTGTACGCAAAACCATCCATCATGCACCAGTAGTGAAATCCACTCAACTTTTATATAAATATTATCTATCATCTTTTTTTGTCTACTCAGTCATAACTCTCTCCACTTCACACAATCACTCAAATTTAGCACTACCTCTCCATCCTCCAAAATCTCACTCTACTAAATATTTTTATCAAGTATCTTGAAGTCAGCTCCTCACCATTCCCCTTCCACTAATTACCAATGTCAGGAAAATGTGGAGCCTTTGGGTAATTTATTAAAAAAAAATGTAATTAGTTGACAGCCCAGAGAACTTCAGTGCACAACCACCACTTTTTCAAAGTCGAATTGCCCACTTTACATAGGACTTGTTCTTGTACTGGACAGTAGTGTAATTTACCAAAATTAAGTGTTGCTCTTGTCCCAGATCATCTGTTAAGTTAGTGTAAAGGTTCTCTTCCTATATGCCCCTGGTAACTATGCCAAAGACTCAATCAATGGCACCTATGGTGAGCAAAGAACATCTGCAAAGTGTAAGATAAGACATATACCAAGTACTACAGGAAGTACAGGAGAAACAAGAAGGAAATGACAAAAGGACCTAGATCACTCACATCTTCGAGGACATGAGTCCTCCTAAACTTTAGGTGATGAATATTTAGGATCATTAATCATCTTTCACCAAATGAGCTCCATGGAATACAAGCAAGGATAACTATGGACATAGAAATTTATCTTAATCTTTCTTGTTTTATTTCACCACTATATGAATTTTTGTTTAGTCATTTTTCATTGTGTCTGACTATTACTCTATTTAGAATTTTCTTGGCAAAGACACTGGAGAAATATGCCAGTTCCTTCTCTAGTTCATTTTATAGATGAGGAACTGAGGCAAACAGAGTTAACTGACTTGCCCAGGGTCATATAGCTAGTAAGTGTTTGAAGTTATAATTGAGTTTAGGAAGAGGAGTCTTTCTGACTCCAGTCCTGGCACTGTATCTACGGTAACACCTAGCCACCCATGTGCCACCTAGCCGCCTGTGAGCCACTTAGACTTCCAGTATATATTTATCATTAGATAATATAATGACCTGCCTCCAGGCTACCAGATAATTTTCATTGCCATATGAAGAAGAGATGGTGCTATTATTTCATCTATGGAAAGGGGTATAAAAGTACAACACATTTTTCTGTCTGTTTTTAAATTGGGGGTGGTAAGGCCTCTTCCTTGGCTTAGAAATTTTCTTGGGGCAACATCCAGACATGCTTCAAGCATTTTCCACTAGGCAAAAAAGGAGGGAACCATAGGAGCAGACCACGGGTGATGGTAAACCTGAGTATCTTCAGTACTCTCAGTGAATCATCGCTACCACATGAAGGATTGTATCGAGTTCCTTGCTATACCACCATTATGTGGATGTAGGGATAGTTTATAATGATGGATTAAAGGAAAAGGAAAAGTACATCGCAACACTGCTAGAAATAGACTAGCTTTGTAGCATCTTATGTTAATTTTGGTTGTTTTTAGAGAGTGACATTCTAAAGTGAGCTATGGAAATCACTAAGAGATAACTACATGGTTTGGCCCTATAGCAACCTTTCCTGATGTTAGTATGTCC
This sequence comes from Phalanger gymnotis, assembly GCA_028646595.1. Lineage (NCBI taxonomy): Eukaryota > Metazoa > Chordata > Mammalia > Diprotodontia > Phalangeridae > Phalanger > Phalanger gymnotis. Next base: position 323,909,018 of record CM053624.1, on the reverse strand, counting down.
TCTGCATCTCCAGGTAAACAAGACATTCAAGGGGTGGCCTGGTAGCCTTAAGCATGTGTCTGCATTTCTCATCCCATTTTATAGTATGGTAGTATGACTATTTTTGGTATATCTCCAATAATTAGGAAATTAGTCTTCTGGTAATAGGAATGTCTGTGATTGTTTAGGATTTGGGGGGGGGGCACTATAGAGCCTGTGTATATAGGTGAGCATGAGGCACTGCCATCATCATCTAACATGTCTGTAGCATTTTAATGTTTATAAACCACTTTATATATTTTTAAATTTAATTCTCACAACAATCTGTAGGTATGTGCTATTTTTATCTTCATTATGCAAATGAGGAAAATGAAGTAGAGAATGGTTTTCAGTGGAAGTGCCCATGGACAAGCACACAGTAATTGCATGAGGCAAGATTTGAACTCAGTCGAGCCTGATGCCAAGTCCATATCTATACCATTTTGCAAACTTTGAGTAAGGCAGTCCCTAAGAGAAAGAGCAGAAATCTATTTTTTCTACCTAGAGATGTTAAGGAGACTTTACAACAAAATCTGCCCCACCCCCAAATTCAACCTTAGTCATGAAAAGAAATCCCCATGGGTCTTTAAAGTGTGAGTTGCATAGGCTGAAAAAATAGTCATTTTTTTAAAAAAAGGAAACCCAAGTGAAAGTTAATACCAAAAAGTCACCCACCCCTCAATATGCACAGAAATATAATAAGTTTTTATAAGGGACTATGGCCTCAAAAAGAAATAAGACCAAAAAAATCAGTGTCATTTGTTATTTGTCTTGTCTTCTAACTGTTCCATGTTTCCATCTATTTTGTGCACTTCAAGATTTTTTCCTCCAAGTAATCAACCCTATTTTGTTCTGAAAATTTCCCTCCATCTACCTCCAAAGTAGCCTGATAGTGAGTGGGAAATGGACCAGGGAGAACTAAATCATGGTGGCAACTTTAAGCTTGGTTGTTTAGCACTCTGTAACACCTTCTGGCGATGTTTATCCATGTTTATCATCTAGAGAGTTGTTATTTACTGTCCCTGCTGTTTGTCTTAGATTTAGGCTGGTTCAGGCTTTCACATACTGAATGGTAAATTCAGTATATAGAAGTCCTTCTTTCTTCATTTTCCCAAATAGTTTAATTCATACAAATGAACCTTTTCTTGTTGTAGGTTGAATCACAATTAGCTCTATTGTTATTTTTATGACTATTAACAATAGAAAGATGCATACTAGGACCTTTGATATTCTTGATGTGAGTAATCCCTCTAACAGTTTAGAGTATATCTCATCCATATCTGCTTCTCGTTAATGTCCTCCTGTGAATCTAGAAGAGTGCTTCCAAGGGTGCTGGGAAAAAGTTAGAATGATTGATGAAAGAAAAAGATGATAAGGCAAAAATCCTGAAACTATTAGAACAGGTGGAGGACTTTCTTGATTAACATTCCCTCATAAAATGTAAAATAAAAATCTCCAGCTACCAAAAATCTCTTGGATATGTTTTATGGAGTTATGCCTGAACAATCAACCAACTTTTTTCTTCTTTAAGCCTGTGGGAATTATTTTTTGCTCATTTTTTCCTAATAAATCATCATTTACTTAGACCTTGAGTAATTTCAGATCAATGATTTCCACAGTTGCCAACAGGCCTGGATAATGAAAGGGTAAGGGACTCACACATGACCATTAGCTAATGTGTCAAAGCAGTTTCTGGGTACATTTCCACTGTACACAGTGATGATTTATATTGTTTTACCTCCCAGGCTGGAGCAGGGGAAACTAAGGATAGTTTGGAGGAGCTATCAGGTATCAGATATTTGAAAACAGAAATGACATTCTTTTTTAATTCTCTTTTGCTCCAGGAAAAAAAAAGAAAACTACTTAACCTCATTCAGTTGTGCTTCAGAAAACATACCTTTAAATCTTTTCAATACCTTGCTTGCCTATATTTGATCATACAGTAGCTTATGAATAACTCTTCTAAAATGTAGTAGCCAAACTATACACAATCTTCAAACTATACACAAACTATACACAATACTGAGTGGCAGTAGAGCATAATACCGCCATTGCTCTCCTTAGCCCGTCTATTATAATTTCATGCTAAGATATCAGTAGGTGTTTTGGCAGACATTTTGTCTGAATCATAATTCTTTCTCACATCAACTGATATATAGTCTGATTCTGTCTTCTAGCATATTAGATATTCCTCCCCTGCTTTTTTCATATTTTGATAGGCATGTCATGTATATTAGCAGGAAAGTCACTGAAAAGAGGTTGGACACAACAGAGCTCAGGATACTATACTACTGTACGCCATTAGATAGCTTTCTTCATTTCAAATTGATTTATTGATCAACACACTTTTGATAGGATTATCCAATTACATATCTGTATCCAGGTTCCATTTCTCCATTTTTTCTCATATTGATATAATGACAATGTTTTCAAATACCTTGCTGGAATTAAAATATACTGGGAAACTAAAATGTATGTACTATATATCATACCATGATCAACTAATCTAATAAAAGGAAAAATATATTCAGTAATAGTGAACTGATCACTTTGTCAATGTTTGGGCATAGCAAGGAATGGACTTCAATTCTCTTGATTCCCAGTGGTCTTTCAATTACACTATGTCCATTTAACCTACATTCTCACTATTATAGTTAATAGCATTTTACCTTTTTATAATTACTGGATCATGTAGATGAAATGTATTTTCTCTTTCTCATATAATTTTCATTTGAGAGATTCCTCTATGTTTTTTAAAAGATTTTAAAATAACCCAAATCCTCAGTGTCTCAATGGATTCTTGATCTTACTGATGTAAGTACCCAGTATCCCAAAGTACAGATCATGAGTCATCTATGCCTTCTAAGCCTGGGCAACTTTTCCACCTTCATTCACGTAAATACACCACAGGCGGTACAAATGATGATGGGTATCCCTTTTGATCTTTTTTCATTATGTGAGAGACATTATAGCAGTGCAGGGTATCAGTCCTCTATTCCAAGCTCTCATTGCATGACTAGTGCATTTCTTTTTCCAGTTATGTATCTCTTTGATGATATTTTACAGGCTATCTGTTGTTCATAATGCAATTCCATCTATTTATGTCTACCAAAGATTTCTCTATTGACCTTTTAAGTTGCTTGGAATGTAAAGTCATCAAAAACTCTAGTATACCATGATTTGCCACCATATGCCATCAACAAACAAAAAAAAATAGTATTTTCAAATAGAATTTTGTTTCAAGAAGTTTACTGTCATTAAAAGCACAGAACAGACATAAGTCAGCCTACTCTCTTCCTGATAATTCCATTATGGGCCCAGTTCATTATTCATAAACAGTATTTCAATCTTTTACTTCCCAGGTAAAAACACCCCTTCTGAACTGTCATTCCCTTATATGTACTATATTTTTAGAATATAAACTCCTTGAAACTATGGACTACCATTTTATTATAATAATTATATTTATTAATATATTTAGTTATTATTATTATATTTATTAACATAACTAGCTAGCATTCCACCCAGTTACTTACACATAACAAATATTTGACAAATAATTGTTCATTAATTTATTCAGTTGGAACAATAATATTTTTGTTATGATGCCACGAGGATGAAAGTAATAGAATGCTATACTTTTGAAAGAATTAAAGGTCCATGTTACCTAAAAAAGGCAATAGGTACAGTGGAAAGTCTAGTTATGGGTGCAAGTAGACTCTAGCATGTTATCAAAGAGCAATCAGTCTTAGAATTATCATAAAATATAGCAGGAAGATGCCTAATTGAAAAAGAATATGGGCCTATCCCATCTTGAATGATATATAATCAATGAATGGCACATTAATTATATTCATATCTCTGAAATTTCAGGTCACTCAGAGGAAGGCCTCTAGTATGATAGGTAAATCATTTGTGGTAATAAATAGACAAGAGTCACATATAATGAGATGACAGGGATTGGTTGTAATCTATATTTTTAGGGAAAGTACATATATTGATGAAATTATTTATCCATTGAAGTATCTATGGAGACCAGTGAAATTATAAGGTCCTTGAGTTCAGGAACTGTGGTTCATATTTAATTGTATCCTTTAATTTCTAATACAGTTCTGGGTACAAAGTAGAGCATGTGCTGAAGAAACATGGAATGGTTTATTAATTGGCTGAGCAGAGTCTTTTGACTTAGCCCAATCCTAATAGAAGAACCTTTAGCAATATTCATTTTTCTTTCATAAAGGACATTTCATTGTAATATTTTAGTTTGTTAGACATGATATATGCTCAATTTAGATAAGGAAGTAGGAATTAATTAACATCTAAATGATGTTCATTTTAAATGCTAATTATAACTAATTAATCTAGAAAATATGTTTCCATATACCATCTGATGAAAGCAGCCATGTGGTTATTGATATTGAGATATAATACATGTCAGATAAGTCTATAAATGGACTAGAAAGGACTGATTTGAATGTTAGAGAAAACACTTCTCATAATAATTAGAACATCCTCTGAATTTTGAATAGACATATGTATGAACTCATTTTCTATTTATCTTTTAAAATGGAAAATAAAAATGACACTTTTGATGTGTGTTGAAAAATGGTTGAAATCTGATTGAATTAAAGCCCCTCCCCAAATTTGTATATGTTGTGCCAATAAATCATGACTCTTTGTCAGCCATTTCCACTTTTTTGTTTTGTTTGATTCCTTTCCATCTTTTTCCTTTATTCTTTCATACTTTCTAGTGTTAAACTTTGGAGTTATTTTCAATGGAAGATATTTGGTAAATGGACATGATTGAAAATGAAAGTCTTTCCTTAGGCTCTTCCATGGAAAGACAATTAGAAAAGATAACTGTGCTTAGTATAATTTTGAATCTGTGATTATTCTTTTTATAGATGCCCCTTTCTTAGACATATTTAAGATGATTCTAGACTAGGATTTTTTTTAAAGGATTACTCTGTCACTATAAATGAGCCAGTTAATTTCTCTAAAATAGAGCTGTCCATACTTTAAAAACAGGCTTTATTGTTTTACATAATTTTACCTGGGTATAATCCAATTGACAATTCAACATACCTTACTACTAAGGGGATTTAAAATTCTAACATGCAATATAGTTTATTTTTTCATCCACATTCAACTTTACTAAGCTCCTGCCTATGCATGGAAAGGGCACCAGGACAACCTCTATTTTGATTTAAATTTCTACTCTTGTTGTGCCTTTTAAAAGAGAATGAATCTACTCATATATCTACCTCACCCATTCCTTGTTATCAAAAGAGAAAAGGTTCAAACATTTGCCCTTAGCATGAATAATACAGTAACTCATTCTAATAATAACAATAGGGATCATAAAGTGAGCTGGCATTATTATTTTTAAGAAACATTATTTTTTACATTCTTTTAAAAAAATTTTTGAGTTCCAAATTGTCTTTCTCCTTTCTGAACCTCCTGCATACATTGAGGAGGCAAGCAGTGTGATGTCTATTATACATGTGAAATCTGGCAAAACTTACTTCCATATTATCTGTGTCACAAAAAAGTATAAAAATTATACTTCAATGTATACTGAGAGTTCATCAGTTCTCTCTCTGGAAATGTATAGCAGTTTTCATCATGAATCTTTCAGAACTGGCTTGTATCATTGCAATTCTAAGAGTAGCTAAGTGTTTCACAGTTGATCATTATTACAATATTGCTTTTATTACAATATTGGAATTACAATTATCTCCTGGTCTTTCTAACTTCACTCTGCATCAATTAACATAGGTCTTACCACGTTTTTCTGAAACCATCCACCTAATAGTCTCTTATAACACAGTAGTATACCCTAACAATCATATAACACAACTTGTCCAGGCATTCTCCAATCAATTTCCAATTCTTTGTCACCACAAAAGAGCTGCTATAAATATTACTGTATATAAAGGTCCATTTCCTTTTTCTTTGCTTTTTTTGGGATAAAGACCCCATAGTGGTATTACTGGATAAAAAGATATGCATGGTTTTATAGCCATTTGGGCATAGTTCCAAATTGCTCTCCAGAATGGTTGGGTCAGTTCACAACTCCACCAGCAGTACATTAATGTACCTATTTTCTACATTCCCTCCTTACTTTTTTCATTTTTCTTTTCTGTCATGTTAGCAAGTCTGATATATGTGAGGTGGTATCTCAGAGTTGTTTTAATTTGCATTTCTTCAATCAATACTAATTTAAAACATTTATATATAACTATAGATAGATTTGATTTCTTCTGAAAACTGTTCATATTCTTTGACCATTTATAAATTGGGGAATTGCTCTTAGATAAATTTAACACAGTTCCCTATACATATGAGAAGAGAGTAGTTTATCTGCGAAAGCTGCTGTAAATTTTATTATTACTTCATTGTCTATGGTACCTTTTTTTTCATTTAGCAAAATGTAGTTTCTCTGGTTATCTCTTTTACTTCAGTTTCTTTTTGCTTTTTCTTTGTCTGAGATCATGATCACTAACCTTGCCTTTTGTACTTCAGCTAAAGCAGCATATGTTCTGCTCTGGGCCCTTATCTTAACTTTGGATATATCTTTCTATTTCATTCAGGTCTCTTTAAAACAACAATTTGCTGGATTCTGATTTCCAATCCATTCTTCTAGGCAATTCTGTTTTACAAGTGAGAGATGTTTGTGTTGCCTGCTCCTACCTCCCATTTCCTCCTCCATTCTAAAAGGTCTCGTGGGCTTCTTCTCTTCCTTTTCCTTCCCCCTTTTCTCAGTGCATTCGTATTTGTCACTGCTTCCTTTGTTTCTGAGATCATCCCAACATAATCTATTCATTTTCATGCCCTTTGTGTAGGTAGATTCATTTTAACTGCCCTAATAATGATAACATTCTTAAGAGTTACATGTATCACTTTCTCATATAGGAATGAAAAATGTTTAACTTTATTAAATCTCTTATGGTTTCTTCATCATGTTTATGTTTTTATGAAATTTTGTGTTTTTATGAAATCTTGAATCTTGTGTTTTTTTTTCTTTTTTTATTTAATATGTTTAGTTTTTGGAATTGATTTTCACAAGAGTTTGAATTACAAATTTTCTCCCCATTTCTACCCTTCCCCCCACTCCAAGTTAGCATATATTCTGGTTGCCCTGTTCCCCAGTTGGCCCTCCCTTATGTCACCCCACTCCCCTCCCATCCCCTTTTCCCTTCCTTTCTTGTAGGGAAAGATAAATTTCTAAGTCCCATTGCCTGTGTATCTTATTTTCTAGTTGCATGCAAAAACTTTTTTTTTTGTTTTTGAACTTCTGTTTTTAAAACTTTGAGTTCCAAATTCTCTCCCCTCTTCCCTTCCCATCTGCCCTCCCTCCCTAAGAAGTTAAGCAATTCAATATGGGCCACACACGTATCATTATGTATAACCCTTCCACAATACTCATGTTGTGAAAGACTAACTATATTTTGCTTCTTCCTAACCAATCCCACTTTATTGAATTTTCTCCCTTGACCCTGTCCTTTTTTGAAAGTGTTTGTTTTTGATTACCTCCACCCCCATCTGCCCTCCCTTCTATCATCCCCCCCTCTTTTTTTTATCTTCTTCCTTCTTCTTTCCTGTGGGGTAAGATACACAATTGAGTATGTATGGTATTCCCTCCTCAGGTCATCTCTGATGAGAGCCAAGATTCACTCATTCCCCCTCACCTGCCTTCTCTTCACTTCCTACAGATCTGCTTTTTCTTGCCACTTTTATGTGAGATAATTTGCCCCATTCTATCTCTCCCTATCTCCCTCTCTCAATATATTCCTCTCTCATCCCTTAATTTGATTTTATTTCTTTTAGATATCTTCCCTTTGTC
>CM053624.1:323883371-323893826 GCA_028646595.1 Phalanger gymnotis | reverse complement strand
GGCTGGTTCAAGTTTTTGCTGCGGTGGGGCCTAAATAAATTTCTTGTTGTTTTCTCCTTAGAGAATCTCTCATACCTTGTGATTTCGGACCATTCAAACATATACATGATTATATTTGCGATCATAAATTCGGCCTTCCTACTCCACACACGCACAAACTTCATGGATGCACCCTCACAGCAAACATTCAACAAAAGCAGTGGCCCCAAGGAAAAATGACTACCAGAAGAATTAATGTCAACAGATTAGACCACTTCTTTGAGTAGAAACAGTTTGTTGCTAACTTGGAAGGAATGTTGAGCCAACACATAGTTGGCAACAGTGGAAGTTCCGTGTACAGTACTGAATTTACACATTTGGGTCAGAACACTCTCAAACATCTCCAGGAGAAATGTCAGGAGCAGAACAGAGGTCTGTACAAAACATTTGTATATCTGACCATGGCCTTTGATGTTATCAGTTGTGAGGACTTATAGAAAATTGTGTCAAAGTTTGGTCACCCAGAGAAGTTCATTAGTATTGTATATCAATTTTACAATGGGATGCTTGCCCAGGTTCTGGAAATGGATGATGCTCTCACACCACTTTCGCAGTCTCTAATAGACGGAAACAAAGCTTTTAATAAAGCATGTTGTTTTCAGCCATATTGTCAAACTCCCTCAGTGAAGAGGAACTCGGCATCAAGGTCCACTATCACACTAATGATGTGAAATGTGAAAAGGCATAGAGTCAATGCAATACTCACAGCACCTATGGTGGCTATGAATATGCAGGTGTAGTTCTGAATCACAAAACATAACTGACTCTTTTCATTGAAGGCAGAATCAAAATATTTATTCAAACATTAGAATGCCAAATCCAAAAACCAGAAAGCCAAATCCATTATAGCAACAAAGAAATCTATACACTTTATCAATGCAGAGTACACCATCAACCACAAGCCTTCCCTCTGTTAGGGCCTTCCCACAACGCAAGGGCGAAAGCACTCCTTCTCTCACTCACATTAGCTGCTGCTCTGTCTCCCTCTCTCTCTCCCAGAATGCTCTGAATGCTCTGTCACATTTCTTCTCAGTTATGCTCCACCCATGCAGCAAGCTCCTACCCCCACAGGCTCATGTGACCCAGACAGGTCACATGGGCCTATTAATGGATGGGAAGAGCTTTAAATTGTATTACCATTACAAAAGACTAAAAGCCAAGACTAAAGTGAAGGGAGTATTGGTGCATGATTTTTTGTTTGCAGATGATTGTGTCCTCAATGCAGCCTGTGAAGTTGAGATGCAACAAAGTATGGATATTTTCTCTATTTCTTGTATTAATTTTAGCGTAACAATTAACACCAAGAAAACACAAGTGCTCCATCAGCCAGCACCACACTCTCCATATGTGAAACCATCATTTATAGCAGATGGAGAAGTTTTGAATACTGTGGATACGTTTACTTACCTTGGCAGTGCACTTTCCAGGGGTGTACACATTTATAAAGAGGTTAAAACACGCTTTGACAGAGCTAGCCCAGTTTTTAGGAGGCTCCAAAGAAATGTGTGGGAGAGAAGCGTTTTTAGACTGACTATTGAACTAAAGGTATACAGAACCATTGGTCTGACCTCATTTTTTAGGTCCTCTGGTAGGATAAGAAACCAGACACTGAGGTTCTTTCTTGAACTAAACTGCGGAGCATTCAGACAGTACTGTAGAGAGCACAACTCTGATGGACTGGCCATATTGTTGGAGTGTCAAACATATGCTTGCATAAAAGACTATTTTATGGAGAACTCACACAGGGTAAGCACTCACATGGTGGTCAGAAGAAGCTATACAAGGATAGACTCAAGGTGTCTCTTGAGAACTTTGGAACTGATTCCAAGACAAGGGAGACACTGCCACAGGACTGCCCAGCATGAAGGTGGTGTGCTCTATGAGCAAAATAGAATTGAAACATTTCAAAAGGAATGCGAGACGGGCAAATTCAGAGAATCGAAACCAAATGATCACATGGACTATTTGTGCCTGACCTGTGGTAGAACATTCTGGGCTTGTATTAGTCTGGTCAGCTATAGTCCAACACAGTGTAACTTGACTCTAATATAGTGATGTGATTTTTGTCCTCTTTGAAAATGAAGGACAACGAATTATATATATATATAAAATCTCCACACCTATATGCATATGTATATATGTGTTTTGTATGTATATATGTATGTGTATATGTATATATAATATATATAATATATCACATATATAATATATTATATATATAATATATTATATATAATATATTTATACGAATATGTAATGACAATCAGGAAGGAATTCTTTGCTGTTCTCTTTTGGGATGCTAAGGCTATGAAGCGCCTTTAATAAGTCTCCCCTTTGCTTGAATAGGGCAGGTAAAGTGGATCCCTTTTTGTTTCATTTCTCTATGCTTTGTGAAATTTGTACAGTTCCCCAAAATACCATGCCCTCCCAGTAGTTTTTTCATAAATACTCTATTTTCATAATTCAATGGATTCATGTTCTTATCTAAGTGTATAAGCCCTCCATTACTATGGACGCATGTCTCATCAATACCCATTTATCTTATGTGATGCTTATTCATGCTGTCCCTTAAACATTCCACAAAAGTATCTTTAAAATATTGAAGATCACTTCTGGGTTTTTTAAGTAATGAATTTAACAACACAATATTCATCAACTGCTTCTAATATGTGGCTGTCCCACTTCTTTTTCTAATCTTTCATGTTCTTCCTAGTGTCTTTTTTTCTAGTTATAAATAGTAGTAGCTACAAGTCACTTTTACCCACTATGAATTTCTTCATTAACTTTTGTGTCACTTCATATTAAAATGTCTGAGGTGTTCTGTGATTCATATTATTGGATAAGTGAGTAATGCTCCTAAATTAGATATAATTCTTTTCATTTTTGTTAAGATTTAGAATAATGAAGTAATTCATTTCAATGTATAACTAGACTTTAATCTTGCAGATTAGACATGCATTATTCATACACATATATGTATATACATATATACATACACTTATGCATATCTAGATACATATATAAAACATATATATACATTAGAATAAAGAAAGGAAACCTGAGGACTGTGAGGCAGAATGCTGTGAGAGGGAACAATAATGAAAGATAGGAGCAAAATAAGGAGAAAAATAAATAACTGAAAACTTTTGGAATTCTTAAACAAAGATTGAATTTTAGGGAAGGAAATTTGGAAGAACGTTAGAAGTCAAAAGCTTATAAAGAAGAGAAGTACTTCAACTAAAAGAGGATTAGAAATAGGAATAAGGGAGGAGAATCAAAAGGAGGAAAACGTTTTGACAGAAGCATCCGTTGGGTGGAAAGAAAAAAAGGAAGAACAGCAGCAGCAGAAGGATTGAAGAAGAAGAGAAGGAATTAAGCTTGAAAAAAAGTAGAAAGGGAAAATCAGAAAAGGAAGATGGTGGTTTATCAGATAAGTAAAGTAAGACAAGTAGATAAGACAAGCTATTTCCCGTCTGTTGAAATATAATATCACCTTTTTGTGATTATTCAGTGCTTGTCAATTCCAAGGCTTCTGTTGAATATACATATACATATGTATATATATAATATGCATAAATATAATACATACATGTGCATATGCATACACATAAGTACATAAATATGTGTGTGTATGTATATTATATATGGATTTATACATATACCTTTGTTTAGTTTGCATGAGTATATATACAAATATAGAAATATGTGCATATCGGCATATTATATATTGGTATATAAATATACCTATGTTTTAAATGTGTATACAAACATATCTTCATGATTTTAAGTATGAAACTTCTATGCAATCTTCATGTATGTGTATATATACTTAAATACACAGAGGTATATAATGTGTATATGTAGATGTATGTGTGTGTAGATATATGCATAAACATATATTCATATATATTTATAGGTGTAAGATCTCTGTGGGGTCTATAGATTTTCAATATTTATGCTCCTGAGACCCATTTTCTAATATGTCACATCTGTTCCTTCCCATGACCATGCCAAGTTCCTTTACATTGAGGTCATTGAGTATCAATGCTTATCTTCATTTATCTGAAGACCCTTATATAATCCTCCTTTGGATTTTTCTTCTTGTTGATATCATTTGAAATGGATGCATAAAATTGTTGGGTTTTTTTTTTACCTTCATTTTGTAAGAGGACCAGTAACATCACAGAGTGATGACTTGACTCATGGGTGAACTAGGTTCAAGTGTGGCAGAGTTTCGCAAAGTCATCAGCCTCACTCTCTCTTCCAGAGTCACTGAAGTCCAGTGGCAAGTCAAAAATCAAGATAACTGGAAGTGGCCTTGGTTGAAGTGGATGATCTTGGCTTTTTTCCATGTCTGACAAAGACAAGCTCCACAGTACCTGCTTAAGTTGCCTTTATGGCCAGTATGACAAATTGTTCTCATCTTCCTGTTACAGCAGGAGAAGTCTTCACATGCTTGGAGTAGACACCACACTAATTCACTGGCAGGTTTGTGATCCATTAGTTTTCCTCAACCTATTTTAGCCTATCTGCCGAAATGGTGTGTAGCTGCTTCACATCCTACAGCTTTTTGGAGCCATAGGTGAGATAGTTGAGTTCTGGGTGGACACCAAAGGTGGATTAGCAGCCCTGAAAAGGGCTCAGGAAACCCTCATACCAGTGGTGCTCATCCTCCTTGAAAACCCATACACCCCATATTTTCACAGATGTATATCATGAATACTGTAGTGTGAAATGATAAAATGTCTTATGAAATCAACTTTCGCGTTGCCTTTATTTGCAAAATAAGAACAATTCTGACAGCTTTTTTTTCCTTCCTCTCCAAGAGTAACCTATGAGACATCCTTCCATTTTCCTGAAACTTCCTTTTATCTTCTGCTTGAGTTTATAGTGAGGATGTCAAGATTGACACAGTAGTATTTCTACTCACTTGTCACTGGAAAAAAGATCTTACCTAGCCAACACTTAATGTTTATAGGTGTGTAACAAGACTGTTTTGGTCCTTTCTCTAATGGCAAGATAGGTTACATTTCCCTTCTGAGTTACAAAGTACCCTGAAGGGCTTAGATTGTGTCTCTTTTTTCCAATAACTGCTCTATACCTTACTGTGGTGGGTACAGTGCCCCAGCCATTTTAGGGAACAAACTATGTAGAACTGGTTCCAGCATGTTATTTCCAAATATGCGGCTGATGACAACTTTTGCTGGGCTAGAGTTCCTAAGAATACTTAAGATGACTGACTGCTCCATAGTTTTTTTGTTTGTTTTTGTTTTTCTTTTTAGGCTTCAGTAATAGACATTGCAACACCCAGTCTGGTTTTCCAGATGTCTCTATTCCTGTGGTTTGTGCTTAGGGTCTTTGAAATTCCCAAATTTGAAGACTCAACTATCTGGGCCTAAGATGTTAAACAATGAACTAATAGGCCAAGGAGGCCAGTTTCTCAGAGAGGAGAGATATCCATATGGCCTTATAGTAGGGAAGAAACCCTGAGTCTGTTCTCCTTACTGAAGAGTTTCACCAGTTAGTACCAGTGCAGTCACTTTACTCCCATAGATGTAAATGCATTGGGAAAGGCAACTGAAATTTAAGCAAGTCCTTTTGCTTTGTTTTTAATATAATTTAATTTATTTCATTAAATAATTCCCAATCATATAATAACTTTAAACATTCATTTTTTTTTATTTTTATGTTTTAAATTCTCTCCCTCCCTCTTACCTATCTATGTGAAAAACCAATCAATTTGATATCAATTATATATGTGAAATAATGCAAAACATATTTTATATTAGCCATGTTGCAAAAGAAAACAGCCAAAAAATTTTAAAAATGAAGTAAAAAAACTATGTTTCAATCTGCATTCAGAGTTCATTAGCTCTCTCTCAGCAGGTAGAGAGTGTTGCTCACTGATCCTTTGGAATTGTCTTGGATCATTGTCTCGAACAGAATAGCTAAGTCTTCCACAGTTGATCATCCTTAAAATATTGAGGATAATGAGTACAATTTCTCCTAGTTCTGGTCATTTCACTTTTTCTGAGTTCATATAAGTCTTTAGAGGTTTTCCTTAAACCATCCAATTTGTCATTTATTATAGTACAATTGTACTCCACAATTTGTTTAGCTATTCCCCAACTGATGGACATCCCTTTGATTTCTAATACTTTGCCACAAAAGAGCTGCTGAATATATATTTGTACTAATAGGCCCTTTCCCCTTTTCTTTAATCCCTCTGGGATACAGACCTAGTAGTGATATTGCTGGATCAAAGCGTATATATAGGTTTTTAACCCTTTGGTTGTAGTTCTGAATTGTTCACCAGAAGGATTAGATTGGTTCACAGCTTGACCAAAAGGGCATTAGTGTCCAAATTTTTTAACATCTCCCCAGCATTTTTCCTTTTCCTTTTCTGTCACATTAGCCAATTTAGTAAGGGTAAGGTGGTATTTCATGTGACCTTTGATAGCTTTCATTTCTTCTTTGGAAAACTGCCTGTTTATATCCATGGACCATTTGACAACTAGGAAATGGCTATTTTCATAAATGTGGCTCAATTCCCTGTGAATTAAAAGAATGAAGTCTTTATCAGAGAAATTTGCCATAAATTTTTCCCAGTTACATATTTTCCTCCTCAATTTGGCTGCATTAATTTTGTTTGTGTGGAAGATCCTTAATGGAATCATAAGTATTCATTTTACTTCCCAGGACCCCCTCTAATTTTTGTTTAATTATAAACTCTTATCTCTACATAAGTCACATTTCTTAATTTTCTATTATTTTTAGTTATGTGACTATATCTTTGATTTCATTTTCTCTTTAATGTAAACATTTAAATACATAATTTTTTGTTGTCTTAGATGCATTCCAAAATATTTAGAATGTTGTCTCATTGTTATTATTCTCCTTAATGAAATTATTGGTTGTTTCTATGATTTTTACCTTTACCTCCTAATTCCTTAGAATTAAATTAGTTTCCAGTTAACTTATTTTAAAAAAATATCACTGTACTAAATATTTCTTTTATCATTTATTTAATATTTTAGTTTTCAGCATTGATTTCCACAAAATTTTGATTTAAAAATTTTCTCTCCACTTCTATCCTCCCCACAACTCCAAGATGGCATGTATTCTGACTGCCCTATTCCCCTGAGTCAGCACTCCCTTCTGCCACCCCACACTCCCAACCCCATCCCCTTTCTCCTTGCTTTCTTGTAGGGCAGGATAGATTTCTATGCCCCATTCCCTATATATCTTATTTCTCAGTTGTGTGCAAAAATAACTTTTTCTTTTGAGCATCAGATTTTAAAACTTTGAGTTCCAAATTCTCTCCCCTCTTACTTTCCCATCTGCTCTCCCTAAGAATGCAAGCAATTCAACATAGGTCACACATGTATCATTATGTAAAACACTTCCACAATACTCATGTTGTGAAAGACTAACTATATTTCCCTCCATCCTATCATGTCCCCCTTTATCCAATTTTCTCCCTTGACCCTGTCCTTTTTCAAAAGTGTTTGCTTTTGATTACCTCCTCCCGCATCTGCTCTCCCTTCTGTCATCTCCCTGTTTTTATCCCCTTCCCCCTACTTTCCTGTGGGGTAAGATACCCAATTGAGTGTGTATGGTATTCCCTCCTGAGGTCAAATCCATTGAGAGCAAGATTCACTCATTCCCCCTCCCCTCCCCTCTCTTCCCTTCCAACAAACTGCTTTTTCTTGCCACTTTTATGAGATAATTTACCCCATTCTATCTCTCCCTTTCTCCGTCTCTCAATATATTCCTCTCTAATCCCTTAATTTGATTTTTTAGGTTATCATCCCTTCATATTCAACTCACCCTGTGGCCTCTATCTATATAGACATACATATATAACTTCTACTATCCTAATACTGAGAAAGTTCTCATGAATTACACACATCACCTTTCCATATAGGAATGTAAAAAAAAAAACAGTTCAACCTTAGTAAACCCTTCATGATTTCTCTTTCTTGTTTACCTTTTCATGCTTCTCTTGATTCTTGTGTTTGAAAGTCACATTTTCTATTCAGCTCTGGTGTTTCACTGAGAAAGCTTGAAAGTCCTCTATTTTATGGAAAGTCTTTATTTTGTCTTGGAGCATTATACTCATTTTTTCCTGGGTAGGTGATTCTTGGTTTTAATCCTAGCTCCTTTGACCTCTGGAATATCATCCTTCGATCCCTAAATATAGAAGCTGCGAGATCTTGTGTTCTCCTGATTGTGTTTCCACCATACTCAAATTGTTTCTTTCTGACTGCTTGCAGTATTTTTTCCTTGACCTGGGAACTCTGGAATTTGTTGACAATATTCCTAGGAGTCTTCTTTTTGGGATCTTTTTCAAGAGGCAATAGGTGGATTCATTCCATTTCTATTTTACCCTCTGGCTCTAGAATATCAGGGCAGTTTTCCTTGATAATTTCTTGAAAGATGATATGTATGCTCTTTTTTTGATCATGGCTTTCAGGTAGTCCAAGAATTTTTAAATTATCTCTCCTGGATTTATTCTCCAGGTCAATGGTTTTTCCAATGAGATATTTCACCTTGTCTTCCATTTTTACCTTCCTTTGGCTCTGTTTTATAATATCTTGATTTCTCATAAAGTCACTAGTTTCCACTTGATCCATTCTAATTTTAAGGTGGTCTCTTCTTCAGTGGTCCTTTGGACCTCCTTTTCCATTCTGCTAATTCTGTCCTTCAAGGCATTCTTCTCCTCATTGACTTCTTGGAGCTCTTTTGACATTTGGGTTAGTCTATTTTTAAGGTGTTATTTTCTTCAGTATATTTTTGGTTCTCCTTTAGCAAGTGGTTGACTTGTTCTTCATGGTTTTCTTGAACCTATCTCATTTCTCTTCTCAATTTTTCCTCTATTTCTCTTACTTACTTTTCCAAATCCTTTTTGAGCTCTTCCATGGCCTGAGACCAATTCATGTTTTTCTTGGAGGCTTTTGATATGGGCTCTTTGACTTTGTTTACTTCTGGCTGTACATTTAGATCTTCTTTGCCCCCCCAAAAAAAGTTTGTAGAATCTGAGTCTGAGTCTGAGACTGCATCCTTTTTCACTGCCTGGCCATGTTCCCAGGCAACTACTTTACCTTTGAGCTTTTTGTTAGGCTATGACTACTTGTAGAGTAGAGAGTGCTTTTTCCCAAGCTTTTGGGGCTATGCTGCTATTTTCAGAACTACTTCTACTCCACTGTGACCAAAAGCTCTGCCACAGCAGAGCTCCTCCTTCCCCAAGAACTGCCAAGGAGGATTGTGACCCAGATCCAAGCAAGGCAAAGCAAGCCCTGCACTCCCTCTCTGGTCTGCCATTTCATTCCTCCCACTGTGTGAGCTAGGGATTCTGGAAGCAGCTGATGCTGAAGCTCTGGAAGGAGCCACAGGAGCCTCCTGCTGCTGCTGTCACCACTGCCACACCACCTCCAGCACCCCCAGGGCTGGGGCTAGACTGCTTTCTACCCCAATCTAGCAGTTTTCCCACTAAACTGCTCTGTGGTCTTTGCCATTTGTGGGTTGAGAAGTCTGGTAACTGCCACAGGTCAATGATTCATGGCCCTAAGGCTTGCTCCAAGCCAACTCCAGGTCTGGTCTGTCCTGGCACTGCCCACACTGGGCTGTGCTCAGCTCCCAGCACTATGGGATAGACCCTTCCCAGCTACCATCCAGGCCGTCCTGAACTGCAGACCTACTTCCCTCTGCTATTTCGTGGGTTCTGCAGCTCTGGAATTTGTTCAGAGCCATTTTTATAGGCGTTTGGAGGGATTTGGGGGAGAGCTTAAGCAAATCCCTGCTTTCCAGCCACCATCTTGTCTCTGCCCCCCAGTGTGCTTGTTAACTTTATTTTTGGAAAGAGGAAGGCAGGGAAATTGGGGTTAAGTGACTTGCCCAAGGTCACACAGCTAGTGTGTCAAGTGTCTGAGAACAGATTTGAACTCAGGTCCTTCTGATTCCTGGGCCAGCGCTCTACTCACTGTGCCACCTAGCTGCCCCTTCAATTAACTTTTTTTTTTTGCTTTTTTTAAATCTTTTTTTTTTTATTTTTAGATTGCAACAAACAGTTCTACATAATTTTGGGTTCCAGATTTTCTTCCCTCCCTCCCCCCTCCCTCCCCAAGAAGGCATGGAGTCCAATATAACTTCCAGGTATAACTAGGCATTGAATTAATTTAAACATTTTCTCATGACTCATGAGAAAGACGAAACAGAATAAAAAAAAATAGAACCCAACAACAAATATAAAAGAGAGAAGAAAAAAAAAAGTGGAGGGGAAAAAAGGCAAGACTGAAGTGTGCCTCGATTTGCATTCATACTTCATAGTTCTTTCTCTGGATGTAGATAGCCCTCTCCATCATGAGTCCTTTGGAGCTGTCTCTGCATATTGTGTTGCTGAGAAGAGCAAAGTCT
>CM053624.1:323855936-323882871 GCA_028646595.1 Phalanger gymnotis | reverse complement strand
CTTGATGGCATATAGAGTGGCCATAATGGCATGTCTATAGTACCTACCAGTCTATTTTGGAAGCAAATAAAACCATTGACCTGCTCCAGATTCTCATCCTTCACCCATTAATGCCATGATCACTTTGTCTTTTTTATTGAATAATTCCCATAATAAACAACAGGGGTTTAGCCAGATGGCTACTGAGATTCCTTTCAATTCAGACTCTGTGATCTTCCAGCCATATACTGCATAATAGTGTGGGGATATGATGGATTAGATACTTAGGATGTTTTTAAAGTCTGGGCAGGTTTAGTACTCCTGAATTCTAGCATACATTGCCTTTATTTAATTTTGGATGCATCATCTTTGCACTTGAAGAGTTCACACTTGAATATGGATAGTGGAATGTATCCCTCTGGATTAGACACAGACTTAACATTGACAGCTTAATACACACAACTTACTTCAAACTCTCAAAAGTGATGCAAAAACATTCCTTAAAAATGTGTAAAGAAAGAAAGTCAGAGAAAATAAGCAAAATATATGTTTAAGATTGGTTGCGTGTGAATGTCTTCCACATTGGCTTGTTTTAAGAGGGAAATCAATAGTTGAAGAAATTACTTTTGTCTGCTGCTTTGGTAAAGTTCAGAAACTTTTCCATTAAAATAATTGTATATATGTGATCTCACACTTGGGGATAGGCACTCTGGCACAAGTTTGGTCAGAAGGGAATTGAGGAAATATGGCATAGAATCATGTTACATTAGTATAATGACATCAAGAAGGAGGGATTCACCAAGAGAGATCCAGGTGCAATGTTCCAAAGGAAGAGTTTGGAATCAGATTTGCCTAAGTAAGGGGCATGATTTAGTTTTACAAAAAAAATAAATCTACCTATCGTTCATTTATGAACATGTCCTTCCTATTAAGTTATTACTAAACTATTCCTCAGTTGCTGAGTATCACCTTTATTTCCAGTTTTTAACCATCACAAAATGTGTTTCAATAATTATTTTGTTAGGTATGGGACCTTTTTTTCTGTCTGACATCTTTGATGAAATCTCTGGGCAAAATGCATAAACATTTTAATTACATTTTTAGTATAATTACGAAGTTTTCCAAGAATGAAGGAGGGAGAGAAGAAGGGATAAAAGAAGGTAGGGTAGAAGGGAGAGAGAAAGGAAGGGTGTGAGGAAGAAGAATATAATTTGCTCTGTCCTGCTATGACTTTTATACACAAAATGCCTTTGCCTTCTCTAGTAAGATCCTATAGCTCAAGGCATCTCCATTTTTGCTTCTTTCAAAGTCAACTTTCCATTCTCTTGACTACTCAACAATCAAATGAATCTGTTCCCTAAAGAATATGAAGATTCACTCCAACAATGCAAATCAGAAAGTATTCAGCCTACCCATCCTATATGATATTGTCCATGCTATAAGGCCCTCACTTAAGGTCCCTCCCAATGGGTTAGTGACATTCTCTCTGTTCTTTTTCATTGTGAGAATACCAGTAGAGTACCCTCACCTAATGAAAAGCAATCCTGTTTTTGCTCAAAATCACTACTGATTAGAGAAATGCAAATCAAAACAACTCTTAGGGACCACATCTCTCCTGTCAGGTTGACTAAAATTACAAAACAGGAAAACAATAAATGCTGGAGAAGATGTGGGAAAATTGGAACATTGCTACATTGCTGGTGGAGTTGTGAACTGATCCAGCCATTCTGGAGAGCAATTTGGGACTATGTCCAAGGGGCTATAAAAATGTTCATATTCTTTGACCCAGCAATACCACTTCTAAGGTTGTAACCCAAAGAGATCACACAAGTGGGAAAATGACTCCTATCTACAAAAATATTTATAGTGGCTCCTTTTGTAGTAGCAAAGAACTGGAAATCAAGGGGACACCCATCAATTGGGGAATGGCTGAGCAAGTTGTGGTATATGAAGGTAATGGAATACTATTGTGCTATAAGAAGTGGGGATGATATGGACTTCATAATAACCTGGAAAACCTACACAATATAATGCTGAGTGAACAGAGCAGAACCAGGAGAACATTACATACAACCACAGATATATGGATTCTGTGATGACTAACCCTGATAGACTTTGCTCTTCTCAGCAATACAAGGTGCAAAGACAACTCCAAAGGACTCAGGGTGGAGAATGCTATCTATATCCAGAGAAAGAACTATGGAGTCCAAATGCAGATTGAGGCACACTTTATGCTTGCCTTTTTTCCCCTTTGTTTTTTTTTCTCTTGTTTTTGCTTTTTTTTTCCATTCTATTTCTTCTTTCTCCTGATTCATTCAATTGGTCATAATTCTTCTTTACAATTTGACTATTGTGTAAATAAGTTCAAGGCAAAGTTATATGTAAAAGATATATCAGATTCCATGCTGTCTTGGGGAGGCGGGGGCGGGGGGAAGAAAATCTGGAACTCAAAATTATGTCGAACCAAGTGTTGTAAACTAAACATAAAAAATCTTAAAAAAGAAAAGCAGTCCTTTTTTAATCATGTATTTTAAAAATTATATATTTTACTTTTTATAGAACTTTGGAATTTGTTTTATGGAGTAGTCTGTTATATGCAATGCATTTTTCCATTGTTCTCTTTGTAGTAGTCATATTCCATTTTTGAGAGAATATGGTCTTCCATGTCCTGGGCAACTAAGTGGAATATTGGATAAAGTTCTGGGCCTGAAGTCAGAAAAACTCATCTTCCTGAGTTCAAATCTGACTTCAGACACTTACTAACAATGTGACAATGGGAAGGTCACTTAATCTTGTTTGTTCCAGTTTACTCATCTATAAAATGAGTTGGAGGAGGAAATGGCAAACCACTCCAGTATGTCTCGCCAAGAAAACCATAAGAGTCAGACATGACTGAACAACAACAAAATGGTTTTTCATATATCATAATCACAAAATAATACTAGTAGAATATTAGTATTGAAATGATTAGCCTTTGGTCTTAAGTGAAAATTTGGGGGTCATCAAAGAATATTGTAACTTATTGAAAACAATTCATCATGCTGAACTCTTCAAGTTTAATTTTGTGAAATTTGTACTATTTGTTCTAGGTATACATACTGATGCACAATAGCCATAGATAAATAGTTTCAAACTCAAGTAGAAATGAGGCTGATTGGGCCTCATATTTACTTAGAAAACTGGATATTAACATTACCTCTGTTCTAGTGCATTATTTTTTATGGGCAACTAAGTGGTGCAGTGGACAAAGTGCTGGTTCAGTAGTCAGGAAGGTTCATCTTTCTGAGTTCAAATTGGCCTCAGATGTTTACTAGCTTTGTTGCCCTGAGCAAATCACTTAACCCTGTTTGCCTCAGCTTCCTCATCTGTAAAATGAGGTGGAGAAGAAAATGGCAAACCATTCCAGTATTTTGCCAAGAAACACCAAATGGGGTCACAAAGAACTGGATATGACTGAAAAATGACTGAAGAAGTGCATTTTTATTTATTTGTTAAATATTTCCAAATTAATTTTTAACAGGGTTCCCACTACATTTGGGAGGGTTTCTTGCTGCATGCATCCCACAGGAATATTTGACTCCTCTGCTATAATTCATCAACAAAACTGCATATCATAATACAGACAATGGATATACTTCATTCATTTAGTTTTTCCTGTGTGGATAGTAAGAATAAATTCACGTATTTACAATATAGTTTAAATATCCTCTGATCTCAAAAATATGACAAAGTATATAATAAGCAAACATGTACTTGCTGAAAGTGTTTGCCACTGTAACACATGGCATTCAATGCAGAATACAAATAGGAGAGAAATTCCCTTAGAATGGTATGTCCTCCAGATACTTCATTTTGAAGATTTCATGCTATTGTATGCATCAAACTCCAGAAAACTGAAGAATATCCTGAAGGAGTTCTATGTTCAGTGTTCCACAATACAATTTAGGGAGCCAAACTATTATTGACTCCTTTGTGGAATGAATTAGATGACCATATATGGAAGGACTGCTTTATAGGGAGAAGAGTCTAATCAACCTATAAGATAGTGTTACCTTGGGAAACATATCACTAATATAATTTTTCCTGTTATGTTACCACCCTAGGAAGAACATTATTCCAAATGCCACAAAAGAACCATACAACAATTTATGAAAGCAGCCAGTTTGCCTGTGAACAAATTAGGGAAACTACAAAGTCTCAGCTTGCAGTAATTATAACTCAAGGAAACTTCTTAGATCCAATTTATACCAGCATGAACACAGTAGGATTGAGAATTCTAAACTATTTTGACTTCTCTGCAAAGAAAATAGCTTTGACATGAATAAAACATTGAGATAATAAAACTACTCTACAAATATGTAAAGGAAACTTAGGAAGGGTAAAAAGACATAATTTCCACAAAAAGTACAACTAAATAAAGAAAATAATAGAAATACTTGATTCTGTAACTTTCTTAATAAAGTCATTAAAACAAACATATTCATCTAGGTGTTCTTGAATAAATTATATGGGATAAATCAATAGCTCATGAAAGTACATCTCCCCAAGACTACAAAGCCTAGGTAAAAAGGGAAATCAAATTGTAAAGTGTAATATATCCAACAAGACTATTTTCCATTTTTATCTAATTTCACTGCTTTTAGTTATTTAGGAAGTAATACTTTCATAGATTTTGAGGATTATTTTTAGGCAAAAAACTAAGTCAATAAGTAATTATGTAAGAGAAAAGATACAACTTATAATATATCAAAAAGTAATTTTTAGGAAAAAGAAACATTATGGGCTCCCAAGTTTGAAAACATATTCACAATCCCAACAAATTATTATGATAATTGTCATGTGGGGATTTGGTTAGCTTTATCTATTTAGTGACTAAATCATTGAAAAAGTAAACAAATAAAATATACACTACAGTGTATGTATAATGGTAATGGGGCCTGGCCTCTATGGAGTTCACAGAGTTCTGCCAAATCTTAATTAACAGGATTGCAGGATCTCTGTAAGGAGCTATAGAAGGAGTGAGAGGCAAGAAGAGGAAGGGATTCATGAAGAACTGACATACCAATGGATGAGAGAATGACTATGCACCCCTAGAATGGATGCCAGCACCCAAATTAGGACATGTGGCTGCCAGCTGGGCATCCAGAAAAAACTAAGACAGAGGCGTTGGAGTTAGAGCTTCCCAGGTCCTCTGCACCAAGATTCTCTTACAGTCACCATCAATCAATGCTACTGGGAATCTACTTTTCAATGGAATTTTCTCACTGCTAGAATTTCCTGGAAGTTCAAAATGAATCCTTTAGAGGTTTAACATTAACTATGAAGCTCCCATAGAACATTCTGACCAAGTGAATACTGCTTGAATATTGCCTTTAAATGAAAACTTGGCAAGTGACAAGATGGTTCAATTTGTTTGGTCATAGCTTTCAAGGAATCCAGTGATTCTTAAATTCTTCCCTCCTAATTTGATTAAAACCCAGAGTTCTGGAAGAGAAATCATATGAAAGGATACTGGAAAGGTATATTACAGACAGATTGTGAATGATCTTAAAATCCAGTTAAATTCTACCCTATATTTTTCTCCCATTTGTCCTCAATCTTCCTTCTGGAAATGTCTCTACTTCTATATTTGTATCAATAAGGCAAGATTCATGATATCAATGGTGACCACTAATATGCCTGTATAGTTCAGAAAACACAGAATATAAGAGATGCTCCATATAGAAGGCAGAAGAAGTAAAACATTTATTCACACACCAGAAGTTCAAATCCCAAAACCAATAAATCCAATTCAAGTAGAAACAATTGTATCCCAAAACCAGTAAGTCTAATTCAATGTAACAGCAAGGAAATTAAAACACAACATCACAGCAAGGAGCCAAGCCATCCTGTAACTGTCCTCTACTAGGGCCCTCCCATAAACTGTCTCTCAGGAATCCTGTCTGCTTGCCTGCATCCTTTCCTCCTGCAATTCTGAAAGCCATTGCAGTTCTCTCACTGTCTCTTTGTCTCTTCCAGTTCTCCATATCTCACAGTATTCTTTTCTTCTCTCAGTTTTGTTTTCCTGCAGCTCTCTCTACTCTGACTCTAATGGCTACCCTCAGGACATATATACACTCACACACACACACACGTATATATATTATATATATATATTGTATGTAAATATATAATATATATCATATTTTGAACCCTAAGAATATATTAGTTTTTTTTTTAAAAAATGTTCTATTACACTTCTGAATTATATCTAGCTTTCTATCAACGAAAGTCCCTAAGACTTTTCCACATGATTTGCTGCCATGGCTTATGTCCTCCTCCCTATAATAGTACAGTTAATTTTTTTGAATTTAACACTCATGTCTATTGAAGTTCATCTTGTTACCTTTGGTCCACAATTCTCGTCTTGTCAATATTTTCAGTCTTTCCTATTATACGTAAAGTAGTCTCTTAGCTTGATTCATGAATTTCATAAGTTGTCATCTGTTCCCTGTGGCATCATAACCCAGACATTGAACCATTAATTGACATTCTTTGGGACTCGATATTCGACAAATTTTAAATCCATTTAATTGCATTGTTATCCTGCTCACATTTCTCCATTGTCTCTAGAGAATACCTTGGGATATTCTGTAAAATATTTTGTGAAAATCAAGAGACACAGGGTCGGTAGTCTCAGTCTATGTAACCCTCTCAAAAAAGGCAATAGTGTTAGTCTTGCACGTATCCACCAGAGACTCATTATTAAGCTTTAGGGAAAAGTAGGAAAAAAAAAAAAAACCTTTCTCTTGGTTTCAAGAAGTATTCACTAATACACTGGTAAAGTAAGGAGGGAGTTGAGACAGGCAGATATAATAAAACATCTTCACTGAAAATAGCATTATCCAGGGATAAATGTAGGATGAATTATGATTAAATACAATTCTGATTTTTGTTTTTTCTGACTCAATTCTTCAAACATGGTACCACACAGGAGTAACTAAAGTAAGCTGAGTAAGTAAGTAAAATGAAAAACACCCCGACCTTCAGGAATTTATATTCTACTGGGGGTAAATAGTATATACAGCAAGTAATTAATCAACATATAAAATAGTTTATTAGAGGAACAATGAAACAATGAACTGGAAAATTTTAGAACTTTGAAGAAAGATAAGGATATCTGCAGGTGCACATGAAGAAGTGGGACCTTAAATGTCAGAGATGGATCATCCTGGTCAGAGCATAAAAAGTCAACCAGTTTGACTTGATTATACAATACCTTAGGGGGAAAATAATGGGCAGTTAACTAGATAAAATTAATTTATAGTGTGTCTTTTTGTAATAGCAAATAAGTGGAGTCTGAGGATGCCCCTCAATTGGGGAATGAATGAGCAAGTTATGGCAAATGATTGTGGAGGGATATTATTTAGCTATAAGTAATGATGAAGAAGATGGTTTCAGGAAAAAATGGGGAAGTAAGTCTAACATGAACTGATGCAAATTGAACTGAGCAGAAACGGAACAATATACATAGAAACATTGTAAGTATAATCAACTGTGAAAGACTTAGCAACTGATTAATACAATAAACCATGATAATTCCAAAGGACTCATGATAAAAATGTTACCTACCTTCAGGTGGAGAACTGATTAATTTTGAGTGAAGAATTCTGTATATCTTTTCCCTTGGGTTTACAACCCAGGATTCATCCTGGATTCCTCAATTCTCTCACAAGCACTGCACCCTCCCCCACATACACAAACACACAAGCTGTTACCTTTGCAAAATCTTTTTCAGTATACCCCTACCCCTTCTTTCCTCTGACACTGCCAACCCTCTAGGCCAAGTCCTCACCCTCATGCCTTTATTATTGCAACAGCCTGTGGTGAATTCTTAAAAAAAAAAAACTTTATAAAATGCATGTTAAATGTGAAAGAGATAAATGATTAAAAAATGAAAAGAAAAAAAGTTAAGGGCAATATAAATGTCTTTAAGACCACTATGGGCTTTTATACAGATTCAGAGAATATTAGAAATGAATGGGACGTTAGAAATTCCTTACTCTAAGCCCCTTATTTTAATAAATTAAGAAACCAAGGCCTATAGGGGTGATTTATTCCAGCTCACACAGATAGTAACAGGAAAAATCTGAATTCCAACCCAGTCTTCTACTTCCAACTCCTGCTCTTATTTCAAATTGTGTGTCTTTCCTCTAATATTCTTTCTATCATCCATCATTCAACAAGTATTTAAGTGCCTACTATGTATTAGGCACTGTGCTAAATACTAATAATATAAAGAAAAGGTAAAAAAAAAAACAACCTATTCCCTTCTATCAAAGAGTTTACATTCGCATAGGACAGATAAGAAAAATGCAATAAATGTATGCAAGATACATTCAGAGTACATGAAAGATAACTTTGATAGAAAAGACAGCACTAGAAGTGGGGATGAGAGGGACCAAGAAAGACTTCTGTGTTCATCTCTATTGTAGAATGAACAAGAGGAATGGGATTTCAGTTGAAGCATAAGGCCTTTAAGTTAAATTTAACAAAGAGTTTTCTGACAACAGGGGTGAAACAAAAGGAGAAATGAATTATCAAGAACAGCTGCAATCTTTTCTGCAAGGATTGGAAACTATTACTTATTAGTAAGCATAGGGGATACTTTAATGTGTCATGTCTGAAAGGACTAGCCAAAAGCACTGCATGTTTTATTGGTACTTTACAGTTCTATTGTAATGGAAGGAAAGGGAAGAAGGGAATTTTACTATACCAGGAAAGGAAAGTATATACTTATGAAATGTTTTGGTTAGACACATTTATTTAAATTTTCAGATAGGAAGATTGCACAAGAGTATTGTGGGGTATGTAGACACTCCATTAAATATGTGAAAAAACTAAAGCTTAGGTGATTGAAGTGACTTGTAGAAGGTCATGGAGCCAATGACTATCAAAATTAACACCTGGATCCTGGACCTCAAAGTCTGCACATTTTTTCTTTCTCCATACTTCCTCTACAGTGTAGTAGAATAAATGGCATCTAAAGGTTATATTGGACAAAAAATATTTTTGAACCTCCATTACAATTTTCCTGGATTATTGTAAATACCCTCCAATCTAATAAACCATCCTGCAAGTTTCTTTGAGATTGATATTCCTAAGCAAATATGAATTAAAGCACTAATCCTATCACCCCTTACTCAAAAAATAACACTAAATAAAAAACAGTAGTTCAGTTTTATGAACTCAATAAATGTCCATGTTTGTGGAGGGTTTTGCTTGTCCCTTGGCCTTGGGAGGCAGTAGGAGGGAGCATTCAAGGCTCCCAATGCTTTAACTAGAAGCTGCCTAACTTCCCAACCTCTATTTTTATCTAGATCTGTGATTTCATCTGTATGAGAAACTCTACTGATGTACTTCTGCAACCCCTCTAAAATTTGCTCTCTTAGTTACTTATTTTAAGAATAGTGTTTCATTGACTTGCCTACGATCAAGCAATTAATGTGCCTGAGAGGCTGGACTCCCTAAATTCAAGGCTATCATATTAGTCATCATGACAGATTGATCCTCCTCACCAAATTATTTCCTACTCATTCTCTTCATGCATTGCTAGGCTCCAATCCAATTGGACTACTTGATGGTCTCCAAACACATTTCTAGTTTCCTGTCTCTAAGCATACTATCCCCTCCATTTAAAATTGCCCTTTTAATATCTACTTTTAGCTCCATCCTCAAGTCTACCTGTATGCTTCCTAGTGACATTTCCAGGTAGAGATCCAACAGCAGGAGTCAGCATGGTACTGTGGAAAGAAGGATTCCAGAACTTGAATTCAAATTTTGTCCCTGATGCTCATCAGCATTGCCTCATCTATAACATATAAAGGCTACACTAGATGGCTTACAAGGTCCCTTCCAGCTCTAAATCTGTTATCTTCTGATGCTATACAATGCTTTCAAATTCACAAAGCATGTTATGAATTAGCTCATTTGAAACAATATCCTTTCTTCCAAAATACTCCAGACTCAAGTGGTGTCTCTTCTCTGAATTTCCCATAGCATCTTATAACAATGTATGTTCACAGGTTTTTTTTTTAATTTCCATCTTGACTATATGCTCCATGAGGGTAGATCATATGTTTTATTTCTCTGAGTCTCCGCCATGCACAGAAAAGTATCTAGCACAAAACAGTTACTTGATAAACATTTGTTAAATTGAGTAGATTCTTCAGTTTCTCCCACAGACACTGCAGAATGATGAATATTTTTATATTGATTTGTACATATTGCTGTTGGATTTAAAGCATTTTTGTATTTAATGAACACATTTCTATTTGCACTCATATCCCAAGGCATTTTGGTAAAAGGTACAATCTCAATAATTGAAAATTTAAATAAATTATTTAAAGTACAGGACTGCATGAGACTAGGTTTTCTTTCCCCTGAGCAGTAAAATCTCCCCATTTCTTTTCAGTTATAAGAAATTGGAATCATATTTTTAATTCTAGGCTTCCTTTTGTTTTCTGATAATGCATTCAAGAAGGTTCGATCACTATCTTTTTTAATAGGGGATTACAGGGTAGATAGGTCTATAATAAACTTTTTCAGATGCTTCAGTCCTAAGACCTTCTAAGGAGGACTCAGACATCAGCCACAGAAAGATGCATTTTTGCAAAGCAGAAAAAAAGGTAAAGGAGAAGATTACAAATTCAAGTCCAAAGTTTGAAGAGAGGTGTCAGGATGAAAAGTATGGAATTGTGCAAAGCATAAGTGAAAATAGAGGGCATTTATCACTTTGACCTTTTTATGTCCAGGAGATGGCACACAAAAATAAAATCTAGTTTATTTTCTGTAATACAATTTTGTATATTCATTGGCCCATGCGTGTTGCAGCAAGCCAGCCACATCCATAAAATATCTGGTCTGACACAATGACACTTTTATAAAAGGAAACATACAGAAATGAGGAAAGTACAGTGAACAATCTCAAGCAAGCTGAGCTCTATTGAACTTGCAGAGAGAAACTTCCAATAAATTTTCTCTTACAAGCTTGGTGAATCCAGATACACAAAACTTTACCTGCACAATGTGGGCACAAATTAATTCTAGATTAAATTAAGCTTTTCAACAGCAGGGATGATTTCATTGATTATATTTATATCTCCATGTTGCCTTGCATGTAGCAGGTGCCAACAATATGGTTGATCAATTGCTTGATTTATAATTGATGCTAAAGCATGGAGTTTTATTTCAATCATTTATTTTCTTTTGATATTTGAAGAATTTATTAATGTAAGATGATATAGTACTGGTGAGATAGCTTTGTATCCAACAATTAGAGGATGATAAAATTCCAATATAACTAGAATTATTTTACCTGGAGCAATAACATTTTTAAAAATGAAAGGGATTTCATGGAGGTCAAAAAAGAATGAGAGACAGTAAGACATTCTGATGGCAGACTGCCTATACATCCTCACTGGCTCAGGGGTGATCGTATGAGCAAGATATTATAATAGAGCAATGATAGGAAAGACATTGAACAGTGGTTAATTATCCCCAGGGAGGAAATACATAGCTTGCATTTTGATGCTCTGGGCAAAGTCTCATTAGACTCATGTTAGTTACAGCTTTAGCCATGTTGAAGAAAAGCCCACAGAGGAAAGAAACTACTGAACACATGTGATAAGATTAGCATCCTAAAGGAAGGTGGTAAGAAAGCATGTGAGAAACAGGAGTCTTGTATTAAGTAGGATTTGAAGTAGATAGATGACATTTAGGGTTTCTTACAACTATTCAGATTCTTTGATTCTATTAATGGTATCTCTGCCCTTTTATTTTTCAAATGGGAATTTTCTTATACATTAGGGTACACTAGGGTAGATTTGCAGTCTGGAGAACACCCAGTCAAGTTTCATGCTTGACAAAGCTTTTTGTAAACTTTTTTTTCTTTCTAGACCTGTAACTTCAGTGAGGAAGGAAATTCCCAGTTAAGACATGTCAACACTACCTCTATCAGTGCAGATCTATAATTGTTCTTCAACCTCTAGGCTTAGATTGCTGCCTAGAACACTGACACATTAAGTGGCTTGTGCAAGTTCCAACAAGGAGAACATGAACCCAACTATTCCTGATTTCAAGTCTAGTTCTCTAATCACTACGTTTTCCTACTTCTCAAAGTTCTTAATGTCTATAAACTAACTTCATAAATGGTTTTTGTTTCCCAAATTTCCTATCTTACCATATATTTCTTTCTGTAATAAAGCCAAATATAACACTATATCTGTATAGCATTATACAAATTTCAAAGAGCTTTTGTATTAGTTCATTTTGAATACTACTTTTGACTCTAAACAAAAAAATCATTAGAGTGGGATAAACATAATTTTGGAGTCAAAGTACCTGAGTTTAAATCCCACCTCCATCATTTTCTACTTATGTGACCTCGGTCATCACTTCACCTCTCTGGGTCTCAGTTTACCTATTTGTAAAATTATCACTTGGAAAAAACCCAATGCTTTATTAATGCATTTTGCTTTTACATAATCATTATACACCCTTGAGCTCACCCCACCAACTTTGAATATTCATTTGTATCAATTTTTTTTAAAGTTTGGCATTACAGTTGACAGTTGATTGATGTTTCATCATTTGTTCACCATTATAGTTTATCAGAATCTGACTGCCTTTCAGTGTTGTTTTCATGTACACTATGATTGGATTTCTGTATATTATTCTCCTGCTTCTGCATTTTACTATGTGACTCAGAACTAATAATATATGTCCTTTTTATGGCAGTATAATATTATATAACTGCTCCTTTTGGTTTACTTAAACATGGTCCTTAACTTTAGCAACTCCAGGCCTTTTCTCTTCTAGGTTCCATGATTTTCTCAGAGCCAAAGAAGCACGTATATGGGACTCCACAAAAATATACTGTGTTGGCCTTAAAAATCATGTTTATTGCTTCCTAGTTATAGCATCACACCAGAAAAAAAAACATTTTTTTTTATCAAAATGATTGAAGCAATTGGAGTTCTGGAAGACACACCAGCCTTTTTAAATTCCTTTCAAATAAGACTATGATGATTGTTCTCATCTCCTATCACTTCCATTATAATTAATTCCTTTCAATAACTTTCCTCTCTAAGTACCAGCTCTTCAAATATTGATTCATGCTGAGTATACACCCAGTGTAAGCCCTTAATTTTTCATCCTCACTACTTGTCATTCCTTATTCCTTTCAAGATCCAGTTCAACCTTGTTTTAAAATTCTTCAGAGAATTGTCGTACTTTACCTATTCTCTTTTGTCTCTTCTATTTTTCTTCTTTAAAAAAATCCCTTTGCTTTTTTAGGCTTTGCTTTTCTATAGTGTTACTTAAATTCTGGTGTTCAGACTTTCTACATGCTGGAAAAAAGAGCTTATATTTTCTTCTATTAATCCTACCTAGTTCTCCAAACTTCACCAGAAAAGGTGTTTCATCTTTGACATGGACTCTCAATTTATTTGTGTTTTCTGCACATATTTCTATTGGCATTATTTTTTTAACTCTTAAATATTTAACATGGAGCCAGTATGGCAGAATGATCAAAGGCCTGGCTTTGAAAGCAGTAAGGGCTGGATCAAGTCCTACAAAATTCTATGTGCTAATTGCATCATCTTGGGCAAATCTCCAGGGAACTCTTGAAGACTATGTTACATTCAGTTGGAGATCTGCAACAGTGGACTGAATTTTCATTCGAGGAGTTCTCTTTACTTTTTGAATCAAAAGATTCAGGGAGGAACAGAGACCAACAAAAAGACACACAGAGAGATACATAGTCAGTGAGTGTGACAAAGTGAGAGAAAAAGGGAGAGAGTAATGGGGAAGAGGGAAAGAATATGTTTGACAATGTTCACCTTTAAACTATATTCAGAGAAAAATGTCTACATTTCAAACCAAGCATTTTCTTCTTTCAGACTATTCTTTCCTCTTCCTCTCCTTTCACTAACAACAATAAGAACTCACATTTCTGTAACAAATTAAGATTTAAGAAGTAGGGTTCTAACAATGATGTGACATTGGTGCTATGTACAAAATGAATGTTATCACACCTACACACATTTTACAGATGAGGAAACCTATAATCAGAGAAAGCAAGTCACCCAATGTAACATAGCTATAAAGGGCAGAGGTCAACATTCAAATCTAGTTCTCCTGATTCTAAGACAAAGGTTCTTTTAACAACACCAAGTTACCTTTCTCACCTTCTCTTCCTATTCAAAAGGTATTCAAACATGTATTTATTAATCTCTTTTTGTATATCTGTAAGTGAGGTACTGTACTAAATGAAGAGTATAAAACAGAAGTAGAAAGACAGCCCTTGCCCTGGAGGAACTTGGTTCTATTATGGGAACATAAGAAATAAAAAGAAGATGAAAGTGGATGAGTTAAGACAAAGGTACCCAGCATGGAGGTATGGTAGAGAGAGTATGGAGTGTAATCTGGAGAGGAATTATACATGGCTGGCTTGGATGTTCTCCTTAAAAGGAGATTCTGGGAAGAGCCATCTTATCAGGGGGAGAGGATGAAAGAGAAGGGAGTGCTACTAATTGTGAATTCAAATTCAGGAGTGGGCTCAGAATGATGATCTGGGCCATGGTAAAAAAGAGGTTGGGGGTACAGCTTGGAAAGAAAAGACTCAGGTCCCATTGTGCTGTTGGACAGCTTTTAGTATTAGAAAATAAAATTCCTTGTACTGGGCCAAAAATCTGTTTTCCTATAATTCTCATTCATTGATCCAATGATTTATCCTTTGGAGATACCCAGAATAAGATTAATCCCTTTTTGTACATGCAATGCCATCACATCCTCACCTACTTTTTTTTTCTTCTCCAGGTTAAATATCATGATTTCCTTGAAATAACCATTACCCAGCTTTGTTTTTCATCCTTGCAATATTCTTGTTGCCCACCTCGGTATACACTCTGCTTCACATTGTGATATGAAGGTATGGATGGACAGATGGGTATGATACTGTCTATCTATTTGGATTCTGCCAACCTACTGGAAATAAAAAAAAAAACTGTCCATTTGTATGGACTTCTTTCAATCAAATTATCTTTGTAAAATAGGATTTACACCATTAATTATGGGTACATAATGTTTCTACTTGATG
This sequence comes from Phalanger gymnotis, assembly GCA_028646595.1. Taxonomy (NCBI): domain Eukaryota; kingdom Metazoa; phylum Chordata; class Mammalia; order Diprotodontia; family Phalangeridae; genus Phalanger; species Phalanger gymnotis. Next base: position 323,867,753 of record CM053624.1, on the reverse strand, counting down.
ATCAGGAGTTTCTACTTGCATGTCTATCTACCATGCTCATATTCCACTTACCTTTTACCCTGAAACTAATTCTTTGCTTGTGGAACTATATTCCAGAATCTTATTTTCATATTCCTTTTCTAGATTAATGCACCCCTCCCTAACTCCTTTATGTCAGCCCCTAAATTCATCTGGATGTAATTCTACTGCCTGCATGCCTAGTTCTGGCCTATCTTGGCTAGCTACTCACATTCTTGCTCCCACAATAATTAGCCTCTTTGGTTTTTCTTCCTTTTGAAAAGTGTTGTATGTGATTGGCCCAGGGATATTTATTAGGAGGGTCCCTTTAGGAAAAGGAACATATCACAGGCATAATCCTAACACTGAATTAGATTAAAATTTCATTAAATTTGATTAAAAATAGTCTTCATCATCCATCCATCCATTCACTCATTCAACAAATATTTATTAATCTTAAACTATGTGTAGATTATTTTGTAAAGTTTTATAGGAGAAAGAAAAAAATACAGAATTTCAGCCTTCATGGGTATTACAATTCGGTAGAAATGATGGCAGAAAAAAAATCAATGCTAAACGAAGTAGATTCTAGTAAGTGCATCAAAGGCCAGAAATGTGCTTATCAGATAAAATGAGGAAGAGATGACTAATGGATGGGAATTATGAAAGAAGATTTCATGAAGGAAGTAGCATTAAAACTGATTAGAAGAAAGTAGAAGGGCATTTCTGGCAAAGAGGATAGTGTGAACAAAAGCTCAGAAATAGGAATATGTGGAAAATACTTAGAGCACATGTGAGTGAAGGATTGAGGTTTAAGAAAAGTCCAGAAATGTATGATGCTTTCATATTGCCAAAGGTCTTAAATGGCAAGTGAAAAGTTCAGACTTCATTCAATAGGCAATTTTAATCCTTGAAACATTGAAGAAGCATGACCCCAGCTCCAAATTAAATAAATTAATCTGGCAGCAGTATGAAATACATATCCATATGAGGCTAACCTAGAAGCAGGAAGTCTTTTAAGTAAGCTATTGTGATATCAAGGTAAGAAGGACCTACCTACACAAAGAAAGCGACACTGGAAATGAAAAGAAGTTGGTTATAAGAAATATTTCAGAGATAGAAACAATAGGACTTGAGGAATGTTTATTGATCAAATTTATTAATGTGTATTTCATAGTAGGATGTGAGAAGGACCCCGAAGTGCTGTAAAACTGGAGAACATTAGAACAAGAGGATCTCATATTCTCACATTTTCAATTTACAGGCAAGGGAACTGAGGCCCAGAGGGGTTAAGCAAATTCCCTAAGGTAACAAGGTTGGTTACTGGGAAAGAGCCAACAGTGGAATTCCTATCTGCTGTATTCTGTCCCAGGGCTCTTTCTGCTGCATTATGCTTTTTCCTAACATAAATGCTAGGCCCTAAGGCATGACTCCACTTAACCCATCCTAGACAAGTGGTTATCTATTCTTTATTAACAGATGTTCAGGGCCCAGCAAACCCAGTGTTTTACAGCCTTCTCTATCACAAAAAGCTCTCCCTTATAGCTAATTTAAATTCCTCCTCCTTCCCTTTAAGCCCATTTCCTCTCATTCAGTCCTCTGTGGAAATGAAGGACAGCTGGCTGCCATCCTCTGAACAATAAACCTTTATTGTACTTGAAGACTGTTATTATGCTACTCTTTCAATTTCTTTTCTCCAGGCTTAATAATTCTAAGATCTTTAGCCTTCCCTAAAAGTCCATTTCACAGTCTTCAATCATATTCTTTCTTCAGCTCAGATCTTATCCATATTGTCCAAGTCTCTCAAACTTTGAGAAAAAATCTACATGTACTAGTCCAGTAGTGGCTAGCTGGTGCTATTAAGGAGGATTAGAACAATTTCATAATATTATAATAACGTCAACATCCCACTATGCTTTTGTAAGTTTCTCCAGTACCACAGACTTCTTTTCAATTTGTGTTTGGTACCTGCTCTGAGCGTGACATACTGCAATAGCTACCCCAAAATTATGTGCCTAAAGGATACATGCATCTCTCCTCTTCGGTTGTTCTTTGGATTTGTTGCCCCTAAAAATATTCATTGTTTCTTCACTTCTCTCTTTGGTGATCTAATGTGGTTTTCACCCTTTAGAGGAATCTTATTTAGATCTTAGCTCATTAAACTCCTTGGTGTAACCTACCAGTTTTCATGTCCCTTGAAAAACTCGCATCTTGAACAAGCAATCACTTTTTGGAAAAATAGTTATGAAATAGAAGGTTTGTTTGGTGATCAGCTCTTCATGTCCTCAAGTGTCTGAGTTAACATTTTGATGGTCTATTAGTTTGGTGGCATGCCTGGCAGCTCACAGTTACTCCCATAATCAGTATATATTTAGCTCAAGGCAATGAGACCTCAGCTAGAGCACTACCTCAGTGTTTCAATGCCATTGGTAGCTTAGCAGGGATCCAGATTAAGTTACTAAATCTTGACAGCGAGTGCTAAAGGCACTTTATTTTAACAAGTTGCTCAAGTCTGACTGCTAAAGTTGAAGGGCATTTAGAAACAAGGAGAGAAGGTCTCAGAAATTTGATAGTTTTATTTTTCAGAAAACAGTTTCGGTATCATCCAATTCAGGAAATATTTATCAAATACCTAATACAATAACTTCTTAAGGGCTTGTGCTAGGCTCTGAGGATCTAAACATGAGTAATTCACAATTTCTGATTTCAAGGAGCTCAGATAGGAACATAGGTAATTATAATACAAAATAGAACATGAGAAGTCCATAGGAGGGTCATAAAGAGCCATGCCAATTCCAGGGCTTGGAAGATGCCTGAGAACTAGAAAGGATCAGGAAAAAAATGATGGATGAGGTATTACCTGAAATGAATCTTAAGGTATTGGGAGAAGTGGAAGACATGTGTTTGGGGTAAGGAGCAAGAAGGGCCTGCAGAGTTAGAAGGAATAGATTGAATATTTCTGGCTTGGCACAAGGTTGCATACTTGTAATCTCTGCTACGAGGAAGGCTGGCACTGGTAGTACTCTTGAATCTGGGCTGCTAAACTACAGTAACTTAAGCTAACCATTGTTTGCACTAAGTCTGGTACCAATATGGTAAGCCTCTGCTGAGCTGACAGCTTCTGTCAGTATATCTAAGCAGGAGTGAAAAGCAAATCAACTAATGTTGGAAATAGAACAAATTGAAGTTTCTATGCTGTTCAACAGTGAGACCGAGACTGTGAATGACCACTGCATTTACAGCCTGGGTGAGATAAAAGATGCATCTCAAACAAAGCAAAACAAGACTATATATATATATATGTATGTATATGTATATGTATATATATACATATATATACACATATATTTACATATATATATAATGTATGTATTTCTGACAAAAATTCCATTTAAAGGTGTGTGATAAGAGAAAAATGATAAGATTTAGAGGTAGAATGGAACTTAGAAGTCATGTAGCCCAACATCTCCAATTTACAGATGTTCATTAACTAAATGGCAATTCAAAACAAAACAAAATATAAAGTAACAAGTTTTCAAAAATATGGATCTAGAACAAAAAAATTATTCTACTATAACTAATTTTAATCTGTACAGTCAGAGATCCCTAATATCTACATGCTGAAAAGCTACCATGTATGCCAATACTAAGGGCTTATAATAAATCAATCAATAAACATTTACTAAGCACCTACCATGTGCTAGGAATTGTGCTAAGCACTAGGGTGCAAAAAGAGGCAAAAGACAATTCCTAATCTAAAGGAGCTCACAATATAATGGAGGAGACATTAAATAAGCAAAGAGATATATTAAAAGCAAGCTATGTGCAAGACAAATAAGAAGTAATTAATAGAAGGAAAGTACTGGAATTCAGAGGGATTGAAGAAGACTTTTTGTAAAAGATAACATTTTAGTTGGGAATTAAAGGAATACAGAGAGGTCATTAATCAGACAAAAGGGGGACAGCCAGAGAAAATACTCAGATTCAAGGGACGGGGTATCTTGTTCATGGAACAGAGAGGAAGCCCGTATCACAGAATTGAAGACTATGTTAGGGAACAAGGTGTAAGAAGACTGAAAAGGTAAGAGGGGGTTGGGTTATAAAGAACTTTGAATGCCAAATGGAACATTTTGTATTTGCTTCTAGATATGGTAGGAGGCACTGGAGTTTATTGAGCTGTGGTCATGGTGGGGATGTTGGTGTATGACTTTATCAGATCTGCACTTCAAGAAAATCACTTTCCTGACAGAATAGATAATATATTGGAATGAGGATAGATATAGTCAGTAACCCACCAGCAGGCTATTGCAATAATTAAAGCATGAGGTGACAAGGGCCTTCACTAGAGTGGTGGTATCAGAGAAGAGAAGGGGTACTACAGGAGAGATGTTACAAAGATGAAATTTATAGTTCATGGCAATAGATTGGATATGAGGGGTGAGAGATAGTGAGGAGTCCAAAATGATTCCTAGATTGTGAGCCCAAAGGACTGGGAGGATGGTTTTGCTCCCTACAGTAAGAGGGTAGGTATGTGTGTGGGTAAAGTTTGCATTAATAATCCCTGAAGTAGTAGGTTGATAAATAAGCTGAATATGATGATATTATGAAGTAACTTCAAGTAGTTACAAGGACAATAAAAAGGAAATGAAGAGAGCAATCAATCAAAAACCTCACAAGAGTCCAGACTAAGTACATGGAAGAATTTGCCAAGGATCAGGTTGTGACTCCATAGAGTTCACAGGCTTTTGCTACATGTCACTTATTCAGGAAGTTTATGCATTGTAGCTAGGTTGGATTGTGGATAGAGTGCTGAATTTGGAGTTGAGAAGAACTGAATTCAATTCAAGCCTCAGACGCTTACTAGCTGTATGACCCTGGGCAAATCACTTCATCTCTTTCAGATTCAGTTTCTTTATCTATAAAATGAAAGAGTTGGATGTGCTAACAGGGCAGCTAGGTGTTGCAGTGGATAGAGCACCAGCCCTGGAGTCAAGAGGACCTAAGTTCACAGCCAGCTTCAGATTCTATTAGCTGTAGTACCCTGGGTAAATTGCTTAATCCCATTTGCCAAAATAACAATAATAATAACAAACAAAAGGGCATGGTGGCTGAAAACTCTCCTGGGATTACAGAGTGGGTTCATAGCTATTGCTTATAGAATACATGTTCTTGATTTAATGATTAATGGTAGATGCCACGAGTAGAGAATACTATTGAGGAATCAGGAAGATATCGGAACTAGAACACCAAACCATCTTTACACCTTGCTTCCAGGGCCTTTCTGACATTTCTGTTGTAACAGGCAGTGAGCCTACAAGGGAAAGAATGGATACAACACTAGACCTAGAGTGAGGATGACCTAAGTTTAAATCCAGCCTGAAATAATTTCTAGATATGTCACCTGGAAAAATTACTTAATTTCTGTTTGCCACAATTTCCTCATCTTTAAAATGAGGCTAGTAATAATATCTATCTTCTAAGGTAGTTGTGAGAATCAAGTGAGTAAAGATAAAGTACTCAACACAGTGTCTGGTATACAGTAAGCACTACGTAAGTGTTAATCGTCATCATCATCATGATCATTGTTTTTGTTATTATCATTATTATTATTATTATAGGAACAACAACCCAAAATACAGAGTGAGTTGCTAAGAAATAAGAACATGATGATGGCAGCCAACCACATGCTCCTCACTTAGGCTTAATGACCAACTCAACGGAACCCAGAATAAGCACATTTGAATTTATCAAATGTAGACAGAATTCAGTGGCAATATTTTGCAAAGAAATGTAATTCAATGTAAATCTATGCTGCATTCTCTAGATATTTGTGAGCTTTAGATTATTAGGTTTCCTCACACTTAGCAAGCTTATGGCCATGCCCTTCTTATCCTCATCCCCAGTGAAGTCAGTACATAAATACAAATGTTCCTTGGAGATTAAGTACAGCTATTTGTAATGACAAGAGTGGTTAATTGCAGGCATGGGTTATGAATATAGTTCAGTCAATTCCTGATTATCTGTGTTAATGGAGGGGAGGACACAATGAAAAATAGGGTGCGATACAAACCACTTGGCCTTGTAATGTTTAATAAACACATCAATAGATTTATTTTCCTAATACTTCTGGCTTTGGCTCATGTAGTAACCTTTCAATTAACCAGAGCGCAATGATTAGCTGATCTGAAACATGTCCAAGAACTTCAAAATAAGTGCATCTGAGCAAAGATAATAGATAACACAAAGGGTGTATGTATATGTGTGTGTGTGTGTTTCTGTGTGTGTGTATGTGTACGTGTGTGTGTGTGTGAAAGCTTGTGCACTTACTTCATAGAAGAGCTCTTAAGGCCTCTTATCATATCTATTGACCTTTATTAAAAATAATTATAACAAATTGGTTTCTCTCTATTTGTTTACAGCAGATTAGAATAAACAAATTAGAAGTGAGGGGCTGCTCAATCATATATACTGAGAGGATGACAAAAACAGTAATTACTAATTTTTACTTTCCTCTAAATATGAAAGATAGCATGGTATAGTGGGGGTACAATGCTGGTTCTGGAGACAGAGGACCTGGATTGTAGTCAAACTTCTGATGTTTACTAGGTACATATTAAACCAATTAATAATAGTAATTGATTTATCCAAATTCTGTAATAGTAGTCATGATAATAATAATAACTATCCTTTATACAACATCTCAAGATTTAGGAGGAATTTTTCACTACCTCATTTAATCCTCACAGCAATTCTGTAAGGTCGATGCTATTGGTATCTTGATTCTATAGATGAAAAACACTGAAGCTGAGAGGTAACAACTCGACCAAGGTTACACACACAGTAAATATTTAATCAGTGCTTGAACTCAGGTCTTCATAACTCCATTCCATGTTTAACTATTAATTACACTATCTAGCTGCCTGAGTTTCCTCTTCTCTGAAATGACCTGGCTGAACTACATGGTCTATGTGATGCCTTCTAGCTCTGCAACTAAGATAAATAAATAGATAGATAAATAAATGCATAAATTTTTACATGAAATTATAAATTTAGAAAATAAATTTAGATCTAGAAGGGAACTTATAAATATGTGTTTCAACACACCCAATTTAGAGATGCTCGTTAGCTATATAACAATTTAAAACAAAACAAAACAAAAACATAGCAAGTTTTCAAAAATATGAATCTGGGATGAAGAAACTATTATAACTAATTTTTAATCAGTACAGTCAGAAGTCCCTAATGTCTACATGCTGAAAAGCATGAAAGGCATTTAAAAAATCCATTTGCATATACAATATGCCAATCAATGTGCTAAGTGTTGGGAAAACAAACAGAAAAGTGGAGATAGTTCTAACTTTTAAGGATCTCACATTTGAACAAGAGGCACAGCTGCAGAGCACATGGAGAGGACCAGTGGCCCTTACGGTGGAACAGCAAAGCAGAAAAAATATTCAACTTCTTTAGCATCATTTGCATTGAATGAATGTATCTGACTGGCATGTACACTGAGGGCTATGGTAGAGAAAACTTTCTTTTCTGAGCCTTTAGACCAATAAAACTTTGTGAAGTGTTAAAATCAAGTACAACCAGTGACATCAGATGGGAGCTCATGGTTTGACAATACAGGGAGACAAGGATTTCTATTAAAAGACAATAGTAGAACTCAAAAGCAAAGCAGGATGGGGCCATTTTGATTAAGGAGTCAACAATTCTCCGCTCTTCATCAGCCCCTGGGGGTACCACTGGATTATAGAACAATAAAATATGCAAATAGTACATACCAATTTTTTCTAAAAGTCTAAAAAGCTGTCATTACCATCTTTTTTTTTTCTTTGAAAGTTATTCTTTGATACATAATGATGACGGGGTGACTCTATGTATTCAAAGACTATTACAAATGTGACACAAGCTCCAACACTGACTATCATGGGGGGAAGGCTTCAATTTTGGACCTGACAAGACATGATGCGTCTATAAGTTGAAGGTACAGAAAACTTAAAAGATGTACAACACTGTGAGCTTAGCCATGAAGGATCTTTCTTTTGACAATGACTTATGAAGATTGTCTGCCCAATATGAGGAAGGGAGGTAATTTTTGTGGTGGAGAGACTGACCACACAAATAAAATATTTGATGTTTTGAATTAGGTACAAACTGTTTTAAAAGGAAGAGACTATTTCCTATGTTTTAAGTTTTCCTTTTGAGATGATAGTTTTTTATAAATATTATTATTATCATTTTATAAATATATAAATAATACATATAAATATATAAATAATATATAAATAAAATATTATTTTATAAATGCAAATATTTATATATTATTTTTATAAATATGATGCTTAATGGAGGTAAGAGTCAGTTCAATTGAAAATTATGTAGAATGTCTCATTTTATGTTGATGCCAGACAAATTAGGTGCTATTATGGTAAAAACAAGTTGACTTTCTCGAGATATATTTCATCAGATGCCAGATGATACAGAAGTTTTTGAGGGGGAAGGAAAAGACTTGCTTATTAAATATCTAAAGAGGTAATTAGAAAGTGCACAAGGATATTGCCTATGGATTGTTCTGATCTGAAGATCTTGAAAACAAATATTTCCAAATCAGAAAAGGATTATATAGTATTATAGATTTTGAATGACAAGGAATCATTAAGACCCATCTCTTCCTTTCCCAAGTGAGGAAACTGAGGATCAGAGAGGAAAGAATGCCCAATCCAGAGCCAGTCTTGGCTGAGAAGACTACTTGGTTTGGGATTCTAGGAAATTAACTTAATTTCTGTTTGGTTCCTCATCTATAAGATGAGGATAATAATAATATCTACCTCTCAGGAATGTTGTAAGGATAAAATAAGGTTACTATTTATAAAACACTTTATAAATGTTAAAATGTTATGTAAATGCTAGCTATTGTTGTTGTCATTCTTGTGTATGGTCACTCAGCTAGTAACTGTTTCAGTCCAGATTTGAATTCAGGTCTTCCTAACTTCAAGTTCAAAGCTCTACCCTCTCCGTGGTCATACAGGAGAAGGGGGGAGGAAATCAGCAAGAAACACAGTCCATGCCCCCAATTAAAAAAAAAAAAAGGAAACAGCTCATGTTATTCTATCCTATCCTATCCTACTTATCTCATCCCATTCCAGGTGATCACATTTGCTTCTGTTGTAGTAGATAATGGGTTGATATCAAGACATATTATGATTATATATGCAAGGGTGATAATGATCAATTTATTCAACTCCACCATGTTAAAAGTGATGATACCCAATTGCTCAATTTCAATCATAGGATTCAGACAAAATCTAAAAATCTTTGAAAGCCATGTGAAGAAATTCAATGAAGCCAAAGAGGAATTCAATTCTGATGAGGTAGGAGATTGCATCATATCCTCTGGAGTTTTTATTTAAAAGAAAATGATTAGACTGGGAGAAATCCAGAAAGTGATTTAAGTGTGTAGTTCTAGCACACCCCTGAGTAGTGTGATTTTCTTTAGTGGGGAGGAGCGGTGGAGGAAGGAGGAAAGTCTTCAAAATTGGCACTGACCAGACTTCCTCTCCTCTGGCCTCACTTTGGACACAGGAAGACCGTGAAAGTTTCAAAAGATTAAGAAGATATTAGGCTTCCCATTATCTCATCTGTGTCATAGTGGTATCCTCAGATTCACTGATATCAGTGTTTACATCACAAGCCAAGGACAAATAGATTCATATTTTCTGTACTTAAAAGTAATTTTTGAGGACCTCAAGAATTTTAAAAGACTTTCCAACAGCCAAAAATGTTAATTACTTTTGTACCATATAGGTTTTCTGTGCTTGAGCTCATTTCTTCCTAGAATTTATATATATATATCTGTGGGAGATTATGTCACAGAAGTTTGGAACTATGTTTTTTTACTGATGGTACATACTGGTCTACCTTAATAAATGCCCCTCCCTAAAAAGTTACTTTAATCTGACTACCTAAATAGTTTTCTGGTGATAACCAGGGCATGGGGGTATACCAGTTTGAGCACTAGTTGATGACTTTAGAGAACTAAGCCAAACTACTCAGGAGCATGTGGATGATATGTTGTCAAGCCATGGGCACTCAACTTAGGTACGGGAGTGAGAGGGGGGAATGAGGATTCTCAGGCTTTACATGGATTACATGTGAAAGTATAGTTTCTGTAACATTAGCTGAATTGTCTATGGAAATGTTAGCCTATCTTCTGTTCCTTAGCTTTTTCTGCATAGCAATTTATGTTCATGAGCAGAGTAAGAATTTGTAAAAATGATTGTATAACTCCAACAGCATTTTTAATCTATGATGTGTATGCTTATATAAGATATGAATGATCACATGGGTTTTCTAAACCTATAGACACAGGACTAGCAGGAGGTATACTAGAATCTGGTCTTTCCCTTTCCAAAGGAAACTGATATTTCTATTCTAAAAGAATCTAGAAAAGAGAAGTAGGTGGTTGTTTCCTTTTTCCTTCACTTATTTCTTTCATTCCAGTTATTTAATATGTTTTATTTCACCCCAATTACACATTTAAACTTTTCAAACTTTTTTTTTACAATTTTGTGTTCCACATTCTATCCTTCTTTCCCAAAAGCCCCTCCTCCCTCCCTCCCTGAGATTTTAAACAATGAGATATAGGCTATACATGGGCAGTCATGTAAAACATCTCTACATTAGTCATTTTGTACAAGAATCCTCAAATAAAAGAAAAAAGAAAGAAAGAAAATGTTTCAGTCTATATTCAAAAATATTAATCCTTTCTCTGGAGGCAGATAGTATGCATCATCATCAGTCCTTCAGGATTGTCTTGGATCATTATATTGCTGAGACTAGCTAACTCATTCACAGTACTTCATCATACAACATTTCTATTACTGTATACAATGTTCTCTTGGTTCTGTTCATTTCCCTTTGCATCAGTTCATGTAAGTCTTTCCAGGTTTTTCTGAAATCATTCAGCCTGTTATTTTTTATAGCACAATAACATTCCATCAAAGTCATATATCACAGCTTGTTGAGCCATTTCCAAATTGATGAGGATCCCTTTGGTTTCTTAGCTACCACAAAAAGAGCTGCTATAAATATTTGTGGACAAATAGATCCTTTTCTCTTTTTATGTCTTTGGGATATAGACTTAGCAATGGTACTGCAGATTCAAAGGGCCTTCATCTATTGCTAAGAGTAGTATCAAACTAGAATTATGACTTTCTGCCTCCTTAAATATTGGTGGTCTAAGAATAGAAGCTTTTGTTCTGTAATCCTTAGTTTTCATGCTCCAGATTAACAATTTCCCACCAGACACTTGTTATACAAAATATCCCAAATTATCTAAAATCATAAAACATCACAAATATATAATAATGAGTAAACCCATTTATCTAACAAAACATCCACAGAAATTTGAGAATTTCTATGGATCAGACCCTATCAGAAAATATAGAAAGGTAAATGAATTGTTTTCTGGAAGCAATCTGAGATTTCAGCTCACACTTAATAAACAAACAAACAACAAATAAATGACTGAATAAATGCCCATTTTGCCTAAGGGTAAAGTCTATGAAATTGCTAGGCAGGCAAGCCAGAATTCAGGAAATATTGAAATGTCTTCATTTGGGGGCGGAGCCAAGATGGCCGCATGAAAACAGCGTCTTGCCGGAGCTCTCTCACAAGTTCTGTTGGATTCCTATAAAAAAAGTGAATCTGAGCAGATTTGAGAGAGTTAGAAATTGCGAGCACTCTGACTGGGGCAAATTTCCCAGCCGGGAGAATCTAAAAGGCTGAAGGAACGATTCTGTAGGCTAGGTAAGCGCT
>CM053624.1:323837474-323855436 GCA_028646595.1 Phalanger gymnotis | reverse complement strand
TTGAGAGGTCTGGTACATGCCACAGCTCGGTATTTTCGGGATGCCAGGGCACTTTCCGCTCGTCTCCTGGTCTGGTAGGTCCACGTCTGGTCTGTTCACGCCGTGCGCGCTGCATTCAGCTCCTCTCCCCTCGGCTGGGGGCTGGGAGGTCCGTGTGGGACCGACCTTGCCCAGAGACCATCCAGGCTGTCCTGCGGTGGAGCCCTGCTTCCCTCTGCAACTTTGTGGGTTCTGCAGCTCTAAAATTGGTTCAGAGCCATTGTTTTATAGGTTTTTGGAGGAACTTGGTGGGGACCTCACGCCAGTCACTGCTTCCCAGCTGCCATCTTCTCAAAGAGCGCTTATATGAATTCTAATAATCGATACCTTTCCTAACTCTCCGTAGATTATAGGTGAGTAGCTCTTCTCTAGTACTTGCTTTTACCTGTCCTTTCATCCACCAAAATCAGGAATTTAAGAACCACCTTCCTTGAGAATTGGTTGACCCTTTTTAAATCTACCTTCATGACCTAGGGATGACAGAAATGCAACATGTTTAGTTGAGCATTTTGCACAGGAAGAAAGAATGTGTAAGTATCTATTATTTCCTGGTCCTCTCCACATGCCAGTGTAAGCTTTACCACGGGAAAGAACCATTGTCAGTGCTTGTGATACTTGGTGCCTTATACAATAATATTATCAGGGTGTCCAAACTTCCAGTCCAATCCAACTGCCACCTTAAACATAGTTATGACTTTAGGTTTTTTTCCTTTTTTTATACATTCTCTTTTGGTGACCTCATTCATTCCCATGGGGAAAAAATATGCATCTGTATATAATGACCTTTATATGTAATTGCTTCCAGCTATCTGTCTCTAGCCTTTCTACTTAGATGTGCCTACAGAACTTCCAACTCAACATGCTGAAAATAAAAATTCACATCTCCCTTTCAAAAATTTCTCTCAACTTTATTTCTATGGAAAACATAACTATCTAACCCCACCCCTCCCCTGCCCCACACCACCACACTCATAACCTCAAAGTCATCTTTGGCTTTTTTCTCTTACAACCACTCATTTATAATCAAATTTCCATACAACCCATCCTTCCTCTCTAAGATCTCTCAATCCTTTCTGTTCATATTGCCCTTTACCTCTTCCAGCTGGACAACTTTTAGGGTCTCCTAAATAGCCTGTCACCTTTCCACATTCCACAACTTTCAATACTGCTGATACAAATATACTACAATATAATAATGAGGTTGGTAAGCTTCAGGATTGGCAGGTGTTCAATTTAAGGAAGAAGAAACCAACATAAAATGGTGTGGAAATCACATAAGAAAAATAAAAACAATTATATTTATATACTTATTAATGCAACTTACACCTTTTTACATCTTCAAAAACTTTTCACATATTCTATGTCCTATTGATAAAATCACTTGTTTTACTCAATTTTTCATATTTGAAGATGTATATACATATTCTATAATTCTTCATAGTAAAAGCATGATTTGATCTCAATTATATTAATAATAACTTTGAGAGACATCTCCTTTTTTTCTAATCTCATCCTGAATTATAGTGGCATATGTTTTCAAAAGGGATTTAAATCATGTGAGTTCACATGCCATTGGAGCATGCTAATTTCCATCTCTTGGATAAATTTCATAACTTTCGATGACGTGTAACATAATAAAAGATCATGTTGTAGTATTCTATCTCTATTTAGGATTGTCTCTTATTTCAGAACAATTCTACTCAGTATATAATCATAGTTGTCAGATTTCATCATTCTTTAAATAGGGCCAAACCTTCCAGGGCCATTGAAAATAAAATATCCCCAAAACATCTTTGACTAAATTATTTCTAATTAGATGAAGTGCCCAGATATTCTAGTCTTACTTGGACTTCTAACAATGGTAATGGCATGGCATTGAATGCAGAAGTAACTTTAATCCATATGGTTTTCATTTTCAAATCTTCAGCACTCAGGGCTTTGCAATGTCTTGCCTTTGAGAAGCTATTTGTTTTTTGCTTGATAGCCTTAATTGCCATATTAAAATGCTACTGTTATTGTCCTTCTAACTATAAGAACCCTCCATGATGCTGTGGAAAAAGCGATAACAATCCGTCTCACTTCCTACTCTCTCTAAAAATATCACTTATTTTATGTGGTTTGAAATAATTTGTCTTTTTTAGCATTGCTTTTCTTTTTTAGATTATTTTTCCTGTCTTTTAAGAAGCAATTATTTACTTATTTATTTTAAGAATTTTTTCTTTTTAAGTTGAGTTTCAAATTCTCCCCCTCCATTCTTCCCTGAGCATTAAAAAGGCAAGCAAAAATTATGTCCATTATACATGTAAAATCATGCAAAACATATTTGTATAATAGCCATATTGTAAGAAAGGAAAAAATACAGAAAACAAGAAATTTATACTGCAGTTTGCACTCAAAGTTCATTACTTCCCCTTCTGGAAGTGTATAACTTTTTTTCATCATGAATCCTTTGGAGTTTTCTTGGGTTATCATACTGATCACAGTAGCCAAGCCTTTCAGAGTTTATTATCATTACAGCATTGTTGTTACTATTCACAATGATCTCCCAGTTCTTCTCACTTCGCTTTGCATAATTTCATGTAGGCCTTGTCATGTTTTTTTTTAAACTACCCCTTTCATTTTGTCTTATAGCAAAATAGTACTCCATCACAATCATATGCCACAGTTTATTTAGCCATCCCCCAATTGATGGGCATTCCCTCAATTTCTAATTCTTTGCCACTCATCACAAAAAGATCTGCTACAAATATTTTTGTGTAAATATATCCTTTTCCTTTTCCTTTGATTTCTTTTAGGTACAGACCTAGTAGTGGTATTGCTGGTCAAAGTATATGAAAAGTTTGAGAACGCTTTGAACATAGTTCCAGATTATTCTCCAGAGTAGTCAGACTAGTTCACAACTCCATGAGCAGGTTATTATTACCTATTTTCTCTCATCTCCTCCAACCTTTGTCATTTCTAATAGGTGTGAGGTAACCTTGCAGTTATTTAAATTTTTATTTCTCTAATCAATAGTGATTTAGATCATTTTCCTCATGATTATATGTAGCTTTAATTTTTTTCTTTTAAAATTTTTAATCTCCTTTCATTATTTATCAGTTGGAGAATGGCTTTTATTTTATAAATTTGATTCAGTTCCCCATATATTTGAGAAATGAGAAATTTATTAGAGAAATGTTTCATAATCATCAAAACAATCTGGCTTCAAAATAGAGTAGATCAGTGGAATAGATTACGTATACAATATACAATAGTAAGTACAATAATTTAGTGTTTGATCACCCCAAATATCCAAGCTTTGGGGGTAAGAAATTATGATTTGACAAAACATGCTTTGAAAACTGGAAAACAATTTGGGAAAAGAAACTAGGCATAGACCAACATCTTGCACCATAAACCAAATTAAGATCAAATGGATAAATGATAAGCATAAGGGGTGATAGCATAAGTAAATTATGGGAACATGAAAAAAGCATGCCTGTCAGATATGTGCATAATAGAAGAATTTATACCAAATAACAGATAGAGCAGATCATGGGAAGCAGAATATATAATTTTGTTTATTTGAAATTTAGAAGCTTTTGGAGAAACAAAACTAATGCAGCCAAAATTGGAAGTAGAGCAGAAAAATGAGGGGGGAAATTGCAGGAAGTTTCTCTGATAAAGGCCTCATTTCTCAAATAGACGGAAACCTGAGTTAAGTTTGTAAAAATAGAAGTCACTCTACAATTGATAAATAGTCAAAGGATATAAACAGACAGGTTTTAAAAGTAGAAATCAAAGCTATGGTTAGTTACATAAAAAAGCTCCAAATCACTATTGATTAGAGAAATGCAAATTAACAAACTATGTGATACAGCCTCACATACAATCAGATGACAAATGCTGATGAGGATATGGAAGAATTGGTACACTAATGAATTATTGATGGAGTTGTGAGCTGGTCCAACATTGTGGAGAATAATTTGGAACTACGTCCAAAGGGCTCTAAACCTGCATAACCCCTTGAATTAGCAATGCCACCACTACATCTCTATCCAAAAGAAATTAAAGAAAACGGGAAAATACAAAAAGTACAAAAATATCTATAGCAGCTTCTTTCTATCAACAAACAATTTAAGTCCTACCTTAAACTCCTTAAAAATTTTGATTTGTCTAAGCATAACATAGCAAAAATCATCAAAATCTTAATGATATTGATCATAAGAACTTAACCTTGTATATCACCATGGTATACTAAGGACTTTTTTTCAAAATAGCCTTGAGAGGATTTTAATAGAAATATTATTCTACCCATTTTGTAGATGAGAAAACTGAGATCCAGAGAGAGTAACTGACTTCCTCAAGATCAAACAGACAATAAGTGTAAAAGCTGGCACTCTAACATATCTTAAATTGTGCTGCAGGAATGTTACAAACATCATCTCAGGATTAGGTCATATTTCTAGTTAGAAGCAAAAAATATTAAATATTGCCCTAAATAGGACCAAAATATAAATTCCTTTGTGCATTAAGAAATGTTTTTAAAACCAAGAAAATATATTCTCCCTCAAGGAAAAACATATCAGATGTTATGATTTTTTTCCATAAAATTAAAAAAAATCATATTGCTTCTTTGGAACCAAAAGTAATTCTGACATTTCTAAGACTATTTTATTTTTGTTCTTAAGTACATCCTACATTCTCAGATATTTACTTTTCATTCTTTAATCATTAGGACTATCTATTCAAACTAGATGGCCATCTGTTGACAAAGACAAAAATGCAACTGGGGCCTTGACCTTTGTCTTCATCAATTTCCAGTCTAAGAAATGGGAATCAAGCCTCCAAATGGGACGTTGAGCCATGGGTACTCAGAGTACAGAACTCCAGGTCAGATGTTGCAGTCAATCCATCAGTGAAATATTGGAGAGGAAGGGTCTGAGGTACACTAGCTCAACTGGACTTGGCATTTGAACATGATAGGGCTAATGCTATGTAGAAACTGAATTAAACAGTGAACCAAATTCCCCCTCCTCCTTCCCAGAGACTGTGATGGTAGTGTGGAGGAATGATTTTGCCCATGAGGTATTGGGGAAAAATGTTGGCACACACAGTTACACACAAGTGTGTAATTGATGTTGTGTTTTTGTTGCTGTGTAATTGATGTAACAAAATAATATTGATTTGTATAAGCAGATTAATATCAATATCAATAAAGAATATTGCTTTGTATAAACTAATCTGATTGCAAGTAGTTAACTAAAACTGAAGTGCTAATCATAGAGTAGAACATACTTGTCTGGGACCTCAAAAAGCTAGCAGAGAAAATCAGGTTCAGAACACCTCAGTGTATTCTAGAAACCTATGGGGGTAAAATGCAACAGGTGCATACCTCTAGTGGGGCCAGAACACCTATGATGCACGGCTTTTCCAATCTATTTGCAACTTTGCTTTCCTCCTTATGCACTACAATCCAGCAACACTGGCCTGCTTTGTTTTCCTCACATACAGCACTCCATCTGTCAAATCCATGGAATTTTGTTGAATGTCCCTCATGCCTAGCTTTGAGTTTTCCCTCCTTAGTTCTATATCCTATTTATCCTGCTTTCCTTGAAGACTGCCTTGAAGACTCAGCTCAAATGCCACCATCTGCAAGGTGTGAGTCCTCTTTACAGCTATCTTACTTGGCATTTATGCTTATATCTTATATATATATATATATATATATTGACTAACTAACTTATAACCCAGAACAGAGATCAGCATTGATTCAGAATGCATAGGTGTCTTTGTATATTCCTGAAGTTCAATTGTAATATATCTGCTGTTTTGTCATTGCAGTTGTGTCTGACTTTTCATAACCCCATTTGGGGTTTTCTTGGCAAAGATACTGGAGTTGTTTACTGTTTCCTTCTCCAGCTCATTTTACAGGTGAGGAAACTGAGGCAAACAAGAGCAGTGACTTGTCCAGGGTCACATGCTAGTAAGTATCTGAGGTCAGATTTGAACTCACAAAGATGAGTCTTTCTGACTGTAGGTCTGGTGTCTAGGCACCACCTAGATGATTATTATTAGAATGACTATCCTCAATGACATTCTAAATATAACCATTGCTGTAATGTCATTAACATGTGGTTGACAATCTCAGTCAATCATCTTCAAAAGTTACTCACCCTTTTGTTAGGTTGAAACATTCCCTGTGTTATAAAATGATCTAAAAGTGAAGGTTCAAAGAAAACTTGTGTCCATTTCAATAGTACAACAGAAATAGCCTGGTTGAATGTATTTCTCATACCTCATTTATAAAATATAACATATTACAAAGTTTATTTTTAAAGGGCTATTGAATTTCTTGGATGATTAATTTAGTGTTCATTCATATAACTTATAGTAGCATTAGGCAAAAAATGCAAATAGTCTCCTAGCAAGCTATCCATACTTCTGATTTGTTTTACTATCAAATTCAATTAAACTCAACATTAATTAAACACCTATTGCATGTGGAGATGTAGAGTGTTATCTTAGGTCCTGAGGATGATTCAAATTTGAAATCAGCTAAGGTTCTTACACTTATAAAGAGACCTGTCTAGCAAGAAGATAGAGTGTACAAAGAGAACCATGACAAATAATGAAAAACACAGCAGAGAGGGCAAAACACAGTGTTACGTGAGATCTTTAAGGAAAAGTCTATCACTAACAAGGTTGACCAGAAAAAGTTCATGGAGGAGGTGAAATTTGAGTTGGTCTTTGTTGGATTAGCGATATCAAATATTTAAGGATAAACCACATGGGGTCAATAGAAAGTGAGTGGAAGTGGCATGGAATATTCCAGGTATAGGGAGTTTAGTAAGAACAAAAAAGTCACAGGGTGGGTAAGTGGCTGTTCTCTGTTCTGTATCCTGGTACTTCACTCCACCAAAATAAAAATTCTGAGGAATCATGGTTATTACATCCTCTCAAATTCAGTATGAATTAAATGGCTTGAAATTTTCGTAGTCACTGAATGGAAAGTATTTCTTGGAGAACGAGGGGCGTCGAGGATGACAAGAGGACATAGGTAGGTAGGAGGCATAGATGATAGAAAGCTGAATTTGGAGTCAGGAAGACTTGTGTTCGAATGCTCCTTAAGGGACTTAGTAGCTGTGTTACACTTAGTCTAATATAGCTGTCTCAATTTCTGTATCTGAAAATGGCGATAGTGATAGTACCTCCATTATAATGGTATTGTGGCTATATGGCTACACACACACACACACACACACACTACATATATACATACACACACATATCTATATATACATATACATGCATATATATATATAATTTTACAGTAGCAATGGAAAAAGGATATGTGTGGATATGTATATGTAAAATGCAACATACATACACACAATGTTCCTTCTTTGGTACATGAAAAAATTGGTGAATGAATTCATAGTGTTATCTTTTCTTAGGCTATTTATTTAATGCCCCAATGAGCTATCCCAGGAGAAATTATATGCCAAACTCATTATTTATTATGTTTTCCTGAAGCTACCTTTTAGTACAGATCTTACATTAGTAGATTTAGTAGATGGTTTTAAGTTCATGCCATTAATCTCCTGACTTAAAACTAAGGGAGGATTTTCATTTTATGTATATTTATACACACATATGCATGTGTATATGTATAAGTATATGTGTGTATGTACACATATATGTATGTATATATATATATGTATATATATTCATTTCTCTCACACACAGACTCCATAGATGTCCTATCACTAGCGCTTTTTCCTTATAATATTTTGCTGAAAAGTTTTGGTAATAATGGTTGCTGAAAGAGTGAAGAATATTTAAAATGGCATATTATATAGCCAACGTCCCTGGGTGAAGATATCAGATGAGTGCTGGACCAAGGAGTAATCAAATATTTAAGGATAAACCACATGGGGTCATCTTTCCAGCATTCAGTCAGAAATTTGATCAGGAGGCCAGGTGCCAGTAACAGAAATGTGAAACAGGAGTGAGCCATGTCTAAAGAGCCAGAACACATGAGCAGAAGAGGACTAAGACATTGTTGCTATAAATCAGGACAGTAGATCTCTGAGCCAGTTGCTGAGAACAGAAGAAGAGTATAGATGTGAGGAGTGGTATAGGACTATCACTGTGACTCCAGCAATAAAATACCAGATAAGCCTGTACGGGATCATATAAGAGCACTACAATTCTGCTAGAAGTGTTCAAAGCCCAGAACTAATATAAAATCTCTGTCCAATTCTCGAAGTAAAATTGGAAAAAATGAGCAAAAAAAATAAGGGGGGGGGCAGAGATCTACTATTGGGATGCCATGTATACACAGAACATAAAATTAGAAGAGGAGAGTAAATCCAAAACATTTCTGGGCAAATCCTCAAAGAAAAGCACTACTTCCCCACCAGATCAACTAGTATTACCAGAAAAAAACAAGAGTTGTTTTTAAGATAAAAAATGATATTATAAATGAGAGTGTTAGAAGAAAGAGCTGAAAAAGAACAGAAAACTATGAAGGAGAAACTTAATATTATTAATTCTTAAGAGCTTAGCAAAAAAGGAAGTTAATTTACTTAATTAACAACTAAACCATACTACCAAACATTACTTTATAAAACTTAGAAAAATAATACTAAAATTCATCTGGTGGAACCAGATGTCAAGAAATTCAAGAGAAATAATAAAGAAAAATAGGTAGAATGCCTAATAATGCCAAATCTCAAATTATATTATAAAGCAAGAATTATGAGAATTAATGTGGAAAGTTCAATGTAGAAAGTTAAAGCAGTGGGAAAATTTACATACAAAATGTAGAAAAGAAAATTAGCATAGCAAAGTAGTATTTGATAAATACAAAGATCTGAGTTACTGGGGTATAGAAAACAGTCACATATATCAAGATAAACTCCAAATGAGTAGATGACTTAGGCATATTAGAAGACAGCATAAATTGGATTTGCAAGGAAGAAAGTCTCTTTAAAATCTGTGAAGAGAGAAAAGTCCATTACCAAAAAAAGACAGAGAATAAAGATTATTAAATGGATAATTCTGATTATATTAATCATTTTTCCTTAGGCCAGTAGAGCTAAAATTAGGTGATCAAAAATTGAGAAAAATTTTGGATCAAGTTTCAATGATAAAGTCCTCTTTTATACGATAAATAGAGAAGTGATTCAAATATATAACAGTGAGAGTCATTCCTCAGTTGATAAATCGTCTAAGGATACAGATAGGCAGTCTTCAAAGGATGAAATAAAATCTATAGATAGTCATGCAAAAATTACCCCAAATCACTAAAGAAATTAGAGAAATACACATGAAAACTATTCTAATTTTCTACCTCGCACCCATCAGATTGACACATTTCTTAAAAAAAAAGAAAAAAAAATGACAAAGAGCAGAGAGGCTATGATAAATCATGTATAATAATGCATTGTCCATGGAGCAATGAATTAATACAGCCATTCTAGAAAGGTTTTGGAATTACACCTTGTTATTAAAATGTGCATAACCTTTGACTAATCAATGCTACTACTAAGTATACCTCCAAGAGTTCAAAGAAAGAAGATTAAAATTCATATGAACAAATATATTTATAGCAATTATTTTTGTGATGGCAAAGAACTGGTGAGATATGGGCATTTCTAATGTGTTCTGGTGTATATTGTCTTCTTGTAGTACTAGAATATGAGAGAGGAAGGAGTGTGATTTGCTCATCCATGTAAGTTTGATCTGAACAATAACTATGTGTAGATAGTTTGGAAGCCTTATTGTGAACCATCTACCATGAGCAGTATATCACAATACATGAGAGTGCTAAGGTAAACAGTGATCTCTCTAAAGTAAACTTCACTAACATTTGGGGTTATTTGTCCAGAATTCACAGCTACTGTAACAGTCTCAGAAAATAGGAGGCCCCCAATACCCTGAATGGGAATATCTAACTTTGCTGCCCAAGCAAGACATGGAAACTGATTTGGTTTCTTAATGGGTTTATTATTTTACTATTATTTTTTCATTATAATAAAAATGATAAATTCCATTGTATAACACCATCCCAATTTTGCATATGAGATATTGAAGTCAGTTAATGTGCCTTACACAGCCACCACCACTACCATTACAACAACCAATATTCACATAATTAAAATACTTGACATACATGACTTCATTTGATTCTTCTAACAACCTTAAGCCATAAAGTGGGTATTATCATGTCCTTTTGTTGATGAGATGCAAGAATAAGTGTCTTATCATATTCAACATTACAATTATCCCTTCTAGATTGTGACTTTGTCCATTGTGGTTTCAATACATTTTGGGGAAATTTTACAAAAGCTGCCAATGACTCACAAGGGCCAGCAGATGACAGAAAAAAGTTTAGAAACTCAGAAGTGCATTGTATGTATGTAAATCTATCTATACTTTTTACTTAATATTGACCTACATACAGCCTATGACCAAATAGTTAACCCAAATTTTACAATAAGGTTTTATAAATACCCCTTGAAAGAAAAAGAAAAAAATTCAAACTTCTTCTCAGATACAAAGGGAGGGCCACAATTTTTATGCAACTTTTCCAGATTACAGGAGTGCTGTACCCCTAACTCCTATGACATGGAAGGGTTTAACTGTGTAATAATATGTGATTAACTGTATAATAACATTTGATATTTAGACTGTCTGCTAAGATTTTTCTGGGTACTTTGTTTATACTTCAATACACCTATGCAGATCCAACATTAATTGCCTATGAAACTTTAAGAATTTTTATTTCCATTGCACAGATGAGGCAACTGAGGATCATAAACATCAGTTAGATTGATGAAAGTTATAGAGTTAATAAATGATAGAACCAGAACTAAAATACAGATCTTGTGGTTCCTGGTCAATTTTTTTTTTTACTATACTACCAAAAATAAAGTCCAAAATAAAATGTATAAAGTGTATAAATTTCAGTAGGACCAGGAAGAGGATGGAATTAAGAATCCTTGGAAAACCTTATGGAACTATTTGCTATTAGAAACACTTGTGCATGACCTGAGGTGTTAATTCAAATGATAAAATCCTTTTTATGAAGAGGAAATAAATTCCTTAATGTATTTCAAGTGACTGCCACAAACCAAGAGGCCATTGGTGACTATCTTAAGAAGTTATTAGAGTAACTTGGTGGTAATGATCTTTGATTTGTTTTTTTTTTCTGTTTCTTCATGGCACTTTATTAAGGGTTGATCTGTATCAGTGTTGGGACATTGCTATTAATCCCTGTGGAGGTTAAAGCAGAGTAAAGTTACCTAAGTTTGCTGAATTAAATAATTGATGCTCATTTAGCACAAACCAGAAGTGACGAACATATCTCTCAGAGGCAGAAATAATTTCCCTTCTTATTTTGGGCTCCATAGACTAGAATCTGTTATGGGCATTTCATCAATTTCCATGTTGCTTTTGGGATTTCCATCCCTGTTCCACCAGAGCATTATTCCCTTGTAAGTTCTATAAAATGACAGGAATGTCTGTCATATCTATCTTATACAATTGGAGGCAGGCATCTCATTTAACTACGGGGACACAACTCAAATTATTCTTTGCTACTATTGATGTTCTTCACCTGGAGTATTTATGACCAAATGACTGCTGATCAGACACCAAAACATATTTAATTGCCAATGAGACCACAAAAAAATTCAGATATCATTCAATGTAGTTCATGACAAGCATACAGTTATAGTAATGATGATGACTGTACCTGACATTTATATAGTACATCAGTGTTTTCAAAGTGTATTACAAAAACATACCATTTGATGGTCACAACAGCCTTGTGATGTGAGTACTATTGGGATTATTATGTCCATTTTATAAATGAGGAAACTGAGGCTTAAAGATATTAAGGGATTTGTCCATTTTATAAAACCAGCAAATACAAAGAAATGGAATTCATTTTTAGCTCACCATTCTTTACACCGCAGTATTCCTCTTTGCATTTCCACATTTGTTCAGCTTTGCACAGTAGTTGAGAAACTTACCATACATCAAACATACCAAACAAGTTCTTTTCTCTGTTCATTCAGATAGTCTGATTCTCAGAGTTATGAACAGTAGCTTTATATATCCTAAATATGAGAATGGAAACTCTCTAGATTCATATGACCCGAAAGCAAAAGGAGATCACAGTTGTTTTACATACCTGTCAGACTATCTGTAGTGAGTAAACATTGGTTTGCAATTGTGAATTGTGAGCTTACTTGATTGTGAGCTTTATGAGGGAAGGAACTATGCCTTGTTCTGATTTGATTAGAATGAGAGACAAATTGTTTCTCTCCTGATTTCCCCCCTATATTTCTAATCACTTTTGAGTCTCCTTTGCTGCTTCTTCATCCAGACCACACTGTCTTCTCACTTGTTTTCCCCATGCCTTAGTTCCATACTCTGCCTCTCTCTACTTCTTTGCCTCCCTGACTTCTTTAGATTGCATTGGAATTATGCATTATGCCAATGACTCAAGGATCTAAATATCCAGCACCAGTCTCTCCTCTGACCTTCAGTCCTTTATGAACAATTGCCTAATTGATGTTAAACCCTATTCCTGCAGACTTATTGAACAAAACACATCCCAAATTATAGTCCATTATATTTTGCCCAAATAATTCTGTTTAGAAACTTAATTATTTCTGTTGAAGGACCATCATTTTTTCTAGCATCCCTATTTTATAACCTTGTTGTTACTCTTAAATCCTCATTCTCCTTCTTCCTACATATTCAATCAATTGCCAAATTTTGATATTTTTAACTTCACAACATCTCTTGAATCCAGTCCATCCTTTCTACTCAAACAGCTACCAATTTAGTTCAGGTACCCATCAAATCTCACATAAAATATAGTAATGAACTCTTTTTTTAAAAAAAAAAAGTATGCATTTGATTTATTTTAAAATAATATTTATTTTCTCCCAGTTACATGTAAAGGCAATTTTAATATTCATCAAAAAATTATCTCTTCCTCCTTCACTACCTCATCCTTGAGTAGTAAGCAATTTGAGATAGGTTGGTTATATATGTCCGATCATTTCACAGAAAGTAGAAAATGGTATGCTTTGATCTGCACTCAGACTCCAACCCTTCTTTCTCTGGAGGTGAATAGCATTTTTCATCGTGAGTCCTTTGGAATTTCCTTGGATCTTTGTATTTCTGAGAATAGCTAAGTCATAAATAGTACATCATCATACAATATTGCTGTTACTGTGTACAATGTTCTCTTGGTTCTGCTCATTTTTTTAAAAAAAATTACTTTATTTTTAGTTTTCAACATTCACTTCCACAAGCTTTTGAATTTTAAATTTTCTCCACCTCTTTCCCTTCCCCTCTCCCCAAGATGGCATGTAATCTGATATAGGCTCTACATATACATACAAATTGAACATATTTTCACATTAGTCATGTTGTGAAGAAGAATTAGAAGCAATGGGATGAACCACAAGAAAGATGAAACAAAATGAGAGAAAGAGAGAGAGAGAGAGAGAGAGAGAGAGAGAGAGAGAGAGAGAGAGAGAGAGAGAGAGCGCAAATAGCATGCTTCAGTTTACATTCAGACTCTTAGGTCTTTCTCTGTATATGGATAGCATTTTCCATTATGAACCCTTTGGAGCTGTCTTAGAACCTTGAATTGCTGGGGAACAGTCAAGTCTATAAAAGTCAATTATCACATCACACAGAGTGGCTATAACTGTGTACAATGCTCTCCTGGTTCTATTCACTTCACAATTTAGCCCAAACATCTCTTTCCAGCCTCCTTATACATTACTAACCACCCTATTCTGCTATAAAATGAGACTGAGCTTCTCTCTGTTCCTCTATTAAAGTGCTGTCTTGACTTTCATGCGTTTTACTGTCTGTCCTTCATATATGGAATGCACTCTCTCCTCACTTCTACCTTTTAAAATCCCTCTCCTCTGTCAAGATCCAGCTTAAGTACCATCCCTTCATTCCAACTGGCCCAGTACAGCATGTGCATACATCTACATATACATATATACTTCGCACATATATAAATGTATGTATATTTGTATATCTTTGTTGTAGAATATAAACTCCTTGTGAACTGGGATTGTTTCTTTCATTGTATTTGTATCCCTACCAAAGAACACAGGTGCCTAGGACATAGAAGATAATATTTATTCATTGAGTGATTGAACATTGGAGAAAAAGAGGACAATGAAGATATATAATGTTTTTGATGTATATAGTAGTAAATATGAAGGAACTTATGTTGTAAGATCCTGCTTTTCTTAATAAAAGAAGGAAGCATATTTATTCTTTCAGTAAAAAAAAAACAATTTGTAAGAGTTAATTATATGCAATCCCAATCATTATCACCATCAAATAATAATAATAAGGATAAAACAACAGCTGTTAGAATTTATGTAGCATTTTATGTTTTCCAAAATGTTTTACAAATAGTATCTCATTTGTATCATTATACAAAGACTTGAATATCCAAAGGAAAAATACTCCCTGTCATCAAGGAGTTCAGATTCTACTGAGCTAGGTATGATGGTTCTTGTATCTAAACAGGAAAAGAATAAAAGTTAATTTGAGGAGAGACAGCACTAATCCCTAGGAAGACCAAATAATATGTCTCATAGATAGTGGCTCCTATGATATTTTAAAGCTTTCACAAGATCCTAATGATTAGCTGTGGTCAGGAGATACATTTTGAATAGAGACTTGCAAAGGCTTTAAGGCAGAGATAAAATACCTAGATTGGGGAAACAAATGAACTAGCAAACCCTATAGAGACAATGGAATACAGAATGCTTTAAAGGTGGGACTGGGGAATAATGTGAAATAAAGGTAGGTTCTAGATAGACTGTGAAGGTTTTTAAATGGCAATTTAGTTTGTACTTCATT
Source organism: Phalanger gymnotis (assembly GCA_028646595.1). Taxonomy (NCBI): domain Eukaryota; kingdom Metazoa; phylum Chordata; class Mammalia; order Diprotodontia; family Phalangeridae; genus Phalanger; species Phalanger gymnotis. The sequence goes on along the minus strand of CM053624.1, from coordinate 323,840,493 downwards.
CAAAAGACAATAAGAACAAACAAAAAATTCTTAAACAACAGAGCAGCATAGTAAGACTTCTGATTCAACATGATTAGTTTGGCAGACTTGTGAAGGATAGACTCTGGAAGCCAATCAGGATGCTATTACATTATTCTGAATGAGAGGTCATGTGGTTCTGAACCAGGGTAATCACTTTTATGACTAAAGAAGACACATGCAAGTGATATTACAACAATAATGAAAATAGCTAGCAACTTACCAAATATGATAAGGGGAGAGTGGAGGAAAGTGCAAAGTTTTATGTTGCCAACCTGGATTTTTGGAAGGATGATGAGGTATTCACAGAAAATGCAAGTTAAATAAATGCAAGTTAAAATGCAAGATAAATAAAATTATCCTGATAGCACTGGAATTTAAGGAGAAAAGTTGAGTCAAAATAATTTTATAGATGATATGATAAAGAATCAATTAGAAAAGATGAAAATGATTATCCTGCAGCAGGGAGATTCCAGCTGAGATTATATAACAGGTTTCTAATGGATTGAGTCATCATGATTGTGGGATTTCATCCAGCAGCAATCAATAGCTTTGAAGTAGAATTGGAGAAGGCAGATGATGGAGACCAGCAGTGGATGAATGATGAATGAACAGGTGGGCTTGGACCAGCAAATATGGTGAAGTAAGAAATAAAAGTAAAGGCCAGCTTTACCCACAACTACGCCAATGAATATGCAAGGTAACCAAACTGAGTAATGCCTGGGAAATCTAAGAAGTGAAAATGGTGGGTCATTTTGTCACCCCCAAATCACATGCTTACATACAGATGACCGGAATAGGAACTATGAGAAAGTATTGGGCTAGCAGCTCTCTAGCTCTGGACCCAGAGCAGGATTACACCTTCAACCACTGGGTTCATATCAGGTATATACTCCCAAGTTTGTTACTCTGATTTTGGAGCTATATGTCAGACTTTGCCTTGAAGTAAATATCAGATCAGAGCCTTTGGACAAGATCATTGTCCTACGTTTCTATAATTGTGAACCTATACAGATTTACAGTAAACTAACAAGATTTGGGTCAAGCAACAATCTCCTATAGTTCCAAATTTGTAGTAAGCCTACAGCTGTGTTGCCTAGACCTAAACCAAGACCTAAAATAGAGCCTGCATAGTCCATTCCAGGAGGGCAACAATTAGATGATACCAAAGATCATTTTGCTTAGGGTCCACTGAGAGATTTAATTTCCCTACCCTTACCATCTCTGATATCCTTGAAGGTGTAGCACCTGATTCCTTCAGAATGTAGTGATAGGGCCCCCAAATAATACAGACTAAGGTGATAAAGGCCCTGACATACCATCCCAAAAGTTCGTAGATCCCAGCCCTAACACAAAGTCTCAATTGAAGAAATATAGTGAAAATATTATTTAATATTTCTTTATATTATTTGAACTTAACTTTATGTAGCCAGATATTGTTTAACCCAGAATGTGAAGTGTGGATTAGGCTGATCTCAGAGATGCTCCAAGAAAACTGGAACTTGAACTCTACCTAAGTTTTGTTTGGGATCCACCTTGGTCTTGGGTCTACCCAAAATGCTTATGTTTGCGGTCTGCCTAATAGCTTGTGTTTGTGTTTAACCAAGATTCTATTGAATATTTATACTTACCAGATAATGTACATCTCAAGTAAACTTCCTGTGTGCGGCAGTTTGTATGCTTGTGCTCTTGTTTGGACTCTATCTAATTTGAGACTTAATAGAGATTTAGGGAGCAGCACCTTTTTTCCAGCTCTCTGCTCAGCTAAATGACCTATTAAAATTCTTTTAAAAACCATTTTAAGTTTGGGATTTATTTTCAAATGATAGAATGTAAGGTAAGGAGTAAGCAACAAAAGACTTCCACAACAAAGAGCTATTAAACTGCTAGGAATGCTTAAGATATGGACCCAGAGAAGTGTAACTCCAAAATATCTATAGCCAAAGTTCTAGAAAATTACTCAGCTGAACACAAGGTCAACAAGAATCCAAAGAACAGATGATGTGAATTCTTTTAAAGAGTTAAAATGATTGTGTAAATGAAAAAATAGTGTTCTTACCTAAAGCTATGGAGGAATGAGGGCTTTAGAATAAAGACATAGAAGCAGAATCATGTCAGGATCCTCCTGCCAAGTCCATCCCTCTCTTTTCACTCCTCATTTTCACTATTAGGAGACACCCTGTTTTCCAGAGCTAAGGTCCACCCTGAGTTTGGCATAACATTAATCTTTTGTAGTCACCCTCTAGATGGACTCTGCTGCAGCAAAATCCCAGAATTGCTTCACATCATCCCCTGAGTTTGGACAAGAACCTGCAGGAATGATATTTTGATCATGAGGCAAACTCACCTTATTGTTGCTGTTACCCCTTCATTGCCATATCTACAGTTCACGCTGCATGTTTCTTTGTCTAGACACTGGAATATGTATCAATGCTTGGCCTTACTGTAGTGGGTCTCCTTGGTATTAGAGAAGACCCCAGCATGTGTGTCTAATTTCCCTCTTCTAATGGAATGAAGAAAGCCTTTTTGCTTATAACAGCTGTCAGCGTTTTGGTTTTATTTTATTTTATTTTCTGTAGTTAACTGTGGTTATGATAACCTCTGTGAGCTCTTTTTTTGTTTTTGTTTTGTTTTCAGAGTCAGATTCAGGTTGTATAACCTCGTGGCTCTTTGGTCATTTTTTATTTGTGGGTGTGACAGGTACAAAGCCTTTTATAATGATGTAATAATGTACTCATTGAAAATTAGGAAGAATCAAACAAAAACGTTAATAACTTTAAGAGACAAAAAGAACTATTAAAATAAAGCCAAAACATTGAAAAATTAAGGAAATATAAGGTATCTCATAAAAAGTAAGATGTGTAAAACAAAGAAGAAAGGAGAATTTAAGAATCATTGGACTGAGTCTGAAAGGCCGAAGGCACGAATCTGTAGGCTTGGAGAGTGCTCGGCGTGCGGAGCTGCTCCAGACCAAAGCGGAAGCGGCCGGCGGAGAAACCCA
>CM053624.1:323820373-323836974 GCA_028646595.1 Phalanger gymnotis | reverse complement strand
TCTCTTACTACAGAACCAGTCTAAATTCAGAGATGACATGTTCTGAACTTTTTAGATGAAGCTTTACAGAAAAAGTTGATAATAAAAGTCTGTATCCAAGTAGTCAGATACATTAGATAGATAAATAGAATATCTATTAAATATGCAGTATATTCCAGGCAATGTACTAAGCACTGATGATACTAATACAAGCCAAAAATCCATTCTGTCACTCTATAGAAGTTACTCTCTAATAGGGGAAGACAATACATAAAAGGGAGCTGGGAAGTTGGAGAGGGTGGCAAAGATTCTTGGAGGGAGTAGAGAAATCAGGAGAAAGAGAAATAAGCTGGAAAATAAGTAAACATAGCCTATGCACTTCATGTTAGACTGGACCTGGGATTCAGCAATCACAAAGAAGTAATTCAGGGTGGAGACATTTGGAGAATAAGAAGCCTGCTGAAGGGAACTTTAGTCATTCAAAAATGCAGAAAGGATCTGAGAGTGAGTAAACTATTGGTATTTTTTTCTTGATTCAATAGAATGGTTTTAAATACAGTTTTCATTGAGAAAAGAGGCCTTTCAAACTGTAAAAATCAGATCTTGAACTCAATTCTTTCCAACATTCCAGAATATGTAATTAGAGAAATGGTTAATGATCATTTAATAAAGGAAACTGTAACTGCAAAGGGACAACATTGCTCATTAAGAAGAGAGTTTGCTGGTATAAACTAATTCCTTTATTGACAGGGTGACTTGGCAGGTAGTATGGGGAAATGTTATATGGTCTTTATTTTTGCTCTTCAGTCTTTTCAGTCCTACCTCTTCCTGGCCCCATTTGAAATTTTCTTGTCAGAGATACTGGAGTAGTTTTCCATTCCCTTCTCTCACTCATCAGCTCATTTTACAGATGAGGAAACCGAGGCAAAAAGGATTAAGGGATTTTGCCAAGAGTTACGGAGCTAATAAGTTTCTGAGTCTGGATTTGAACTTAGGTCTTCACAACTCCAGCCACAGCTCTCTATCTACAGTGCCATCCAGCTGCCAATTCTAATCATATACTCTCATAAAGTCCCTTGGTCCACCCAAAGTGTTGTTATTAGTCAGTCAACAACCATTTATTAAGTGCTTACCATTGATAGCCACTGTATTAAGTTCTGGGGATAAAAAACAAAAAAAACTGCAAAAATACATTCTATTGAGTGGACAATGTACAAATAATTATGTGCATAAACATATACACATATGTATATAGATGGAATAAAGCTTTGGAAAGAAAGGAAAAACAGGTTGAGGTATAGAACAGGTAAGATATCCTCACTTTTTCTTGACATTGACAGGATACTGATGGATAATCACGGCAATCTGTCTCTCATTCCTCATTCATCACCCATGGCCAGTTCACCTCCTTTCTCCTTCATACAGCCCCTCAAGGAAGTCTTTTGCTCTTTTTTTCTTCACAATTCTTTGAAAATTATATGTTGATATCTTCTCACACCTACCACATCCAGGGAACCACCATCCTCCAAGTCACCTAAGCTTTCATCCTTGACTTTTCACTCTCTCATCTCTTCATATCTGATTGGTTGCCAAGTTCCCTTGATTCTACCTTCACAGAATCTTTCATACATACACCTTGTTCTCTCTTCTGACACTGTGACTAGCTTGTGCACACTGTCATGCCTGGACTGTTACACTAGTTTTCAGCTTCTTCTCCTTGCCTCGCGTGTCTTCCTACTTCAAGTGAACTTTCATATAGTTGTCAAATTGATTTTCCTGAAGTGTAGATCCAACCATGTTACCCCCTTATCCCAAAATCCAATAAACTTCAGTGTCTCCCTATCATCTCCAGGATCAAATATAAAATTCTGTTTATTTTTTCAAATCCCTTCATAAAATACCCCATCCTACCTTCCAGTCTTCTTATATCGTTTCCCACTCCTAAAAGATTATTTTACTATTTTACAAAGAACTCACAAAGTAAGTAATCACATGATGGTCAGAAGAAGCTATACAAGGACACTCTCAAGATCTCTTTAAAGAACTTGGGAATTGATTGGACAACTTGAGAAACACTTGTAAAGAACTGCCTGGCATGGCGTGCCTGCATCAAAGAAGCCTGCATCAAAGAAGGCTCTATAAGCTAATCAGAATTGCAATAGCTCAAAAGAAATGTGAAATGAGAAAGTTTAGAGACAATTTCACTCCAAATGTTCATGCAGACTATTTGTTCCTGACTGGTAGTAGAGCCTTCTGATCTTGTATTGGTCTGATCAGCCACAGTGTATATTACTGTGACTCCAACATAGTGATGTTATTGTGATAGATAATCATGGTTATTTTGATGGATAATCATGGCTATCTGCCTCTCATTCCTCACTCATTTACCCATGGCCAGTCCACCTCCTTTCCCCTTCATATAGCCCCTTGAGGAAGTCTTTGCTCTTTTTCTTCAAAGTTCTTTGACAATTATATGTTGATGTCTTGACTCCAATATAGTGACATTATTGTTGTCCTCTTTGAGAATGAAGGAAAACAACCAACCAATCTTATCCCACTCCACATAATCTGTGATCCAGTGACACTGGCTTTCTTGGTGCTCTTCAAAGAAGACACTCCACCCCTTCCCTCATTCCTGGAATTGTCTCCCTACTCATTTTAATCTTTTGGTTTTCCCAATTTCTTTCAGGTCTTAGCTAAAATCCTGCCTTCTGTAAGAAAATTTTACTCATCCCTGTCCCCCAATACTAGTGTCACCCTTCTAAGATTATCTACAATGTGTACTGTATACAGAGTGTTTTTCCATGGTTTTTTATTGTCTCCTCCACTGGACTGTGAGCTCTTTTAGAGCAAGGACTTTTTAAAAAGGATCTAGGCAGGGTTTCTTTGTATTCCCAGAGCTTTGCACAGTTCCTGACACACATTAGACACTCAATGCTTGTTGGCTTCACTTGACCATATTTCTCTCCATTCCTCTCTGTGCGGTACTTCACACCTTTTCTTAGTGGGGGAAGAACATCATCAAAAAGAAACTGAAAAATATAATGATTAAATTTGTCCCCAAAGAAGAGATAATAAAATGTAATTCTCTTCCTTCTTTGGAGAGGTGGAGAATTTTAGGTGTGGATCATTACATATGTTGACTTCTGGTGATCCGTAGGTTCATTTTCCTGAACTATTTTTGTGTTTCCCTTCTTGTCTTGTGGCTTCTTAGAAGAGATGGCTCAGTGGGGAAAGGAAGTGATATATTCACAAAAGACATTAAGGCAAAACGTAAATATATAAAATTAATTTTTCAAAAGGTAAAAAAATGTGTTCTATATGAAAGTTCAGCAGATTAGAAAATGGTTGAATTGTAATATTCAGAGAGTAGTAACAAACCTTTGACATCAGTTTGGAAGGAGGTTTTAATGAGGTGCTATCATACTTTTGCCTTTGGCCCTCTGTATTTTAAGATCTTTTTCAGTCCCTTGAATAAAGGCATAGGTGTCCAGCTTAAGAAATTTGCAAATGGCAACAAATCATAAGAAATACTTACTATTTTGCATGATATATTAAGGATCCTAAGAAGTTTTGGCAGCATATAACACTGGCCAGAAATGAATGAATCAAATGACAAACATTTATTACATGATTAATATGTTCTAGGAACTCTACTTGGTGATAAAATGGAATAATATAAAATTTAAGATGGATAAATAAAGCAGTATATTTGAGTTCAAATAATCAACTTCACTAGGACAATATGGAAGAAGTGTGGTTTGATAGAATTTTATCCAAAATAAGTTTTGTTTTTAGTGGTTTTCAAGATCAGTATAAATTTATAGTGTGATGTGATAGCTCAAAATGAAAATACGTTCTTAGCCTATATCCAAGCAAGGCAACTGAACCTGAGAGGCATTATTCCCAATGTATTCTGTCCTGTCAAGAGTACCTCTGGGGTATTATATTGTGTTCTGGGTTCTATATTATAGAAAGGATACGGATGAACTGAAAACAACCTAAAAGAGACTATCTATGACCATAAAAATTTCGAGATCATGTTATATGAAGATTTGTTGAAGGAAGCAGAGATATTTAATAAGAGAAGATGATGTGGAAGAGTGATACTGGGTATCTTCAGGTATTTGGAAGGTTATAACTTGAAAGTGTTATTAGATTTATTCCATTTGGTCTTAAAGGGTAGACTTGTAACAGTGGTTAAAAAAATCCAATTCATGCCCTTTACAAAGGAAACAAACAGAAAGCTTCTCAGTAATTTGAATCATGCAAAAATGGAATGGGTCACATTAGAAGATAATGGATTCAACTCCACCTCATTGTAGGTTTTCAAGAAAAGGCCAGATGACCACTTGCAGAGGGGATTGAGACCAATCCTATGTTGGACTATGCAACCTTTGGGATTATTCACATTCCATTTCTGAGACCCAGTGGGAGAAGGGGAATGCAAAGGTCCACAGGTGTTCCAGGGTAAAAAGACTATGGGGGCTGAGAGTATTTCAGCTGGTCAGTATAAAGTGGTCAGCATGCTCTGCTTTGTAGGAAGCTGAACAGTGCTTTCATTGATACTAATTTTTGTCAATGACAAAATCTCACCATTTTAATACTAATATTCTCCCAGTGATGACATTTGTCCATGAACTAAAATAAATGAATAGCAATTAGGACAGAGAAGGACTGGACTTATGATTTCATCAATATAGGAAATAACTGGAAGAAAAAAAAAACCTCCCATGATTAATGCAGGCCCTCAACTTTTCTGCAATATTCAATCTTAGAGAATTGCATAGGTACTGAGAAGTTAAATGACTTACCAAGATCACAAAGCCAAGGTATGGCAGAGGCAAGTCTTTAACCCAGATTTTCCTGATTCCAAGGTTTAGTCTATCTATCATTCAATGCTTCCTCATAAAGTCTTAGAAACATTTAAATTACTAATAATCTGGAGGAAAATGGAAAACCACATAATAGACTTCCCTAGTTTGTAACATGGTATCAATAATGATTTGCATGCAAGCAGATTACTAGATTTGGATTCAGAGAAACTGAGTTCAAAATCAGATATTCTACTCATTACCTGTGTGATTTCGAGCAAATCACCTAATTTCTCTATATCTCTTTTTCTTCCATTCTAAAACAAGGGTGTTTGATTAAACAGTCTTTAATGCCACTTCTAATTCTATATCACAACATCTTGTAAGTGACAACAAAGGGAATGTTGAAAGTGATTTCAAATTGAATTGGGCCAGTAGTAACAATGAAAGGCTAGAGATGAAGAACTTCAGTGGTTGTATTCTAAGGGACCATGCATAAATAAAGGTAAGGATGCCACCATTTTGGAGAAAGCATCCTTGAAAGTTTCTGGGAAAATGGGGACAATAATCACACATAATAAAAACGTGCAAAGGTGTGAAGGGATTCTAATATGCATCAATGAATGGAGAACTGACACAAAAAATCAGAAATCTCAAAAAATGTTATAGGTCAGAGCATTCAAATATAGAATAGTTAAAAAGCTCACGTTAAAATCACAGATTTAGAGCAGAAGCAGAAAAACAACCCATCACTTTGCTCAGATCCTGAGAAAGAAAATGTTTGCTTTGTAAATACTGTCTTAGAGCAATTTTCCAGGCTTACATCAATGGCAGAGAGTAAGGCAATCTGTATTTGATGTGTCAGGGATCAAGGGATTTGCAGTATTTTTATTTGAAGAAATTAAGAAGGAATATATGTATATATATATGCTTATATAGAGAGACATAATACATATATATATAGGTATGCACATATAATACATGCATATAGAGTGTAGATGTTCTATCTGTATATTACATTGTACCTCATATGTGTGATATATTGTTTACAATAGAATATATATCATATATATGACATATTCTGTTATAGAGAGGCAGAAGTGAGTAGTACATATATACATATATGTATGTATATGTAAATATCTCAATGTACGCTGCCTGAAAACATCACTGTTCATTCATATTGGACCTGAATTGGGTGCTGAGGGTATTTTCAGGTATATTCACTCAGCACCTGAATTGAACATATCATGTTGGACCTGAATGGATTGTTCTAAAAGTTCACTAACTGTGCTGCTATGATATTTCAGTTTAAACATCATAAGCCAGGATTTGTCAACTGTTTCCACATGTAGCCAACAAACAGACTGCACATAAGAAGGCAGGCATGCAATACTAAATTCAGCAGCCAGAAAAGAAAACCCTCCTGCTATTTTCTGCAGTCAGCTGCTTAAAACACTGAAATGAACATTGATGTATTTACTTCTAATAGCATTATGAATTGAAATCAATATAATTTACTTTGTGGGTAATCTTTCTCTAGGTAATGTAATACACATTTGAAGGCAGGCAAATCAGCACCGATTAAATAAGAGTCAGGTGCCTCTGCTTGAACACAAGCATCCTGCTGACTGAGCCTTACAGAGAGAGCCGACATAGTGACTTGCCCTGCAGGGAACAGCAGTCATTATCCAGAGCAGAGAATAGACATGCCCTGAAAAGGGCAAGGAGCTTGAGGCAAACAGGAGAGCACCAGCCATCTCAGTCCAGCTCAAGTATATGTAATGGACTGCTATCTATAATAGAACTGAACTTCAGGTATTTAACTAAACTTCTTCCTTTAAAATCTACTTAAAAAATAAAAACAAATTCTCATATGTATAATTTCATTTAACTGACCTCATTCTCAGTATAAATGTTTATCATTCAAAAAAGCCTGCTCTTTCACATGACTCTTCCAAAGATGTTATTCCATGGAACAAACATTCCTTAGAACTCCATATGATAGGGATATTCAAATATTCTGTTTTCAAAGGTATGATAGATCGAAGGTAGGAAATTAACATAGATGCCGTAACTCATGCTATAATTACCTTGACCCTTTCTTAAGGCCAACCTTTACTCAGTTATGCATATGTTAACCCAGTAAGTCCATATTTCTACTCTCAGGAAGGGGACAGTGTGTGCTAGATTTGTCCACAGTCTCAGAAGATCTGAGTTCAAATCCTGGCACTGCTACTTGATAACATATGTGACCATATGCAAGCCACTTAACCATTCTGATCTTCGATAAGCTAAGTCATAAACACTTTTTTAAAAAAGTCTTTTTGCATCGTTCAGTGCAAGGAATACTGGAGGTGTTGCCCAAAGGCCTGGCTCCAATTCCCTAGTTCTTGACCATTTATTGATGTGTGCTTTTTTGCCAAGTCACTCATCTTCTCTGAATCTCAGTTTCCTTATCTTTAAAAGAAGAATTCGTTAAATCAACACACATTTGCTGAATGCCTAGTACTTTCAAGCACTGTTCTGCATAAACACTGTTCTAATACTGGATATACAAGACAAAACCAAAAATTGGCCCTGTCTTCAAGGAGCTTACATTTGACTATGAGGACTATAAAGTAGATGGTACACATAGTCACATAGATAAATATCTATATGTAGTATGTAGTATGTATGTATGTGTATACAAGATACACTGTGGTAGGGGAGGAACCAAAAAAGGCTCAGTGTAGAAGGTGGCTCTCGAGCATAGTGTTAAAGGAAAGAAGAGATTCCAAAGGCATAAGTAAGGAGGGAGTACATTCTAGTTATGGTATATGGCCAGTGCAAAGGTGTGGAATATTGTGCATGAGGAACAGCAAGAAAGCCACTCTGGCCAGATCACAGAGTATAAGAAAAGGACTATTGTACAATAAGGTTGAGGACAGATTGTGGAGTGCTTTAAAGGCAAAGAAGAGTTTATATTTTAATGCTGGTTTCAAAATGAGTCATAGCCTAGAGAAGAAAAGACTCATTCATATAATAATGTTCTTCAAATACTTGAATATCATATGGAAAAGGGGTGAGGAATATTATTTGTTCCTGGTGGGCAGAAACCAGAATGCTGGATAGAAGCTGAAAAGCAACGAATCTAAGCTTAATGTTAGCGAGAAATTCCCAACAATTATAGTTGTCGGAAGTAGAATAGGTCATTACAGTAGGTAGGTAGCTCCCTACTCTTTCCTTTCCCATTAAAGGTCAACAATCACAAGCTATAATGGCTACTTGCTGATCGTGCTATAACGAGGATTCCTTTGTCGTATTGCTGGGAGTAAACGGCCATTGGTGTTTCTTCCAACTCCGAAAGGAGTCCCTGATTCTGTGATGAATGATTTCATTTGTATCACTGAATCTTGATTCCAGCTCTAAGTCTATGATTCTATAATCCTAGTCTATTGGATTAAATGCTTCCTTCCCATCCACTGTAATAAAATTAGTAGCATTTATTCTGTGAACTATGCCCTGCTCTTGTTGGCACACTTGTATTAGTTTTTCCCGACCTATTAAAGTTTTACAAGATGGTGGCTTAACTGTTCTCATTGTTTTTGTATTTTGTTTGCCTTGTGTTCTTGTTTAAGTTTGAGCTTTGATTAATGGGACCCATCTTGCCAGTCTTTTTGTTTATTTGTTTGTTTATTTTTGGGAAGCAAGAAAATGTACTTCTGGGTATTTGTGATTGTTTTGAAGACAAAATTCAGATATACATGGGCTACAAAAGTATTGGATACCTTTATATAATATCTTCTTTCCTCATTCTGATTCATCATTGGATGGAAAATAATAGTTTAGGCCCAATATATTCCACCCCACCCCACAGGGAACATAGGATTGACTTCTCTAATACAATTCCCTTCAAGCTAAATGGAAAGATTTTTATTTTCTTTTTTTTTTACATGAAAGGAACAGATTGGCATAAGGTCTGGATATCAGCATATTCAAATGTGCTCTTTAAAACAAAGCCCTTTTGTGCTGATTGATTCCTAAGATGGTCAGAGGAGTAATGAAAACCATACAGACATGTTACAAAAGCTCCACTTGGAATTCGTCAGTCGAAACACATTTATTGAACTATGTACCCAACACTAGGGTAGGCATCCTTGAGAATGCAAAGTTAACATATGGTAAGATCCTGAACTGAAATCTTTTTCTAAAAGAAAAATAAATTGTGTGTTTGGGATGTATATCAGCTGGAAACAGGTTAAATGAATGATGAATTAGTTATGGCAATATTTTATTTGATTGCTTTCATGGGTATGTTCCATTTGATCATGGAACATGATCACTGATCAATTCATAATCTGCTTATGATACAACTACTACAAATACATTAATTAATGGATAACATGAAACGTTATATAATTATTCATGCACACAAATACACACATAAGGTGATAGGAAACACAGCACTTTAGTGTCGATTTTTTAGGTTCTTGAAAGTCAGAGAGAATAATTTGGCCTTGATTGTACAAATAAATAGGAGGGAAAGTTGTTTCTTTTTTATTTTCAAAATAATTTTACTTCATTTATTAATGACATGGAAATTTTTGTTCTCAAATTATCAGTAAAATATCTTAATGAGAATGATATTTAATTTTCCCCAATAAAAAAATCTTGGTTTAACACTTGTAATAAACTAAAAGTATGGTTCTTCAGTCTGCTTCTAAGATTAATTTGTTTTGATATTTGACTTTAATGACCATGATAGGTGAAAAGATAACTCATAAAATTGCATGGATAGAAATAAAAGAAATTCATGGCTGACTGTACTTACTAAAATAGGACACTCATTTTTTTCAATACTATCTATCAATTGTGCAAAGGTTTGAGTTGAAATTTATCCATTCAGTTTTAATCTTCCTTGATACCAATCATCTATTCACGGACTAATTCAAAGGCTTTATGTTTGTGTATGTTTAAAAATATTATTTATTCATTTCTACCATTCTTTTCTTTTTTTAAATTTTGAGTTCTAAATTCTCTCCCTCCAGCTCACCCTCTACCCACCTGTTGAGAAGACAAGCAATATGAAATGAATTACACATGTGAAATAGTGCAAAACATATTTCCATATTAGCCATATTGCAAAAAAGAGCAAGAAAAAAAGAAAATGAGAAAATTAAACTTCAATTTGTACTCAGAGTTCTTCATTTCATTTTCTGGAGGTGGATGGTATATCATATCCCAAGCCCTCTGATTCTTTAATATGGAAGCTACTAAATCTTGTGTGATCCTGACTGTGGCTCCATGGTATTTGCATTGCTTATTTATGGCTGGCTACTTGCAATATTTCCTTGTTCACCTGGAAGCTATGGAATTTGGCATAATCTTGAGAGTTTTCATTTTAGCATCTCTTTTGGGAGGTGATGGTGGATTCTTTCGATTTCTGTTTTATCTTATCACTCTAAGTTATCAAAGACATTTTCTGTGATCATTTATTGAAATATGATGTCATGGCTTTCAGATAGTCCAATAAGTTATGTCTCCTTGATGTATTTTCTAAGTTATTTATTTCTCAATAAGATATTTGACATTTTCTTCTTTTTTCATTCTGTTGACTTTGTTTTATTGTTTTTGATGTCTCATGGAGTCATTTGCTTCTACTAGCCCAATTTTAATTTTTAAATAATTATTTTAATGAGATTTTTGTATCTCCTTTTCTATTTGACCAATTTTGGTTTTTTGAATAGTTCTTTTTTTCAGATAATTTTTGTGTCTTGTTTTCCATTTGGACTATTTTGCTTTTAAAGAAGTTATTTTTGTCAGTCAATTTTTGCACTTTTTTTAACCATTAAGCCAATTCTATTTTTAAGCATTTTTCTCCAATATTTTTGTATCTCTTTTTTAACCAAGCTGTACATTCTCTTTTCATAACTTTCTTGCATCATGCTCATTTGTTTTCCCAATTTTTCCTCTAACGCTTTTATCTTTTATCTTTAACTCTTCCAGGAATTTTTCTTGAGTTAATGTCCAATTAACATTTTTCTTTGAGGCTTTGGTTGTAGCTGTTTAATATTGTTATTTTCTTTTGACTTTGCATGATCGTCTTCCCTTCCATGGTAGTCACTTTTTATGTTCAAATACTTTTTGTTTTGTTGTCATTTACTCATTTTTCCAGCCTATTTCTTGACTTTTAGCTTCATGTTAAATTTAAGCTCTGCTCACCTTTGGATGGGGAGCCATTGTCACAAGCTTCAGGTTTTTTTATGAAGGTTTTTCCAGAGCTAGTTATTTGGGGCAGCAAGCTTTTTGTGTTTCCAAAGTCATGCGATCTGGGCAGAGGGGTGGCCATTGCTTGTCTGGTCTGCATTCTAGTCTTTACCCAGGAAGAGCCCCTGCTCTCTGGCAATAGCAAGTTCCAATACTCCTCTTGGTTCTGGAATCAAGTCCCTTGTTTCCTTGACATGGCAAGTGCTGGTGCTGGTTTTGGACATGGAACAATGGCTAGGGCCTTGCTCCCTCTTAATCGTGTATAAGTTCTACTCTCTGCCCTGTAACTGTGACCCCTAATTGTGTATGGGCAATAGATAGGTAATCAGCACCAGCTATACCCAATGCCATCAAAGGTTCCCTGTAATTTCCTTCCGAGCAGTTGCCAATTCTTTTACTGCCTTTATGCTGAGGGGTCCTGAATGTGTTTATGCTTCTGCAGTTGCTGCTGCTACTATGTCTTGTATTCACTGCAGATAGGCCTCCATCCTGGAAGCATAGACTTCTATGGATCTCTCAAGTTTTCTTATGGCAGAAAAATGTCTCACTATGACCATTTGTTGGCTCTGCCACTCAAAATTTTATTTGAGGCATTGCTTTTGTTGTTTGGAGGACAATATTCAGAGAGTTCAGCTTGATTGCTGCCTCTAATCTACCATCTTGGTTCCACCTGTGATAGTTGTTTCTTAAGTGGCATGATAAAAGATATCTCTTCTTCTCCAAGTTTTGTTTGTATTAAGAACTCCTTCATCTTAGAATGAAGTATGATTCTATAAGAATTCTTGAAAATTACTAAAGAGTTATGGAGAGAAAAAATCTAAGTCATTAGGAAGAATAGGTAAAATGGATAAATACGAAAATATTCTTTGAGCTTAAAGGAATAGAAATGATAATGAATGTTGGTTTAGAAAGTAAATGTAATTTAGTATGAAATCACACTTGAAATTACAAAAGTCCCAAACAAAATTTCATTTATTTGAAACGGAAATCACGTGCTTCTGCCACAATCATTATCATCATCCCTAAAATTACCTCCTATGATTTTTGCTTCCTATTCTCTCTACTCAATGTTTCAAGGTACGTAAACACTCTTGGATGAAAATGTTTGCTACCAATACCAAATGTCATTTAAATTAATTAAATTGTGCAGTTAATTTTTCTTTTTGAAAATATGTTGACATTTAAAATAACCTACAGGAGGCATTGATGCGTCCTGTGAGGGAAATTTGGGTTATGATGCTGTTATCCTCATTTTATATATAATAAAAGAAAGGCTGGTGTAGTTTGGTGACATAATTTAAAAATAAAACAAAATTTTACAAAATGGTGTGGTGTAAGGCTTCAGGAAGGAAATGAAGATTTGGGCAGCATCAGTCATAGGACTAAGAATATGCTAATGATGATATTCCACTGATGAATCCATTTGTTTAATGGGAGCTTTTTTCCCAAGCAGCTCAGAATTATTCAATAGGCATTGCCTTCAAGACTGAATCTTGTATTTTTAAAGGGCTTTGACTAGTTGGGTAAGTCCTTGTCTCTTGGAAGTAAAAGATCTTTCTTCTCCACTTAGTGGTATTTCATATCAGAGTTTTGAGGGAAAGCCAGCTCTCCTGAATTGATCTGAAATTCTGTTGTGGGATCTGTATCTCTAAGAGTCTTTATTGAATGTATACTGGTATGTTATAGTGGGCTTCTACTTCCTCCATACAAAAGTCTTATTCTTTGTCATTACTCAGCTTCTAGACCCTTGATGATTCCTGACAGGAAAAAAAATGAAGCAAGAGTTGAAGCAAAATCTTACGAAATTTTTCAATGTATACAAACTATCTGAATGCCAGTCAGTTTTTCCCCCCTCAAATTACTTGAAAAATTGCCTAATCAGAGATATTCTCTTTGCTGTGCAATGATATGCTAGGAGGAATTTGAGCTATCTCTTATGTCACAAATGATTTTATTTTTTAGATGAGAGAGAGGAACTGGGAAGATAAGCACCCATTTCATATTTAGCACCTAATGGCCTTGCTAGCAACTGAACTGGTTGTATTTAATAGAGTCAGACACTAGGCAAGTCCCACAATCACCCTAGTGGTTTTGTGCTCTATCCTGCTAAGAGAGAGTCAGGGAAATGCAACACAGTTTGAAGAGTGTGGATGAGTTTCTATTCCCTATCTTTTACTCCCTTTGAGTAGCTTGCATCATCTTATTAGTCTAAATGGTGGATGTATGAATTTTAGCTTTGAGATATTCACTGAGTAAACTCTTTGACCCCACTCTCTTTCACTGAGTCTTAGCCATGTAACTGTAATATCATAGAGTGCCCTACAGGGTGATAGACAGGCATGCTTGGATACTATCTAGTCATTGACTTTTCCTATGGAATCAATAAAAAGAATTAATAATGCATAATAAATTTTCTACCTCGCAAGTGAATGCTTATAGTTTCTCTGAGACCTGACTACTGGTCCCAAACACCTAAATTAGAAGTCCAAGAAAAGATAAAGTTCAGTTATTTAGCACTGAGATTGCCATTTCCTTGTGCCAATGGGCAAAGGAGTGTAGGGATTATAGCAAATTTCCCGACTGATGTTTAAGTCATAACATGTAGTAAGGCTAGTCATTAGATGAAATAATTAGGTATTCAGGATCTACATCTCAGCTCCTCCTCATGTCTTGGAGACATATCCTCAGTTACTGGAAGAAGTTCCTATAGCTGATGCTTTCCCCACCTCCCCATTTAATGTTACTGCTGCAGAAATCTCTAATTCATGGAGAAGTGGGAGTGGACTTAAAAGCAGACCTTAGCAGAGGAGCCAACCACCCCTATATTGTACTTCCCACTCTGACCTTAAGATGTTCAGTTCTTGGCTCTTCTCATCAATGCAAGATTCAAAGACAGCTCCAAAAGACTGATGATGGAAAAACCTATGCACATCCAGAGAAAGAATTATGGAGTCTGGATACAGATTGAGGCAAACTAGTTGCTCTCTTTTAAAAAAAAAATTCTTCCTTCTTTTTTGGTTTTGTTTCTTCTTTCTCATGATTCATTCCTTTGGTTATGATTTTACTTTACAACTGGAATATTATGTAAGTAAGTTTCATGCAAAGGTATATGTAGAACCCATGTTGGATTACATGACATCTTGGGGGGAGGGCAGAGGATAGTGAAGGAGAGAATATTTAGAACTCAGAAACTTGTAGAACTGAATGTTGTAAACTAAAAATAAAAAAAAAACTAAATTTAAAAAAGCAAAAAACATGTTTAGTTCTTTTTTTCTGTTTCTTAATAGCTAAAACATGTATTACATTTTCTACCTCTTTTGTTCTTGGCTTTTGGGTTTTTCCCCCACTTTATGGGTGGGACTGACATAAAGAACAGAGCATCACACTCAGGTTGAGCATAGAAATTAAAATCTAGCCTTCTCCCTTTGCACTCTTCATTACACACAAACAAGAGACCTGCTTATTATTCACATTACATTTATTCAAAGTGTTTTAAAAGGGTAGTCATGATGAGAAACAATGTTGGTTGGCAGTGCCATTTTATGTTTGAAGTACACTATAATTTCTCCTGTTTTTTTTAATGTTGCCTTTATAATTCTGTGAGAAGCTAGAAAAAATTACACTAATCTACAAATGTACTGTAATTCCAAACCATGTTTAACCTTTTACAAAATCTCTCATATAGCTAATAATGCCAAGCTTGTTCCAATCTGGTAGAAGCTTACAACTCCAGAATATCTCTGTTGGAATCATTTATTAAAAAACAAATCATACCGCAATTCCTTTGAATAATTTGCATAATTTCATTGTTTGGGAAAAAATAAAGAAAACATACAGAATTACAGAATACAGATATACAAAGGTATGAACATTTGATTTAAGGGCAGGTGGCCTTGGACTTGATGAAAACTTTATTCAGGCTGAATCAAATCTAACATAACCTCTTTTCCCTTTTTTCATTTTCAGTAAATTTTTGAGTTCTCAGTAAAATAAGGAATATGTATATGTCTCAGAAAGGGAACAGGAGGGGGAAAAACTCATTTTAAGATTACCTAATCTCTCCCTCTCTGCCAAACTAACAGTCCTGAGTCTTTCTGAAATATTCGAGTTCACTTTAACTCCAAGGAATTACTTGACTAGCAAATAGCAATGGACCGACATACACAAAATTCTAAGACTGTTCATGTTACATTTTACCTGTGGCAAACCTTGGCAGTCATGCTTTTAATGCTCAGAGAGATATTGGATAAAAAGAGAGATAGAGATTGCTTCAGAAAAAGACACTTCAAGAGAAGGATAGAGACTTATCCCATGAAATAATAAGCAATACAAACACCACTGAGTTGTGACAGAAATTTCCTGTGTAGAAATACAGAAACATTCCTGAATCCATTCTCAAGTTCTGAAAAACCTCCCTTTCCACCTGATTGCCCTTTTAATTTTTAAGAGCCCTAGGTCTAGAGAGGTTGTTTGCTTTTCTATCCTCTTAGGTTCACATTGGGGGTACATATGGGCCATTGGTTCTTCATGATTTCAACCGAGGTTTATCCATGGCTTTGCATGTCTATGTTACATGGAGGAGTCCTCAACAAATTTTGATTCCAGCCAAATCAAATTATGCCTTTTCCTGTCTCTCCCTCAACTTTCTGCCACCTCCAACAAGGAAGATAAGGAATTTATTTGTCTGGGGAAGTCATTTACAACAAACAGGCAAGATAAACTCAGGGGAGAAAGGAACTAGTTTCTTTGTCATTTCTAGGTATATCATAGTTTCGCCTTTATATTTTATGTTAGGGAAGATCAGTGCTGGCCTCCATGTGGAGAGTCCAGTCAGCTGCTTTCATTGAAATCACTAAGGATCTTTGACTGAAAACTCTGTAGTCTCATTATGTTTATATCAGAATGAAGGGAGTGGGGGGCGCGGAGGCAAGATGGCAGCTACAAAGCAGGGACTTGCAGTGAGCTCCCCACCAGGTCCCTCCAAAAACCTATGAAAAATGGCTCTGAACAAATTCTAGAACTGCAGAACCCACAAAACAGCAGAGGAAAGCAGGGATCCAGCCCAGGACAGCCTGGACGATCACTAAATGAGGTCTATCACTCATGGAGTGGAGGGCAGTGGAGCCTGGAGGGGAGCAGAGCCCATCATGGGTGGTGGCAGGACCAACCAGACCAGGAGCCCAGGGAAACAGGCCCTAGCACCCTGAATCAGTGAGCTGTGGCAGTTACCAGACTTCTCAACCCACAAACACCAAAGACAACAGAGAAGGTTACTCGGAAAAACTGCTGGGACAGAGTGGAAAGAGTTTGGGGTTTGGCCACCGCCCCGAGGCAGCAGGGGTGGTGCAGCTACAGAACTACAGCTGCAGTTGCTTCTAGCCCCAGGCCCACCTGGTGGAAGGAATTAAGTGACAGATCAGAGCAGGAGTGCAGAGCCTGCTTAAGAGTTTCATCAGGTCCAGGTTGGGGGTTCTTGGGGAAGGAGGAGTGCTGGTGTGGCAGTAGAGGAAAAATTGGGAAAAGAAATGAGAATGATGTGAGAAAACCATGAAAAACAAG
>CM053624.1:323795516-323819873 GCA_028646595.1 Phalanger gymnotis | reverse complement strand
GGGGGTCTTCTTTAGCAAGTCACTGACTTGTTTTTCATGGTTTTCTCACATTACTCTTATTTCTCTTCCCAATTTTTCCTCTACTTCTCTAACTTGTTTTCCAAATCCTTTTTGAGCTCTTCCATGGCCTGAGACCAGTTCAAGTTTTTATTGGAGGCTTTTGATGTAGGTTCTTTGACTTTGTTGACTTCTGGCTGTATGTTTTGTTCTTCTTTGTCACCAAAGAAAGGTTCCAAAGTCTGAGACTGAATCTGGGTGTATTTTCACTGCCTGGCCATGTTCCCAGCCAACTACTTGACTCTTAAGTTTTTCATTGAGGTATGACTGCTTGTAGAGTATAGAGTACTTTGTCCTAAGCTTGAGAGGCTGCACTGTTGTTTTCAGAGCTATTTCTACACAGCAAATTCCACCACAGCAGTGCTCCTACTCCCCCCAAGAACTGCCAACCCAGATCTCAACACAGATCTTAAGCAGGCTCTGCACTCCCACTCTGATCCACCACTTAGTTCCTCCCAGTATGTGGGCCTGGGGCCTGAAGCAACTGCAGCTGTAGTTCTGTAGCTGCACCACCTCTGCTGCCTCTGGGGTGGTGGCAGAAATGTGAACTCCTCTCACTCTGTCCCAGCAGCTTTTCCCACTAACCTTCTCTGCTGTCTTTGGTGTTTGTTTGTTGAGAAGTCTAGTAACTGCTACAGCTCACTGATTCAGGGTGCTAGGGCCTGTTCCACCTGGCTCCTGGTCTGTTTGGTCCAAGCCCATGCTGGGCTCTGCTCCACTCTGCTCCCAGCTCCATGTGTGATAGACCCTACCCAGCGACCATCCAGGCTGTCCTAGGCCTGAGCCCTGCTCCCCTCCACTATTCCGTGGGCTCTGCAGTTCTAGAATTTGTTCAGAACCATTTTTATAGGTTTTGGGAGGGACGTGGGGGTGGAGCTCATGCAAGTCCCTGCCTTCTCACCATCTTGGCTCTGCCCCCAAGACCTCTTCTCTCTATTTTTATAGCCATCTACCCTCTTCATCCCTTCGTCACCTCTCCTTTGAACTACATCAATAGCCTCTTAATTAGCCTCCCATCTTCTAGTCTCTACCCACTCAAATCTACCTTGCACGCAATTATAATACTATTCTCCCTAAAGCATCCCACTGACCATGTCACTCTCCTATTTAAGAAATCCAAGTCCATTCTCATATATCTCTAGCATTAAATAGATACTATCTATTTAGCATTTAATGATCTTTACAAACTGATCATAGCCTAGATTTCCTGGGTTGTTATACATTGCTACCCTTCACAAACACCATGTTCCAACCAAATAGACCTAGTCACTTTTCTGTTTTCACAACATTCCATTTTCTTTCTCAGTGACCTTCTTTAGAATTCATTTCCTCCTGATTTTTCCCTCTTAGGATCCTTAGCTTGCTTCAGTGCTAATGTCAAATGCTACCTCCTACATGAAGGCTATCTTGATTCTACACAGAAGCTAGTGCCTTTCTGAAAAATGTTACTTTGTAAATATCTTACTTTATATTCTCATGCCTTTGCATAGAGAGGCAATGTGGCATAATTATAGGGAACAGACTACAAAGGAAAAAACCTTGTTTCAAGTTCTTCCCCTAATTCATTTTGGCTCTATTAACCTGGGCAAACCACTTAACCTTTCAATATTCTGCAGGGTGTCCCAAAAGTCTGGACACATAGGAAATCTCATCAACATCTTGTTATCCATTTCACCACACTCTGTGTTGCTCAATGACTTCTTTTTCTGGGGTATTCTAAAGGAGAAGGTGTACTCAATGAAAATTGCAGATGCAACACACTTAATTAAACACATAAAGAATGAATGTGCTAAAATTGGCAGCAGTGTGGAGCTATTGTATCAAGTTCACATTAATCTTGCAAAGTGCATCAACCTTTGCATCACAAATGATACAAATCATATTGAAGATGTTATCTGTTAATATTCCAATTCAATAAAATGCTGTTGAAAATTTCATTCATTTCATTTCTTGAAAATATGCATTTTTGCCTATTTGTCCATTCTTTAGGTACACCCTGTAGAAAACTCTAGAAAACTATAAGTTGCAAAAAGTTTTTTCTTGCAAAATCCTGACTTCAATTGGTAGAGGGATTTTGTTCATTCAAGAATTGCCTATACCAATAACAATGAAGGTGTAGTCCCTAACCTAAGATGTGGATTAAATCTGCCTACCACCATTGGAAAGTAAGCTCACAGAGGTGAGAAACTGTTTGATAATTGTCTTTGAATCCCCAGTTTCTGCTGTTTAGTAGCCCCTTAACAAATTCTTCAATAAATGATTCTGAGAAGTGTATTGGAAAACTATCCCATACGTAGATTTATAAAGTATTTGCTTTGCATGGAATTTTCACCTAAATGTTTTGAGGCTTCAGGGAAGCAGATTATTGCTGTATCCTACAGGGAAATACTTCTAAGAAATGGTATTGCAAATCCAATCATCATCTGTATCAAATTATTTGAAGAAACACAGATGGAGCTACCAGTTTGTATATGGGTAAATTACTTCCCTCTGTCCTCCGACCTATTCTTCTAATGGATTTATAATGATGGTGAAAATATACAAGGTGAAATTTTTTTCTAAAAGAAACTTGTTCTAAAGGGCAATTGATTGGATTGACTGTTGACCATCAAAATATTTTCTTTGAAAGTATATATCTCATCCAAGTAGAAATAACCAAATCAGCCTTATCATTTTCACTGACTTCATGCTATTCTATTTATTCCTTGATGTATTGGTGTTAAAGCTGATTACTAGATATAAGAAGAAAAAGGAATACCTGAGGAATTTCAACAGAGAACCACTTTCAACTCCAAAGAAACCGTATTTAAATATTAAGTGTTATTTATTAACTGACTGACATGCATAAATACTTGCCTAGGCAATCAAGGTATGCTTACATAGTACTTACTAATTTACTTATTCCATTACCTACATTACTCATAAAGGAGAGTGATACAGTGGATAGAGTTCCAGGCCTGGAGTCAGGAAGACTCATCTTTGTTCATTCAAATCTGGCCTCAGACACTTTCTAGCTTACTATCTGTGTGGCCCTGGGAAAGTTATGTAACCCTGTTTGCCTCACTTTCCTCATCCATAGGAAAAGGAAATGGTAAACCACTCTAGTACCTTGACCAAGAAAAATCCAGATGAGGTCACAAAATGTCAGACATGGCTGAAAATGACTGACCAACATTATTCATAGAATCATACAATCTCAGGGTGAAAGGGAGCATTGGGCTGATGCGTATCAGTCCAATTCCTAACTCAAATCAGGAATCTCCACTAAAAGACTCCTGGAAGACGATTGTTTAGTCTTTCTTCAAATATTTGTAGTGATAGAGAACTCACTGACTCACCAGCCCACTTATTCTGCCTTGGAGAGCTCCACATCCTTGATCCTTCATGACAAGGACATAGGAAGAAGGAAAGGGGAGAAGTGGGAATTGGAGGGAAGGTAGCATAAGGGAAGGAGTAATCCTAAAGAAAACAAACAATAATTAAGGACATACACAAATGTTAATAGTTTTATTAGAGTTGTACAAAAAACGGGAATCTGAGTGGGTGCCCATGAATTGGGGTACCTTTGAGCACATTACTGAATATAAATATGTTGGAAATACTACTGTACTGTAAGAAATGATGAGGGGATAGTTTCAGATAAATCTGGGAAGACTTATGATTTAATGCAAAGTGAAGTGAACACAGATAGGATGATAACTTACACAATGAGAATATATTAACCAGAAACAACTTTGAAAGAATTAATTAGGAACGTTGATCAGTATACTGACCAACTATAATTGCAGATGTCTAATTTTGAAGCATGCTATCTTTCTCCTGATAAAGAGGGGTAGCTTTCAGAGTACAGAATGAGAATTTTTTTAGAGAAGGGGGACATTGCCAATGTGGATATTTGTTTTGCTTGATTACATGTGCAACAGGTTTGTTTTGCATTTTGTTCTTAATTATTCAAGTAATAAAGATTTATTAAGTATCAGTCACCATTTATTAAGTGTTAGTCACTGTGCTAAGTGCTGGAGATATAAAAAGAGGCAAAATATAGCCTCTATCCTCAAGAACCTCAAAATATAATTGGAGAGATAGCATGGAAAAGAATATACAGAAACAAGCTATATACAGGATAAATAAGAAATAATTAACACAGAGAAGGCACTAATATTAAGAAGGTTTGGAAAAGATGTCCTGTAAAAGACAGGATGTTAGTTGGGACTTAACAGAAGCCAGGGAAGATAGGAGGCAGAGTAGAGAAGGGAGAGTATTCCAGGCATGGGGAAAAGTTAGGAAAAAAGCCTAGAGATCAGAGATAGTATGTCTTGTACGTCAGACAGCAAGGAGGCCAGTGTCTCTGGATTAAAGAGTTCATGTCAAGGAGTAAGGTATAAATAATAAGACTGGAATGTGAAGATTATGAATGGTTTTGAATATCAAACAGAGAATTTTCTATTGGATCCTGGAGGAAATAGGGAGACAGTGGAGTTCATTGAGTGAGGGGAGTGACTTGGTCAGACCTTCACCATAGGAAAAAAACTTTTAGTGGCTAAATTGGGTATATATTGGAGTAGGAAGAGATATGAGGCAGAATTCCATAACTGTGCCAAGATTGGTATAATATGTTAAATGTAAATATTTATGAATCCATGTATTTAGTCCAATTATTAATATGACATACTAGAATTCTAAATACATAAATCAACAGCTGAGGTTGATCTAGAGTGTGTGTACCTGATGCCTTCTTATTCCTAATAAAACATAAGTTAAACACAATAAATCCAAAACAGCTTTCAACTAGATTTAAATGATGACTCCTCCATCAACTTATGTCATTTCCTGAAGCATGGAAGCAAAATTTCTAATACAAACTCTCTCAGTAGGAATTTTTTTCTTCCTGTTGCAATTGTATATTTTTAATATATGAATGTTTCTTCTAATGATTTTTATGATACCAAAGATGGCAGAATACACATATTAAATTATGACTAATTGCTTTCTAAATCTTGGAACAATAATACAATATCCTTTGTTCCTTCCTGCCCAGTGATCGGAGTTTAAATTCTGGAGCCCTTTCCCCCCTGAAGAACCTACATTCTCTTCTGTTAAAAGCTAGCTGTCGGGAAGGGTGTTATTTTATCATGAACATAGTACAAATTGTTTGATCAGTAGCTGTTCTTCTACTTCTCATCAACTCATTCTTCTTTGTCACATCCCAGAGAATCTCTAGTGGCATCAACAATACAGCCATTTTGTCAACCTGTTTTTTTTTTCTTTGTCATTCTCTTCTATCTCTGAATATCTAATGATTGACAGGATGACAGAATTTCAGAGCTGGAGGGAAACTAAGTGCCCTTCTAGGCTACTTCTTACCAAAAAAAAAGGCATTTCCTTCTAAATCACTCAACCTTTGCCTCATTATCTTGAATTATACTCCTCCTTGTTTCACTTTGGGGTTGTTCTAACAGTTAGATCTAGCATTAAGTCTAAGTTAGCTGCCTTACAAGTGCAATCCATAATGCCAAGTTGGCCTTTAGGACTCAAGCAGAACAATGAAAATCCCTTCTCCATTTAATAGTCCTCCCTTCAAATGTATCTTAAGATACCTATTAAGCTACCAGTTCATCTCTTCTCTGTGCTAAATATCCTCAGTTCATAGAATCAAAATTTTATAGGTGAAAGTCATTAGAAGTCATTTAAATCAACCACATAATTTACATGTGCAAAAAATAAGAAGGTCCCTCCAGAGACCCTAAGTTTAACTATACTATGGCTTTCACATGTAGCATTAAAGGTAGATTCTCCTCCCATCAGAATGTGAGCTCCTTAGCTTTAGAGTTTATTTTCTTTCCTTTCTTTATATTCTCGATGTTTTTCACAGTGCATGACACACAGTAAACATTTGGTTGATTCTTGTTAACTGGTCAAGTGCCATTTATAATGTGGCTACCTAGGCAAAAACAGAACCATCAGGCCTGAGAAAGAGATAGGACCCAAGAAAGGTATTGATTATATATGATATGCCCAGTTTATAGTAATACATGTTTATCTAACTTCATAAGAAAGGCTTGGTGAGGTCTGATTGGAAATTGGTTTTCTGTAAAAAATCTTTCATGTAACAGAGCCAGATCTGACAGTAGTATCCACTCAGTTGCACTGCCACAAAAAATTCCCAGCCTCATCATGATTTAGGCTTATTCTCTCCTCAGCAGCTTGTATTAATCTAAGGGACATGTTTGTTGAGATTTATAACTTACCTCTCCTTCAAAGAAAGGAAAAAAAACCTACTCTCTCCCAAACTATACCCTTTTGCTGTCATTAATCACAAATAGCATAGATATTGAAAGGGTTTACAGACAATTTTGCAAGCATGACCACCAGCTCTGTTAGGCTAGCATGGATAGCAATTTGCTCTGTTTCTGTCTCTCTCTGTCTCTCTCTGTCTCTCTCTGTCTCTCTCTGTCTCTCTCTCTCTCTCTCTCTCTCTCTCTCTCTCTCTCTCTCTCTCTCTTTCTCTCTCTCTCTCTCTCTTTCTCTCTCTCTCACACACACACACACATTTGAAATGGCTGCCTTCCCTCTTCTCTAAGATACTCTCTCTTCTCTGGATTTTCATAACACATGTCATAATACAAGCATATACATGTGTATATATGTACAAACATATATATGTACATATATGTGTGTATATCCATATATGAAAATGAAACAGATGCATACAGATGATAGTTAAACCCATGTGAGCTGATAATTTTACTGAGAGAGTATATGGACAGAAGAGAAGAGGGCCTAGAGCAGGATACTGAGGGCATAGTATTGGATAACTAGCCAAAGTATAATCAATGTTCAGAGGAAAAAGTTGAAAACCAGAAAAGAGGAATGTTATGAAAACCCAGAGAAGAGAGAGTACCTTGGAGGAAGTAGGCAACCATGTCAACTACAGCAAACAAATTTGGTCACCATATAAAGACCAGATATGGCTCTAATCTGGTGAATTTTAGTGTAGATTCCTATGTCTTTTTGGCAACATCATCCAGAAGGCAAAAGGTAAGGTAACTATGGTCCAAATAAATTGAGATCTGACCAAAATGTAAGTAGTACAGCTGTGATTTGAAGCCAGTTCCCCTTTTATCTTTATATAGATGAACTTAAGAATCTTGACCATCCTGATGACTCTCCTTTGGACATTCTCCAGTTTATCAGTGCTATCCCTAAAATGTGGCATCAAGTACAAAATATTAAACTTGACATGCGATATGGTTAAGATGAAGTATAGCGGTATTATAACTTCCTTGTTATGGGAGCTTTGTGATAGATAGATAGTTTGATAGGTAGGTAGGTAGGTAGGTAGATGGATAGATAGATAGATAGATAGATAGATAGATAGATAGATAGATAGATAGATAGATAGAGTCTAGTTGTAACTCCTTCATATCCATTTACTTGTAAAACTGGCTTTCATTAAAAAAAAATTCAACACAAAGGTAAGACTTTACATTTCCCCATATTAAGCCTCATCTTATGTAATTTGACCAAATGTTCTATCTAGTCAGGACATTTCTTTCTATTATAATCATCCAGAGTGTTAACTATCAGTCCCAATTTTGTAGCATATTCACGTCTAACAAGCATTCCATCTGTGCCTTTTTCCAAATCATTGCTAAAAACTGAAACAGCATAAGAACAGACACAAATTCATCAGACAGGTTATTAGAGACGTCCTTCTGAGTTGATACAAAATCATTATCAATGACTAATCTCTTCTGAATGTAACTAATTATACAATTATTTAATCTATATCTTTCTATCTTTTTCACAAGAACAGTATGTGAAAGTTTACTAAGTGTTTGCTAAAATTTAAGCAAGCTTTCATTATTTATTGTATTCTCTAGGTCTACCAGCTTAGCAATTCTGTGCAAAAAGGAAATAAGTTAAGCATAGCACAAATTATTCTCAAATAGGCCATACTGGCTTGTCATAATCACTGCTCTTTTTTCTAGATGTTCAACATATCTTTAAAAATATATTCTAGAATTTTGCCAAGAATTAATACTCACTAGCCTGTTGTCTATAGACCGAATTCTGTTCACTTTCTTTTTTTAGGGGGAGGGTGGGGATAGGGGGAGACATGGAGGGATGGAGAACTATTTACTCTTCTCTAATCCTGTAGTAACTCTAATTCTATAGTAATTTGACACAGTCTTTGCATTTTTGTCCTTTTCATATTTACATTTTATTTTTTAAATCAATGTGTGTTTATTTTCTCTCCTACCAGCCTCATTACAAAAGGAAAAAAAAGAAACAAAGAAAGATACAACTCTTGAAACAAAGTTGTACAGCCAAGCAAAAGAAATTCTCACAGAACCAAATCCCCAAAGTGAACATCTCACTCTGCATATTGAATTCTTCATTTTTCTTTTGGGGAGCGGGTAGCTAACAACAGTAACAACATCGATAGCTAGAAATTACATCCAAAGCAATATTTTGAAATCTTGCCCATCCTTACAGCATCAAATCAAATGACACTTTCTCTCTGAATCTTTTGCTTATCTCCAAGCTGGGAATAACCTTCCTTCTTGAATCTCCTAGCATGACTTTTGTTGTCATCTTTATATGTTTAGTTTATTCTCATTTGAATTGTTTATCTCTTGCAGTAGAGATAACACAAAGGAGCTAAATGAATGGGTACACATAATTTCTTTTTCTTCTATTTTCCCTGGCCTATTGGATTCTTTTAACTGTATCTACATTAGCAGATCTCCAGATCTCTGACAGATCTGCTATTTTTAGGGATATACCATGTAATTAAATTATTCCATTTTTTGTTTCTTAATTTTCTTCAGCCAAATATAAGGAATTGCTCACTCTAAAAGTTTCTCAAGCTCTCCCATAAGTTTCCACTTTGAAATTTAAAAAAAAAAAAGATCTACTTTCAGAATTCTTTTCAAGTCCTTCAGGAAGTATAGATATATCTTTCTTTCTGCTCCAAGATCTTCCTTAGCCTGGCAATTTATTTTCTGACCATGACATTTAATAGATAGATAGGGACCCAAATCCTTGCAGCAGGCAGTAAATGAAATTCCAGATAACTGAACTGCAATCTCATAAGGCACGAGGCTCACTCACTACCTGTGCTGTGAACAAGGATTGATTTTCAGGTGCTCTTTCTTCAATCCACTTGGTACTTAATTGAAAAAAAAATGGTTACACCTCTTCTACAGAGCATTCTGCAATGTAATAGTAGAATAAGTTTCACCCCAGTAAGAAAGAGTCTGTTGGGTTTATACAATTGAGTGTTAGTGAACATGGTCAGGATATAAATACTGACTGAGAAATACAAATTGAAAAATTCTGAAGTACTACCTCACACCTATTAGATTGGCTAAAAGGACAGAAAAGGAGAATGATAAACATTGGAGGGGATGTGGGAAAATTGAGACACTAATGGATTGTTGGTGGAGTTTTGAACCACTTCAATCATTATTTTTGGAATTATGCCCAACAGGCTATAAAACCACATATACCCTTTGACCCAGCAATACCGCTACTAGGTCTATATCCCAGAAGAGAATTTTTAAAAATGAAAAACGTTATCCATCCGTCTAACTGATGCAGTTTGATCCACTCAAAGAACAGATCAAAGCATACTATTTTTGACTTTATTTTTGTTTTGTTTTGGGGTTTTTTGGTCTGTGTTGTCTTTTACAAATAACTAGTATGAAATAATTTTTGTATGACTGAACACATACAACCTATACCAAATTGCTTGCCTTCTCAATAAAGAAGTGAGGAGGGAGGGAGGGAGAGAATTTGGAACTCAATATTTTTAAAACAAATGTTAAAAATTCTTTTTACATTTAACAGAAGAAAAATAAAATACTAAATATTTTTAAATAAAATCTCTCAGAACAACAACAAATAAAAAGAACTTATGTTGTAGAGTTCTTTGGGTATGTGGTGCCAATTCAAAGGTCTTTATTCTATTTTCCTAGTTCTTTCCATAAATATTATAAAATAAATAATTTAAAAAAAAGAAATTTCCTTGACAAACGTGAAAAGGAATTTCAGATTAATTCAATTTTCCCAATGGAAATTGAAAACAAAGATAAATAAAATATTTTTCTAAATAAATTCCAACCACCCAACTATTTAAAAGTCTATAATTTTAGCAGCATTTTTTTTGTTTTAAATTATGATTTAGGGCCGTCAGAGAAGGAGTATGGCAAAGTGGATAGTGCTGGACTTGGACTCAGGGAGATCTGAGATCCACCTGCTGGCTGCTGTGTGACTTGAAGCAATCATTGAACTCTGTGCACCTCAAGTTACTTCATTCTGCTAAGTCAGTGAGCAGTGGTGATCTGAACTGCTTGAGGGAATCCCTAAACTGTGACAATCTCAGTTGCTTTCTATAGTAGTCCTACACAGTCAGAATGAGTTTATCTACTTTATTTGTGTTTTTTATATTACTATACTGTATATAGCCTAATTGCTTCATTACTTCCAGCACTATATTCCTTGCTAAATTTAGGGACTCCAAAACAAGAGTTAAGAAGTTTTAAAGGAAAATGATCTTTCAGTAAGGCACATCCTGACTTTCCCCCGACTTGTTCAACTCCTGTTGCTATATTCATCCTACAGCTCTATGTTGTTTCATTCCTGCTTTGTGAAATTTCCAGCCTGTCAGGCTCAGGGCTTCTAATCAAGCAAACTCTTTCTGTAGCTGCTGAACCAACTTCTCAACTTTAAAGACCCAAGGCCAGCTTCCTCAGATCCCACACCCAAACCAATGATTTCATGACACAATAAGTGGTTTGATGAATTTGGCATGGAGGAAGCCCAGAATGACAGAGAATGAGGACGTGCCTCCAGCTAAGGAGATATATAGAACTAGAAAAAGTAAGCAAGTATGTGATTAAATGAATGGATTGCTAGACTTAGATTAGAGTCAGGAAGTGGTGAGTTATGTGTAGCTGATGTGTAATCTTAGGCAAGGTTTTTCAATAAAGTGAGGATTTTTTTCACATTGAAAATGGGGATAATAATAAGTTGTTCTTCAGTCATCTTTCAGTCATGTCTAACTCTTTGTGATTCCATTTGGCATTTTCTTGGCAGAGATACTAGAGTGGTTTGCTGTTTCCTTCTTCAGCTCATTTTACAGATGGGGAAACTGAGGCTAAGAGGGTTAAGTGACTTGCCTAGGTTCACATAGCTAGGCCAGATTTGAACTCAGGAAGATGAATCTTCTTAACCCCAGGCCTGGCGCTCTATACACTATACTGCTTATCTGCCCTACATAATAATGTGACCTACCTACCTTGTAAAAAGAAAATAAGATGGCTTATAAAATGCTATATAATGATGATGATGATGATGATGATGATGATGATTCCCACAAGATTCAAATAATTTACATGTCCAGCCAACAGAAACACAGCATCATAGAATCAGAGCATTGAAGGGAACATAAATAGCCATGTACTGCAGCCCATATCTGAAAGATATCTTCAAAATTAGATGCTTAACAAGTGGATATCTAGCCTCTCTTCATAAAGACACTCCATGAGAGGAAATCAGCCACCTCTCAAAGTAGCCTGAAATACTTTTGGATAGCTTGAATTTTAGGAAGTCATTTTTTTCTCCTGACATCAAACCTAAATTTATCTCTATAATTTCTACCCATTGCAACTAATTCTGCTTTTGGAGCCAAAAAGAAAAAAAATCAATCTATTTCCACATAATAGCCCTTCTAATATTTGAATATAACTACTGCATCTCCCTTTGAGTCTTCTTTTTTCCAGGCTTACCATTCCCAATTTCTTAAACAGATATTCCTGTGACATGAATTCAAGGCCCTTTACTAGCCTCAGTGCCCTGCTCTAGATGGCCTTTTGGTTATTGATCCTTCTTAAACTGGCATGTCCAGAACTAAACCCAGTACTGATGGTGAGGTCTGGCGAGGGCCATATATAAAACAACTCTTACCTCACTATTCCTGGACGCTATGCAAGCCCACATCATATTATCTGTCTTTGTCTGGCACGTTTCACAATTGATTCATATTGAGCTTGTGGCCCACTAAAAACCTCAAATCATTTTTCAGATAATGTTGTCTAATAATTATTTCCCAATTCCATAATTGTGAAGTTGAGTTTTAACTCAAATGTGTGACTTTACATTTATCCTTATTGAATGTCATCCTACTAGATTTAGCCTAATGCTTCAACCAGTCAAGAGCCTTGGGACCTTGCCTTGTTCAGTATGTCAATTATCCCTTCCAGTGTTGTACCATCTGAAAATTCGATGAGCATGTAAGCAAAGGATGGACAAAAGGAAGGACAGGCAGGCACAATAGAAGGTAAACATATGCTGTGCAAAGTATGTTCAATAGATATAGAATTAAAAGCGGGTTAAGAATGAGACAAGGACAAGCAACTGTGGGCCCTCTTGTTTCATAGTAATACCATTCATTCACACAAGGCTGAAAAGTCTCGAATTTGCCCTCTGATGCTCATAATGCCTGGTTTTGCATCTAGCTCTCTGAAATAAGACAAACATTCTTAATTATTATAAGATAATAGCATCATATTAGAGCTCAAAGAAGCCTTGGAAATCTATTCAGAGGCCTTGCAAATCTATACCAACCCCCTGGAAATCTACACCAAGCCCTTGGTATTACAGACGATGTAAGGGAACCTCAGAGTTGTTAAGGCGCTTGCCAAAATTCACACAAGTGTTCATCAGCAGAGACAGGATTCAAAAATAGGCAAATCATCTTCTCACTATCAAGTATTATTCCCTAATTCAACATGAAGGATGTTCAGGGCCAAATTGCTGGGTGGACAGCCAGCATTATGTACTAGGATCTGAATGGGAGCCAAAGATAGTGGATGATTCATTTTGTCTCACTCCCCACAAGCCTTCAGCAATATGCTAATGAGAAGATCTCAACCTTGATTCTTATGTGCAGGTCAGTTGAGTTTACTGTCTGCTGGTCACAGATCAGGCCCTTGTGTCACAGATCCCCTCCGATAGACACAAATCTATTTCCACATCTGGAAAAAGCAAATCAAACACATGTAATCAGCTATCATTGGGACTGGAGCCGCAATTTCACACACAAGGGATATCCCATTACCATTCCCAAGTGCCTTGCTAAAGTTTTGCTCATTTGGTTTTCATAACTGTGAACACCAGAGAGCTATGTATAAAGATATGATGGGGCCCATTTAATCTCTGTTCAAACTCCTTGTTCATTTGTCGGACTGTCTTATAAGGGACACTTATTTCAGAGGCTTTCTTGAAGGTAGTACAAAAGTAGTTGCTAGGGGCAACCAAATAAAGCAGGCTATTAAAAGAATTCATCTTTTATATGCAAAATAGTTCCTAGCTTCACAAATCTGGTAAGAGGAAAAGAAAGCGAATGTGAGAAGAAGAAAATTAGAAATAAGAGACCTTTGGTGGTTATGGGGAGCTCGCTGGACAAGGAGTTAGAAAACCTTCATGTGAGTCCCAGCTCTGTGAATTATTAACTATGTTACCTTGGAGAAGTCATTTAGCTATCGGAACCTTAGCTTCCCTATCTTCAAAATATGGATAATTGTTTGGGGCCTAGGATTTTGTGAAGATGAAATGAGTTAATGACCATGAAAGTGCTTTGTTATTTTATTTTATTTTGAGCTTTAAAGACACCAAAATTGTTTTACAAACTGCAAAATAATTTATAACTATAAGGAAAAATTAGTGGTAATGTTTTCTTAGAGTATAACTGACAACAAGTTTCAACAGGAGGTCTCTTTCCGGTGGTCACTTGCAACCACATTTCATTTTAGTTTTCCAGGGGAGAAAGGAAGAACAATTGTTCACATGACCCTGTCCCTAGTTCTTCTTAAGAATTTCACTGTCGGCATCGAGCTCTATAGAGTAAGTGCCTAGGAATTCTCAATAACATAGGGCTCTTCAACATGCTCCTGTTTATAAACTTGGACTACCTCTTTACTCTCAAGTTAAGCAAATTCCTTGAAGTTCAAACTGCAATTACAACAACTTGTTGGCGATATTCATAAATTAAAAGAGGTGGATTTCAGTAAAGTAAATAAATGTCTTGGATGCTAAAGCCATCATGCAAAAATTATAAGGTGACAGCTTTCTGATAAAAAGTCATGCCTGGAAGCGTACCCTAATCTTTCGGCATGGAGGACACCCTCTCATTTAATATCTACCAGCTCAGAATAGGATGTCGCTAGTAGGTGGATGCTGGTAATTCATATATACCTGTATTTCTCATAAGGCTGTGTGTTGCCCTTTCTCTCTAAGCTGCTCACAACAGCCACACATCTGCTCAGAAAGCTACTCAGAGCAAGTTTGCCATTTGTTTTTTGCAAGCAAACTGTGATCAAAAACCCTGAACATAAGCTAAAAGGATAGCTTGGTGTCTGTAACATCTGGTTGATAATACCTAAATTCCCTAGAATCTTAGGCTTAAATCCTTGTAGGGTTAAATCAATCTATTTTTTCCTACAAAGAAAATTAAAGTCAATGAAATGTAGCTTACTCAGTGTGAATTGTTTGGCTCAGAACATAGAAAAGTAAAGTCCTAACATGGTGATATCCAGAACTTTTGAAGTAACTTGTACTACGGCATTATTTTTTTTTTTGTATTTTGGCAGGGCAGTCGGGGTTAAGTGACTTGCCCAAGGTCACACAGCTAGTAAGTGTGTCAAGTGTCTGAGGTCAGATTTGAACTCAGGTCCTCCTGACTCCAGGGCTGGTGCTCTACTTGCTGCGCCACCTAGCTGCCCCATATGGCATTATTTTTGAACATGACATAACAATCTAAGTTATACTGTTACAGTTACTACCCCCAGGAGTTGAGCTCAGAAGCAACTATCTGAATACAACTATGTGAGCATTTCTTTTTTTCCCCCACTGTCACTATGAAATGATAAAAAGTTGAAATTCAAAGTCATAACTGTAATTAAATAACATGAAGTATCATAGAATTTTGGAACTAAGAAGGCCTTAGAGACCCGACCCTCTCATTTTACCTTTTGATGAATAGAGTGACCTGCACAAGATTACACAGATGTATGGGAATAAAATTGAGGTCACTTCTAACCCATCTCAGCCCCAGACTCCCCAAGCTACTTTTCTAATCTCTGCCCTAAGAGTCTTCTTGTGCTAGCAATGCCTCAACTTCTATGGTTTTCTCCTCTGATTGGTGAGTGCCTCCCAGGAAGCTCCCTCTGAGGAAGTGTCTATACCAGCCATAATCACTTCTAACCTAAAGCAGTCTATGATTACCTAGACTACTTTACACCTTATCCCATGCAGGTATGCTTTGCCCTTCCCATTTCCAGCTCCTTTATAGGTGTTACATTCCCCCAATAGAAAGTAACTTCCTAGTTCAGGAAGACTAAACATTTTCTCTGATCATCGTGACCTCTCAACTCTCTCCAAAAGAGGCAGTATGCACAAGAAACAAAGCAAATTCACCTATCTTCACCTTGGAGGATTGTTCTTGTTGTTCCATTGTATGTGACAATTTGTGACTCTATGGACCATAGCAAGCCAATACTGTCAATGAGGTTTTCCTGGCAAAGATACTGAAGTGGTTTTCTATGTCCTTCTCCAGTGGATTAAACTGAAGTTAAGTGACTTGCCCAAGGTCACACAGCTAGTAAGTGTCTGAGGTTGAATTTGAACTCAGGTCTTCCTGATTCCAGTATCAGAGCTTTATCCACTGAGCCACCCAGCTACCTCTTACTTTATAGGATATCAAGAGTCATATTTTGTTGCATCTCAGCTTCAGAGTACACAATCTCTGAGTAGACAATCTTCTGCAAACAAAAACCTTTGGTCTTGGCTTATCGACTTTTCAAGATAAATAATTTACCACCAAGTGCAGTAGCTGACTTTGATAACATGTTCATCTTCATCGAAAGCTCTGAAGCTGAGATGCAACAAGATTGGGATCAATTTTCTGGTGCTCATGCTAATTTTGGCCTTTCTACTAAAGCCAAGAAAACACAGTTACTCCACCAGCAAGCACCACACCATCCATACATGGAACCATCAGCTCCAGCATATTGAGAAGTTTTGAATAATGGGCATACGTTCATTTACCTTGGCAGTGCACTTTCCAGGGAGGTACACATTGATAATGAGGTTGATGCACACATTACCAAAGCTAGTTCAGTGTTTGGGAAACTCCAAAGGAAAGTGGGGGAAAGAGGAGGTATTAGACTGACTAACAAACTGCAGATCTACAGAGAAGTTGTGCTGTCCTTGTTGTTGTATGCCTGTGATGTCTGTGAGACCTGGACAGTATATTATACCTCTTCATTTTGTTTGTAGTATTTTAAATTTCATTTTATAATAATTTTTCTAAAATACTAACAAAAGGAAGAGGTTGCAAAGCAGGAGGGTTTTTCGTACTATTCAACTTAGAGGGAAAATGAGAAAAATCAAATTATTAGATAAGAGGAGGAAAGGGAAAAAATAACAAATAAGCAAAACTTCAAAACTAGAGAAAGTAGGGATAGGAGGAAGAGAGCTGGTGAGAAAAGGATTTTCCTTAAAGCACACCAAACTAAAATAAATGAACAACCAAAGCACTGTTTCTAGAGCAGAGGAAAAAAAAAATTCAAGTATAAACCTAACTCATATCTTTCAATGTAAATAGATTAAATGATGTAACAAAACAAAAAAGGGTGGCAGATTGAATAAGAAAACAAAACTCTAAAATCACTGGCTTAAAAGAAACACTTAATAACAAACACAAACATAGAACAAAATGAGGGGCTATTTAAAAATACCGATACCCAAGGGGAATCTGAAAAAGCAGGATTACAATTAGTCTATCAGAAAAAAAGTAAAAAAAAAGGAAGCACTCGAAAAATAAAAAGACATAAATAAGGAAATTGTATTATTTGAAAGGAATCATAGACAGCAACAAACATCAATATCATATTACGTGCCTGAAATGTCAGCACCTAAATTCATAATGAAAAAATTATCTGAATTACAAGAAGATATAGGCAGCAATATAACAGCAGCAGAAGATTTAAATGTCCCTTAATCGGTTTTGGATACGTTTAACAGAAAAATAAACAAAAGAAGAAAATATAGAACTCCACAAACTGCTGAAGAATCTACAGCTGAAAACTTATGGTGTCTCCTACATGGTACTGATAATGTGTATTTCTCAGAACTATGTGGAACTTTTATTTTTAAAACAGCCATGTATTAGGATAAAGAAATATTATAAACAAATGTATAAAACTGAAATAGGAAACACATACTTTAGCAACAATAACAAAAAAATAGTCAGAAGTTTAATGAACTGAATGAGTATTTAAAAATTAGAAAGCCAATAAATAATATGAGCAAAAAAAGACAAGATAATCAGAATTAGAGGAAAAATGGATAAGCTGGTAAAAAAAAAAAATAGCATGATTTTTAAAACCCTAAAAGCTGATTTTTTGAAAAGACTAAAAAGCTCAATAAACTTTTAGCCAAGCTGATTCGAAAAAATGTTAGAGTGGTTATGTAAAGATAGGTACATTAGTTGTTGTTTGATATTCCTTCTGGAAGAGAATTGTGACATCTGGGAGGTGATGCCATGATATGCAAGTGACTTGCACTTAAGTGAGGGAGGGCTGTGCAAAGTCACCAGCCTCACTTTCTCCTAGGGAGCCATTAGGGTCCATTGTCAAGATATAGATCTGGACAACTAGAGATGGCCCTGTATGCACTGGGAGACCTTGGCCTTTTTAAGCTGAGGTCTTTAACAGGTCTCCCTTTGACTGAGGCAACACCCATTCAGTGATTAAAGCTAGGTAAGAAATGAGGCCAAGAATGGCCATTTTTACCTAGTCAAAAAATACAAAAAATCAACAGGGGAAGACCCTCAGGGTTTCTGACCAAAAGAGAAACAATTGCTATTTACATTCACTCTGAACCAATCTGGACCCAAACAATGACTAGATTTTTTTTTCCTTAGGGACTAGGCCTTGAAACCAAAATCTCTGGCTCTCACTGATTGGCCAACAATAGGTCCCAGGCCAAGCCCCCTTGGTCATTGTTTGGGTGTTGATTGACTCAAAGTGAATATAAATAGCAATTGTTTCTGTTTGGGCCAGAAACCCTGAGAGTCTTCCCCTCCAGATTGCTTTTTTTGGGGGAGGAATTGGTAAAAGTGGCCATTCTTTGCCTTATCTCTTACCTAACCTTAATCAGGGAATGGGCATTGCCTCAGTCAAATTGAGGCCTGTTAAAGTCACATAAGTATATTGTTACTGGAGCTGTGAATCAGTACAACCATTCTGGAAAGCAATTTGGAAATATGTAAAGTGACTAAAACAGTTATTCCATTTGACCTAGAGATAGCATTACTAGGTCTATACTCCGAGGAATCATGGATAAGAAAAAAGTCCTTACACCATAATATTTATAGCAACACTTTTTGAAATACCAAAAGATTAGAAACAAAGTGAATCTTCTATTCATTGATGAATGGCTAAACAAATTGTAGTATATGAATTTAATAAAATATTACTCTGCTCTAAGAAATGATGAATATAATGAATTTAGAGAAGCATGGAAAAGATCTATGTGAACTGGTACAGAATGAAGTAATAGGTTAAAGAAAAATAAACAGAATGATTAAAAGAGTGTAAAATGAAACAACAAATCATAAATGGATGTTGCAAAATTATAAAGAACAAGCTGGCTTAAAAGAAGATATATGAAAAGACATAAAGAAATAACCCCACCCCGTGGCAAAAGTGGAAGATGAACAGGGTTGCACATTGCACATACTTCCAGACTTTTTGATGCAGTGATTTTTGTCTGTGTCTGTTTCCATCTCTAAGTCTCTCTGTGCCTCTCTCTGTCTCTTGTCTTTAAAAATACTATATGTTGTATGACATGTCCCTCTGGTTTGAATGGGGAGGAATATAGAGTAGGGAGTAGGGTGGGAATCATGATGATGTAAAAAAATACATAAATAATAACTTATTTTAAATATAAGCTCTTTGAGGGCAGGGACTGAGTTTCTTTTTGTTTGTATTTGTTTTCCCAGTGGTTTCTTTTTGTTGTTGTTCAGTGGATCAAGAACTGAGTCAAACAGGGTTAAGCAACTTGCTCAAGGTCATACAGTCTGAGGGGGGATTTGAACTCACAAAGATGAGTCTTCCTAACTGGAGCCAGTACTCTATCCTTTGAGCCAACTAGTTGCATAGAACAATGTTAGGTAAACATAGTAATCACTGAAATGCTTTATCTAATCCAAGTCATTCTAATCTTCACTTCTAAACTAGCTCTTTTTCAGTGTACACACTCTGTTCCATTCCATTGGAAGTTAAGGTTAGATAGACATTAGTAACTTTAGATAAATTTTGATTTAAAATTTACAGTTACTGTTGGTAGTGGTGGTAGTAGTGGTATTAATAATAGCAAAAGGTTTGCTTGGTATTTCTGTATGAAAAGTAGTCATTTGTTTAGTTGCTTTTAAGTAAATAAGGACTTTATTTTAACAAAGAAGCACAAATGATAATATTTACTGGGATATCTCTCAGGCTCACTTAAAAAAATTCGAAACAACCTCACCACACGATTAAATGACTAAAATCAAGCCCTTAATTGACAACAATCATGCAAGGTACTGGAAAGACTTACTAAGAAAACAGCAAACCTCTCTAGGCCTGTTTTGTTTTGTTTTGCTTTGATATTGAGGGTATAAAATGGTAAATGAGCATTTTAGCAATAAATAAAATCTCAACCTCACACCTATAGTGGTGTGCAAATTATTTGGAATTATCCAATGAGATAATATTCATAAAGTGGTTTGTATGGTGCTTGACAAAAGTAGTCATTTAATAATTACTTGTTCAGTTCCTCCTTCCTTTGGGACAAGCAATAATTATGATATGATTTTGTTGTATGATAGCAGTGGTAATATATGTACTTCTACTGATACTAGGCTGACTTAGAATGTCTGACCTTGACCAGATGAAACCAGATTGACCTGGTTACCATATCTCTAGTTAGTTCTTTCTCATTTGCCTGCTTGATTTCATGTTATACACAATTTTTTTTATCTTTTGTCAGCATTTTAATTTTGTGGTTTTTAAGAATGAATATTACTGTAAGGAAACATGCAAATTTTCACTCCTAACAAGAACTACATTAGCTGTTGGTAATATTGCTGGGGCTACTGTTTGCTTGGCGATCTCAAGAATTTCAAGGCATATTCAAGCCTATAATGAAAAATGTCACATTCAGGGGAGCACAAGGGAAAATACAATTTAAAATACAACAATGATGGATTAACTGGATTCCAATAAAAAGGAATTTTCTGGGTTCTGTTTGTTTTGGGTGTAACATATGCTGCCATTAATGAAAGAATGGAAATTGATATTCTTATAAACATTAACATCTAATCTTGAATGCACAATTTTCTGGGAAGGCTTGGGCCTGAGTTCAAGTTTCTTACCCCTTCCCTTTTTTACTTAGGGAATAAGAATACACATTGTAGTCTAAGTGTCTCTCCATGGAGTGTTAACATAAAGGTTAAAAGGGAAAGAACAAAGCTAACAAAGATTAACTGTCTTATAATGAATTCTTTTTAATTAAGTTTTTCCAGCAGAGTTGGAAAATTCTGAGGGTATAGTACCTGGAAGGTCAATAAGATTGTGAAGAAAGTAAAGAACACGGGGCACTAAAAAACAGTGTAGAGAAGTCAAAGACCAGGGTGAGGATGTGTTTTGTACCTAAAATTGCTATACTAGAATCCAGAGTGTCGAGAAATAGAGCATGAGAAGAAAAGGAACAAAGACTTGATTAGATCTCTTTCCAAGGAATCACCAAGAGATTTGGCAAGTCCAATTTACAAGTTCCATTTTCATGAAGAGGTGGGTAACAGAAATGTGGAAATGTCCTACAACCTTGAACAACATCGGGCCGATCATAATATGTTCGTAAGAGCCATGGACGTCAATTCAGCTATGCCATCTTTTATCTATATCAGGGCTATCCACCCTTAGGTTTTTTTTTTTCTTTTGGAAAAATAGCCAATATATTTTGATTTGCCATTTTAGTGAGAGCTCTGACGTAGCTCAGCTTCACTTACTAAAGCATTTATGTAAATTTCTATGCTTGTAGGCCAGCCACGTAAATTGTACTGGGGCTGCATCATTTTGGACAGCCCTGATCTGTATGATCATGGGTGAATCATTTTACTTTTATAGGGCTCAGATTTCATATATGTAAAATAAAGATATTGGGCAAAATTTTATCCTGGTTGTGCTTTGTTTCCCTTATGCTAATATAAATGATGCCAAGTACATACTGGTAGGGGCAGCTAGGTGGCCAGAGCACTGGGCTTGTAATCAGGAAAACTTACATATAGGAGTTCAAATCCGGCCTGAGACACTTACTCACGGTGTGACCCTGGGCAAGTCACATAATTCTGTTTGCCTCATCTGTGAAATGAGTCATAAAAGGGCATAGTAAACCATTCCACTATCTTTTCCAAGAAAACCCCAAATGGGGTCACAAAGAGTCAGAAATGAATGAAAAGGACTAAGCAACAAAAAATCTAATTCTAGAGTATTTAATTTCAGACTATGCTATTTAGATGGTTAATTTGGAATCATAGACTCTTGGAAGTAGAAGGGACTTCAGAGATCCTCTAATCCAAGTAATGACAAGATCATTGTTTTTCCCCATAAGTGATATGCAGTGTTTTGGTTAATGTAGTACCTCCTGACTGAATGCATTTCTTTCAGACAGAAAGTTTACAACAGACCTTAACATTTGTTTTTCAAAAAAATTAATTTGGTCTTGCTTCAGCAGCATTATCCAGAAAGTCATTGACATATTTTATCCAGTCACTTCACGTGCCAAACTGACACTTCTAGATAAGATCTTTACCCTGGCCACCCCAACTTAAAGCAGTTTTGGGAAATCTGGAGATGCTGAAAGTCATGGATGAATAACATAAATGAATTATTTGAAACAGGGAGAGGTAATAAACCCTTCATGGATCTCTATATATGCTTTGACAGGTAGAAGACATACATATCATATTGTAATTCAGAACCTTTTAAATTTCTCTTTAGTTAATTTATGAATAAAAGAAATAATTTGCAGATCTGTTCATTGATTTGTCATCACTGCCGCCATTGTTTAATCATGTTTGACTCTTCATGACTTCATGGACCATAGTGTCAATGGCTTTTTCTTAACAAAGATACTTGAGTGGTTTGCTATTTCCTTCTCCAGTGGATTTAGGCAGAGGTTAAGTGATTTGTCCAGGGTTACAGAGCTAATAAGTGTCTGAGTCTAGATTTGAACTTAGGTCTTCCTGACTCCAGAGCCAGTGCTTTAACTGAGCAACGTAACTGCTTTTTCCTTTCATTATATATTTGCATTAATGTTGAACTGCATTACCCACAAATGCAGAATCATAGCAGTTTTCTGATAAAATATTTATTATCAAAAATAGAATCAAAACCAGAATGAAATTCAGAAGTTATCTGGACAACTTGCTACCCAAATCACAACTTCTATTTACAAAATATCCTTAACAAGCCTACCTACCACTTAAAGATCTTTAGTGATGGGAAATTTCCAACCTTCCGATGCAACTCGTTCCATTTTTAATTAAATGCCCTAGCTTTTAGGAATTATTTCCTTATGTTAAGTAATAATCTATCTCAGTATCACTTGTTCCTAGCGTTTCTGTTTGCCCTTCAAAGCTAACCACAATAAACTGTTGTTCACATAACACTAATTCAAATATTTGAAGACAGCTATGACTTGCCCAGCTACCTTAAGTCTTCTCTACTTCAGGCCAGTATTGGAGTCCCATCCACAGATCAATATAATAACAAACATTGTTACTTACATTTGTTGCAAACACAATTTTCTTCCAACTGATCGTCAGGATTCATGGTTTTAGGTCACTTTGTCATCCTGATCATATTCCTCCAGATATGCTCAAGTTAGTTCCCCACTAGTCAATCAAACTGATTCTTTTGGTGATACCTACTTCAATGGAATGTGAACAGGAATATAGCTAATCCCTCCACTGTGTCTTTTAATATTTAAAAACACCAATGTATACAATGGTTTTATCAGTACCTATGCAACCTCCACATTGTAGGCATCTTCAGTGTCCTCCCATGAGTCTGTAAAATTTTTGTCCATTTCCTCACATAAATTCTACATAGAGGATCTACTCAAGGCTCTTGAAAAAGCCAGAAGTTTTATAAAGCTGAGAGACTTTCAAAAGCCTAAAAAAAGGCAAATCCTAGAAAAGTTTTTATAATTTTCTGTGTAATTTACTGCTAATTCATTTTAGGCAGATCATTTCCATTTCTGAAAGACGTGATTAAGGCACAAAAATAGTAGCTGATTCTCTTCATGCTCAAATTAATTTTTTTTTCTAGTTACGTTAAACATTTTAGACGTTATATTAAAGGTAAATCAATACAGACAATATGGACATTTTGGCAAGGAATAGGAATAAATTTACATATGTATATATATATATACATATATATATTACTAAAGGAGGAAGTACAGCTTTTGCTTCATCATTTTCACCTTTCTTTTAAAACATCAATTTCTGTCTTGTCAGAGAATATTTTTCTATAGTGACTATCAACAGGTTACTTACATTATATCATTTTTAAGTACCTACTTCTCTAGTAATTTGTAGATCAGCGATGTTCATAAACCTTCTTACAAATTACCCACCTTAAGATCTCACTCCAGCTTATCAAAAACAAAAAACCTGGAATGGATGACCTCTCTGTCTCACTGAAAGGCAAGGCTGCAGATTTTGAAAAGACCTCGATATTTAAAAGTGTTTATGGCTTCTAATGGAGGAGAGAAGGCTGCATACATTACTGCAGAAGATTATGGATATAGGATTGAGGCAAGGAATATCAGAGCTGAGTCTAACACTGAATCACTTGGCAACACAGGGCATAAGGGATTTGTGGCCTCCTTCCAAAAGCAAAGCTTTCAGGGAAGCTTTTGGTTCTCGTCAGTTTGGGATGGGATCTTCTCAAGGAATCTTTGGAAAAGAGAATAGCTTGCATTGAGATCCCAGATCACTCCCCCACCCCCCACCATGCACACAAACACACTTTATTGAATGTCCTTGAATAATGACTGAATGACCACTTCTTGAGTATATTGTAGAGAATATTATTTTTCATATCTGGATTGAATTTTAAAAATCACTGATTCTATGATTCTTTAGAATCCCCAAAACACTGACAAAGTCTCCATGGACCC
>CM053624.1:323760849-323778806 GCA_028646595.1 Phalanger gymnotis | reverse complement strand
GTTAGAAGAAAAGAACTAGGGAAACTCAAATGAGCCATTAAGTTTAATTTGTGCAACAGTCATTTATGACAAATGGTCCCATACTAGGATAAGGAACTTTGATGACTGTGGGACTTCTCCTATTACCACTATCACGAAATGGAACTCATAGAAGGCAATATAATCAATATGGTTTTTACTGGACCTGGATAGGGGAAAGCCCAAATCTACAATCAAAAAGACTTGCCTAGTGACCCTAATACATTGCCTAGACTACTGTCTCCATTGTTTTGCAACTCCTTTGGTAAAATGTATAGTCCGTTTAATTGTCCTCTGTATTCAGAGGTAGTTTGGTTCAGGAAACTTTTCTCATAGATGAGATTGTGGATAAAATACAGATATGTGACTATTACTACTTTTCAGTCGAAAAGTCATCACCTAAGAAATAATAATCACCTAAGAAAATCTAAATAATCACCTAAGAAAAAAGCATATCATTAAATGTTATAAGCATCCATTCATCTTTTCATGACACATTTGTATGGCATTTTGCTGCCTATCTCAGGAAGATTTTTGTGTGTTTGTAGCTGTGTGTTTATGTGTGGAAATCTCTTCATCAATTATGAAG
Organism: Phalanger gymnotis; assembly: GCA_028646595.1. NCBI lineage: Eukaryota > Metazoa > Chordata > Mammalia > Diprotodontia > Phalangeridae > Phalanger > Phalanger gymnotis. The sequence continues at coordinate 323,778,199 of CM053624.1, read as the reverse complement.
TGTTATATGAATTAGCTTTACAATTATTAAAATATTTTTCATATTTATTCTCTCATTAGATCCTCACAAATCTATAAATTAGGCAGGCAGGTGGTATGCTTATTTTATAGGTAAGAAAAATGAGGTTTAGTTCACTGACTCATCCAAGGTCAAAAATCTACTAAGTAGCGGAACAGGAATGAAAAGTCATTTTTTTGGCTCCTAGTTCATTGCTCATTTTACTACACCATACAGCCTTCTATTAAACGTCCTTCTTTCATCTCACACCATTTACCCCATGACACAATATTCAGTTACGTTAGTCACTAGAATGTTAAAATTAAGGCATTATCAGAACTACTTAAGTTTACCAGACACCACTCAAGGGTTATGAGGATTCCATGAAGAATACAAGAATATGAAAAAAAAAATGATAGCAAGTTCTGTGTATGGCTAGTAGCAAGATGACTAAACGTATGGATATATAAATAGATTGTTCTAAATACATTTGTAGCATAAGAGTCATTTTGTCACCCACCTCAACCTGGGAGGTCTTATGAGGTTAGAGAGTGATTCTGATAGCCTTCAGTCATGGCACATAGAATACTTTATTATTTTTATCCATTATCCCCTTCAGTTCTACAACCAAGAATGTTATATACATATAATCCCCACATCTTCTTATATTGGTTTCAAATCCTCTGCCTAGAATATGGGACTTATTATCACTGAATATCTATTGACTTTATTTTTATTTCTGAATTTGGGTTTTATATCATGGTCATTTCCCAATATACACCCTTGACCACAAAATATTCCCTTATAATAAAGCAAACCTAATAGACAAAGCATCTGAATCTGATAGCATGTGCACCATTCTGTATGCATAGTACTCTACCTCTGTACCAAGACAAAAGGAGGATATGTTATATCATTTCTTCCATAGGAGAAAGATTGGTCATTGGACTTTATTTATGTTTAAGCATCTTTCTATTTTTTTATACGACTGTAACATTTTATCCACTAAATGCTGGTGTATTGTTTTGCATCATTTCCTAGAAATCTTGCCATATTTCTTGTAATTTCTCAATGTGTCTTTCTACTAGTGCAATGATATCTGTAAATTTGTACTTATCACTGAACATTAGAAAAGTTCTACACTAATTACTACATAAACAAAGAAGGTTAAGATATGCTCTAAAAATGCTTAATATCAACTTGAGTAGATAAGGTAGGAACCTGTGAAAATAATAGAACAGTAAAAAATTCAGAATATATACCAAATTAGATGAGAAGCAAAGAATACTGGAGCTCTTTTGGAGGAGTGATTATATTAGGCTGAGATTGTCAGAAGAGGTGGAAGTGAGATGAGTGTTTGTTTAACAGACAGGATTTAAATAATTGGAAAGGAAGAAAGAGAGAATCCCAGGCTAGGGATATGGGATGAGCAGATGCTCTTATGTAGGGATATATGAGAAAATGACAGAATGAAAGCACTTCTAGGACTCTTAGAGATTATCTTGTCTAGTATACAAATTTTTAGATAAGCAAAATAGAGTGGTTAAGTACTTTGACTGAAGTCTCACAGCTAGAGCCAGCTAGGTGTCACCATGGATAGAACCCTCATCCTAGAATCAGAAAGAACAATTTAAGTTCAGCCTCAGGTACTTTGTAGCTACATAAACTTGGGAAAGTCATTTAACTTGTTTGTCTCACTTTCCTTAACTGTAAAAAGGTTATAATAACAGTACCTACAATCCAGAGTTGTTATGGGGATCAAATGGGATAATATTTATAAAGCACTAAGCACACTATCTGGAACTTGGCACAGTATCTGGCAGGGAAAACTAGGTGGCACACTAGATAAAAGTGCCAGGCCTGGTGTTAGGAAGACTCATCTTCCTGAGTTCAAATCTGGCCTTAGACATTTACTAGTTGTGTGACCCTGGGCAAGTCACTGTTTGCCTCAGTTTCCTCATCTGTAAAATGAGATGGAGAAGGAAATAGCAAACCACTTCGGTATCTTTGCCAAGAACACCCCAAATGGGTCCATGAGAAATCGGACAAGACTGAAAAACAAGTAAACGACTTAACAACACAGTATCTGGCAAATTGAAAAACAGGAAAGGAAATAATTTGTCCTGTGACAATTATGGGAAGGTGTGGGGGCGGGGGGGAGGGGATGTCTCTATCTTAGTCATTGCTGCAAAATTCTTGTCAGAGTCCTCTTTAATAGGCTGATCCCTTATCTAGAAGATGGTCGTCTGCCTGAGGGTCAGTATGACTTCAGAAAGAGCCCAGGAAATATCAATATGGTGTTTGCTGCGTTAAAACTCCAGGAGAAATGTCAGGAGCAGAACAGAGGTCTCTACACGACGTCCATGGACGTGACCAAGGCTTTTGACATCGTCATTCCTGAGAAATTGTGGAAGAGCATAGCAACATTTCATTGCTTGGAGCCACTTATTTGATTCCACTTCCATGACAGGTTCAGTATAACAGATGATGTTTTCACACTTTCCAGTCACCAGTGGAATGAAGCAGGGCTGTGTGCTTGCTCTCATGCTTTTTAGCATGATGTTTCGGTGATGTTTTCAAAAAGGATAAAAAAAGCATCAAGGCCAGCTACTGCATTAATGTAAATTATTTAACTTGAAAAGGCTACAAGCCAAGACTAAAGTAAAGGGAGAGTTGGTGTGCAACTTTTTGTTTGCAGATGATTGTGTACCCAGTGCAGCTTCTGAGGCTGAGATGAAATAAATATAGATTGATTCTCTGCCGTTTATACTAATTTTGGCCTGACAGTACCACTCCACCAAAAACAAAAAAAAAAAGACGTTCTCCATCAGCCAGCAAAACACCACTTGAAACTATCAGTTAGAACAAATGGAGAAATTTTGGATGCTGTGGATAAGTTCACTTAACCTTGGTAGTATACTTTCTGGGGATGTACACAAAGATGATGAGACTGATTTATGCATTGCCAGAAGTAGCTCAGTGGTTGGGAGGCCCTGAATATGGGAAAGAAGAGGAATTAGACTGCCCGCCAAACTGAAGGTCTCTAGAACTGTTGTATTGACCTCGTTGTATGCCTGTGAAATCTGGATAATGTAACAACAACGTGCCAGGACACTGAATGGCTTCCATTTCAATTGCCTTAGGAAGATTCTGAAGATCACCTGGCAAGATAAGGTACTAGAAAATAAGGTCCTTTCTTGAGATGAACTGCCAAGGATTCAAACTTTACCAAAAAGACTGCAACCCCAATGGGCTGGTGTTTCAACAATCTGGAAAGCAGCTGTTGTGGGGGTGAAAGAACAACACAAGCCCAACAAGAATGCTACCAGCACTCTGCAAAAGCACAGGTTCATTTGATCTGCTTTAGTAAGGAAAGCAATGTTAAAGGTTGATAAGCTTACTTTAATTCAGCATACAAATATCACTCACTTAGTTCAGGGGGAAAAATCAGCACCCTGAACTTTAGAGCCAAATACAAAGTACAAACATCAACAGAAAATACTCGTCTGATTCAAATCCCAATACATAGTTACCAGAGTTTAACAAGGTCTATGCATCCAGGTTACAACCTGGAGGGCTCTTAGCTACAGCTGCCCGGAGTCAGCACATGCCACCAAGACTGAGAGCCCTGCACAAATGGCTCTGTCTTTTCTTATAGCATTTCAGACATCATCAAATGTCATCTGAATGACCAGAACTTAGGTTCCTGTGATTGGCTCTTGAGTTAGCACCTCCCCTTAGTACCTGGGAACTTCACACCCACATAGGCTTATCACCTAATAGGGGTTTGGGGCAAACTTAGGAGCAAAGATCTACTCAGTCCTCCCTTAGCCCCACCTTGGGCCCCACCTTAGTTACCAATCCACACCCAGGTAGGTTTAGCACCTAATAGGGGTTTGGGCCTGGGGCTTAGCACCTAGTAAGATTCAGTAAAATAAACTGAATTACTCAAAGGAAACAAAAACCAAACTCTTCAAGGGCACTTGGTTGAATTGAGTGCTAAGAGCCATTTTGCTTACCAACACAGCTGGCCACATTGTTCTTATGCCAAAGGTATGTTTTCTTAAAAGACTATTTTATACAGACTATACAAGGTAGGTGCTCACACAGAAGACAGAAGAGGCTATGCAAGGATACTCTTAATGTCTCTCTGAAGAACTTTGGAATTGATTGTGAGACCTAGGAGACACTGGCACAGGACCACTCAGCATCGAAGAAGGCGGCACTGTGCTCTATGAGCAAAGCAGAATTGTAGAAGTTCAAAAGAAACATGAGATATGCAGAGATATCTCCACTCCAAATGTTCTTCTGGACTATTTGTGCCTAACCTGTGGTAAAGCCTTCTGAACTCTTGTTGGTATGATCAAACAAAGTTAGACATACCATACCTTAACTCTGACGTAGTGATGTCATTTTGATCCTTTTAGAGCATGAAGGACAACAACCAACCAACTAGTTGTGTGACCCTGGCAAGTCACTTAACCCCATTTACCTCAGTTTCCTCATCTGTAAGATGAGCTTGAGAAGGAGATGGCAAACCAATCCAGTATCTTTACCAAGAAAACCTCAAATGGGGTCACAAAGAATCAGACATGACTGAATTACTGAATAACATAGCATCTGGTAAATAATAGGTGCTACATGAATGTTCATCCTCACCAGTAAGTGACGGGATCTGGGATTCAGACCCATTTCATCTGACACCAAATTTAGTCTTCTTTCCAATGTATCATAATGTGTCTTTCATCAGCTTTAAAGGGAGATTCGAATTAATTGCAAATGCTAGTGTAATTTAGAATCAGATTTATTAATAACATCTTAATTATATTTATGTAATTGTCAGGAGAGTTCTTCAGATCAGTATAATGTCCACATATTTTTCTGAGGATTCTGAATAATAGCCACAATCAGGTAGCTTTTATATGTTTTCAAGAATTGCAGAAGGCATCTATTTCAAGTGTAACACATAAATATAAACCATTATAGGTCAGAGCAGCATTGTTACCACAAAGAGATATATTTTAAGATTTTTTGTTTTTTCTGTTACCTGTATGGGAACAATTAACCATGTCCTGGCAAATGTTTATCAGCCAGACCTTTATAGACATATGTGCACAGACACATATACACATACATACATATGTACACACATGTGTGTATATATGTATATGCTTATGTATGTTTTATATATAAACATATATACATGTATTATACATATATACATATATATGAGACACAATTTTAAGCTTAATTTGCCTTATTAACATATTCTCCATCTTTTCTTTGATCTGGACAGTGAATGATACAATAAATCAAGTACTAATTTGCAAAGTTTGCCAACTTCTCATAATCTAATGCTCACATTGAGAATTTAACAATTGTCTCTGTGTACCATTGGAGTACATAGCACATAACCTCAAGACTAATGAGGTTTGTACCTTAACATTCACAAATTTATAAACAAATATCTTTAGTTGTGTTATATTTTCTGACCACTTCTAGGTTCCTGTTTACAAATTCTTTCTTTCTCTTTCTACTAGCATGTACACTATGAAACTTGATTACAGTTTGATGTCTAAATTTTATCTTCTACAATAGGCATTTAATATATTCTTTAAAAGTTGAATTGAAAATCTTAGGTGCATAGATTGTGAATTGTAAGGTATCTTAAAGGTCATTTAGTCATGGGATCATAGATGTAGAGATAGAAGGAATCTTACGAGCCCTTTCATCCAAACTTCTTAATTTAGCATATGACTAAATCCCAAAGGGATTGATTGAATGTTTTACCCGAGGTCACCTAGGTAGTTATTGCCAGAGTTTGGATTTGAACCCAGGTCCTCTGACTCTTAACTTCAACATACTTTCTATTGTACTGTACTGTCTCTAAAATAGCGAAGAAGTCAGTAGAAGCCCTTTGATATGTAGGGCCTTGAAAATCTTACAAAGCTTTGTTTTCATTCTGTAAGGATTTTAGCAGGGGATCAATATGCATACAATGCTAGCCTGTATCAGATTGCTTGCAGTGATGGGGTGGCAAAGGGGAATGGAGGAAGGGAGAAAAAATTTGGAATTCAAAATCTTACAAAATTGAATGTCAAAAACTAATACATATGTGTACATATATACACACATGTATGTATGTATGATATGAGCAAAAAATGTAGGAAGAGATTTGAAAAAAATTATGCAAGCAAAAAAGCCCATCTCCATCTGAAGTGAGTTCCTATTCATAAAATCACTCTCATGCCTCTCTTTTAAAACCTCATAAACCCCAAATCTATTGAAGCAGCATTGTAGCAATGAGTATAGCTTCTGCTGCCAGGAGCAATGGAGAAGAAGCTGATTTTTAAAGCTAGCTCAAGACATTTTCTGAACTGTCTGGCGGAGAATGCCACAGATTACTACAGGTCTTTTACAATCCCTCAGCGTATGTTGCAAATGAACTGATGTAATCTGTAAAAGTGTATGTTATCATGGGAGGGTTAAGGCAGCTGTTTTTATCAGAACTGTAATCCACTGCCTGAAACATATACAACTTCTGATAACTCATATCGACATGAATGTGTGGACTGGAGTTTGGCGTATTTTTCATTTGTCACTTTTATACTCCAAAACAGAATGAAAGCAAGATGGTTAAATTGGTTAAGGGAAAAAATGATTCTAATCCTACTTGAATCACTACTTCTCTATTTATTACAAACTTAGAAAAAGAAAGTGCATTAAAAAAGGTAAGAAAGTATAAGAAAGAAAAGTGTAAGTGCAAGCACAGAAAGTATAAATAAAGCATATTTATTGGTCTTCAGTTTCAGTATTGGAAATAGAATAAAAAGATGTGCAGAATGGTGGACAGAGACTTTTTAATTTTTTATCACTTCTCTTGAAAGAATTAATAATAGAGTAGATATTAAAAGTCACAATAAAAACATAGAGAACCACGTGAGGTACCTTTCACAACTATAACTAGAAGAGAATTCTTAAACTAATAAAGAATAGAAGTTATCACAGTAGAAAAAGCCGGTAATTTTTATTAAATTAAATTGAAAAACTTTTACATAAACTAAATCAATATAATTAAGACATGAGTAGGAAAAGCTAATTGGAGGGGGAGAAATCTTTGTTGTTGTTGCGTTGTGTCTGACTCTCCATGAACCCAGTTTTGGGGTTGTACTGCCAAAAATACTGAAATCGTTTTCCATTTCCTTCTTCAGTTCATTTTATAGATGAGGAACTGAGGCAAACAGGGTTAAGCGACTTGCCCAGGGACACACAGCTGGTAAGTGTCTGAGGCTAGATTTGAACTCGTGAAGATGTCTTCCAGATTCTAAGCCCAATACCATGTGCCAACTAGCTGGTCCCAAGACAATCTTAGTACCATATATATCTAATAAGGCAATGATATCCAAGAAATATAGGAAGCTAGCATAAATACATGGGCAAATTCATTTCCCCAGTAGACTAATGGTCAAAAGATAAAGAATTTTGAGTTCTAAAAACAGGAATTGCAAAGCATTATCAGTCATATAAAAATTTTCTAAATCATTAATAATAAAAGAAATGCAAACCAAAGCAATTTAGCTTTCATCTCATAGCCAATGAATAAATCTCTATAAAGCGCCTACTATGTACAGGTATATTCAGCAAATGGTAAAGATAACAATAGATGAGATGAGTCAGCTTTGAAATAGTTTTGGAGAAAGAGGCACAGTGATGTACAGTTAGGGGAGCTATGAAACATTTTGGAAAGCAATTTGGAATCATGCTAACATCATCACTAAAATACCCAAGCCATGTGACCTAGAGAGCTTGCTGGTAGGCATATAGCCTGACAAAGGTTACCAATTTGTAAAGTTCAACTGATAACAAAATATTTATAGTTATGCTATTTGTAGTAGTGTGTAACTAGAAACAAAGTAGGTGTTCATCTCTTAGGGAATGGCTAATTAATTGTGGTAGAGTCATTTCTTCAATAATGGACATACACACTCCTAAAAAATCATTGCTTTGTGGAACATTGCACCACAAGAACTACAGAGCTTATGGGGAAAATGGGGTTAGAAGCACAACATTCAAAAACCCTCTGAGTGAAAAATATTAATATATGTTAAATGTTTAAGGAACATACAAATACTTTGATAAATATTGGTTCTTACCATGACCTTGGGCTACCGTTCAACCTGTGCCCCAGTTTCCATGGGTCCTAGACTGGCAAAGTTGATGGCAACTAGATGAGAAGAGAGGCTAAGGCTATTCCTACGTTGTTTGTCCTTCATTTTCAAAGAGGATCAATGATCACAGGATGATGTCTTGACTTGTGCATGAATTGGATTTAAGTGAGACAGAGTCGTGCAGTCATCAGTCTCACTTTCTTCCAGAGTCATTGAAATCCAATGGTAAGACAAAAGTCAAGGTGATTGGAGATGATCTGAGATATAGTGGATGACCTTGGCATCTTAGATGTCTAACAAACCTCTAAGTGTTCCATGGTGCCTGCTTCAGCCACCTTCATGGCCTTTGGAACAAATTATTGTCTTATACCCATTCCAACTGCGGGAAGTCTTCACATGCTTGGAGTAGACCCCCCCCCCATTCACTAATGGTTTGAGATGTGCTGGTTACCCTCAACCTGGTTTAGCCCATCTACTGAGATGGTTTTACCAGGGTGTGGCTGTTGGGCATACTACAGCTTCTTGGAGCCACAGGAGAGAGTTGGATTAAAGGTGGACACCAAAGGTGGGTGAGTAGCCCTGAAAATGGCTCAGTAAGCCATTATACCAGAGGTTCCAGACTTCTCTTAACACCCCATACATCTCCAAATGAAGGTTGGTAGGGGAAGAGGGTAGAAAATGTTGTTGGGGACCAGCCTTCCACCACCTATAGCTACTACTGCACCAGAAGATATATGGTACAGTTTTCTTCATTCTCTCTGTGTATTAGCAAACTCCAAATTCAGGTGATACTTTAATTATTTACTAATATATCAATTGATTTAGAACAAATTCACATTTTCCAGACAAACATTAAAGCAGAACTGACACTACATGATGAATAGGAAGGATTCCAATAAGCAACAGAAGACTTGTATGAATCATATAAATTATAAATAAATCATTTATATTTTCTTCCTAATTGTATTTATTTCTTTCTCCATTGGTTCCTATAAGCTTTCTTATATGTTATAAGTGTAATAAAAGTTGAGCAGGTAGAACTAGAAAAGTAACATTGACAATGAGTTCAAAATACTTTGACAGAGGAAGAATAACAACTAAATCAAAATGGAATGATATGACATAATATCTTTAGCCTTAAAAAATGACAATGTGCTTCATTCTCTTATTTGCAGGGGAGTGTGTGTGTGTGTGTGTGTGTGCATGTGTGTGTATGAAACATTGTGCACAAGGTCACACTTGAAATGAACTGGTTATTCTTACTGAAATTTTTTCCTTGTTTTTTTTTATTCTTTGTTATAAAGGATAACTTTCTGGGGTAGATAGAGATGGGAGAGATATTGAGAAATGAAGGTAATGTAAAAAAAGATAAATAAAATATTTTAATAGTGCAAATCCAAGCATCTGGGCAAGATTTGGAGTGATAAGGGTACAGTGACCATATATGTCAGGGAGAATCATACAACTATTAGAATACTTGTAAGAGTCAGGAGAAAATTGGGTTCAAATTCCTCCTCCAATCTCAAGTCATTTAATTTCTTTGTAACTCAGGAAACTTCCTGAGACTTATCTATTAAGTCTAGAACTTTTAAAAGTATTTTTAGCTCTTTTCAAGTTTTAAAGCTCTAAATCAGTCTGCAAATATTCATAAAATGTCAACTGTGATTATAATTTCCATGCCCTATAATCATTTTCACACAATTCTACCTATGTCTACACCAGTTTCCCTACTTACTTTTAGCCACAAACAAGGACATAGTCTTGGAAAGCTATAATATTTTTTACCTCCTACACACTTTCACATACAACCTTCTACTATATTTATTTATATGCATGCTTGATCTTCTAGCGATTATGACCTCTTACAGAATAGGAACCATGTGTTATTTATGGCTGTGCTCCTTTTATGCCAACTACATTGCTTTGCATATAGTAGATTTCCTAAAATGTTAAACAAAATTTAATTGAATTAAGGATCCCACACAGTCTTTTAAAAATATTTTTGAAGCTCTTCAGATACCACTTTTATTTCCCAGTGACTCTCCCTATCCTACAGTAGAACCCTTCCTTGTAATAAATAAATCTAGTTAAACAAAACAAATCAATATATTGGCCATGTCTAAAAATGCATGCATCATTCCATATCTATAGTCTATCACTTCTATGCTCTTAGCTGGGAGGCATGGTTCAGTATGTCTTCTGTAGCTATGGGTCACTAAATTGATCAGATGTCTGAAATCTGTGAATTTTGTTTAACTTAATTATTATAATCATCATATACATTGTTTTCCTACTTCTGCATACTTCTTTCTGCATCAATTCATTCTTGTCTTCTTGAGTGCTTCTGAATTTAACTGTCATTTCTTGTTGTACAATATCTCATTTTATTCAAACCACAATTTGTTTTGGCATTACCAAATGGGCACATATTTGCTTTATAGGTTTCTTTTTTTGCTTCAACAGGTACACCCTCCGTGTATCTCTCTTTCTCTCTCTCTCTCTTTCTCTCTCTCTCTCTCTCTCTCTCTCTCTCTCTCACACACACACACACACACATATATATATATGTATATATATGTGTATGTGTGTACCTATATTAAATATGTGAAATCTTTTCTTCTGTCTTTGACCTTATTTGGGGCATATACCTAGTGCTTTCACTGGGTCAAAGTGAATGCTGAGTTTAGTGACATTTTAGTATAGTTCCAGATGGTCGAACCAATTCATAAAGCTCTACCAATCAGTATATCTATTTTCCATATATTCCCTCAAATGAATTCGGTTACTGTTTTGTCTAGTTCTATAAAAGGACTGGTTAATAGTTTGTTTAGTATGAAACTGTCTCTAGATTAAGTATTATGCTAGTTCACTAGAAATAAAAAGACAAAATAATGAAACAAGTCCTATTCTCAAGGAACTTATAATCCTTCAGTGGAGATAGCATTCATATATGTATGTGTGTGCATATATATGCAAATGCATACATGTGTATATATGCATATATATGTATATATATATATATACGTATGTGTGTGTACACAGAAAAAGTTCATGCAGGATAAATACAAAGTAGTTTAGTACAAACTAATTCGGTGATCCTTGGCAATTGGGTGGTTTGGGACAGGTGTCGTTCAGAAGACAGCGCTTGAGCAGACTCAAAGGAAAAGAGGAGTTCTATGAAGCAGAAATGAACAGGGTAATGATTTTCCCTATCTCAAGCCTTTTACTGAATTTTGCATCTCTTCTAGGCACTAAATAAATGCTTATTTGTATTAGTATAGTGACTGGCACATAGTAGGGTCTTAATACATGTTGATTGATTTTGATTATTTATGTCCCAGTATAATTTCTCTAAAGAGAATATGAGTTCCTTGAAGGTAGATGATGGCTCTTTTCTTTCTACTGGAGTATCTACCTGTAATGTTAAGCAGGGTGGGACTTTTTTTTTTTTTTACTGTTTCCTCTTTTGGAATGCTAAGGCAATCAAGTGCCTTTGATGAGTCTTGCCTTTGTTTGAACTGGACAGGTAAAGTGGGACCTTTTCTTGTCTTTTGTTTTGGAGTGCTTCTCAGCACTGAGGTAATCAAATGTAATGGCAAGCAAAGTGGGACCTTTTGTTGTCTTTTGCTTTGGACTGCTTCTCAGCACTGAGGCAATGGGATGCCTTTGAGTCTTGCCTTTGTTTGAATCAAGAGTCATTGATTGGAAACAATGTATGTGGTGCTAGTGATTAAAGATCTTTCCCACACCCTTTTGCTCAGCAGGCATTGAGCCCTCAGGGCCCTGAACAGGGTATATATGATCTGAGGTTGGCGGTTTGTTTTGGGAGCGCACTCATGGAAGACTGTTGGTGATTTGGCCAGATGAGAATCTAGGTAGCCATGGGAGCCCCCCAGGCTTTTAAAACCCAGCTGTTGGTGGCTCTCTCTCTGGCAGCTATGTATTTAATGTGTATTGTCAGACAGAGAGAAGCTTGTCTGTTGATTTCTGTTAGTTTGCTCTGTTTATAGTTCCTGCTTGTAATTTCTGTTTGTATTTGCTCTGAAGTACAAGGTGCTGACTTTTTCCCCTGATCTAAGTGAATGATAATATGTATGTTTAATTAAAGTGAGATTGTTAACCCCTTTAAGTTACTTTCCTTAGAAAAGTAGATCAAAGAACTTGTGCTAGCAGCCCTCCTGTGTGCTCTTGTTATTTGTCTTCTTGTTGGTCTTTCACCTTCACAGCATTTGCTAGCAACACTGTTGTTACAAAATTGCATAGTCGGCAGGATCTGCAAACTAAAAGGAAAGTATTGGGTTTTGGGAGCCTGGGATAGTGGTTGTATGTTTCCCAGTTATTGGGTTGCTCTTTATACTTGTGGTTGCCACGGTCCTGTGTAGCCCCAGGAGCAGCAGCAGCCTAAAGGAAAACAGGCAAGTAGCAGTGACTGAGAAGCACTCCAAAACAAAAGACAACAAAAGGCCCCACTTCGCTTGCCATTACATTTGAAAGGCAAGATTCATCAAAGATACTTGATTCCTCAGTGCTGAGAAGCACTTCAAAACAAAAGACAAGAAAAGGTCCCACTTCACCTGTCCAGTTCAAACAAAGGCAAGACTCGTTAAAGGCACTTGACTGCCTTAGCATTCCAAAAGAGAAAAACAGTAAAAAAAGTCCCACCCTGCTTAATATTACACTACCACATAATAATTACGTTAGCAAGTATTTTAAGTGTCAATATGAAATTACAGTAAATTAGGGATAAAAGGGGTCATAGAGCTTTGATTTTTCAATACCCATCATTTTACAGAGGAGAAAAATGAAAATTGCCTAAGTATGTGCCTAAAGTTTATTTTTCAGTGGATTAGTGGTAAAGCTGGGAATAGAAAATAGATTCATGTTATATTGGAGATATAAGGTATGCCAAAGGTCATCTAAACCAACCCAACATAGCCCTAAATGTCCAAAGGTCCTTTTGATCTATTATGTGGAGACTAAGGGAATGATCTCCAGAAGAATTGGGCTACAGAGAGGATCATGTTCATGTAGAGGCCGGACTATATGACCTTGAAGGTCTTTTTAAACCTTCATGTTCCATGATTATGTCTTTCTCCATGTCATCTATATGAGCAAAGCAAGCACCCACACCAACCAAATGGCTAGTTCATAAACTGATGACATCTTCCTCTAAAAAAATGCAATAATAAAACCTGAATTCTAGTAATGTTTAAATAGAACCAGATCATCAAGACAATGGATTCTTCTGGATTAAGACAGAGGTTAGATGGGACCTAGTAGATTAGACAGTGAATTCAGAAAAATCAATGCCTGACAAAGTTAAGGGTCCTAAGCTTTTCATTGTAGTAAGAACTGCTCATTTCCATAGGTTATTTTAGAATAATCCAGGGGTGAAATCTAAAGTGGTTTTGGTATCACTTATCACACTTCAGTGAGCTTCTCTCTTAAGGCTATTGCTACCAGGAGTCTTTATGGATGCAAACACAAAATAATCTTTTACTCAGCAACATGGTCATTCTAAGACTTTTAAGAATTCCAACGAATCAATTTATGCTTACATAAAGGCAAAACCATCCCTAATGTCCAGACCGAGTTTCTCTTTCCTGCTCAGAGGTAGAATAGAAATGATTGTGTTCTCCTCTCCACTATTTTCCAATATTTCACCATTGTCAGGGGACAATATTAGGAGAAAAAAGTGGTTGAACCCTTATTATGTTCCTAAATTTGTGCCAGTTATTGTTGGGAATACAAAAATAATAATAGTAAATTCATAATCTCTGCCCTTAGAGAGTTTACAATCTGGCATTAGTGGTGAGAAATACAAAGAAATATAATACCAGGTCAATTTTGAAAGCACGATAATAGCTTTGCCAACTGCTCTGGAGGTCAGAGAAGGGAGAAACCAATTCTTGATGAGAAGATCAAGGAAAAACTTTAAAGAGAGGTGACATTCAAGCTAGAAATAGAAGTCCAGGTAAGGATTAAATAGACAGTCCTGGAAGAGAACTTTGTAGATAGAAGCAAAATCATGAAGACCGGATACCTATATGTGTCCAAGGAATGACAAGTATTCTAATTTTACTGAAGCTGAGAGTGTATGTGTGGTACAGTAATGATAGATGAAGTTGGAAAGATAGGGTGGCTCTAGATTGTGGAGGGCATTAAATTATAAGGAAAGAGTTGGGACCTTATTTAGTTCCACTGGGGTGCTTTTAGAGGTTCCTAATCAATGGGTGAGATGACTTACCTGTGTTTTAAGAAGATTGACCTGACAGCATTGTGAAAAATAGATTACAGAAAGGAAAGGCAAGAGACAGAAAGCTAACTAGGATAAGAGATAAGGACTAGAACTAAGATACTGCTGCAGAGAAATTCAATTTCAGAAACTTTTCTTTGAAAATTATAGTTGTGCAGAATTGTATAGATTACTGAAAAGTTAGGTAACTTACACTGGGGCACATAAATAGTGTCAGAGGTAGGACTTTCAAAAGCCAGGGCACTCTAGGGCACTCTCTACATTCTCACCCTTACTTTCATAGATTAGAAGGCTTATAATTATATTAGGAAGGGGAAATGGAGGCCTTTAGTAGGATGGTAGTAATTTGAAATATAAAAAATGAGATGGATGTAAGAAATATTGCAAAGATTTTTATGAAATACTGAGTGGTGTGATTGAGAGGGATAGACAGGAATAAAAGAGGATCGAAGTTTTGAGTTTGGTCAATAGAAGACATGGAAAGAATTACAATTATATGTAGTATTACTTTATTAAGCACATATATTTAAACAGATCATAAGGATTGAATGGAGGCTCATAAACAGGCCTACCACACTTTAATTTTTATGCTGTTTTCTTTCTTTTTTAAATTTCTTTTTTTTAGTTTAAAGTACTCAGTTCCATAAATTTTTGAGTTCCAAATTTTCTCCCTCTCCTTTTCTTCCCCCCCCCCAAGATGGCATATAATCCGATATAGGTTCTACATACACCTTCACATTAAACTTATTTTCATAGTAGACAAGTTGTAAAGAAGAATTATAACCAATGGAATGAACCCTAAGAAAGAAGAAACAAAACTAAAAAAGACAAAAAAGAGAGCAAATAGTTTGCCTCTATCTGCATTCAGCCTCCATAATTCTTTCTCTGCATGTGGATAGCTTTTTCCATTATGTGTCTTTTGGAGCTGTCTTAGAACCTTGTATCGCTGAGAAGAGCCAAGTCTATCAGTTAGTCATCACAGATACCATGTATCTGTAATCTTGTATAATGTTCTGCTGGTTCTGCTCCCCTCACTCAGCATCAGATCACGTAAGTCTTTCCAGATTATTATGAAGTCCATCTGCTTCTCATTTCTTATAGCACAGTAATATTCCATTACATTCATTTACCACAACTTGTTTAGCCATTCCCCAATTGATGGGAATCCCCTTGATTTCCAATTCTTTGCCACCACAAAAGAGCTGCTAGAAATATTTTTGTATATACAGGTCCCTTTCCCACTTGTATGATCTCTTTGGCATACAACCCTAGAAGTGGTATTGCTACATCAAAGAGTATGCAGATTTTTATAGCCCTTTGGGCATAGTTCCAAATTGCTCTCCAGAATGGCTGGATTAGTTCATAACTCTATATGCTGTTTTCTTGTTCATAAATTTAATCTTTCTTAAATAATAGTGACTTGATTCTGCCCATCACTTAATGGGGCCATAGCTAGTGAGTTAGACAATGAGAAAGTTAGTAGATCAGTGTTCAGCATTTTTTTGTGGCACTCAGTTTTGGGTAGGTGGAGTAGGCAGCCTTCTGTGTAGGCATGCTTTCAAAGGTGCTGAGATAATGCTCTGATCCATTAATGCAAAGATCTTGCAAATATACTAAAAGAAGACCAGAGTATACAACTAGGAGCAATAGAAGTCACATGGAGATAGGTTGTGTTGCATAGAATGGAAACATTCATTTTACAATGAAATACCAAGCTTAGAATGTGCCATGAAAGGGGAAGGAATGTTATTTAATTGACAGGATGGTTAAAATAACTATCAGATCTTCTCCAAAGATAAGGTTTGGATATACTTAGAAGAGAAGAAAATGAGTGTCTAAAGAAAGCAGAAGGAGCATAATGGTAATTATGGGAGGACAATCTCTGCTTTAGCAGGGCAGATATAAATAACTCAGTTATTACCTAGTTAGTGAGGATAATTAATTAAAATCAAAAACCCTGAAGTAGTGGGTGGGTTTACTCCCACTGGCTGCCCTATTCCCAAATAAGCAAAAGTCTTCTACTCCCCCACCTATATATCACAGAATGACTTTCCTATATCTTTGATACTTCTGTATCTCCCACAAAGAGACAAAAAGATATAAGAAATAAAAATGGTTTGGGCTGAGAACTTAAAGAGAAACTGCATGAAATTCAGTAAAACACCGTGTCATATATATTTTCCTGTTATTTCCCTCCTTTTGAAGATGTTTTCTCTCTTATGAGGTCTTTAGGTCTTGATTTTTAACATCCATGTCATTGATTTTCTGACCATAGATTTCCACCAGCATGGTGGAAAGAATATTGAATTGGAAGTAAAAGGAACTAGATTGAAATAATACATTTTCCATTTATCACAAGAAAAAAAAGATAGGAAGGAAAGAAAGAAAGGAAGCAAAAGAAAAAAAGAAAGAAAGAAAAAGAAAGAAAGCTGAGGCTTTTGGTTTACCAATGTACCATTATGGAATGAAGATGACCCTGGGTTCTGGATGACCTTACCATTCTAGTCTGGCAAAGCCTACTATTCGGAAAACTTTCATGGATAATACAGTTCAAAACAAAAGTATCTAAGCCTGCTTTTCCAAGACCAAACCAGCAAGTACAGCCAGATCCATGGGATACTGGATACTAGATGATAAAATATTTGACTGTGGCAACCAAAAAAAAAAAAAGAAAAGAAAAACACAAGGTGATCTGCTTTCAGAGAGATCTCAGTAGCTGGAGAATGAAAGAGGAAAGTGTTCAAAGGGTGCTGAATATTGTATAGTTTCTAAAAATAGAAATGTTTATAGGCTCTCTAGAAATATTAACAATCATCATTCTATAATTATTTAATAGTTGAAATAATATTTAAGATTAGCATTTGTAGAATACTTTCATTTTTATGGTATTCTTTATTTTAATTTTTTAATTATTTAATATGTTTAGTTT
>CM053624.1:323729421-323760349 GCA_028646595.1 Phalanger gymnotis | reverse complement strand
CCCACCAGGTGGGCCTGGGGCCCGAAGTAATTGGAGCTATAGTTCTGTAGGTGCCCCACCTCCTCTTCCCCTGGGGCAGTGGCTGAACCGCAAACTCCTTCCCTCTGTCACGACAGTTTTTCCCACTAACCTTCTCTGTTGTCTTTGGTGTTTGTGGTTTGAGAAGTCTGGTAACTGCCATAGCTCACTGATTCAGGGCACTAGGGCCTGTTTCGCCTGGCTCCTGGTCTGGTTGGTCCTGCTGCCACCCATGCTGAGCTCTGCTCCCCACTCTGTGCGCAATAGACCTCATCCAGCAACCATCCAGGCTGTCCTGGGCTGGATCCCTGCTTTCCTCTGCTATTTTGTGGTTCTGCAGTTCTAGAATTTGTTCAGAGTCATTTTTATAGGTTTTTGGAGGGACCTGGCAGGGAGCTCACGCAAGTCCCTGCTTTCTAGCTGCCATCTTGGCTCTGCCCCCAGAACTCCTCGAAACAGCATACTTTCAACCATCACAAATTGCTTCTCGACAAACACACATGCGGACAGACATACATACACACGAACACACTTTATTTTTTTAATACTAATATTTTTCAAGTGACATTTTGTGACTGAATCATGAAACACAAGAAAATGACAGATTCAAAATTGAGACAATCAAAGAACAATAGAGAGGCATGTGGTAGGTACAATACAATGAAATTCATTGCCAGTAAAAGTGTACATATGAGAAATATAACAAAATACATCATTTAGGGAAAGCATGATTATAAAAGGAGATGGATAGGTCATGTACCCATAGCAAGAAAAACAAATGAACAAAACATTTGCTACCATGGAGCCCTCGGAATGCTGGAATGCTGAAGGGCCTAAGGGCCTTTCATGCTTCTAGCAGATTGGGTAGATATTCACTGGAGGACTAGTAAGTGGACTTAAATAAAAATCACAAAGGATAAGGACTTAGAAGCAAGTCTAATTTTTATGAGAGTTATGTCACAGAAGTACTTAATTATCAGCTTTCCTAATGTAAATTGTCATTGACTTATTTTGCTTTTAGGTCTGTGGCAATTCCTTTCAGAATCTTGTTTGCCTCCTATGGTTAATTGATCTCAAGGAATACTCTATTTGAGTGTTCCACAATAGCGATACTCCTTAGATAATGAGGGAGCTTCTTCACTAGCAGTTTGCTACAATCACAAAATCTCTGGTCTGATAAAAAGAAAACAAAACAGTTCTTCTACCTAAAATGTCCGTTATTCTGTCTATTTTGAGCTGTGGGCTCAAGAATAGTATTGTCAAAGCAGAGATTTAACTGAATGTTATTTAAAAAACCAGTGAAATATCTAGCCTCACAATATCACTTAACTTCTTTCTTCCATGCTTAATAATTGATATAGTAGTTGGTTAATGCAGGCCAACAAGAAAGGAGCTTAAATTGCAGTTGAATTATACTCCATATCCATATTTTCCCACTACAGACAATTTATGGAAGACATGGAGGAAGATGAGAAGGCCCTTGAATGAATAATTTCCTTTCCTTTTAGTATAATAAATTGCTCAGTGATTTGGCACCGGGAGCAACCTCAGATAGCATCTGATCAAGCCCCTAATTTTATAGATGTGGAAATGGAGACTTAGGGAAATGACTTGTATAAGGCCACACAGGTTTAAGTATCTAGAGATGAGGTTTAAAATGACCAGCAGTTTTATCCCAATTCATTGGACAGGCACCCCAGTACTGTTCAATTCCAAACTAGGGAAGGAATTAGTACAAAATTCCAGAGAGTGGAGTCCATATCCTAAATCTTTCCTAAAAGTATCTCCTATTACCTTCAATGGGCTAACTTCGTCAATGATTTGAACAAACTCAAACTACACAATAAGCACTTTCCTCTTCCATGAGCTCTTCAATACCCCAATCGATTACTAAAGGAAACAATAAGTACTATGATAGGTTCTTTGGATCCAAGTGTCCAAAATCAGGGTCTGCTTGCATATGCCTCATGTGGGCCTCACCCAGATTATTAATTTTTTTTTTAAAATTTGCATTTCCATACAATAAACTTTTTTCCCCAAATAGAAATGAATTTTCTTTCTTGTGTTCATCTTTTTTAATGGATTGGCACTGGGACTTAACCATCCCTAGATATATTTGAAAGCTACTCACTCTTTGCATAAATCTTATCTTTCAAGGATCTTTAAAATATACACTTAGAGTTTTCAGACCATTTCAATTAAGTTGATATTTTTTTAGTTTTCTCAAAGTCTTGCTTATGTATATTCAGCCTGCTATCATATTCTGCATTTTCCCAAACAGAAAAGAGAAGAATGCACCTAACAAGAACTATCAGGAGAAATAAAATGCCTCAGGCATCATGGAATGTCAATTTTCCCTGACAATTCAAAATATAACTCTTAATAGATGAAAATGAGGATAGAAATAAATACATGGTTATTCATGGGAAATTAGAATTTTTAAAATCCTAATCTTCCACACAATGTTCAAAAGAATTGATTCTAACAGTAGTTGTATTTACAAACTTAATTCTTTTTTTAATTCCATGGATACATAATCAGAGAGGCTGGGTTTTAAATCCAATGCCCAATAAAGTTTTGAAAAAATCAATAGAGAGTTGATAGTGATAAACCAGCCATTGAGACAAAAAGCAATTGGGGAATATGATTAATTTTCCTCTGCCTAATCCTACACTGAATCTTGGTGAGCAAGATGTCCCTCAGAAACAAAGTTCTGGACCATTAGACCTAAATTGCTTCTTCTTCTAAGCATCCAAATGGTTTCTTGAAAAAGGTGTTCAGTTCAAATACATATTTTCCTCTAATTCCTTTGCAATGAAAAACACTCAAGTGCTATGCTACTTAAATATCTATAATAAAAAACAACAAATGGAAGTCAGATTCTAAGGTGGAAAGAGAGAACAAAATCTATGTACCACATATAAATTCATATTTGAATGCTTCTAAAAAGATAAAATCATGTCTTGAATTTTATTTTTTGGGTGGGGTGGTGACTGGGGTCTGACATTTCAGTATAAAATAAACCAAACTCTTATAGAATAATTATAATAATACCACAAATTAGGAAAGTGTCACATTTATCCATTTAAAAAGCATATTTCTAGCTTTGCAGTATTCAATTTGCCACTTTGGGTTTACTGGCTCAATTTCTTTCTCAAAGAGCAAGCCTTAAACCCAATTCACTCTGGAGTTTATAGATTGGACAGTAGATCTCTGTCCTCCTAGCACAGAGTGAATGTAAATACCAAATAGTAACTGTTTCTCTTTTGGCCAGGAACCCTGAGAGTCTTCTAGTTCCAGTTTGATTTTTTTTTTTTTATTAAAGGAGCCATCCCTTGATTAACTGCTTAAAGAGGCCATTCACTGAATGGGCATAACCTCACTCAAAGTGAGAACCTGAAAAGACCTTAGCCTAAAGGGGCCAGGGTCTCCGAATGCATCTTGGGCCACCTCCACTCATGCTGGTGAATATCTGGCCACTGGACACAGATGGTTCTGGAGGAAAAAGTGAGGCTGGTGACCTTGCACAGTCTTCCATCACTCAAATAAAAGTCAACTGCAAGTCATATCATCATTCCTCTGATGTCATGGTCCTCTTTGAGAATGAAGGACAAACACAACAGCAACAACACAACGACATTCAAGTCGCCTCAATTCAATCATAATTTATTATATACCAGTGTGCTTTACACATGATGTAATGAAAAGGATTAGAACTGTGGAATTTCAGAGTTGTAAGTAGATTAGCTTAATCCTGTTTCACAGACAACACACAGGAGGCACTGGAGTTTTCATAGTACAGCCTCTAACAGGGTCACTCTTCATCTGGTCAGACAGGAAGGACACCTTCGGAGGGCTTAGTAACCATACTTTACTCTAGTCTAGTCTTCTCAGAAGGTTGCTAACAATGAGAGAACCAGCTCCTACAGCATTCCCTGACAACCCTTCTCATGGGGGCCAGCAAGAAGGCAGGGCAACTACCCCTACATCTTGATGAGGTGAATTGAGATAGGCACAGCTTGTGCACTCTCCTAAATCCCTTCAGGCGAAAAAATAAAACTAGCAGCAAGTTTTATGAAAAAAAATGATAAATAACCCATTGGTTAATTTGATTTAAAAAAGAAAGAAAACCAAGTATCTTATATTAAAAACAAATGGAGTAAAATTGCCACCAATGAAGAAGAAATTAAAACAATCATTAGGAAATATATCTGAGTAAAATCTTTTTTTTTTTTTTTGACACAAATGTGGTGTAGCTACCTAAACCAGGAAGAGCTAAAACAGAGAAAGAAAATTATAGGCCAATTTTCCTATTGAATAGTAATGTAAAAATTTTGAACAAAATACGAGCAAAGTGATTACAATAATATCTTACAAGGATTATACTCTATGACTAGATGGGATTTATACCAGGAATGCAGAGTTGGTTCAATACTAGGAAAACTATCAACATAATTGACAATATGAATAACAAAATGAACAGAAATCATATGCTTATTTCAGTAGATGCTAAAAAAAAGCCTCTGGCAAACTACAGTACCCATTCCTATTAAAAACACTAGAGAGCATAAGAATAAAGGGTGCAATCCTTAAAATGATAAACAATATCTATCTAAAACCATTAACAAACATTATCTATAATGAAGATAAGTTAGAAGCCTTCCTAGTACAATCAGAGGTAAAGCAAGGATACCCTTTATCAGCACTACTACTCAATATAGCACTAGGAATGTTAGCTATAGTAATGAAAGAAAAAGAAATTGAAGGAATTAGAATAGTCAATGAAAAAAACAAAACTATCCCTCTTGGCAGACGATATGATGGTATACGTAGAAAGTCCTAGAGCATCATCTAAAACACTATTTGAAATAATTAACTTTAACAAAATTGCAGGATATAAAATAAACCCACATAAATTATTAACATTTCTTTATATGACCAACAAAGCCCAGCAGCAAGAGAAAGAAAGAGAAATTTCACTTAAAATAACTGTAGGCAATATACAATATTTGTGAGTCTACTTGCCAAGACAAATGCAGGAACTATATGATCACAGTTACAAAAAACTTTTTATACAGATAAAGTCATATCTAAACAATTGGAAAAACATTAATTGCTCATGGGTAGGCCAAGCTAATATAATAAAAGTGACAATTCTGCCTAAACTAATTTACCTATTCAGTGCCATACCAATCAAACTACCAAAAAATTATTTGAAAGAGTTAGAAAAAAATAAATAACAAAATTTATCTGGAAGAAAAAACACTCAAGAACATCAAAGTAATTAATAAAAATAAAATGCAAAGGAAGGTGGCCTAGTAATAACAGATCTCAAACTATATTATAAAATAGTGATCATCAAAACTACCTGGCATTGCCTAAGAAATAGAGTGGTTATTCAGTGGAATAAATTAGGTACATAGTAGTACATGATCATAGTAACCTTTGGGATAAGAACTCACTACTTGACAACTGCTGAGAAAACTGGAAAATAATATGGCACAAACTAGATACAGACCAACATCTCACACCCTATACCAAAATATGTTCAAAATGGGTACATGAGTTACATATAAAGGATGACCTCATTAGCAAATTTGAAGAACAAGGAATAGTCTACCTGTAGGATCTATGAAGGACGGAAGAATTCATGACAAAACAAGAGACAAAACAAAGAGACATTTACAAAATGTAAAATAGATAATTTTGATTATATTAAATT
This sequence comes from Phalanger gymnotis, assembly GCA_028646595.1. NCBI lineage: Eukaryota > Metazoa > Chordata > Mammalia > Diprotodontia > Phalangeridae > Phalanger > Phalanger gymnotis. The sequence continues at coordinate 323,754,609 of CM053624.1, read as the reverse complement.
AAAAAAGCTTTTGCACAAACAAAACCGATGCAGCCAATATTGGAAGTAAAGCAGAAAAAAAAAGAGAAAAAAGAAAGAAGTAAAACAGAAAGCTGGGAAGCAATCTTTACAGCCAGTGTCTCTGACAAAGGAGTCATTTTTCAAATATGTAGAGAATTGAGTCAAACTTACAAGAATACAAGCCTTTCCCCAATTGAGAAATGATCAAAAGAACAGACAGTTTCCAGATGAAGAGATGAAGCCTATCAATAGACATACAAAGAAATCTTCTAAGTCACTTTTGATTAGAGAAATGCAAATTAAAACAACTCTGAGATACCAGCTCATACCTATCAGGTTGGCTAATATGGCAAAAAAGGAAAATGATAAACAGAGATGATGTAAGAAAATTGGCCACGTGAATTATGGAAGATGTAAACTGATCCAACCATTCTGGTGAGCAATTTGGAACTATGTCCAAAGAGCAACCAAAATGTGCATACCCTTTGATCCAGCAATACCACTATTAGGTTTGTATCCCAAAGAGATGATAAAAAAAAGGGAAAAGTCACTACCTGTGCAAAAAATATTTATAGCAGTCCTTTTCATGGTAGCAAAATATTGAAAATTGAGGGGATGTCCATCAATTGGGAAATGGCTAAACAAGCCGTGCTATATGAATATACTGGAATACTATTGTGCCACGAGAAATTATGAACAGGTAGATCTCAGAAAAACCTGAAAAGACTTGTATGAACTGATGCAAAGTGAAATGAGCAGAACCAGGAAAACATTTTATATAGTATCACCAACATCATGGGGATGATCAACTATAAATGACTCAGTCCTTCTCAGCAGCACAATAATCCAAGACAAATACAAAGGATTAGTAAAGGAAAATGGCATCCATATCCAGATAAAGAACTGATGAGCTCCAAATGAAAATTAAAGTATACTTTTTTCACTTTATTCTTTTTCATATTTTTGTCCTTCTGATGTTTCATTTTTTACAACTTTGACTAATATGTAAATATGTTTTGCATGATAGTACATGTATAACCTATATCAAGTTGTCTACTATTTTAGGAAGAGGCGAGAGAAGGGAATGAAAGAGAAAAAATTGGAACTCAAAATATTGTAAAATTAAAGCTAAAAATTGCCTTGATGTGTAATTGGGGAAAAAATACTACTTAAAAAAATAAATCCTCTCCCTGACCTCCCAATTTGAGCCAAAAATTCTTCCATTGATCCCAATTCTGTCTTCCAGGACTTACAGCAGGAAATTAGTCTAGTCATTCAAATACCAGATCACACTTAATATATTGGAAGACACTTGTCTTCTTTTCCCTAGCTCTTCATAATTTGTGCATTCTTCCTTCCACCTTTCAGGTGTTTTCAAACCTTACCCTCCCCCCTCCACACACACACACACATACACACACACACATCCACATATACTTTGTGGTCCAGTGACACATGCCTCTTTGTTGTTCCTCAAACAAGACACCCAATCTCCAGGTATTTTCTCTATCTATTCCCAACGACTAGAATTCTCTTCATCTTTAGCTCTGCCTCCTGGCTTTCTTTAAGACCCAGTTAACATCTCACCTTCTACAAGAACCCCTTCCTGAGCCTTCCTCAATTCTAATGCCTTCTGTTGATTGTCTCCAATTTACGCTGTGTATTGCTTGTTTGTACATATCTACAAATTATCTTCCCCATTAGCTTGGGAACTCCTTGGGACCATGATCTGTCTTCTACTTTTGTTGCCCCAATACTTAGCACAGTACTTGGTACTGTAATATCAACTAGGTGCTAATCCTATGTGAAGCCCTCAAGGTCCTAAGGGGAATTGCTAAGACTAGAGCCAATAGTAGGAACCTGAGTTCTGGTTGTTCAGATGACTTTTGATGATGCCTAAAAGTGTATGTAAAGCGAGAACAGAGCTATTTGCTTGGGGCTCTCACTCCTGGAGGTGTGCTGATGTGGAGACTCTGGGCAGCTGTAGTTAAGAGCTCCCCAGGTTGTAACCTTGGATGTTCAGATTTTGTTAAACCCTGGTAACTATGCATTGAGATTTGAATCAGACAAGGTCTGTCTGTTGATGTTTGTAATTTGTTTGTATTTGCTCTGAAGTTCAGGGTACTGGTTTTTCCCCCTGAACTAAGTGAATGATATTTGTATGTTGGATTGAAATAAGACTGTTAACCCCTTACTGTTGCTTTCCTTAATAAAGCAGATCAAAAGAACCTGTACTTGCAGCGTTCTTGTTGTTGGGTTTGTGTTGGTTTTTCACTCACACAGCAGCTGCTAGCCAGATTGTTGCAACAGGTACACAGTAAATACTTAAGAAATACTTATTTTCTGACTGGCTGCCTAACTAAAGTCACTTTCTTTTTTTCAGTTCCAAATTCTCTTTTTCCTTCCACTCCATCAATTGAGAAGGCAAGAAATCTGATATCTAATGAAAACCCCTTTCTAACGTATGGTACCAGGACTAGATCCAATACTCCAGATGTGATCTTACTAGGATATGGTACAGTGGAATTATAATATCTCTTTCTGTTATATGTAATATGGTGCCTACCCAGCCAAAGCTAAAGATATTAAAAGGCTGAGATTATACAAACTAAAATTAACAAGGAGCGCAGTTCAATATTCATCATATGCTAAAATGGATAGATAACAGATACCACCATAGATCATGAAAAGAAAAGATCAATGTGTTCTCATTAAACCAAAAGGCTCATATGCTATGTTTCTTGAAATTTGCACAATATTATGTTTTATTTATTCTCACTTTTGTTATTGCTTCTTAGGTTTGAAACAATTCTAAATGAGGCTTCAAAGATTCCAATTAAGAGTTTTACCTCCAGCCATAAAGTCGCCACAACCAAATTAAAGTGCCAAGTACTTGGCAAGGCTAGTTGAAAAACCTAGCAGTCTCAGCATGGTGTCAACTTCTGGTTTGCAAACAAAGGATAAGCTATTTTTCAATGTCAGGAGCTGCCTATGTCAAATGCTGCCTGTCTGCACTTGTCCTCTCTAGCCTTCATTCTCTGCTCATTTCCTGTGCTCTCACTTAGCCTCTCTGTGCCTCGCTTTCTCTTTTAAAATAAAGAATGCACTAGATGACTGTTAAGCGTTTTTTCACATATTAATCCAGGATCTTTGATCTGTGAACCTTTGAACTGACCCATGTCATAAACAGTGTATAAAAATCCCCTGGCTAATTCTGATCCAATATTACTTGCTCCTAATTTTTTTTTTAATCTTACATCCTGACTCCATGCTTGAGGTCTGATCCCTGTAGATGAGTCTCTGTACCTGAATTCCTGAGCTCTGCTCTGACCTTAAAGACAGAGCTTTTTCCCACTCTATTTCTGAAACTCCCTTCCTGTGATCTTTAAACCACTACTGAGGCAGGACGGACTCTCCCTCTGCCCCTGAGCGAAGACTTGCCATTCGTCTACTTCTGAGCCCCCAGTGCTCTTAGCATTGCAACAATCTGGCTGGGAAGTGGAAGTTCATACAGTAGTAATGCAGGAAGTAACAGGTAAACAACTTCAAATTATGTGGAATTCATTAACTGTGTAAGGAGAGAGTTGAGAAGGACTGGAGGACAAGGTCTGCTCTTAAGTCTAATTTGATACTAGGGTAGCTGACATTCATAGTTTAGATAATACATACATACACACACACACACACATATATATATATATACATACATATATGTATATACATATACATATATATATATATATACATATGTATATAGGTTAGAGGTCTTAATCACATAAAATAATGTGGTTACACACACACGTATATGTATACTGTCTAATCACATTATTTTATCCTTATAAAATTCCAGTGAGTAGCCCTATAAAATGCTGTTGTTTGTCCTTCACTCTCATAGAAGACCATGGCATCAGGAAGTTGATGCCATAACTCGTGAGGGAATTGGATTTAAGTGAGGGAAGGCTGTGCAAAGTCACCAGTCTCACTTTCTTGTTCCCAGCCATGTGGGCCCAGTGGCAAGATATAGATCACAATGACTAAAGATCCCTGATGCAGTGGGAGATCTTGGCCTTAAGCTAAGGTCTTTCTGAGTTCCCACTTTGACTGAGGCAACAGCTATTCAAAGATTAAGGGTAGGTAAGAAATGAGCCAAGGAATGACCCTTTTTACCTAATAAAAAAAAATCAGTCTGGGAGGGGAAGACTCTCAGGGTTTCTGGACAAAATAAAAACAATTATAATGTACATTCACTCTGCGCATTTGGGGCCCAAACAACGACCAGTATGTGGATCTCAGGCTGGGACCTATTGTTAGCCAATCAATTAGAGCCAGAGTGAATTGGGTTTAAGGCCTAGTCTTTAAGAAAGAAATCTGGCCTATAAACCCCAAGATATCATGGTCTGTGGAGTTGAAAGCAGGCAGAAATGCAGTTTTCCACTCTTCATTCTTATGATGTATGCTAAACTCTCAATCAATGTTAAATGTAGGTTATTATGATCATTACAGTGGGTTCAGAATGACTAATCATAGAATACATTTTTTGTATGTCCAAAAAGTAATCAGAAATATTTAATTACTACGGTTTGAAGTATAAGAAAGTACTATTTGACAAGTAATATAATAGGGCATTGAGGGGAGAAAAAATGTCAGGTTCATAATAGAAGAAAGGTGAGTAAGAATATTCAATTCCTTTTTAAATTTTTATTTTTATTTTCTCTTTCACCTTCTCTCCCTCCTCTTCCACAGCCCATTGAGCGGTGAAAAGCAAGAAATATACTTGTTATGCAAATGAAGTTATGTAAAATATTTCCACATTATCTATGTTCTGGGTTGGGGTGGGGAGAAAGCAAGAAAAATGGATAAAAATGTGCTCTAATCTGCTCCCTAAATCCATCAGTGCCCTATCTTGATTTTTCATCGAGTCCTTTGGAACTGTCTTGGAAAATTGTATTGATTAGAGTAGTGAAGTCTTTCATAGTTGATCATTATTATAATATTGCTGTTATTATTTACAATGTTCTGATTCTGCTCACTTCAGGGTATATTAGTTTATATAAGTCTTTCCAGCTTTTTATGAAACTATCTCTTTCATAATTTCTTGTAATATAATAGTATTCCACTACATTGATATACCATAACTTGCTCAGCCAGTCCCTAATTGATGGGCATCATCTCAGTTTCCAATTTTCTGCCATACAAAAAAATCTGCAACAAATATTTTTGTACGTGTGGGTCTTTTTCCTTTTTATTTGATCTCATTGGTTTATAGACTCAGTAGTGGTTTGGGGAGGGGGGTCAAAGTATTTCCACAGTTTTATGATCTTTAGGCATAGTTCTAAATTGTTCTCTGCAGTGGTTGGATCAGTTCACAACTCCACCCGCAGTCTGTTAGTGTCCCAATTTTTCACATGCTCTCCAGCATTTGTCAGTTTCCTTTTCTGTCATCTTGGGCAATCTAAGAGGTGTGAAGTGCTACCTCAGGGTTGTTTAAATTTTCATTTTTTTAATTATTAATGAATTAGAGCTTTTTAATATATTTATTGGTAATTTTGATTTCATATCCTTTGACCATTTGCCATTTGGTGAATTTTTTTTTTGAAAAATAAATTTGGCTCAATTTTCAATATACTTGAGAAATGAAACCTTTACCTGAGAAACTTGCTATTTTTCCCCATTTTCTTCCTTTTCTTCTAATTATGGCTGCACTGGTTTTGTTTGCCGTAATGTTAATGCAATGGGAAGATCTTCTCCATCCATTAATAGGCCTATGTGACCTACTTTGAACCCCTGAGTCACGTGGAAGCCTGAGTCACATGAGCCTGTGGTGGGAGGAGCTTGCTGAACATGTGCACCAGGAAGTGATTGAGTGAGACAGAGCAGTTAGAGCTGGGAGAGAGAGGCAGGCACAGGCAGAGCAGCTAGCCTGAGTGAAAGAAGGAGGCATTTTGCCTAAGGGAGCTTGTTTGTGGGGAGGCCTGACAGAGGGAAGGCTTGGGGATGGAGGTGCTCTCTGCATTGGCAATGTGCATAGGCTTCATTATTACTATGATGGATTTAGCTTTCTGGTGTTTGAATAAATGCCTTGGTTTCATCTTTAAGCTACAGAGTATGTCATATCTTGTTATTCAAACCTGTAAATGTGCCGGCGTATTCATAGCAGCTGCTTTGGCTATCTCAATGGCAATATATTTGCACAAAAACATTTCAATTTTATGTAACCAAAATTATCCAGGTCACCCTCTGAGAACCTCTTTATCTCTTTTTTGTTAAAAGATTCCTCCTCCATCCATTGACCTAACAATTTCTTCCATGCTCCTCTAATTATCATCTGATATCACCCTTTGTGTCTAAATCATGTACCCATTTTGAGTTACGAAATGTTGCTCTATGCCTAGTTTCTCACAGACTGCTTTCCAGTTTCCCCAGCAGTTTTTATCAAACAATGAGTTCTTGCCCCAACAGCTGGGATCTTTTTATTCATCAAAATAGTTTACTGTGCTCATTTGTTTCTGTACATTGTGTACCTACATTATTCCATTGATCAACCATTCTATTTCTTACCTAGTACTAAATTGTTTTTGTTGATTACTGCTTTATTATATTGTTTGAGATCTGGTACTGCTAGACAAAAAATAATGAGGGCCTTAACATCAGAGTAACGGCGAAGGGAGTACAAAATAAGGGATTAATGTGAGAGATATTTCACAGGCGGAATCAGTGGCCATCTGATGAGATAAGGAGGAAAGGAGTTTCAAAGATTACTACAAGTTTTCAAGCCCAGGGGTGTAGGGAAATGATGGGCCCTTCAGCAAAGAAAAAAAAAAGTTAGGACAAGGAGATATTTTAAGGATAACAATGATAAATTTGTTCTACTTACATATTAAATGTGAGTAGAACATCCAAATGGCAATGTCCAGCAAACATTTGGACATTACCCTACTCCTTTTTGTCATATTATCCTTCCTTTTCTTTTATGTCGTCTTCTTTCCTTATGAGCTCTACAATCAGAATGAAAATTACGTGTTGATAATAACTGACATAGCAGTTCAAATTTTATAGCATTCTACAAACATTCTTTCATTTTGTCCTCACAATAGTGCTGAGAGATAGGTGCTACTGTTTTACCCAATATACAGATGTGGAAACAAAAGGTATTAAAGTTAAATGACTTTCCCAAGGTCACAAAGTTAATAAGTATCTAATGTAGGGTTCAAACCCACTTCTTCCTCACCAGAAGTCTCCTTTTCTATCCACTATACCATATTGTCTCTACTTTTGCATCCTGCAAAACTACTGCCCTGGAATATTTTTTTCTTGGGGAGCTAAATAGAGGGGTACTTCAAGTGCTCCTGTTTCCCTTCTCAATTGACTACTATAGCTGCCAATAATCACCCAGCTACACCACAGAGATAAAACATTAACTGGCTGGCCTGGTTATAAGCAAAAGTTCAGCTATTAACATCAAACATGTTCTCTACCCTACGCCCTAATTTCAATTAGTCAAAAATTCTTACATAAAATAACTTGGAGGCAGATCTGGAATATGAGTAGAAGTTAATAGCTTCTTGAATGTTTTTTAGTTTGTCTAAAAATTAGCCAATTAAAACTACAATGTATTAACTATCAATCTGTGCCTAGTTGTTTGATTCTTGTCTTACTCCCCAACATTTGACTATAAGCTCCTCAAGGATATCATTCCCATGTGCTATTGAGAAAAAAGTAGTAACTATTTAAAAACCATCATCTTACTCTATGATACTAATTCTTCACTATTCTCCCACTCCTCTTCATCTATTTCTTTAGCCTTCTATTTTGAGCTATATGATTTACTTACCTGTACTTTTCTCTGTCTTATACAAAAGAACAAATTTTTTTTTAAATTGAGCCTCATAAATTACTTGACTGTACTTCAGAATAAACAAAGCATATGCCATGTGAATTGTCCTACATTTTATCATCAGATTTCTTAAAGGTTTCAAACCCATTTTCTTCTTGCATTAATATATATATATATATATATATACATACATATATATATATATATACACACACATATATACATATATATTTTAAAGGAACTTTTCCCCAATGTGCACTTACTTTGATTCTGTTTTTTTTTTCTTCATTTTAGAATCCATTCACACCTTTTGTCCATTTATGTTTTAAGGAAAGGATTATATCTTGAAGATCATGGGTTTCATCAGATATTCTATGATCATAAGGAAACAGACAACCACAAAAGATAATGGCTAGAGGAGGGAGAAGAAAAGAAATTACACGAAGAACTTTATGAGGGTCTCTAAATAAAGTCAATATAGACCTTTGTTGCATGTGATTTATGCAGAAAAAGTCAGCATAGGGAGAATGGGGAAACCTATGTTGAAAAATACGGTTTGAGATCAAGAAATTAAGAGCCTAAATGCTTATGAACTACTCAGTCTCATATCTAGACATGGTAAATACTTTCTTTAAAAATGGAGTCAAAGATTATATATGTGTATATATATATATATACATACATATATATGTATGTATATATATACATACATATATATGTATGTATTATATATACATGTATCTATCTATATATCTCAAAGTTAGATTGACACTAGGTATCATAACAATATGGCAGCCATGATATAGTGGACTTACAGTAGATACAGAGAAGAAAAAATCTACCAGTGCCACATACTGGCTTTGTGAACTTTGGTCAAGTCAGTTGCCCTCTCAGTCAACTCTCTAAGACTTATAAATTGCAAAGCAATTGTGGATCTGAGTTGGTAGAGGGACTTTCACACTGGGTATCCTTTATACCACTTATATGACAGATTCTGTCCCCTGTCCCCCCCCCAAAAAATCATAGCTTCAATACTAGTGAAACACTAGTCACAGATATACAAAATTCCCAGGAAAGAACCGAATTACCTCATAGGACTACTGATTTGGAAGATGATTTTCTTTTTCTATTCAATTATTGAGGAAGAAAAGGGATCCAAAGCATGAAAACTAGAAACACTATCTGGAAGAGATGATCTTAAAATGTGAATGATTTGTTGTGGTGTACATATGAAACAATTTGTTGAATTTGTCAGAATGATGTTTTTTTTTTTTTGGCATGAGTGACATTTATTCCTTCTGAGTATACTGTATATTCAGAGTTTCCCAAAAGTCTTAGTTCAGTTCTAAAAGGAACACCTTGTATTATTAAAAATAATTACAGGTGGAACAAGTACTGAATATCAGGGGACCCGAATTCCAGTTGGTAATACTAATATGACATTGAGAAATTTTTTTAATTTCTCTAGGCCTGAGTTGACTCACCTAGAAAATGTCGCATTTGGACTAGATGACACACGAGATCTGTTCCAGCTCTAAATCTATGACCCCCCCCCTTCAATGGGGCATAATCTCTTGGTATAAGGATATTGCTTTTACTAGTCAAACTTTAGACTTTTGAGACACAAAAAGTGGAGCTGCTTAGGGGCTTGAGGAATGTCTTAATATTCTTCAAATCACATCATAGATTAGCTGTCTATTTGGCATATTCACGTAGCTGGTCCTTTTCCAACATTCTCCATTCTTTATTCACTTCCCAGAGATATACTCAAAGAACAGATATCAACTCCCAGGGTAGATTCTCAGCAGTAATGGCATTTTCTCATAGCAACTTAGAGTGTAATAAAGGAAACTAGATTCTGTGATCATTTTTCTGTTGATTAAAGCACTGCCCTCATCTCTTCTGTTTCCTTTCCTAACCATCTTCCCCTTTGAGTCGTGTGTGCCTTTTTTTACCACCAAAGGCAAGGCCCTCATTCCCATTTCATGAATTATTCCCTTCCATTCAACCTTTCCCTTCTGTAATCTATCCTGAAGGCATTTGACTGATTAATCTGACAAATGCACATATCTGAACATGCTGTTGTGTTATTCAAAAACCTTCAATGACTCCCTATTGCCCAAAGAGGCTAGACTACTTGACTTAAAAGAGAACTAGATTTAAATTGACAAAATCCAAGTTAGACTCCCAGCTTAGCCACCTACTAGCTGGGTGACCCTGGAGTATGATAGCTTAGTCTTTCTCAGCCTCATTTTTCTCATCTATGAAATAGGCTTGATACAATTTTATTACTTTGTTGTTCTGAGGAGTACAATTTATAAACTGTAAAATATCATATAAATGTGACATTATTATTATAGAGAAAAGGTCATACTCATTCACATGTTAGTCAAGGGTGCCTATTAGAGGCTTCCAACTTCTCACAGAGTGTGTATTCCAATATTCCAAGAAAATTGGATTATCCCACACTCTCCTGTTCATGCGTGTCTCTCTCCCCAGAAGGTCTGCATCTTTAGCTGTCAGGACTAAGTAACAACAGTCTAATCACATTATTTTAGACATAAGGAAAATGCTTTCTTGTTATTCAGTAGTCATGACCCCATATGGGGTTTGCTCGGCAAAGATCCTGCAGTGGTTTGCCATTTCCTTCTCCAGATCATTTTACAGATGAGAAAACTGAGGCAAACGGTGTTTAGTGATTTGCCCAGGGTCACACAGTGAATAAGTGTCTGAGGCCAGATTTGAACTCAGGAAGATGAAATTTCCTGACTCCAGGCCCAGTGCTCTATCCACTGGACCACCTAGATGCCTATGAGGAAACTGAGATTAATACTATATAAATAATAATATGGATATGAACCTAAATCCTCTGAATTGAGTTCTAGCATCCTTCCTATTGATCCCTACTAAGCTCAAACAAAGCTTCTTGCTCAAGATTACACAGTCTGTGAATGAGGGAGCTAGAATTTGAACTCAGGTCCTATGAACTCAAATCCAGCACTATGCTCTCTTCCTCAGTCTTGATGAAGTACCCTGCATAATCTCTTTATTCGTGCAGCCCCACAGCCCCAACCCCCTTCCACCCTGCATTTTCCCCTGATTCCATATCCTTCCAATGCTAGCTGCCGCTCCTAGGGAGGCCACAGCTTGCGGGAACCCGGTCCCTATACACGGGCTGCCTGAATGGGCAGGAAAATGCTGACTCTTGTGTCTGCTTTTAGCAGCAGGCCTGCTGCGGGAGGGAATTACAGTGAGGATAGTAGTGCCAAAAGGCAGCGGGGTGCAGTCTACTTAAGGAAAAAAAAACCTCTCTGAAGAAGCCACAGTTCTTTCATCCCCAGCTGTGCTGGGAGGGGGGCCACTCTCTCCTTTTATGCAAAGATGTTGATTATCTATCAAGCTGATGTGTTTGCCTTACAGACTGGCAGAGGGGCTGTGGGAGGAGGCTGAATTCACAACCTTCTGGGAGCTGCAAATTAACTGTGGAAGAGCTGCTGGGGCTCTCCAGCTTCCCTTTGGTCAGGCCCATCTGCCTTTCCTCCACAAGAGAGATGCGGTTTTCACCGCACAGGGACAAAACGATTCAGTGAGAACATTTCTATTTCTGAAGGAGGAATATTTGACTACTTTTCTTCCTTTTTCCCTTCCCTACACAGTATAAAAAGATTTTCTTCTCATCCTGCCCTGCCCCCCTACCCCTGCTACTCTGAAGAAGTATATGTGCATGCAGTGGGGTCATGGGTATAAAACGTTGCATGTAATGACAAATTTGTTCCCACTATATTGAACAGTTTTGCTGAGATTCTTTTTTCCTTCCTTTTTTAAAAAAAAATCTTTATTATGAGAGATAGGTCTTTTGGAGAGAAAGGAGAAAGGGGGAAGAGAAGAAATGCAGAGGAAATTTAGGCAATATAAAGGATATCAATAAAATTTATTTTAAATTACTTCATTCTTCATAATAACTTATATTCCTATATTTTAGAGAAATTAGTCCTAGAATTACTGTTTCTTTAGTACAAATCACTTTTCCTCACAATTATTTTATGAAGGACTTAGGTAAGTCTTATTATTAAGACTCATTTTACAGAACAAAATATTAAGGCTCAGAGAGTCGAAATCAATCAGGATTCTAGAGTGTAACACCCAGGACTCAAACCCCAGTCTCATGAGTCTAAGGTCAGAAATCCTTCATCTTACTCCATATTGTCTCTACAATAACATAAATTCTCAACCAATGTTTATAATGACTGAAAGAAGATGAAAGAAGGGACAGAAGTCCTATTCCCCTGTGGGGCACTTCCAGAAGATTACTTTCAATTCCCAAGATCCTGATTCAATTCATTTCTATTCTAAGTCTTACTCCAAGTCCCTGCTTTTCTCCCCAGTGCCATCTTCCCCAGAGCAGCTAATATTAATAACATGGCATATATCATCATAGTGAAAAAAGACAATTTAATTAAAATTTCAATTCAGGGGAAATAATAGCAAAACAAGTTAAACATCAAACTCTCTCAACAGCTATAGTCCAAACCGAAGGACTTGTGAGACAGAAAGTTGCAATCCATTCCAGCTCTATTTAGTGCAATAGAAAGAGATGAATTAGCAACCTATTCATCAGGTGAGCACAAAATATGCTATTGCTTAATATTCCTCAAGGTTGCCATTAATTCTTGCACATAGATGGGAGAATCTTGGATTCTTTATGGCTGCTCCCAGGGCAGAAGGGTGAGAACTCAAACAAGCAGAATGTCATCAAATTCTAATTCTAGCATCAAATCATGTGAATGACATTGCCAACCGCAGGGAAGAGTCTAATGAACAGAAACAGTGCTTCATTACCAGAAAGTGGGGAACTTCCGTGTCTAAAATTCTCATTCTTGACAGGATGAGCTGTGGGACAGCTAACTTAGAAGCATTTCTTTCTCCTATATTCTTTTTTTCTCTTTTTGCTTCAGACTCCACATTTCTCACTCTTTGCCTTGTCTTGCCCATTTACCCTATAAGAATGGCTAACCTCATGCCTGAACTATGACAATAGCCTGCTGATGAGTCTGCCTGCTTCCATTCTCTCTCTATTTCATTCTGTCCTCCATTCAATCACTGAAGTAACTTTCCTAAAGCACGGGTCTGAACATGTCATTCCTCTACTCAATAAAATCTAGTGGCCCTCCATCAATCAATCAAACACAAACTTCTCTGTTTGGTATACAAAGCCTTCGTAACCTAGACCCCCTCTACCTTTCCAGTATTCTTATACTTTATTGTCTGACATTTACTCTTTGATCCAGTGACACTGGCTTCTTTGCTGTTCCCCAAATAAGACTCTCCGTTTCTCCACTCGAGACGTTTTCTTTGGCCATTCTCTATGCCAAGAATGCCCTTCTTTCTCATCTCTGTCTACTCCCTCCTCCAACTTCCTTTATGTCCCAGGTAAAATCTGATCTTCTACAGGAAGTTTTTCCCAGCTCCTCATAATTCAAGTGTCTTTACTCCATAAATTATTCCCTATTTATCCTGTACATAGCTTGCTTTGTACATATCTGTTTGCTTGTTGTCTTCCCTAAAAGATAGGGAAATCCTTGAGGACAGGAACTTTTGCCTCCTTTTGTATGCTCAGCTCTTAGAACAGTGACTGACACATAGTAGGTGCTTAATAAAAGTTTATTGACTAACTAGCCAACCAACAAGAATCTGTCTGGGTAACTTAGGCCCACTATAGAGCTCCTTATATACTTCTAGGATTATTACTGAACCCTAAGAAAAGACAGATATGAGAGATCCAGAGAAGCTCAGGAAGAATAGAGTAAAATGTTGCTCAGTAAAACAAGCAGAATCAGGAGAATAAGTTTCCTGAAGACCATAATGATATTGTGAAACACAGCAGATTTGAAAGATACAAGAACTATGAACAAAATAATGAACAATTCCAACTTCAAAAGTCTGATGATGACCCATATACCCTAACTCTCAACAAAGAGCTAGAATAAGAGTGGCAGAATGAGATTTGTTTTCCCAGAAAGGTCAATGTATTGATTGTTTTTTCTCAAGAATAAATATTTTTACATTAAGGGTTTTTATGGAAGGGTGGGGTAGGGATTAGTGGATAATGATAAATATGTTTTAAAAGAGCACCAATAAAATATTTTTAAATGCACAGAAATAAGAATGCTGTGAAAGGGCACAGAGACAAGTCGAGCAATTTTGTTAAGATCTTGTTAAATATATATTATGTACTTATTTATATATTATTTGTGTTACATGCACATGCTTATGTATATACTTATGCATATTTAACTATAACGGACACAAACATGCCCATACAAATGAGTACCTAATACATATATTTGTATGTATACATGTATATACACATACATGGATACATGCCTATATGCATACACATTCACAACCAGGTAGCTCAAGGTTGAGGCTGAAGAGATGGGTAACTTTCACGAATCCCTCGATTTTTTCTCTCCTACCATATTCCTCCAAGATCACTGCTATTAGAATCCATGTTTCTACAATAAAGGGGCTAAGTCTTTAATGCTCCAATTCTACTCTCACCTTAATTCCTGAGGAAAGATTCTATTTTGGCCTCCAATCTGGAAAGAGCTTCATAAAAATTTAAAAACCTAGCCTTGGTACCTGCGTGGATGAGGTATGAACAGGCACTTTTATCTTCACACAGAAAGGGAATACTAAGCAATAAATAATCCCAAAAGGATGACCATCATATGAGAAACTACTATGCAAATCTCATTGGAACATCTGCAAAAGAGGTTGTATATAAGTACATCCACTGAATACAGCCTAATCAACAGCAAATCAAGTGGTCCCTTGTCTTTTCAGTTGTTTCTCTCTTAGTGGGCCCCACTTTCACTTCTGTCTGGTCTGTTACTGTCCCTGTACCTGCTGCTGACAAAGCTGTTGCCATCAAATCTTTTCTGGTAGCTGACACTCCATTCCTTGGGATCATGGGGAGAGTGGCACTGCCATCTGCCTTTCAAGATCTCACAAGGACTTATACCAAAAAAAAGAAGACAGAAAGAAGGGGTAGCCCAAAAGTTCATTCCCCTACTGGCCTTCCAGAGCTCATAAAGTCATCCTTCCACTTTGAAGCCAACAGAAAGGGCATCCTTTTAGACTATCCAATCAGTCTACAATCACAAGTATTTATTAAGTGCTTACTATGTGTCAGGCACTGCTAAATGCTGGTGACTTTTTTAAAAAAGGCAAAAAATAGGTCCTGCTCTCTAAAAGCTCACAATTTTGATGGACAAGACAATAAGGAAACAAACAGGTGCAAACAAGCTATGTACAGGATAATTTAGAAAATAGAAAATAAAAAGAGGGAAAGAAGGTATTAAAATTCAGAAGGGTTGAGAAAGGCCTTCAGTAGAAGATGGTATTTTGATCTATATTTAGATAATTCATCATCCATTAAAGGAGCCTCAATAGTTGACAGGAAATAGAGAGTATTTATACCTAATCTGAATTTGGGAAGCTAATTTCCCTTCCATAACACACTCATAACAGGATATTATACTCACATCACTTCCTATTGTGGTTCCTAGAGTTGCCCTGTTGGGCTAAAGAGAACATGTTTAGGAGCTCCCCCCCCCCCGCAGTGATAGATCTCCAAATACCTGAGATAACTATCATGCCTAGCCTCCTTCAGACTTTTCTTATCCAGAGTGAATATCCCGTTGTCTAATGCTCAAGTGGCATGAACGTAAGGTACTTTCAACATGCTAATTGCTGTCTCTTGGATGCTCTTGAGTTTGTCAACATCTTTCCTAAAATATGGTTTCCAGAACTGAATACTGCAATACAAATGCAGTCTGAGAAGAACAGAGCTTGGCTTTCCAGAAGCTCATTTCCAGAAGCTTTTAATGCAACACAACAAAATCACTTGATTTTTTTGAGCTTCCATGCTCTACTGCTGAATTTTACTAAGCTTGTGATCCATTCAGGCTATATAACTCTTTTAAGAAAAACAAACAAAAAATCTATTCCCTAGTCTATCCTTTCCCTATATCATACTTGTGAAGTCAATTATTCATACCCGGTTATAAGCTTTTTCCATCATCCACATAAAATTTAATCTGTTTTAGTTTTTAATAAATTGTTGAATCCTGACTCTGTGTACTATACTATCTTTCACAGAGAGATATCATCTGAAAATTCAGCCAACATGCCATCTGGGCCTTTATTCAAGTCATTGATAAAAGTGTTAACTGGCACAGGGTCAAGCACAACACCTTTAGGTGCTCCTGGGATTCCTGTCTGACTTTTCTAGGTGTCACCAGTGGGTTGGATATATAGTCATCCTCTGGGGCTATAGTTTAATCAGCTTTCATGTTTTATATTTTCTTGATTTTGGACGCATCTCTATTCCCTCGGAGAATTCTATCTGTTCATACAGTGTTGAAAAAGCCAAGCTTAGGCTTGATTCTGTTATAGCTATACAGGGATAACTGACGATCTTAAAGGAAGTTGCCTACTAAGAATTCCATGTTTGACGGTGTGTGCTGCTATAATGTTGCATATTGCTTGTTTCTTGTTGTGAGGAGGCTCAGCTGAAGGAATTTAATACGGTTTTGGCTAGTATAGCCATTTCACTGGGATATCTATAATATAGTATAAAAGTAGTAGATTTTGAATCAGGACCGCCATGTTCTACTTCTGACTCTGCAATTAACTAGCTCAGTGACTGAACACAGTCACTTTTTATCATTTTGAGTCTCAGTTTTCTCACTTAAGAAAGATGACATAGTGAATAAATGCTCTCAAATGACTTCACTACAGAAGAGATCTGATCCTAGGCAAGTATTTTACCCAATCTATCAATCAATAAAGATTTATTTCTTAATTTGTTTTCAGTTATGTCCAACTCTTTATGACCCCACTTGAGATTTTCTTGGCAAAGATACTGAAGTGGTTTGCCATTTCCTTCTCCAGCTCATTTTACAAATTAGAAACTAGGACAAACGGGGTTAAGTAACTTGCCTAGGGTCACACAGCTGGTAAGTGTTGGAGACCAGATTTGAACTCAGAAAGATAAGATTTATTAAGGACTTATATGCTAAGCACTGTACTAAGTGCTATGGAATCAAAAAGAGACTAAAGACAGTCTCTGTCCTCAAGGAGTTTACAGTCTAATGCAACAATTTTACCAGAAAAGAATTTTATTTTTTCAATTCATTTCACATCCACTAAACCATTATTTAATATAAGGCAATGGGCTTAAAAGCTACATATTTTTTTAAAATCCTAATTATACTTGGGGGCAGCTAGATGGCACAGTGGATAGAGCACCAGGCTCAGGAGTCAGGAAGACCTGAGTTCAAATTTGGCCTCAGATGCTTATTAACTCTGGAGTCCTGGGCAAGTCACTTCAGCTTGTTTGCCTCAGTTTCCTCATCTATAAAATGAGCTAGAGGAAGAAATGGCAAACTACTCCAGTATCTCTGCCAAGAAAACCCCAAATGTGGTTACAAAGAGTCAGACACAACTGAAATGACTGAGCAACAAAAAGATACACATTCTTTTTGCTTTCTGTTCCTTTCCTAACCTCCACCCCAAAGTGAGGTTAAATAGGGCAAAACTATACTCAGTGAAGTATTTAGACCATTTCCAGTATGTGGTACAATAGAAATTAGGAAACCTGACAAGTTAGATCCTTCCAGCTCTAATAATCTATGATTCCCTAAATCAAATATGTTTTCAATTGAGTGTGCTACCAGGCAAGATAGACATCAAATATTAACTTCTGTTACATTTTATTTATTCTTTTCCATTAGGTAGGTGACATTATGTCTGAGTCTCAGTTTCCAAATCTGTGAAAGAAGGAGCAGAGTATTTATTCAATCTACCTCCCAGAGATTTTGTACAATGACTATTACTGCTGCTGTTTCTACTACTTCTGTTTTTAGTCTTATATTAGTCACTATTTCAGTTAATAATCAGCATACGTTCTGACTCTACTTTCCGTCATTTGCTTAATCAAGATCATGTATATAAAGTATTGTGCAAATCTGAAATGAATTTCAGATATGAATAGTGTTATTCTTGTGGCCTTTGTTGTTGCTGTTATTATAATTAGTAAGGATAGAATAGAAGAAAAAATATTCTCCTGCTCTTGTCACAAGTCACTATCATTTTGATTCTCTCATCTTTCTCAATGAGATTCAGACAGAAAAAAAATTGGGGGGGGCAGCAAACTACAATCCTGTTATTATTTTTTAGTAGTGTTTATGAAATAATGCACAAATCAACAAAATCATTGATTTTTAGAAAATGAACAAAAGTTCAGGGTATCTATAGATTCATTGAAACCATCCTTGTCACAAATCTGGTATAAAACCAGACATGGATGATTTAAACCTCATGATCTTTCCACATGATTTCGATTTCCCTTGCTAGATTTCTATATTATATTTTGAAAGTTTTTCAAGCCTGTAAATTGAGAATTATTAGCATTTGGTATTTCTGTTGTTGAGTAGTTTCTGTTGCGTTCACCTCTTCATGACCCCATTTGTGGTTTTCTTGGCAAAGATATTGGAGTAGTTTGCCATTTCCTTCTCCAGCTTATTTTACAAATGAGGATACTGAGGCAAACAGCGTTAAGTGACTTGCCCAGGATTGAATAGCTAATAAAATGTCAGAGACTAGATTTGAACTCATAAAGATGAGTCTTCCTGATTCCAAGCCCAGTGGTCTAACCATTTTATCACCTAGCTGCTCCTAGTATTTGGTATAGAAAAAAATTTAATGAAAATATTACAAATTTTATTCAATTTAATTGTTAATCCATTGTGGTTAATAATTTGGTTTGTGATAATAATGTTATTTGTTTTGTCTTTTTTTTAGAGTTTAATTCCCTAGGATATTTGAAGAGTTTACTATAGTATGGGTGTTTATCAACTATCACTCGATGAAAGATGGAAAGTTATGTATATATTAACATTTAACAAAATCAAGGGCATGCATTTGCTATCAATACTAACTATGACTTGGTGAAGTGATAGCTACTAGCTCTAAACATATTTCTGTAGGTTTGGTTTTTCTTTTTTAACTCTTTATTATTTGATCTAAGAATTTCTATCAACCATTTAGGTACTAGATCCTTTATTTCATTAATATTCTTAGGATACATTCTAATTTCTTGTTCCATTTTACATTTCTGAAAGTTTGCATCAGGAGTGGTATTGTTCAGATGTTTATCATCTCTATCTTCCTCATCATCTCATTCTCATCTTTTTTTTTAATGAGATAAAGATAGAAATATTCCTAGGACAAGGCATTCTTCAGTTATTGACTTTTAAAATTTACTTATTTTTGGACTATTTCAAATATTATTTATGGTTCATGTTAGAGTCCTGAATCTTCTTTTAAGACTAATATCACATAGGCATTAATTGCTTTAAACATGTCATATCCATTATACTTTGATTTGAGGATGCCAGTAAGTCTCTAAATTTTATCACTATGATATGTGAATTCAGTGTGTGAATTACTCTGTTTTGATGTAGCAGGTCAAGTAGTTGGATCCAGACTATAAAACTCAAAGAGAACTTTTCTTGGTATTTCAGCCTAAGTATGTCTATCTGCATTTCAAAATCATTTCCTATATTGGCACTATTTTCCTCATGCATTATGTTACTGTTAGATAAAATTCATGGAATTTGAACACATCTTACTTCCGTTCATTCTCCTGTGAGAACTGCGTGCCTGACATCTATCTATGGACCCCAAATGTAACTGCAAGAGTGGTGGCTTTTGCTCCTGTGCAGGCTCCTGCAAATGCAAATCCTGCCAGTGTACCTCCAGCAAGAAGAGTTGCTGCTCCTGCTGCCCAGAAGGATGTGCCAAGTGTGCCCAGAACTGTGTTAGCAAAACCCCCCAGACTGGGAATTGTAGCCAATAGTGTCCCCATTTCCCTTTGCCTGTAAATAGAAGAATTTGTGTGGATCGGAATTGTCATAGAGAATGGATGAGTTTTCTACTGTTTTTCTATGAAATGTATGAATTAAACTTGATAAACTTGAAAAAAAAATTATGTAATTTGCATTAAGGTAAATCTTTCAACAATGTGGTCTGCTACTTTTCCCTCTTCAGATTTGAATAGCTCCTAGATTTCATCTATTATTAATGGGTAGATTGGACTTATTTTGTCTAAACTTGCTTTACAGATGAATTTGTGTGTGTGTGTATGTGTGTGTGTGTGTGTGTGTAAATTAGTCAACTGACTTGTATTAATCAACAATATACTACTATATAACTTATACCTGATCATATAATTGACAAAAAATACATTATGAATACCTTGCCTATAACTGATAAGATTTCCAATTTTGTTGTGATAAAGTGCTATCACATAGTAAAAATATTCATGTCTTCAGTCCATTTCATGAAGCTTGTGGTTTGCCCACTTTAGTAGCTAATGTCATCTGCACTGAAGCATTTCCAGTATGCTGGGTTGATAGTATTTCTGATTTATTCTGATCTTGCCTTGTGGTATCAGAATATGAAGAACTGTCATTAGCCTTAACTGTACCCTGTGCTAATCTGCTCATGCAATAATTTCAAGTACAGCCAGCTCACCATTATGCCATACCAACTATCTTTGACTCTACTAGTTTTACTTCACTCCCCAAGGTGCTGACCTTATCCCTGGTACTTTTAGAGGTCAGAGATCAAGGAATCTTTCCAAATATTCATAACTACAAGTTTTCAATCTTAAGGTACATTGAGCCCTCACTGTACATCACCCTGGTTGACATTCTCTTACCTTTCCATATCCCTCATATTCTCCTATAATTTAGTTGATGAATTGGGCTTGACTTTCTTTTCTCTTCCTCCTTTGACTTCCATTGTCATCATCGTCACCACCCTCATCATCGTCGTGTTTCCATATTCTAAAGATAACTGATAATAGTTTTACCATCATGCTTCTCAATTAATAGAGGCCTTTTTATTTAATTGACTATATTGTATCATGTTGTAAGAAAAGTCATTGAACTAAAATCATACCGAAAAAGTGTACTAAATTAGAAGCAAGTGATGGATTTCAGAAGGAATTTTCAGATTACCTAAGTGTCCTCCTTAGCTTTTTATAAATTTTTGAGACCAATAAACCTATAGATAAAATATCATGAAGCATCAATCAATTAAAGACTGGTCAGAAATATATTGAAATCTCTGAAGTGGCAATATCAGTTAAGGAAAAGTTGTGTTCTCTTTATCACTACTCCATTTACAAACACATCCATTGCATAAAACCAGGTAAGTCGGTACACAAATCAAATTGAATATCAAACTTAATATTCATCCCATCCATAATTTCAACTTTACTGTGAACATTATTTTTTAAAAAATCCTGCAATATGAAAGGCCTGCTTCTTATACATTCTGAAAAATAAAAAAAAACAGATTGATAAGACAGAATTTTCATTGAGCAAGTAGCCTCCTCCTTCTCCCCATGCTTTTATACTAAATGTATTTTGTGTATGCCCAATGCTGAAACCTGACAGTAATATTTCAAAGCTTTACCTTCTCGAAAAATCCTTTTGTCATTGTGCGGAAGCTCAACTTATTCTAAAGCAATGAAATTAACACTTTAACAAATAGTAGACAACGCCCTTGCAAAGGCCAATGGGCTCAGCTGAGGTGTAGTTCATCACAAAGGACAGGTGTTTCCTTAAGCTGATGTGCTGAGAATGAGCTAGGCGGCTTTGTCAATGACCTTCAGTGAATGTCAATTTATGAACTAAAAGCAGGAAGGCAAGAAGGCAAGCAGGCAGGCAGGAACGAACGAAGGAAGGAAAGGAAAAAAAAATAGAAAGATGCAAAAATCCTATTTTAAGCCCCAGGTGGTAAACTTTTTCCTTTTTTATCCTTCCCTCCAAACCAAGAAACTTTTCATATGTATTCTTTTTCAAAATGTGACTTAAAAGTGTGCTGTTGATGCTTTAGAATATTCCTATTTTCTGTATGAATTTTGGATTTAAAACATTTTCCTATGTGTATGCTGATTTGCATTTCTGGTGGAAGTACAAAAGAGATCAGATCAGGAATATTGCTTCTAAATATGGGCTCCAGTTTCTACATAAACAGAGGAATTTGCCATTTCCCTGCTGAATGGTTCAACACGCTTTGGGCAATTTTGATGAGGTGACTGGCAGTAATGGGCTTAGTCAGAGACAGAAAAGGAAGGACAAAAAAACACAGAGCGAAGCTGCCTGAAAAGCACTCAAGAACCCTTTGTGATACAGGATATACTGACTGAAATTCCCAGGCTATTTGCTTGCTTTTATTTGCAAAGTAGCTTCTACACTATAATCATCACTGCCAAATAGAACAGATTAATTATGTGTGCGGAATGTTGCCTACTGTAGTATCTGACAATGGCGATATTTTATAATATTGCTGACTATAATACCTTGCATTTGTATAACAGTTTTTACATTTTCGAAGTAAGAATTTGAATTTTGAAAGTATTATCCCCACAACATTTCTGTAAAGTGCTTGACTAGAGTCATGGATCATAGATCACAGATTTATAGCTAAAAGGAACCTTTGAGATTGAATCACCTCATTTTAAAGGTGAAGAACTTAGGCTCAGAGATTTGGTGACTTGTCCAAGCCATCCTAGACAGTAAGTAGCAGAATTAAGATTTGAACCCAGGCCTTTTGATGTCAAATCCCCTTTCAAATATGCTATGCTCCTTAGAAGTCTTACTCTGATGCCTTATAACTGATGATGAAAGAGAAAGTATTATCCGCAGCACTAACTATGTCTCTAGACTGGAATGCTAAATCCTGGGATTAAGAATCCATCAAAGAAGACAGTCTATATCCTCAAAGAGCTAACAATTTAATAGCGGAACCCAACACATCAAGGGGAACTAGAATCAGAAAGGATGCTGTGTGAGGACAGTAGCACGATTTGGAAATGGCCAGAAAATGAAGTGGAGCCTAAGTTTTTAATAAGTTGAAGTCAAATCTCACTAACCAGGAATCCCAGAGCCCAGGGGGATGGGCTACCTTTGGGCAGTATAGTCCAAGTTTGCACAGGGACTACTAAATAATAAATGATTTCAGGTATGAGTCAAATGACATATTTCATGTCTGTAATCTGAAGGATCAGGTACAGAATTATTTTTTGGCCACAGGAATTCAAGAAAATTGTCTATGGAGAGGGAGGAAAAAGGGGCATGGTCTATTGGAAAGAGCACTGGATTTGAAAACAGAAAGCTTGGGTTAAAATCTCTACTTAATTACTTATTAACTGTGTGAACTCATTGGAATATAAGCTCCTTGAAGACAGAACCTGTCTCTCTTTTTTGTGTTTATATTCTCAGTACTTGACATAGTATCTGGCATACAGCAAGTGTTTAATAAATGTTTTCCAACTTGTGTTAGACCTTGAGCAAAAGAAACTCAAGGTTTAAGTTTCCTCCAATAAAAAAACAAACAAACAACATACCAAGAGATTCAACAAGATGAACTTTAAGGTTTCTTCTAAATCCTGTAATCCTAGGATGTTCCCAAAGAGAGGAAACCACTTATCCTCAGAAGTACAGTTAAAAAGATCTTATTAGATCCATGTGTAGTCATGCAAAACACATTTCCATGTAAGTCATTCTGTGAAAGAAAACATAGACCAAAAAAA
The DNA here is from genome assembly GCA_028646595.1 of Phalanger gymnotis. Classification (NCBI taxonomy): domain Eukaryota; kingdom Metazoa; phylum Chordata; class Mammalia; order Diprotodontia; family Phalangeridae; genus Phalanger; species Phalanger gymnotis. Next base: position 323,731,102 of record CM053624.1, on the reverse strand, counting down.
AAGAAGAAAGAAAGATAAAGTATCTTTGATCCAGATCAGGCTCTACCAGTTCTTTCTCTGGAGATGGGCAGCACCTTTTACCTTAAGTTCTACAGAATTGTCTTGGATCATTGCATTGCCAAGGATAGCTAAGTTATTCTTACTAGACCATCACACAATATTATCATACAATGTAACTGTGTACAATGCTCTGGTTCTGCTCATTTCACTTTGCATCAGTTCGTGTAAGTCTTTCCATGTTTTTTCTGAGTGTCCTGCTCATAATTTCTTAAAGCACAAGAGTATTCCAACACAATCATGTCCAACTTGTTCAGTCATTGCCAAATTGATAGACATCTCCTCGATTTCCAATTCTTTGCCACCACTAAAACAGCTTCTATAAATATTTTTGTACACATAAGTCATTTTCCTTTTTGTTTTAAATGAACTCAGTTAAACAATCCACAAAGTTCAAATCAATTGCATTAAGAATGTCTATTGGCCAGATTGTGATATGAACTTAACCAAGAATTACCATTATAAATGAAAGGAGATAACATGAAAAGTGCATTGAATTAAAAGATATAGGATCTCAGTTCAAATCCAACTGCTGCCACTGACTCTTTATTTGACCTTGTGCAATGTCACTTAACTTCAGTTAAATAACCACTATTTTGTCCTCTGGGGGAAAAAAATGAGAAAATTGCCTTAGATGGCCTTTCAGGTCCCTTCTACCTTAAAAATCTATTAGCCTATGAGAGAAATTCAAATTACAAAGTAAATAAATGGGAAATACAAGTATAAGAAAAGACAAAAGTAAATATATAAAACATTTAATTAAAATAGAAATTAATAAGAAAAACTTTTTAAAGTCTTTTCATTTTGACAAAATCGTTTCCCTCTAACACAAAAAATCTGGGTGTGTTCTCAAAATTAACAAATTGTGCATAGCCATACGTAGTGGTAATCAGACTGGGGCTTTTTGCTGTTCTTCTCTTGAGTGCCTTTAATGGTTCTGGCCTTTGTTTGAATGGGACAGGTAAAATGGGATCCTTTTGTCTTGGAGTGTTGCTCAGTACTAAGACAATGTAATGGTAATCAGGGCAGGATTTTTTGTTGTCTACTCCTTTGGAATGATGAGGTAATTATGTACCTTTGAGGAGTCTTGCCTTTCAAAAGCAATGGCCAGCAAAATGGGATTTTTCACTGTTCTTTGTTTGAGTGCTTCTCAGCACTGAGGTAATCAAGTGCCCCAGGGCCCTGAGACTGGTATATAAGATCTGAGATTGGTGTTTGACTTTTGGGGCTCACTCATGGAAGGAGTGGTGAGACTCTGGGCAAGCCGTTGTAACTGCCCCCCACCTTTGCTAGCCCAGACCCATTGGTTCTTCTCTGGTAACTATGTACTGTGATTTGGTCTGTTTATATTGTCTCTGTTTGTAATTTGTTTGTATTTGCTCTGATGTTCAGGGTGCTAGTTTTTCCTCCTGAACTAAGTGAATATTTGCATGTTGGATTAAAGTGACATTGCTAACCCCTTACAGTTACTTTCCTTAGTAAAGCAGATCAAAGAACCTGTGCTGGCAGCTCTTGTTGTACGTCTTATGTCAGTCTTTCACCGCCCACAACAGCTGCTAACTGAATTGTTGTTACACCATAATCAAAAGATGAATCAGATCCCTTCAGTTGCCAAATCTCATCA
>CM053624.1:323709606-323728921 GCA_028646595.1 Phalanger gymnotis | reverse complement strand
GTGGCTGAACTGTGAGCTCTATCCGCCTGTCCCCAGCAGCTTTTCCCACTAACCTTCTCTGTTGTCTTTGGTGTTTGTGGGTTGAGAAGTCTGGTAACTGCTGCAGCTCTCTGATTCAGGGCGCTAGGGCACACTCCGCCCGGCTCCTGGTCTGGTTGGTCCTCGCCGCCCATGCTAGGCTCTGCTCCACTCCGCTCCCAGCTTCATGCAGGATAGACCTTACCCAGAGACCATCCTGGCTGTCTTGGGCTAGAGCCCTGCTTCCCTCTGTTGTTTTGTGGGTTCTGCAGTTCTTCTCTGTTGTATTTGGTGTTTGTGGGTTGAGAAGTCTGGCAAATGCCACAGCTCACTGATTCAGGGTGCTAGGGCCCGCTCCACCTGGCTCCTGGTCTGGTTGGTCTGAGCAGCCCACGCTGGGCTCTGCTCTGCTCCGCTCCCAGCTGCGTGAGCGAAAGACCTCACCCAGCACCCATCCAGGATGTCCTGGACTGGAGCCCTGCTTCCCTCTGCTATTTTATGGGTTCTGCAGTTCTAGAATTTGTTCAGAGTCATTTTTTATAGGTTTTTGGAGGGACCTGATGGGGAACTCACGCTAGTCCCTGCTTTCCAGCCACCATCTTGCCTCACCACCCTCCACCCCAGGCCATTTTTGAAGTCCTACAAAGCTCTTCTTGCTGAAGTTTGTTAATAATATACAGAACTACTTATCATTTTGATACATTTTGTGCTGCTGCTTTTCTAAGGCTATTGTTTTGTAAGCTTTGAAGTGCTATCTAATGTAAAAGTTAGCTATAGATTATCTGGGTAGGGGGGAAGCATTATGATTGTCAAAAAATTTTGCCTCCTCTTTGCCTATATTTAACCTGTAATTGTCTGTTCTATCTTATTATCATATCTAGCATTTTAGCACTATGTCAAATAATAGTAGAGTCCATGCTTTTCTTCATCCTGATATTATTGTGGGGGGAAAGGAGCTGGCGTTTTTTTTCCATTGCAAATATGTAGTGTTTTAAATAAGTGTTTGCCACATAAAGTTGGTCATTTTTCTGCATTAGTAAACATAATCATGTGTTTTTTGTTAATAAAATATTTAGTTGTGCTAATAGATTTGCTTTTGCTGAAAGGTCACATTTCTGCTGTAAATCAAACTTACTTATAATCAAGACATGTTGCTATTTTTTATTAGTGATATTAGTCTATAGCTCAATTTATGTGTTTTTCCCTTCTTGATTTGAGTATAAGTACCAGACTAATCTTATTGAAACTTACTAATTTAACTAATTTTGTAGAGAGACAAGGAATATTTGTTTAAATATTTCCTAGATTTTACATGTAAATTCATCTAGATCCAAAGATTTTAGCGGAGAATAGTTCATTTATGGTTTGTTCTAAAATGCTTTTCTCACCATCTCTGCCAAGGAGGGGAGGAGATGAGATAATTCACCAAGAGCCCTTCTTTCCTCCCTTTTTCTTAACTTATATCTTTCAAACATCTTTTCCCATGATCTCTTGCCTCACACCTGACTCACAAGAACAGGGGGTGCTTCTTTTTGCCAAATCAACCCCCTTAATGATTACCCTTGTTCCTATCTCATCCTGAATTATGCATCCAGCAGAGGGGCTGGGTTGCAACCCTACTTTTTCTCATGTCTTTATTGTCTCATACTCTACTGGTTCCCTCCCTGCCGCACACAAATATGTCTATGTCTCTCCCAATTTCATTTATTTATCTATTTATATATTTCCCGAGGCAGTCGGGGTTATGTGACTCGTCCAGGGTCACACAGCTAAAAATCGTTAAGTGCCTCATGTCCTCTTGACTTCAGGGCCAGTGCTCTATCCACTGCACCACCTAGCTGCCCCATTCTTAAAAAAATAAATAAAATAAAATCCCTCACTTGATGCTACTATTTCTGGTAACTATAGCCTATATATCTTTTCCTCTTCATAACTAAATGCCTTGAGAAGACCATATAAATGAGGTACCTCCACTTCCTCTAACTTTCTTTAAAGACTTGGCGATTTGGCTCCTTTCTCTTAGCATTTAACTGAGACTACACAAAGCTACCAATGATCTCTTAAACAACAAATCTAATTGTCTTTATTCGATAAATATCATTATTGACCTCTCTACAGCATTTGACTTTACTGTTCACATTCTTCATTTGGATACTCTTTCTTCACTTTTATTTTTATAGCTCTTGTTTCTGTAACTGCTGCTTTGCTTTGGTAGTTTTTATGATGCTGGTCTCTCTTGGTCTCTTCCTATCTGTCCAAGCACTACTTCTTAATCTGTTTTGAGGTTCTTTATCTATGGTTCATCTATGGCTCTATCCTATATCTCATTTACTATTTTTCCCTCTATATTCAGTAGTTGATCTAATCAGTTACCATTAGTTCAATTATCATTTCTGTCCAATAATTCTCAGATATATATACATATATGTATATGTGTATATACATATATATACATATGACATATAGCCTAAATCTCCTGTATTCCAGTTCTAAATCACCAGTTGCCTTTACTGTATTTTTAATTGAATATATTATATGCATCTCTAATTCAACATCGCAAAAACAAATTAGTGTGTTTCTCCACAAGCCTGCTTCTCTTTCTGGCTTCCTTACTCTGCTACCATCTTTCACAATCTTTGCGTCATTCATAACTGTTGATTTGTTCACCCCAATGTAATCAATTAGCTGTCGAGTAGTGTTTTTCATTGTTCTTTTCACTTTTATCGTTGTTACTTTTACCTCCACAACATTTCTCGCATATACCCCCTTCTCTCAACTCACACAGCTACCACCATTGTTCAATCCTCCTCACCTCTCACCTGGGCTATTGCAGTTACCTTCTAATTGATCTCCCCATCTCAAACCTCAGCCCACTCCAACCCATTCTGCACTCAAATACCAAAGTGACTGATCTTATGTGCAGGTCTGACCATTTCACCTCTCTCCCTTACCTCCGTGCACACACCTGCTGTATCAATGTCTTGCTGTCTCTTTCCAGGGCTCCCTATTACTTCCAGGATCAAAACATAAAGTAATTTGCTTGCCATTTAAAGCTTTTCACTACCTGTTACATTTCCATCTTTCCATTTTTAAATTTTATTCTCCAATACAAACTCTAGTATCAAGAAAAATTGGCTTTATAGCCATTCCATGAACAGAGTTCTCCTTTACTAAACGTCACTTGCATTAGCTATGCTCCATAATTAAGATCCTCCTCACCTGAGTACTTGTTTCCCTGGCTTTCTTCAAGACTTAGCTTAAATCCCACCTTGTAGTGTAGGCACTTCCCAGTGTCCCCTATTCCCATTCCCTTTCCTCTAAGATCACCTTCAATTTACTCTGTATGTACTTTTAGTCTATTAGTTATTTGAATGTTAGCTCTCCTATTAAAATAAGCCCCCTAAAAACTGAGACCATACTTTTATATTTCTTTGTATCCCTACTTCTTAGCAACATGCCTGTCATATAGTAAATATTCAATAAATCCTGGATGACGGCCTGATAATAATCTTTCCTCATTACATTTCTTTAATTCTTTTATTAAGATTCTCAGTCTCTTAGGGAATTCTTCTAATTGGTCCAACTCATTTCTGGCAGCTGCGTTATAGTCATTAAAGCATTTCCTTACATTTTAAAAATTCATTTAGTCATTGTTTCAGTCTCTGGGGTAAAGGATAGAGCCTCTTTGAATACCTTTTTCTAATTCCTGAGATTTGATTTGAAATGAACTTAGATCCAAACTTGTCCATCCCATCTTGCTGAAACTCCTTGATCACTTTAATTTAATAAAATTAGGGAGAGGGGAGAAGCCAATGTGGTAAATTTGATAGAATATGTTAATGCCAAAATGTGTTTCCAGGCATTTTTACACCTAACAATTCCACCATTTGCTTTCACATTCATCCTATGTTGTTGTGTCAGTGGGGAGGTGTCGGTTATCTTTATAATTCTTGATGAATCTTTGTTTCAAATTGTCATATGATTGGATGACAACATTGAATATATTCTCAGGCTATATAGCTGAAAAAGACTTTAAGAGATTATGTGTCCAACATCCTTAATTTACAGATTAGGCAACTGAGGTTTAGAGGTGAAATGTCTTTTCCTAAGTGTCACAGTTGCAGAAATGGTCATTCAGTACCAAACCACTGTCTTCAACATATTATATGTTTCACAATTTAGAATTCTCGCTCCATCCCTGATATTCCAATATTTAAGCCATTGTAATCTCTCCCCATCTTCTCTTTTCCTCTGTTAAAATGAATTTCACACTGTGGGCCCTTTGCTTTTGGTCCTAATCATATTGTAATTTTGAGACTTAATGGAATTTCAGTGCCTATCTTCATTTTACAATGCATTTCCAGCTTTATCAACTTTTTTATTTCCTGTTTTTTTTATGTGTGTGATATACTTATCTCTATTCTTTTGGCTTTATAAAAATAACTGTGAAAAAGATTCATCATTTCAAATAATAAAACTCTACTGCATTTGCTCACACCAGATTTAACTGATTTAAAAGTTTAGATATTGATAGCAAAATGCAACATTTGGGTATTATTTCATACTTACCAAATGATGCTATAAATCACATATACTTAGGTTGGTGAGTGATGGAAATAATTATCTTATTAGTCTCCTTTAACTACTTTAACAAGACATGGTATAATAGTGAGACAGCTAAATCACAAAAGGCTAAGGTTCATGTGCTCCCTCTGGACACATACTGGATGTGGGACTCTGGGAAGGGTGACTTAATCACTTAGTGCTCTTAACAACTTTCTTAAGACTAAGTTGCAGAGAAGGTGCTAACATATATTGATAGATGAAATTTCCTCATCTGGGAGTTCCCTATACCAATTAAATCACAAGTACACTCCTTATCCCTGTCACTAATTAATCTAATTGGGTGAAGCGTGCTATAGTTAAGATATTTTGTTAGTATCTAAAACGATGTTCATCCAGGCCCACATAGCATTCCAGGGTATAATCCTCAGGGCTACAGGTTTAAGAATTCTATTAGATCATTTCACTGCATGGTAATTAAACTGTGAGGAATTCATTTATTAATGTTAACTAAGATTATAACAAATGCAGTTGTCACGGTCAATCTGTCAAATAATGTTGGGAGATATACTTGGTCAAAGAACTAACATTTCTGTCTCTGCACAGAGTAAATCCCATTTTAAGGGTCAATGCATTCAGTACAAATTAGGGATCAAAATGTGGCTTCATGAGCATAGGATTAGAACAAGGGAGTTACAAGAAATTTTGGGGAATATTTCCATGGAGGTACAGTATGCTTCCTCCCTCTCTCTGTCTTTCTCTCTCTGTCTCTCTCTGTCTCTCTCTCTCTGTCTCTCTGTCTCTGTCTCTCTCTCTGTGTGTGTCTCTTTCTCTCTATCTCTTGTTCTAGCTAAACAACTGGTACCATCTAGCATCAGAGCAACGTATCACCTGGTAGTACTGAAGACACACTAATAGAATGTTATCGAACTCTCATTTCTCATTTATTTCTTAAAAAACCCTGAGTAATCAACTCCATAGACATCCTAATTTTAAAATGGTTTGTGGGGCACTATGTGTATCACCCAAGGATTTACTTGATATGTGGTCGGACCTCTAGTAATCCATCTGGCTATATTGTGCCTAATTTTACCAGCCCCCAAATTATACCTTCATAACTGGTGACCTGCTCCCAACACTATTTTGGTGTGAAGTGACATGAGATGGGAGGCAGGGGTATAAACAGTATGAAGTTGGGGGAAAGAGTGAAGAGAAAAGGAAATACCATTTACATGGATTTATCTGGCACTTGGAAAGGCCACAGGATTAATGGTGCTACTTAGCAATTTTTTGTTTACTTCTGTTTTTATCATATCCTTTTCCCTGATATTTTATGTTTTCACTGCTTCAGAGTGGGGGGGGATACCAAATTATAGGAATCATGGAAAATGTCCAGATTTTCCTAATCACCTATTATGTGCACGAAATCTCATTTTGAAGAGAAATCTAGTTTAAAATAACCAAAAAGCAGTTAGCAAAATAGGAAAAGAGTCAGTTGATACAGCAAGATTGAAGAATAGAAACAGAAGTGGGATGACTTTTATGGGCAATCTACAATAGAGGATAGAAGGGGAGGAGATGAAGAATATGTATACTAAGGAAGAGGTTTACCTCTCTGTCTAAGACAAAAGGAAAAGAGAATGAAGGAAGATATCGAGAGTTGTACATAGTATATTTCAGATTTGGGATGCAGATCACATGATATGTTGAAAAGATCACTTGGATAGAATCGGAGGAGACTTAAGTTTGAGTCTTAATTCAACACTGACCAAATTAGCTTTTCAGTGACTATTTCATTTCTCTATGTACCAACAATATCTAGGCTTAAGATGGACCTTGTACCTACTTTGTACTTTACAAGTATATATTGGATTGAATTGAATTCCATCACCCTCAATATCTTCTCCAAAATAAACAAAATGTTTGCTCTCTTTAACTCACAGGATTCTTAGGAGGAAGAAATGAGATAAATGAGGAAAAATGTTTTGTAACTCATGGGAATATAAGCTCCTTGGAGACAAATATAATTCAATTTTTATTTTTGTAAGTAGGTCAAATTCTGCCATTAACTCTGTGATGTTGGGCGATTCCCTCCATATCTAATCACCTTGAATTTTCTCCTCTTTGAATGAAGGTACAGGATAAAGTGATCTCTAGCTTTGCTGTCAACTCCAACATGCTATTATTTTATAACATTTTACTGATAGGACTGCTCTTGGGCTAATCACAAATAAAAATAACATCTATATAGAATATGAAGATTCACAAGACACTTTATATACACTATCCCATTAGATCCTCACCTTAACCTGGTGATACAGGTACCAGGAGCATTATTATTCTTTATTATACAAATAAGGAAACTGAGTCAGATGGAGGATTTGAATTCAGGAGTCACTTGACTCCAAGTCCAAAACTATTTTCATGATACCATGTTGAGTTTTCACTGTCCACATTGTTGTTATTCAGAGGTTTCAGTTGTTTCTGACTTTTCCCAACCCCATTTTTGGTAGTCATGCCATTTCCTTCTCCAGCTCATTTTATAGATTTGGAAACTGAGGCAAACTGAGTTAAGTGACTTGACCATGGTCACACAGCTAAGTAAGAGACTGAGGCCAGAAAACTCAGGTTTTCCTGACTCTTAGCCTGGTGCTGTGCTCATTGGGCCACCTAACTGACCACTGTCCACACAGACAAAAGTAAATTGTCACATGGCCAAAGTTTCTTCTACCTCATGTTTCTCTGTTTCATTTGGAAGCCTCCAGAACAAGGACAGACATTATCAAGAGTCTTTCTAGCATAATACCTGCAAAGGGATGATTTTTTTCTGCTTTAAATTTAGTTTGAATATACTGTGGTGCATACTTAATTAGATTAATCTTTATTTGTGTCAGTATTTTCTCATTATTCCTTATGCCCGACAGTTATGTTTGAACTGTGCTGAAATAAATTGTACTCCCCAAATTTGTTTGCATTTTTATTACTTTGAAGTTAGGAAGTTTATTAGTTTTACATAGTATTGGAGACAAGTTATGGACTGAACTTCTGAAATCAATACTTTGCATAATATTTCATCTGGGAGATCCAGGAAATAGCTGTTGCTAGTGTAACCCTTGCATCAAAGCTGCCTGAAGCATGAAGTATAGGAGTCAGCCTTCCGGGGGGCATCTAATACTCACTGTTCTAGGTCCTTTATGTTGGGAAAAAATCTCTATTCTTGATACCTTGTCCCTTTTTTTTTTTTTTTTTTGATAATCATACTGGTTGAAATGGTCAGCTTTTGTTATTACAACAAAGTGGGAAGAGAAAGTACAATCTACAATAGCTCATTGTGGCCTCTTGGAGTAAAGAGTGCAATGCAGAAAAGCTGGTTTAAGCTGAGCAACTCTCTCCAGATAAAGCTTCTCTCTACTAGATAGGTTCCTGAAGGCCACAGGCTACTTTCCACGCTAGCTCAAGGTCCATGGGCCCAAACGCTTTCCCTAGCCACCAAGGCTTCCTATCTGGCCACTAGTCTATTCTAGAAGATGTCTTCTCTATCAAGAAACTTTTAGCCAGAGTCATATTCTATACGTAAGTATTCAATTCTATAAGTCATATTCTATATATATGCCATATTTTAGATTTCTCCCTCTTCCAATCTACCCACCCAACCTCTACTTCCCAATACTGAACACAAGTGCTTCCCTGAAACACATAGGAAAAAGAAAATCAGAAAATCTATTATTCAGAGGTAGCAATCAAGAGTAGAGGGAGTAGGCACCGCATGTGTAGAGAGGACCACATGTGTTGAGAGGCCTCTTGTGTGGCAAAGCTTGTCCTTGTGTGTGACTCCAAGAAAAGCAGAATAGGTATCTCTAGCCTCTTCTCCTCCTGACCTTTTCCAAGGGACACTTCCATTCCTGTCAGGAAGGAAAATAGGAAGTTGGGGCTGGACACCATTATTCTGTTCTCCTCAGAGACAGGGGACCCTGGGCTACAATTATACTTTTCTGCTCCCTTAAATATTGTCCATCTATGGAATATGATCATGTTCTAAATTTTGATTATTTTGTCATTTTAGGGGGCAGGAGGACCCCAAGCTCTATATCCAAGGCTTAACTCCTTTCTCACATAGTATTAATTCCATATAAACACATATAGACAATAGCAAAGAAGCCCATTTATCCAAACCATAACAAAACAGAAATCAGAGAAGGTATATATAGGTAAAGGATATTATATAACAGATAATACAAAATGAAGGATCTCTCTCATTAGGAGAGAGGCAACTCTGCTCAACTTAGAGAGAGGGTCCTGAACCTCACCCAAAAGGAAAACTTTCCAATGTTCTCTAGAGTAGCAAGCTTGGAATAGGCTCATGAGGGAGATGACCACCTTGCCTCATATGTTCCCAGAATTTTTTCCTTCAGTGACCTAAGGTGGGGTTGGTCTTTTCCATCTTCTCCCTCAAAGTTGGAAGTTGCTCAATGCTACATATTTGAAGAAGAGTCTCTATTGAGGAGTTCCAAAGGGTGACTTCTGCTTGAAGAGTCCCCAGGTGGGGACAGAACTTTGGAGAGTCCCAAAGGAGACAAGTGCAGACTGAAGCTATCTTGCCTCTTGCCAACTCTGCCCCCCCGCCCCTCATGTAAGGTTGGGCCTTCATTTTCACTCATAAAGAAAGGCCCATAACACTGGGCCTTGGAACAGGGGTTACACAGATAATTGTAGGGTAACTCATCTCATCCTCTCCCTCTCCTTCTCCTCTCCAAAGGAAGGTAAGTTTTGATGGCCAGAAGCTGCCCACTTAACTTGGGGTTTACTGGCTATATTTCTTTCTTTTTCCTCTTTTTCCTCCCTCCCTCCTTCCCTCCCTTCCTTCCTTCCTTCTTTTTTTCGTTCCATAAAATCTTAAACACAGTTCACTCTGATGCTCATGAATAGATCCCTGCCCAAATTTCACTTAATGGCTGCATTTTGGGTCCTCTTGGCTTGGAATGAATGTCAATGGTAACTGTTTCTCTTTGGAACAGTAACCCTGAGGGTCTTCCTCTCCCAGCTTGATTTTTTTTTCCTTTTTTCTAATTAAAGGGGCTATGCTTTGACTCACTTCTTAAAGAGGCCTATTCACTGAATGGGCTTTTACCTCACTCTAAGTGAGTTCATGAAAAGGCCTAAGCCTACAAGGGCCAGGGTCTTCCATTGCATCCTGGGTCATCTCCAGTCATCCTGATGAATATCAGGTCACTGGATCCAGATGGCTCTGGAGGAAAAAGTGAGGCTGGTGACCTTGCACAGCCCTCTCTCACCCAAATCAAAGTCAAGTGTAAGTCACATCATCATTTCTCTGATGTCACGGTCCTCTTCGAAAATGAAGGACAAGCATAATGAGATAGAATATGCCTACCAGACTCCTTACCTTTCTTTTCCATGCCAGTTTATATTCTGTAAGGTGAGGGTAAAATCAGCAGTGTGTAATGTATAGCAGAAACTTGATGAATGTTTTTAGAATGAATAATATTAATATCAATCACAGATGATGTTCTAATCTATATTCTATTTTAATTTGTAATTATAAATAACATTCTCATTGTAAATGAAAACATAAGAAAATTACCAGTAACTGCCAATCTAATTGATAGAGTACTCTTACAGAGGTGCATAAAAAAAGTTGGCTTCCATACAGAATAACAGGCAACAACAGCAACAAAAAACAATTTCAGAGGATACTGAGGTATCTAGACATACAATCCTCTATTCAACAAAGAACTTCAATCTCAACAGTAGCAGGTAATGACAACCCAGGAGCAACTTAGTAGATAAGTCTTACAGAACTTAATGATATTCAGAGAAGTTAATTGAATTGCCCTTTGTCTCATACCTAAAAATGTCAGAGGCAGGATTTGGACTAGGGGCTTCCTAATTACAGGTTCAGCCACATGCCCATTGCTTCGTATTACCTCTATTTTAAATACTTAAAATGAGAAAAGCAAAAAAGACCAACCTGGAGATAATTTCAACTTTCTGTGCCAATATCTGTCTCAGAGAATGAAGAGATGGGAAAATTTATGAATAATTTAATGAGATCATTTCTCACTGGCTGTAATCCAAACTCTTCTATCATGCCCCAGAAAATTCGTCATCCTAGAACATCACTTCAACTCTGAAATTCACACAGCCAAAATACCTTCAGCTCAACAGGTCACCCCTCCCCCTAAAAATCTCTATTTAAGATGGTACCCAGATCATTTGTTTCAACATTCTTTCCCCCAGACAGTACTCTGGAGTCCTCCATATCCCCCACCCCCATCCCCATACCTCCAGCCCCCACCCCACTCCCTTCAGCTTCTTTTTGTATGTGGATATCAAGGTCCTCTTCCTAGAGCAGGAAGGTCAAACAACAAGTCTTCTCCCCTCTAGGCTATAAGCTCTGAGGGCAGGCAATGTCTTTCATTTGCATTTGTATAGCCAATCCTTAGCAGAGTCCCAGGCACATACTAAACATTTAAATGCTTATTGACTGACTGACTGAGATCCTCAAAGCCAAGTCAAACTAAGCAGAGATATTTGGCAAATTCACTATCAAGATGGGTAAGAAATTTAAAGAGTATGGTGATAGCTACCTAGCTAGCTAGCTAGCTAGCTAGATATAGATATGTATATGTATATATACACATATATATAAATACAAATTATATATATACATATATACGTATGAAAATATTATACATTATTAAGAATTAAAGTAGCAAAAAGTTTATAGAAAATTTAAATGCCTCTCACCAAAGTACCATGAATACTTTCTTCTAGAAGAGAATAATAAGGGGCTAGACAGGCTAAGAGCCAAGTAACATTACAAAAGGAAAAAAAAATGTTGTGAGAGCCAGGAGAAAGTCATATACAGACTGAGTACTGCCCTGCTATCCATTAAATATAAAACCAGAGGAATACCTCCAGCAGGTGGGACAAGGAGTAAATAGAGGAGTTGACCCCCATGTCAATATAATCAGTGAGTTCCAGAAGCAAATTCCTTCTGTAAATCTCTGCTTTATTCACTGCTATTGAAATAGGAAGGACATTGACAATGATAATCATTTAATATCAATTTAGTAACTTCAATAAGGTCCACAGCCTGAACTACTAATCAACCAGAAGAAGAGCCTGGATCTAAGTCTCCTTGTTCTCTGAGTTTACTCAGAGAATACCTCTTCCTATGTCAACAAGGCCTGATGGGGCTGACTAAAGAGTGTTCTTTCCTCTGTCTATGGCCATTAAGGATGAGACCCTTAACCTGAGATACTATCTTGAATAATGTGACTTTTTCTTATCTTAATAATATTATGGACATATACTATGTCATGACATGTTAATGGTAAATTAAACAACAGAGATCCTGGGTTGTAATTTCGATTGACACTTTGTCAACTCTCTTATCTTATGGTATTTACAACCTATTCAATTTAGAGAACTCCTTTTCTTGCATCATGGTTAAACATACATGGAGATCATAAATTTTAGTAACACAGATATACAGAGTTGTGACTATTCTAAAAATGTATTTAAACCTTTTCATTCTTTTGCTGTCAGTCAATTTTCTTCTGGCTCCCTACATGTGTGTATGCTGCTAGGTTAAAGGGAATAAAGACTATGAATTTACATATCACCTAGTTTGCCTTCTTTAACCAAACTTTCAGGTCCACAACACTAATGCCTTACTTTCATGTTGCTTTCTATAGTAGATATCTTCTCATTGACTATCACTGCCCATATTAGGATTCTTTTTGTTGTTTTCTGTCTTTTTGAAAACCATATTCTATCAGAGTAATATAAGCAGTTTCTTGGGGAAGGGTCCTAGGGAGAGGGGGAGGTGTGGTGTGTAGAAAGCACAGTGCACACTAAAGCACTAATTACTACAGCTGAGGCAGACAGCTTGGTAGGTTATAGGGGAAGGAAGTATCTATTTAACAACAAGGACAATAATAGCTAACATTTATATAGTACTTTAAGGTTTGCAAAGTACTTTCCACATACTTCCTCTCATTTAAAAAGGAGGGAATTGCTTTTAGGACAGCTAGAGGCAGAATTTAGATTTTTGCAGGGAAGGCAAACTTCTAGCCCATGTGAATTCATCTGCAAGTAAGAGTATATTTATTTGCCAAGTCAAGTTGTTTCTATATATAAATCTATATCCTTGGATCATAGATTTAAAGTTGGAAGGGATTGCAAGCTCAACCCCTTTATTTAATAGATAAGGGAACTATAGCTAGGAACTTTTTCAAGGTCACACAGGTTTTAAATATCAGAAAGAGGATTTGAATCTAGGTTTTCTAGCTCTAGGACCAGTGTCCTTTTCAATGCACTGTATTTATCTCTGATCTAAGATGGGAAGACATAATAAGAAGCCCGCCTCTATTTGCTGTTTTTTAAAAAGTAGACAAATCACTTAAAATCCAGTAATCTAAAACTACCAGTTACAGAAAAGTTTGACTTTATATTTTGTTGTTGTTATGTTGTTTCAGACATGTCTAGCCTTCTGTGACCCCATTTAGGGTTTTGATTGGCAAAGATAACAGAGTGGTTTGCCATTTCCTTCTCCAGCTCATTTTGGAGATGAGGAAACTGAGGCAAACAGGGTTAAGTGACTTGCCCAGAGTCACACAGCTACTAAGTATCTGAGGCCAGATTTGAACTAAAGATGATGAGCCTTCCTGACTCAAGGCCCAACACTCTATCCACCATGCCACCAAGCTGTCTTAGACATTATATTACTTTGTTTGACCCTATTGATTTTTCTTCTAATTAGATTCAACCCAATATTCTTGCTTTTAAGATATCTCTTTGGCTTTTACCTCTGTCAAATAGTGTGTTAGTTACCCCTCCTATCTTTTTGTCAGCTGTAAATCTAGTGGGCACACTATTTATGCTTTTATCCAAGTCATTGATAAAGGCTTTGAATAACACAGGAAAAATACATAGAAACATCCACATGTACAGATAGATGTCTATGTATATACATACAGATATATACACATACATATGCACATATGTACATATACACACAAGTATTTATGCATATAAAATTAGTTTATATAAGTCTCTACATTAAAATATATTCAATATAATCATTTAACAAATGAGGAAATTAAGGCCCAGAGAGGGGAACTGTTGGCTTGCCCGAGGTCATGGAAATGGTTGATAGCAGAGCTGCATGTAAACATGAGTATCATTCTTTCTACTATATCGTGCTGCTACCTAAATAGAAAACCAATATAAAAATCCAGGAGCGTGATGCCAGTATGGATTGAGAGAAATGAATGAATATGATAAATGTTCTAGAGTTAAAAATCAATAGGATTTTAACCAACTGGTTAAGGATAGCTTGGGAATGGGGAAGATTCAAGGATGATTCAGATTCAGCCAAAAGATTTGGGTTCTATAAAAGGATCTTTTTTTTCCCCAAAACATTAAAGCAGTTCAAGACTAGAAAAAGTAGACTCATGAGGTAATTGGAATCCTTGTCATTAGGAGAGGTCAAGAAGAAATAGAATGATCAATAATGAATCAGGAATGATATAGATAAGATTCATTCATGGGTGGTAGATTTAATTAGATTATCTCTACATTTTTGTGATTCATAGAAAAAGGCCCATGAATGCCAAAGCAACATAGGCTATGGTTTTTCTCTAATTGCCCTGGCTAGACCATATCTAGATTATAGTTGCTAGTTCTTGGCTCTAAATTCAATGTATCCATAATAGCATTGACAAGCTGGATTTTGTCAGAGGAGAAACTCTAAGGAAGTGAACTTAGATCTATGCCATCATACAGGGTGTCCCTAAAGTCTAGACATATAGGCAAAAATACATATTTTGAAATATTTGGAATATTAACAGACCCTAGGCCCCTTGACTTCTTTTTCTGGGGTATGCTAAAGGAGGTGATGTACTCAATATAAATCACAGATGCAATCACTTGATTGAAGGCATAAAGAGTGAATGTGCTAAAATTGACACAATGTGGAGTTATTGCATCAAGTTCACGTGAATCTTACAAAGCAGATCAACCTTTACATCACAAATGATGGAAATCATATTGAAGATATTATTTGTTAATATTCCCACTAAATAAAATGTTGTTGAAAATTTCTTTCATTTCATTTCTTGAAAATATGGATTTTTTGCCTATGTGTCCAGACTTAGGAACACCCTGTAGAATACGTTGTTTAGATTGTAGGATGCTTATCTTGGAGGAGAAGAGATTTTGGGTAGAAGGAGAAGGATCATGATTGTATTTAAAAATGGAAGAATTGTCGTATAGAAAACGAATTATACTTTTTCTGCTTAGCCTCAGAGAAAAGAATTAAGTGGACAACATAGAATTTGGGTGAACAACGTGACGATGTTTTGACTTAAAATATGGGAAAATATTTTGGCAGATATAGCCATCCCCAAATCGAATGGGCTGCCCCCAAATGAGATTCTTCATCAATGAAGAACTTTAAGCGGATGCTATCTGCCACTTGGTTGTGTTGAAAAGATATTCCTGCTTCAGGTAGGGAGTTAAGCTAAATAGCTTTTGAGGTGACTTCAAAATCTGAGATTCTAAAATTCTAAACTTGAGAGTATATTGAAATACTGATTTTCATTAACCATTCATTTCCTGAAAGTTATGTCAATCTATTGATATTTCATGGAAAAATGAAATTAAAATGTACATTATCTTAGTTAATGTTTGGTTATCTATATGACTTCTTTGCTTAATTAAATTAATCACATACTTCATTGGAAAATATGCAAACCTGGTTGACCAAGTAGCAGGTTTAAGCCCCTGACTGGAGAAGAATCAGGTGAAAAAATTACAAATTTTCTTGGCAGCAACAAATAGAAAACAACGGATACAACTCAGGTTGGATCCAAGCTCAGACCCTATTGCCTGAGCCAAGAAGAGAGGCAATAAGGCACAGCAGAAATAGCATTACACTAAGAGTAGACCTTAATTCTCATTAGAGCTTTCCTACTATCTCAGTGTAGGATTTGGGGTAAGTTGTTAAATGTCTTTTGATCAATTACACTTCTGTAATATTAACCAACCCTTGAAAATGATCCCTAAGATTACTTCAGGCCTGGGGAAAAGAGCAAAAGACCCCCAGTGTTGCCTTTGTGTCTACTTGAGTCTTTATACTTTCCAAGTACTTTCAATTCCATACATAATCTAATCACTGATATGTCTCAAACATCTCCAGATCCCCTCCCCAGAATTATTCCCACTTCCATACCCCTCCCCAAAAATCATTGCCTGTTGTCCCTGCTTTTGCCTGGAAACAAGAATACCCCCTGTCCCCATAACCCACTCTGTCCCAATGAGTTCAAGGATCCTTTTACCTTTATTTCCTAAAACATTCTAATTCCCTGTTCCCCATACTAATCTTCCTACACCTCTATCTCTTAAATTTGTTATCCTTAAAAAAAAGAGTTCCCCTATAGTCATAACAAAACACACTCACCCTTAAATATACCAAATCTTATAATCATACAAAGCCTAGTCACAGATAAGGGTAGGAAAAATAGAGCCCCAGTGTTTTCAATACACTCAGTTAAGCCAACTCATACCAACCAAAACAAGACCTGTTTAAAAAGTCTAAAATAAGGTTTTCAAATAATGGTCTTCAAATAATTGGTTTTCAAATAATGACCAGTAATTAATATAAACCTTAAAACAGAGAGGACTGAAATCCCTGGTAAAATACAAACTCTTAATACAAATCTTAATTGATATGTGTTATAGCATCCCCATTATGTGCCTCAAAGTGCTGCTACATCTCAGGTTTGTAAAAAAAATGCAGAAGAAGAGATTGACAATCACAAATAAACAGTCATTCTTCTCGGACTTTCTCTGGCTAATGGAAAATTCAGGAAGATTGCTAGTCTGACTTGGTTGAAAGGAGACAGTAATAATGGACACATTTATCATTTCTCAAAGTTTCTCTCTTTGCTTTTACTCTTATTGCCACTATCACTATTATGAAACTGTTAGCAAGTAATCCATCATAATGCTAGTCTGTCCTGCTTATTAATAATACTGAAGATACCACCAAGGTTTATCATAGTAGGATGACATGATAAGTTGGCAATTGTATTATCATGTTAATTTACACATTTTTAGCTTTTTGATATAAGCTCCCAGATTATAGTAGGATACAGGTAGAGAATATAAAAGAAACTGATGAACAAATTTGCCCAAGAGCCCTAATGCTTTGGGAGTATTTGTGGAACTAAGCCATTCAAAGAATTAGCCCAATGCCCATTAGATTTTCTTCTAATACCATACATATCCAGTCCTCATTTCTTTAGACCTTTATCTCCAACTGCCTGAATTACATATCACCTTGGATGTCTCCTAGATTGATGTTCCAAACCAAAGGGATTATCCTGTCCCCTAAACCCACCCCTTCTCCTAAATTCCCTAATTTTTTTGAAGGTGATTTTCCAATTACCCAAGTTCAGAATCAAGAAAGTCTAAATTCTCCACCCTCATTCACCCCCTTCATGCAATTACCTGACAAGGTATATTTTGTCTACTTTTGCAACATCATTGGCATACATTCCTATTCTTCATTTCCACCACAAAAATTCCATTTCAGGCTTTAATGACCTCTCACTTGAAATATCAAAATAGCCTCCTAATTGGCATCTGTATATCTATGCTCTGTCTTCAGTCCATCCACCACCACCTAGCTGCCAAATTGACATTCTTAAATTTGTCTGTCTTTGAAACGCCCCTGGTCAAGAAACTTCAATGGTTTCCTAATCCTTCTAGGATAAAATACAAACTTCTTTGTCATTTGAAGATCTTTGAAATTGTTCTCTCACCTGCCTCCAGAGGCTGATTACATATAACTTCTCCTCACATACTCTGAACTGCAGCCAGACTGACAAACTTGCCATGTAAGACATTCCATGTTTGCTGCTATGTATTTGCATAGGCCATTCTTTTTCCCCCAAGCATACTATCCTTCTTTACCGCTGCTTCTTGGAACATCTACTGCCCTTCAGAATTGATCCCAAAGGCCAGCTCCTTCTAGAAGTCTTTCCTAATTTTCCTTCTTGCTAGTATACATGCCCACGCTCAATCACTTTGCATTTATTGTGTATCTATCCTGCTTTTACTAATCTGGAACCTATGTATCTCTCCCCATCTCCCCCTACTCACTCCCACCTCTTTTTTCCTACTGTAAGCTCCTGGAGGGCAGGGACTGTCCACTTTTTTAAACTAGTTAAACTGGAACCTAGCACAACACTTATTATAAAGTACTCTTAATGAGTTCTTACTGGGGAATGATTCATCAGAAGATTATTTTTTCAAAAGACTGAACATTTGCAGAAGATGTGAATAGTCTATAAAACCAATGAAAATTAATAGCCATGAAAATACATGTCATACTACAGGACTTTTTAAAAATTCTTATTAAAATGCTTACATGTCCTCAGAACCATTTTCCTCAGTCTTTGGACTTATGGGCTAGCCCTAATTTGCATTTCTATTACATGAAACACTGATACCTCCAGTTAGTGATGGTTTGCCACATAGAAGTCTCTTCATTTATCCATTTGATACTTATTTCAGCATTTAACTGCTGAATTTAATTCAGCTTCACAAATAGTTATTCAGCACTCATATGTGAAAGACACAGTGGGTCGTTGTGACCAGATTACAAAAAGAGCTTTGTATTACTGGCCGGGACACATGTTTGCAAAGAGAATACAAGCTCAGAATCTCTACTGAAAAAAGGAGAAATCGAGTCAATATCAACAAATATTCTCTTGCAAGTCAGTGAAAAATCAATTCTCTGGCAAGAAGTCCTATGAAAAGATAACCAATTTCTTCTTGAAGTGGGTAAGTTTCTGAGCATAAGAGACATAATTTTATAGGAATAGTTATCCAGTATAACCTGCCTGAACTGTTCAGACACTGTTGTCTGGAGAACTTTTTCACCAGTTCTAGGATCAGACCTCTAGCCTTTATACATATGGCTCTAGAGGTTTTATGTGAGAACCCCAGGTTATCACATTAAATAACATTGTTTTGTTGTGAGATGTTCAGAAACAATGTCTCTTAATCAAAAAAGCACTTGCTCCCCTGTAAACAGTGCAGGAATTGATAAATGAGGATGATGGGAATATCTTTTACTGAAGGAGGGTCAATGGAAACAAATAAGCTAGTAGATACATCAACAAATGGGAGTTTACAGATGGTTGTTTAGAGCATGAAGAAAGAAAGAGATGATTAAGGGAGGTGCTGGATGTAATATGGTAAATAATAGGAAATATCTGGTGAATGGAGAAGTAGATGAACAGAGAAATTCAAAAGAAATAGCTCTCTGATACCTCTTCACCACTAGATTGTACCCCAAAATCCAACTCTCTTAGTATTCAGCCCAGTAGTCATATACCAGATCTGCCACAAGCTAGCAGGACACTCTGTGGCCTAACCATCACCACCTGTGAGCTTAATCTTAGCAAAAGTTAGTGCATAGGATCCCGGACTGGATTCAGGAAAACATAGGTTCAAATCACCGTGCAGATAATTATTAGCTATATGACTAGAGTCAAGTCACAACTTCTTTACGTGTCAGTACTTTGTCTATAAAATAAGGGGGTTTGACTGAATGTCTTCTCAAGTCCCATCAAGTTCTGAATCAATATTCCAAAGGCCTCAAGGCTAACTTACTTGATTTTTTGTCTAAGGTGAGTAC
>CM053624.1:323679357-323709106 GCA_028646595.1 Phalanger gymnotis | reverse complement strand
AGGTGATAGTTACCCTCACTCCTGGTGCTGTATCAGTGTGAGTGTTCCCAGTGAGCACTGTACCTGCTCTCTCAAGGAGTGTAATAAATGCCTTCCTCTGCCCACTCTGGTCCTGAGTTCTTTGGGTGAGAATGGGCAAATTACATGGATCTTCCTAAGGTTATGCTACCAGGAAAGCAATGAGCTGCAGAAGCATATCACAGGCTAACTTCCTGACCCTGCCTTGGGGAGTCCTGTGATCCCCACTACGGTGTTAAGAGGGCTACCGCTTGGGATTTCCCTGGGGAACCCTGTGGACTGCACAGCCTTCTTAAGGGGCCATTACTTGGGTCCTCCTTAGGGTCTGACCCCTAGGAAGTCCTGTGATCCCCACAGATAAAGGAGAGTTACCACTTGTTCTTCCTCTGGGAGTCCTGTGGTCTGCACAGCCTTCCTTAGGGATTATCATGGGGATCTTCCTCAGGACTTTGGCCCTGCCTAGGAAGTCCAGTGATCCCCAAAACCGCGTTTCTCACATTATGATTTTAGAGGATGATTTGATCGTGTTTTCCTGAGTGCCATTCCTCCTCACCTGGACTTTAAATCCCCACTCCCTACAGGCACAAGCATGCTTTAATAAAAAGGGGAAACAATACAAGCTTTGCCCAAGCAAATTGCCAAGACCAGATGAAGCACTCTATTCCCCGAAGCCTTGCTTTAATTAATTCGACATATTCATTAAGCACTTGCTATGTGTAAAACAGTATGCTGGGCTCCGGATCTGCTTGCTTTCTGCCCTGGCTTCCCGTATTATTCCTGTATTGACTCATCTTTTCCAATCCCTCAAGTCAACTTGTCTACTGCTGACCTTCACCTGAGATTCCTGAACCTGGGACTGAGTGTATCTGGCATTATCCAACTCACTCTCTAAGGCATTGGCCCTTCTCATTCTCTGGTTATCCCAGCATGGTCCTTTGATTTCTGAGTGTCCCCAATCTGATCTATGCTTCCTGAGGCAGGGATTTTAGCTTCTGTATCCATCAGAAAGCAGCTAATGCATATCACCAAATTGCATTTGCCTCTGGCTGTCAGTTTCCGCCAGGGGCCTCTTAACACACTCTATCACCTGTACCACAGATTAAATCCTTTTGTGCTGAAGACAAATTGCGTAGGTCTGACACTGAAGATATAGGAGCGAATCAGGATTAAATTTTCTTTTTCCCATATAAAAATATCCAGTCTTATTTTTTAAAATTTGCTTTATGAGCTATATGAGGTTGGCTAGAATAATAGAGTTAGAGTTATCCAAGATGTAGGTTCAAATCTCTCCTCTGATATTTACTATCTGGGTGATCACAGGCATATCACCTAACCTGTCTATGCTTCAATTACTTCCCTGGAACTTTTCGTAAAATGGAGATTGGCATTGGTAAACTGGGTTCCCACACCAGGACTCTTCCTTTCTGACAGGATCATAGTTCCATCTATCATTGTGTAATTGACTATTTGTTGTTATAAACTTATGAAGATTGAGGATCATTTTAGATCATCTGAGCCTCCTGTGACCTGGGAAAAGCCCCAAACCTGACTAATCAAAAGAAACACCCTGCTTGGCATGACAGACATGCTTTGCAAATGAACCCAAAGCTCTCCTGCTGGATTTTGCTGACTAGGAATACTCTTCTGACAAAAACTGGGCCCAGCAGATATCTCTCTTATCTTATCTCAAGTTCCATGACTCTCTATTGTAGGCTAATATTTTAAGCAATGGCATCCTCCTTTCCTGTTGTTATGTTATGCTATGTTATGCTCAGAATAGAGGAAACACAGATTTCCTGGTATTATAATTTGATATCCTGAATCAGGAAGGAAGGGGGGAATTTGCCTTGCTCTGAGGGTATAAAGATTTCTTCCAATTTTTCTTCCTTCAAGTTCAGAATTGCTTTGAATCCCACACATGCATGTTTTTCACCAGCTTAATGGAAATATATGTGTGTATATGTATATGCATATGTATTTATGTATATATACACATGTATATATATATATGTATATATATATGGATGGATGAATGGATATCTCTCTATCTATCTCACCTAATTGTTTGCCTACTTTTAACTGAATTCTGAAGGTTGACAAGATTAGTATTTATTTTATTCCCATTTTATAGATGTCCACATATCCAATCAGTTACCCAATCTGGTCACATCTACCTCTCCAATACCTTCTTTTCACTTATAAAGCTAACTCTCTGATTCATCCTCATCAAATCTTGCCTGAAGCATTGTAATAGCTTCTTGTTTGTTTTCTCTGCTGTAAGTCTTCCCACACGCCAATCCCTCTTCCATACACCCACCGCAATGATTTTTCTAAGTCTGACCATGTCCCTCCCCTGCTCAATAAACTCCAGTGGCTCCCAATTTCATTTAAAATCAAATATAAACTCCTCTCTTAGACACAAAAAGATCTTTACAACCTGGCCCAACATTGTCTTTCCAGGCTTATTACATATACCTCCTGTCTACCTACACTCACTATAGTTCAGCTAAACGGGCCTTCTTGTTGTTTCTTATACATGCTGTTTTATCTCTTTTGCTGTTGTTCAGTCATTTTAGTCGTGTCTGACTTCATGACCCCATTGGGGTCTTCTTGGCAGAGATACTGGAGTGGGTTGCCATTTCCTTCTCCAGTTCATTTTACACATGAGGAAACTGAGGCAAACAGGGTTAAGTGCTTGACCAGGATCTATCTCTATACTTTTCACAGACTGTCTCCTAGAGCTAGAATATACCCACTCCTCATTGAACTTCTCAGAATCCATGAGTTCTGCCAAGAATCAACTTGGCAGGCATCTTCTGCATGAGGCTTTTCCTGGATCCTTCCACCCTCACCCCCATCTGCTAGAGCCTTCTCCACAAATGATCTATGCATAGAGATATGTATGTCTATATATGCCTATCTACATATATGTACATGTAAATACATGTATATGTCTGTATGAATGCATGTATGTGTAAATCAATGTGTATATATCATATATGTATATATAGTATATATATTTTATATAGTATAATAATTTCAAAAAAGGGTATTTCATGTCTTTTAACTTATTAAATTTCCCTTGCTGTCTTTTTTAAGTAAAATGAAAGGACTAGACTAAATTATCCTAAATTCTTTTCCAAGACTAAAGTTCTGATTCTATAAACTCTTGGCTTATGCCCATCTAGTACATTAAGTATCCACCTACAGAATTTATCATTCCCTTGGTGCATCTTCACCTAGTTTCTTGTACTCCACAAATATTTCATTATCTACCCTAAATTCTTATGGTACTTAATATGAAGCATTCTCTAGGGAATGCCACTGGGTCAGTTGTTGTGAAGAAAGTCATCTGAGTAAATAGTCCTCATTCTATACTTTCCTTCATTCTTCTTCTCCTTTTTTTTTTCTTTTTACTTGCAAAAGAATGACTCTAGTTTCTATTACATCATGTTATCCCAAAGACAGATATTGAAGCATAAGTAAATCACCCCAATGGAGGAATCTTTTAGTAAAGCTAAGGTTGGGTTTTCATCTGTTTATACCATTTCTGCTTATTTTGTTTTAATTCACAGAGCACTTTATTTGAACAAGAGACACCAAGGGCCACTTATTTCAATCTTCTTCATGCCAATATGCCAATATTTCTGTGATCCCAATGATACGAGTACTTACACCATAATGAAAATTTCAAGCCTCATGCACCTTCCCATTCCACACGATTTTTCTCATGCCTTCTCCAAAATCTACCAAAGGGCATCTATCCAATATGGTGGAGATTTTAGTCATACCCACTTAATGTTATATGTATACCTTTGGAGTACATGACATGCCCATTGATTATTTTTTGCTCTTACTATATGACTGGAGGATATTTTTCTCCCCAATCATACATTTTTCTGGTGACATCCTAGAATTACCAGAAATAGTTTTACTCTTAATGATGTCAAGTAGAGGCATTCTTTCCAGAATTATTCATTCCTGAAAGAAATCACAATGTCGCTATTGTTAGATTATGAATAGTAAAATAATAAAGGATGGAGGTACATACTATCAGGGAGGATCCTCATGGGCCATGTCTATACCACTGGTCTAAATTAGAAAAAAGAACAATGGACTTGGAAAGAAAACGCATGAGTTTAGTTAAAACTCTGCTAATTACTAGTTAGGATAACATAACAACTACAACAATAGCTAACATTTATATAGTGTTTACTGTGGGCTAGGCATTATACTAAGCACTTTAGAATTATTATTTCATTTGATCCTCAAATGAGGATAAAAGGAAAGTACCTGAAGTGAGTAGATTTAAAGACACAAATCTATAAGTGGGAATAAAATATCATATGTATTACATAAGTGTGAAATAAAATGAGAGTATACTGAGCCAGTGAAATAAAAGGCCAGAAGAAACTTCATTGGCTTGAAGGCATAATAAATACATTGAGAAAAGCCCCAAATCTATTATTTTGGTCTCTACTGTTTTCGTGCTGACACGTGTCATTTAAATTCAGAAAAGGCAATAAGAATGAACAGAGTTACTGAAATTTTCAGTGTCTCCCATTCACCTAACATTACCCCTAAAAGAACTTAGGGAACTCTTAGATGACTGAACATTCGTATTTCCCCATTTCTTTTTTAGTAGACTTCATTTCTCTTGTGGATAGAATGATGACCTTTATACCTCCCGGTTCCCAGATAATCATAGATTCCTCCCAGTTGCCTTGGGGCTTTCTAAATAGTGAAGCAGTTAGATATTTATGATTCAATCTGTAAGATGAGACATGCACAATATAACTACACTGTTTTTTTTCTTATTATAGATTGAATTATTACTGTTGTTCAGTCATTTTAAAGTCTTGTCTGACTCTTCATGACCCCATTTTGGGTTTTCTTGGCAAAGATACGGGAGTGGTTTGCCATTTGTTTATTCAGCTCATTTTACAGATGAGGAAACTGAGGCAAACAGGTTTAAGTTATTTGCCCAGGGTCACACGGCATGTGTCTGAGGTCAGATTTGAACCCAGGAAGATTAGTTTTCCTATCTCCAGGTCCAGCACTCTATACATTGTGCCACTTAGCTGCCATGGATTGAATGTGCATTCTCAAATGCTGTGCCAGTGGGTCATCTAGGGCAGTGGTATTAAACTCAAATAGAACCTGTGGCCACTAATCCCTACACAAGGATCCATGTAGGCCATATATTGACTTAGTTTTAAAATGTAACGTTATCTGTGCTTTATTGTATTTTCATTTATTTTGTTAAATACTTCCCAATTACATTTTAACCTGATTCTGGTTTCACTTGGGAGTGTTTGTTCCCATGTTTGATACCTTTTATCTAGGGAACAGTCCAGCTAAATTTAGAAAGGTTTATCACTAGAAGACTGCCAAACACACTTATACACAGATGTATAGGTGATGTATACGTGACACAGCATTTCACATTTCTTTACAATGCGGAGGGTTTGCTAACTTTTTCAGTGGAACCTTGAATTCATTTTATATTAGACACAGCTTTGCATGGTGGATTAAGAGCTATCCTCAAATAACTCAGTAGATGTCCTGTCTCTGATGTATGCCTGTATGATATTGGCTAAGTCATTTAACTTAGTACTTTGAGCAAGTCTTTGAGACTACAATGTACAGGAAAGTATCGATCTACATTACTAGGTGTTTCCTCAATAGAAGTTCCTTATACCACTAAAATTAGCTCCAGTCACTATTTCTACATTCAGCATATACATATACACGTACATGCTTTTTCATTGATAGAATGTAAGCTGCTAGAGGACAGGTATTGTATATACTTTTGATTTTATCCCAAAGCCTAACACAGTGCCAGGCACATAGTAGGCACTAATTAGGTGCTTATTGATTTCAATAAGCACTAATTAAATACCTACTATGTTAGAGGCAGCTAAGTGACATGGTGAATAGCGTGCTGGGCCTGGAGTCAGGAAGATACATTTTCATAAATTCAAATCTGGCCTCAGACGCTTACTAGTTATATGGGCCCTGGGCAAGTCATTAGCCCTGTTTGCCTCCCAGAGAAGGAAATTGCAAACCACCCTAATATCTTTGCCAAGAAGACCCCAAATGGGCTCATGAAGAGTCAAACATAACTGAATAACAACATGTGCCAGGCTCTCTGCTAAGGACTTTACAAATATTGTCTCACTTGATCCTCACAATAACTTTGTGAGGTAGGTGCTATTTTTATTCCCATTTTAGGATCAAAGAAACTGAGGCAGAGAGAATATAAGTGACTTGCCCAAGGTCACACAGCTAGTAAGTGTCTGAAGGTGGATTTGAACTTATGTCTTCTGGACTCCAGGCCTAACATTCCATTCACTGTGCCACCTAATTACCTATAAAAATAAATCTAACTGCAACAGGCTACTTTTTCATCAGAATTTAGGCATTCAAATGAGAATTGTCCCACTTGAGTGTGGTTTCTTTACAAGAATAGATGCCAAAGCAATAATTAAGAATTATGGAATGCAGATGAATTCACTTATCTGGCCATGGTAGTGTTGAGAAGCATAGAGGACAGCCTAGTTATTATGTTGAGAGAAGGAGAGACTTTGACCTTTACACCACCCCAAAGAGATTGAGAGCAAGTCAAGGAACAAAAAGGTCCCATGATGGCTGCCCCTAAGGTGTTGAATGGCAATGTATGCGTTTTTGGAAGAGAATCTAAAAGCAAAGTGTGGTACCACTGGGGGTGTAGGTGTGGGGGTATGTGGGAGGGAAGCAGGTCATTTTTTGTTAAGTGTTAGTTTCTGCTCTGCTACAAAGCTCTTCTAGTGGTAGTATCATTATTCAAAATATGCTTGAAACTCCCCTTTGATCACTGACCACAGTAGTGGTGGCAAACCCTTGTCTCTGAGCGTGGATTTGATTTCTAGAAAGAGCTAAAAATCAATGAAAGCCCATTAGGCGAATAAGACACATAGTCATCTTAGATTATACAAATTTGGCCAAAAAGGAGGCCACATTTGGCAGGAAGGAGGCCATGCAGTATATTGGTCTGAAGCAGATTGGAGAGTGCACGTCAGTTTAGGGAGGGGTACTTTCTATAGGCTTTTCCACGCCTGAGAAAATCAGGTATGCCTTTTAGACTAGGATGCTGAGCTGAGTCATTAGACTGGGGAAGTGTGAGTGGTGGCATAAGGCCAATCATGTAGTTTCTTCAACTTGTCTGCTTAGGAATCCTGCTATCTAGCTACTCTCTCCTAGAATCCTATTTCTCTGAAGGTATAGGCAAATTAGAGATGCCTCCTATTCCCTGAGGCTCCACTTTATCCTCTCAGGAGATGGGCACTGGGCATGGAATGATCTGCAAAGGAGAGTGCTGGGTCAGCACCAACGCAATCCATAAGATCCCCAGAGGGACACGCTTTGTATAAAAAAGACCAGAAAAAAGAAAGAAGGATTTCTGTCTCAGCAAATATTTAAACCCACAAATACACTAAAATTTCTTCGTCTCTGGGGGACATACCACCCTACCTCATCATTCCTTATACTCTCTCTCCTCACCTCCCTTTCCTCTGTACCTGTGGGAATACACACACACACACACATACACACACACACACACACACACATCATGCATGCATGCACGCACCCCTATTCCTCTACCCCATTGTTCTTACCACTGTATTGAATGGCATTAAGAAGCTAGTGGTAAAAGATATATATATATATATATTTAGGTACATCACATGGGATTTATTTTATATATGGAAATTATAGGATTTATAATTGGAAGAGACTTTAAGAGACATATACTACAACTCTCTTATTTTATAGACAGGGTTTCAGGGAAGTTAAGCATTTTTTCCCCCTCCAAAGTCAGATAGGCAGCAGATAATAGAACCAAAATTTTAATTTATATCCTTTGTCTCTAAATATTCTTATTACTATCATATTGCAGAGGGGCCCCCATCAAACAAGGGAATTGAAAATGAGGGTGAAAGCGAGGGATGATGGTATCTGTCGTGCATTTACTTCTCTGCTCATGTATTGTATTAGACCAGTAGAATATAAGCTCTTTGAGGACAGGAACATCCTCATTTTGTTTATCCATCCCTAGAGCATATGTTTTAGGGAATGGGGGAGGGCACTAACAAATAAATTGTTGAGTTTTTTACATAGAAATAATTTGCAGAGTTCAAAAAGGAAGATGAGTAAAAGGAAAAACTTTTTGAAAGAGGTAGCACTCGAGGTAATTAGAGATATAGTTGAGAAATGAAGGCATTGGAGAAAGAGAGGTGAGAAGAGCCAACCCAGGTACAGAGACTGAAAGTGGAGTGCCCAGTGTGAAGAACAAAGAAGACCGCTGTCACTGAATGACAGAGTATGAGAGGGTGAGTACTGTCCAATGGATTGGTTGAAGACAGGTTGTGAAGCACCTTAATGCTAAACGGAGGAGTTTATATATTTCATTCTAGAGGCAAAAGGAAGTCACTGGAATGGTGGCATGATACAATCAGACCTGGGCTAAAAGAAAATTGTTTGGCATCTGATTGTAAGATGTACTAGATTAGTGACAGACTTGAGGCCAGTTAGGAGTCTTCTTCAGTAATCTAGGTGAGTGGTAATGAAGGCCAGATTAAAGAGGCAGCTATGATATTGAAAGAGTATAGACAAGGGATTAGATAAAAGAGATGTTATACCATAGAAATGGCAAGATTTGGCAATTGATTGAATATGTGGGGTGAGGAAGGACTCAGAAATCAAATAGGGAAAATTGGAAGAGGGGAGAGTTTGGGGGAAATATAACGAGTTCTGCTTTCGACACATTGTGTTTCAGATGTCTCTTGGACATCCAGTTTTAAATTTACAATAGGCAATCGATAATCTGGGGCTGAAATCCAGGGAAGGGAGTGGAGCTGGATATATAAATTTTTGAATTGTTTATATAAGAATAATAGTTAAATACATGTAAAAATAGTGTCGAATTTGCAGAGTCCAAGAAGTTAGATGAGCTTAAAAAAGCCATGGGATTTCTCAATAAATGTGGAGAAAAACCATGTCGGTCAATTCTGTTAGAAGCCAAAATAAAGGGAAAAAAAGGGAGAAGGAGATGATATGAAAACAAATACAAAGAGTGCATATAGCTTTTCTAGGGGTTTGACTGAAAATGCAGAAAACATATGACATGATAGCTTGTGGGGGATGGCACAGTTAAATTAAGAGGTCTTATTTATTTTGCTTTGTGGTTTTTGTTTATTGTTGTGGAGGGAGAGATCTGAGCATGTTTGGAAATAGTAGGAAAAGAGCCAGTGGAAAAAGAGAAGGAGGACCTTATGGAAAGCAAGAATCATGAAAGGAAGAAGCTGCTGGAACATTGTTAAGGGCACAAAAAGAAAAGTTTGGATGAGGAGGAAGGACACCTTTTCCTCTGATTCAAACTCAGAAAAACCTGGTATCAGTCCTTTCCTCTGACGCAGACTCCCTCTAACTTATTTATTTAGTGATCAGGCAATTACTAACATTAAATTTCAGAAAAGTTGTACATCTGTACTAGTAAAAAGGGGTTTTCTCACCAGGAGTTCTCTACACCATTAAAATCATAGGTCCAGTAAAAACAAAGACTGTTAAATATAATTCATATCAGATGGAGATTGACAATATAAAGAGACCATCATTTTCTGACTTTTTCTTAGAGAAGAAGGTTTCAAACTTTTTTGAGAGAGGCAATGGTCCAAAGGAAAGAGCACTAGATTTGGAGTCAGAGGACTCGGGTTCAAATACATAAATAACCTTGAACAAGTCACCTAACCTCTTTAGGCATAAGTTGCCATATCTGATGTTTTTTGAATGTATGGCCCTATGATACTATGATACTAATACCCTCAACCAATGCCCTGTCAGAAAACTGACTGGATGAAGGCATGTACATGTGACATATCTCTCTGGAGGAGCTTTCCACTTTCTATGCTTCTAATATCTAAAATAAACTTATACTTGTCAGCCACAGACCTTCTATCCACACCTTTCATTGGCCTCCATTAATTAGCTATTTTTTCCATTTTCTTACTTGAAGTGTAACTATTTTGCATTGATTTTTTTAATGGTATCAGTTACATCTTTTTCGTAACTCTCCATTCAATCAGCTATCAGTGTGCCAGAAACTGTGCTGTTTGCTAAGGATACAAAATGAATTAGTCATTGCCCTCAAGAAGACCCATTCCATTGAGGGAGACAGCAAGTGCCTATCTACTGAGTCCTTTGGATAATATGCACCTGGGAAATGAGTGAAATAAATAACAGGTTGAAGCTCCAAAGTTCTAATTAACTCTCAAACTCCTTGAAACCCCTTGCAATGAAAACTGACAGGAAACCATAAGATGTCTTTATAAGAGTTTCTTTTATTGCAAAGAAATAACATATCCTCCTTTGCTAAAATTGCTTACCCTCCTATCCACTTTCAGGAGATTATGTATTGATTTCCAAAGACTGTCCTGCTCAATGCCTATTTAATGATATTCTTTGTTCCTTACTTTACTCAGTTTTTTATCTTTCATGCAACTCATGTTCCACATAGTATTCATTTCAGCTAATAAGTTATCTTACAGCCATTCTTTTCCACGATTATCTTGACAAGACTCATCCATCAGTTTTAAACCATTCCATTTGTTTCGTGTTGATGTAGATTTTTAAAAAGTCCATTAGTGTGTTCTCTCTTGTCCTGCATCATTTATACATCACATGCACGTCTATAATAAGAGATAGTATGGTACACTGGATTGTCAGTTAAAAAATATGGGTTCTGTTCTGGACTATTGCACTTATTAGTTATGTAACCTTAGGTAAATCATTTCATCTCTCTGAACCTTGATGTCCTTAAGTATAAAAATGGGACAATTATATCTTCTCCCTACCTAATGGGGAAGTTGTGGGGATCAAATAAATGAGACGGTGTCCTTAAATCTATTATTCTATGCAAATGTAAGGTAGCAGAAAGGATGTATGGGGGTTCCAAAGAGGACTAGCACCTCAGATGTGAGGACTTTACAGGGCTGCTCAACCACCTTTGGTGTCTACCAGCCATTCGACTCTCACCTGTGGCTCCAAGAAGCTGCAGTATGTGCAGCAGCCACACCCTGGTAAATCATCTTGGCAGATGGGCTAAAGCAGATTGAGGGTAAATGACAGGCCTCAAACCTGTCAGTAAGTTAGGGTGTGTCTACTCCAAGAATGTTAAGACATCCCTCTGCAGAAAGAATAGATGGGATCAATTTGTTTTAATGGCCACAAAGGCAGCTGAAGCAGTTACTTGTGGAGTACTTAGAGCTTGGTCAGACGTTGAAGACACCAAGGTCATCCCAAGGTCATCATCAGTCATTCTGACTTTTGTCTTGCCACTAGATTTTGATGACTATGGAAGAGAAAGGGAGGGTGACAATTTTGTGTGATGCTGCCTCACTTAAATCCAGGTCACACCGGAGTCAAGACATCACCCCATGATGTCATTGGTACTCTTCAAAAACTAAAGACAAATAACAATGAAGGTAGTAGAAGCATGGTGTGCCAGAAAGAATATCAGATTTGGAGTTTGTAGGATGAAGGTTCAGATCCCAATTCTGCTACTTACTAGCCACCTTAATTTATGTTTTTTATTTTAATTTCTGCAGACCTCAGTTTTCTCAACCATAAATTGAGGATGTTAGACCAGATGTCTAAGTTCCCTCCTGACATTAAATCATACGTTACTTTCATATCTATCTGCCTATCTATTTATTATTTATTTCTCTATCTATTTATCCATGCATCTAGCATTTATTTATCCATTCACCTATCTACATACTTATTTAACATTTATCTATGAATTCATCTCTCCTTTCATCTGCCCAAACATCTGTCATTTATCTAACCATTCATTTATCTATCAGTTATCTATTCATTCATCTATATATCTTACTCTATAATTTGTGGATAGTTCAGATCTGTGATTT
The DNA here is from genome assembly GCA_028646595.1 of Phalanger gymnotis. Classification (NCBI taxonomy): domain Eukaryota; kingdom Metazoa; phylum Chordata; class Mammalia; order Diprotodontia; family Phalangeridae; genus Phalanger; species Phalanger gymnotis. The sequence goes on along the minus strand of CM053624.1, from coordinate 323,697,122 downwards.
TATTGGTGTAGGGAAGTCCCAGAGTGGAAAGTTCCATTACCACTGTAGACTAGCAGCTGCTCTCCAACATATACAATTAGTGGCCTATGTCACTGAGAGGTCAAGTCACTTGCTTATGATTGCTTCTATCAGGGTTATAGGCACTTATATCTTGAACTAAAGTTTTCTAAACTCGTAGAGCATTCTCTACCTCCTACTCTCATAACTTTCTTATACAATCCTAATTGGATAATTTCTTCTTCAATGACTCACATAAAAAGCTTATACTACCCTCTTAAAAACATATTAAGACTGTGCTTTTTACGCAAGTAAACATAAGTGAAAAGTGAAAAAAATCATTCAAATTAGAGAAATTAATCATCCTAATGATGATGCAAAACCATTTGGTTGATTTCCACCTCAAAGTCATTTTTTTCTGCTTTATTTCTATAATTACAGGCATGTTAAAACAGTTGGTTATGTTTTGTCTATTTCTTCTTGCTCAGTTTCCTATGCATCCCATCTGATTGGTCCACAGCTTATACTGAGTAACTGCAGGCCACAGCTGCAGGTTATCTTTCTTGAAGCATCTTATCTCTTCCCCCTAAATTTATTTTCCCTTAGGCAGCAGCATTTTGGACATTAGGGGTCCTGATTGAACATCCTGAGATACATCATTAAGGAGTCATTAGTTCCACTTCTCTTGGATGTCATAGCAGCATGTTCACTGAGCCTGGAACATTTCAACTGAGAAATTGTTTCCAACAATCTAATATCCTTGAATAATAAAAGCAACAGTCATAATATCTCAAGGATCCAAGATTACATTGGTGTGGTTCTTCCCACAACCAATATGGGTCACAACCTCTTTAGACCTCCACAGCTATTTGTTGTGAGTTTCTGTGGTTAAGATATGTATAATGCCTCAACCAGCTTCCTCTCTTTGTTAGGCTAGCTCCTCTGACAACAGATATGCCATATATCACCAGGCCCAATGCTTCATGTTTTTCTAGCTTGTTTGGACTTTTCGGAGCTGGACTTAGCTTTCAGGAACCCAGAATAGTGTCTATGCCATGATGAAACCTCAGAGGTGATAATAATAATACTAACAACAACAGCCACAAAAATAATATACTTGCATAACCCTTTAAACATTACTAAGTATCTTCTTCATAACATTCTGATGAAGGATTTGAATCTTGGTCTCCGGATACTGAATACAATTCCCTTTTCACTATACAATGCTACTGCTCAAAGCAGAGTGGGACATCCAGGATAGTTTGATATAATAAGGTCATAACAATCTGGGGATCACAGACACAAAGCTGAAAGGAACTTAACCTGTCTTACTCTCTCATTTTGCAGATGAGGAAATGGAGGCCCCAAAATGTGAAGTGACTTACTTAAGGTTATTGATGAAGAAAGAGGGCGGATTAGAACTTAAGTCCTAAATTCAGCTCTCATCCCACTATACGATGTTGCCTCCCGAATTCTCACAATGATTTTCATATCAGGGCATCTTATTTAAAATGTTGGTTTCACGGAAGTAGGTGGTACATTAGACAGAACGTTGGATCTGAGGTCAAGAATCCTGTCTTAAATATTTAGTACCTGTGTGATCTGAACAAGTTTCTTGATCTCAGCTTCATTTCCTCATCTGTAAAATGGGGTTAATAATGGTACCTACATCAAAGGATTATCAAATGAAATAACATAAAACAAGAGGGTCACAAACCTTAAAGCAATACATAGATGCTGTTATTATTATTACATTAAAAGAACTACTCAGGTCTCTGATTAGTCACAGACCTACTTGTACCCCTCGAGGTGCCCAGGTGAGCGCATTGAATGCAACAAGCATTCAATTAAATTTATTGCTATAAATGTACATCTAATAGTTATTTGCTATTAGGGATAAGATTACTAGGCTAAGTGTCCAAAGGCCTTGATTCCAATTCATCTTACACTTAAATAATATGACCTTAGGCAAGTCATTAAGCTTTTTTGAGACTTGGTTTCCTGATCTGTAGAAAGGGGAAGCAGCATGGTTCTGAACTCAGAGGATTGGAGTTCAAATCATGCCTCTGACACTTCCCATATGACTTTGGTCAAATTATTTGACTTAGTCTCATTTTCCTCCTCTGTGAAAAATGAAAGGGTTGGGCTGAGAACCCTTCCACCTCTATATCTATGATCTTCCCTATCCTACATATATCACAAATATGTGGTGGGAAAATAAGCATGAAAAATGTATATGAAAGTTTGCTTTTTGAAAATTGAAAAGTTATATAAATGCAACCTTTTGTGTGTATGTGTAAGTTAAATACTTTGGGTGGATCTACCCCGTGCCATCTCTTAGAGCAAAACTTCACCTCCTTCTATTAACCATGTGCCACCCTGAGACCACCTTGCAGCTGCTAAAGTTCTGGATCCTTTGTTACTTGGCTTCATCTGGGAGACCAATTTTCCAAGCAGATTTTCTCCCTCCATGCTGTTGGAGTACAAGGAATGACTGAGAGGGGAAAAAAGATAAGGCAGGGTAGGAAATGACCTATTCATTTTTGTCTTTGTATCCCTGGCTCCTCACATGGTTCTAGGCACATGGGAGGAAACCGAATCTTTTGTTGACTGATTGATTAGTGTTAAGACACTCACTCCCATAACTATCTTTGTTCCTTGATTTCAAAACTACTCTGACACAGTATCTGCTAGGAGATATATAAGGAATAACCCATCAATCGCTTTTTGACATCAGTGAGGATGGTTGCCTACGTTGAAAATAAAAAGTCATAAAGCCAAGTAAGCCTCATATTCAGCTCACCTTACATGACAAGACACAGCTGCCTCAGGGGTGTGATTGGCCTTACTTTCTCAAATATTATTTCCTTCCCCATTCCCAGATAACAGGATCACGGCCCCAGGAAAAGCTGCCCCTGGGACTGCGCTGGCCCTGGCTTACCTGACTTAGCCTCCTGGTCATCTACGAGCATAAAAAGTTTCAGCTAGATAGAGTTTGGGCCTCCTGGACTTCTCTCATGGGTACCTAAGATCATGGGAGTTGCCATACTCTGGTAACCTACTAGCCAGATACATTTACAAATAGAGACAAGGGGGCCACATTCAATCTGCTATTCAATCTACCTCTGATACCTTATTTCAGTGCAAGGAAGGAGATGCCCAACTAGGAATCTTTCTATGTTCATGAATTTATTTAATAAATATTTGCAAATTGTCCATAAGACACTCCAGGAGAAAAAAGCACAAATAAGGCCAATCCCTTCCCTCAAAGAGTCTGCAAGCTGTGTTGGTAAGCAAAATGGCCTTTGTTTTCTTTGAGTAACTCAGTGTATTTCATTAAGCCTTACTAGGTGCTAAGCCCCAGGCCCAAAGCCCTGTTAGGTATGGAACCTATGTGGGTGTGGATTGATGACTGAGGTGGCACCCAAGGTGGGACTGGTTAAGGGGAGGTGTTAACTCCAGAGCCATGCCCTATTAAGTGTTAACCTAATCTATGTGGATGTGAACCTCCCAGGGTCCTGGGGGGGCGCAACTCAAGAACCAATAAGCTCTGGTCATTCAGAAGACTCTTGATGACGTCAAAAAACTCTATAAGAGGAGAGAAGACAGCTTGAAAATTGATTTTCTGTTGGAGCCAGAGACAGCTACAGCCAAAGCTGAAGATAAAGCTGAAGCCGAAGCAGGAGCTGTGGAAGCAGAGCCGACCCGTATGTGGACCGAGGAGTGCTGAGCATGGACTTGAGGCCAGTGGGTAATCTTACTGGAGAGGGGAAGCATGAATATGATTTGGTTTAATATTATCATGTTTTTCTATGGCCTCCTAGTTAGTCTTGTGAGGCGGACTTATTGGGCACGGAAGCTTTTGATCAAAATAGCAAAATGAGGAGGCTGGTTAGTGGGTCTGTTACTTTGGAGCCTGAATAAATGCTTTAATTCTTCTGCCTTCTACTTAGAGAATTCCTTATATCCTGCAGTTCTGAACCATTCAGATGGTTCTCTTCATATGATTCTCTTTGAAGTCATAAATTCTGCCTTCATAATACACAGGCTTACCAAGGATGAAGAGATAGACACTCTGGCTATTCAATGAATTTCTGTATTCCCTCATAAACATATCTATGTGACTACTACATGCTATCCTTCATAACCTGCTCCTCCCTAGCCCACTATTTTTCCAGTCTTCTTATACCTTATCCCCATCCCCAACTCTACCATCTAATGACACCGGCTTCCATACTGCAAACAAAACATTCCACCTCCCAAATCCATCTACTTTCATTGCCTCTTCCCCATGCCTAGTATTATCTCCCTCCTCATCAATGCCTCATGGCTCCCTTGATTTCCTCCAAGTCCTGTCTAAAATCCTACCTCATGCAAGAAGCTTTTCCTGGTCCCACTCAGTTCTAATGCCTTCTCTCTGTAGATTATCACCAATTTGCTCTGAATATGACTTGCTTATTCATAGTCCTTTAAATGGTGTCTCCCTCATTAGACTGAGTTCCTTGAGTAAGAGGACTATCTTTAGCATTTCTTTGTATTCCCAATACTTAGCACATTGCTTGACACATAACGGCAACTTTAAAAATGTTTATTGACTATTTAAAATGATAATAATAATAATAATAGCTAACATTTATGTGGTACTTACTTAGTGTCCAGTGTTATAGTAAGCGCTTTGTAATTATCATCTCATTTTTCCTCACAACAACCCTGGGAAGTGCAGTTTATTATTATTCCCACTTTACAGATAAGGAAATTTAGACAAACAAGAGATTATTGCTTTTCTGAAGGGTCCCAAAGCTACTAAGTGTCTGAGGCCATATTTACACTCTGCTCTTCCTGACTTTGAGTTCAGTGCTCCAACCATTGTGCCACCTAATTGCTGCCTAGCTGTTAGAAAAGAGGAAAAGAAAAATGTTAATTAAAATAATTCTAGATGTCACTGTCCTGATATCAATAAAAATGCTAAAATGTTAAAATTTAATGTTTCCATTGCTGGGGTGGGGGGAGTAGGTACTATAATACATTATTGACGGGACTCTAGATTATTGCAAGTATTTTAGAGAATAATATGGAAATATGCAATAAGTGATTTAACTATAGATGCCTTCTGACTTAATCCTTTTACTAGACTATTACTCTAAAATTATAATTAGAATAAAAGGACCTATTGATAGGGAAATATTCACAGCTATTCTGAGAGCTTATATATTTATTTGGTACATGTATTTGTAACATCAAAAATACAGAAACGACTTACATGTGTAATGATTAGAAGATACTTAAATCAGTTCACATTTCCATACTTTGATAGATCTATAATCATTGATGTCCATCACTCATTTGTTGTACTATATGACTCATTTTTTTTTTCCTTCTCTAGATGTTTCACATGGAATACACCCAATTCGCTGGGCAACTTTGCTTAATTACTTGATATTTATGGTTACAAAAAGGTTTTGTAAGTTATCCTTCACTATCAAATATATAACAACCAAACTTACAAGCCCATCTTCTTTTCTGGTCATATGTCTTTAATGAAATCTTCTGTATTGCTTTGAGTCTTCAGTTTATCATTTGAAATATTCTTAAAACTATTCCTATCCATCATGACTGTCTCCATTAATCTGGGGTAACCCAAACAATTTATTTCCCAGAATATGTGATATCTCATTATTCACATGTTTATAACATCAGCAGAACTTAAATTAATATGGCAATAGAACCCTGAACTCATAGATGGAGCAGCACTAACTCCAATGGCTGAGTCTATCACTCACCCACTTCTTTTTTATCCTGTACAAGTCTTGCCCATGTGCTTCCATTAGCCAACTACAGAGTGCCCTCCACTCAATATGCTCCTGGACTTTATTTCTTGACAATCTTTCTCTTAATTATTTCCTTATCTTATTTCATGACCAGGCTGTCTCCATTTTCTCACTATATATTTTCCTGATGATCCATATGCTTCTTCTTTGCTGTAGTTCATAATCGGTAAAAAGATGCAGTCTGCTTTATCCATTGTCATTTTGATGACCCACAACCTAAATTTTGGGGAACTCATGATTTGTGGTCATATAGCATTGCTAAAGGAATATTGATATTTTTTTAAATGCCTTTTCAATGAACAAAAGTACCAGGATGAGGTTTGGTCCCTGCAAAGAGTAAACACTTCCAGGCTACTTTCCATTTTAACAACAAGCAACAAGCCTCTTAAACAGCTAGAAGCAAGCCCTGGAGTTGGTTGGTTTGAGAGGCTTCCTTGGCCCCAGACACAGGAACTTTTCACCCCTAGACAGTGAGGGGAAGATTGAGGGAACCTCTGCCAATGAGGAATGCCAGACCCAACTGTGCTGCAAAGAGTAGCGGAGGCAAGAAGGATCCAATACATGCCTGGAAAGTGCAGAAGCAGTGGAAATCAGGGAACTGCAGAGGCCAGAGGACTGAAGGGGAAGAGAATACAGGCAAGCAGACAGTTAGGATTTTTGAGTGATTGTGTATGGTAAAGACCTAGCAGGGGGGAATTTTACAGGATGAATTGGTCCCTTGCCATAATACTGTGTTATAGTTTCCTTGTTGCTACATTGAGGTGGGTTTACTGGTTTTGGAATATAATTATTGCTATATCGAATTGGAGTTATTGGTGTTGGGATTTTATCCTCTAGAGTGTAAATAAACTTTATACTTCCTTCGCCTTGTACATAGAGAGTTTTTCAGATTATGCAATTCTGAACCATTCAGATATATTCATGGTCATCCTCGACGTCATGAGTCTTCCCTTACTGATCCAGGGCTCCAGCAGAAAATATCATACCCTGCAAATTTAAGTATTGTCTTGAATGAAAAAAAAACAGATATTTGATAAACTCCCAGACTTTTGAAACTCTGTTTAAAAAATCCTGAACTTAATAGAAGATTCAACATACAAGAACCAAAAGAAACATAAGGTACATATCAAAGGGATTCATAAAGACAGGCTGTTTACCTTTTTATATAATGTAAATTGTAAAATGTATGTCTAAGATTCCTATTAATAATTGGCAAGTTCATAAGAAAGAGGGGGTTAAACCTGACTATGATATGAATTTAAAAATTAAAGCCATTTAGAAACAGCTAAAAAGTAACTATTTTATACAAATGAGGTGCAAGGGGAGGAAAGGATACAGAAGAATTAGAGGGGAGAGGAGGGCTGGTAGTTCTGGTAACCTACTTTCATTGAGAATGGGTTTAAGAGGTTTAATATATGTAATACATATATATTTAGAAGAGTATAAAAGTCTTCTATATTTAGAAGATTAAAAATGGTAGGGACATAGAGATGGGTGAGAGGACAAAGGAGGGATTTTCAGAGGGGAGGATGACAGAATAGATAAAAGGGGGATATAGAAGGGTGTTTAGATTCATGGGAATGGGAGGATAGAAGAGGGATCCTTGAAGGGGGGGTAGGCAAGTAATGAGAGGTCAAGGTAGTCGGTAGAAGTAAAGTAGAAGAATCAGGAGGGATAGGAAATAAGAGATATGCAAAAATATAAAAACAAAGATCAGGAGTAGAGTATGTTTGGGAAACTATATGTCTACATATACATACATATATGTATATGTGTATGTATATATCTATAGCTATAGAGAAACATATCTAAACTTTATTGTAGCCTTCAGGGGTGAGGTAGGAGGAGGGAAAAAAAGAACAAAGCAAAACAGTGCACAGCAAAGAACAAAACTCACAAGGAAGCAAAGAAAAGATGGACAATTTTCAACACAACATGTATTATTCACCATATAGGCTTTCCTGAAATGAAAATCTATTGTTACATACTTTGAATCCTCTCTTATATTCTGCTATGCACATGACATGTTTTTTTTTTCTTTCTTACTTTGTATTTAAGTTTCAATATTAAATTTATGATATATTTTGTTCCTTTTCTCTATTCTGTATTTATATTCTGGTCCTTGAGTCTAAAATAAAATTAAATTTTAAAAAAAGAAAGAAAAATTACATTTTTAAAGGAATCATAAATTTTTATGATTTCTGGTATATGTGTGAAAGGCACCATATTGGAGAAGAGCCTTACAGTTGTGTTTTAATTTACCAAATCATTTTTTTCCAGTTAGTGAACAATATTCAGTGTTATCTTGCCACCAGTAGCCTTGGGGCCAGGATACCAGAGAGAAAAAAGGATGCCACAGAGAGTGGAAAGAATACACAGGCCAGGAGGAAGAGTATAGCATAGCTCCATTTATTAAACTGAGGGAAACGGCTTGTATACTTTTTAGGCAAGCAGATAAACAAGTTCTCACGTGAAACATTTGTTACATTACGTGACTTCCTCATGCTTTGTTCCCTTTTGCCAGAACAATATTGTGTTAATAGCCCACAGAGGGTATTTAGCATGTGTGTGCTGAGGGGGTTTAGAGAGCCCACATCCTGAGTTATCAGCAAGAACAAGCTTTAGTGAAAACCTAGCCTGTATTTTATCCCAGAATGGACTTTCTCAGGGCTGGCCCTCTGTGTTCTTATATAAACTATAACTTTCAGTCAAGCGTGTGATTATAAAGATGTGGTCTGCTATAGATTATCACAAACAAAACCTACTTCTTGCCTTCCTTTCTCTAGATTCTTTGAGAGCCAATAGTTGCTCATACACTACAAGTGGCACACATTATAGTAGTACTCCACGAAAATATTATGTGCATCTAGATACATATACTTAGCAAAATAATAACAACAACAATAATGCAAATTTTGGACATAAGTACATAAAATAAATAGACATGGAGTACCAAGAAATTAGATGGAGGAGAGTTCACACTAAACCTTGAAGGAAGAGTAGGCTGTTAGGCAGAAATGTCAAAAGAGAATAAAGTGAAGGGTAGTAAACTCCAGGCTTTGAAGGGGAAATGACCAGAGAGATGGAGGTAGAAATAATGGGACATATTAATAAGTGGGAAATAAATCACTATTTTTAATTTCTGTTATAACTGAAATGCACGTGTAAATCAAAATAGTTCAGCTCAAAAGTCACTTAGACTAATGGACGTAGTGGATTAAGCACTGGAATGGAAGTCAGGGATTTGTTTTAGCCCTGGTTCAGCTCGCTGATTAGCTGTGTGACCTTGACAATTCACTACAATTCTCTGAAGTCTAGGTGGCTCTGTCAGATGGAGATGAGAGGTGGATGTGGTGATATCTACAGTGCCCTCAGGTAGTAGTTCACTGCTAAAGTAGTAGAAAGTAATAACAAGTTAAAAATGTAAGGAGGGCAAGTTAAACTGAGTGGCAGTGGTGCTAAGTAAGGTAAGAAACTGCCTGGAAGGCAATGCAATTTACAGTCATTGTATTAGCTCTTTTCCACAATAGGGATTGTGCTTGTTACTATTTTTATAGATGAAGAAAGTGAGACAGCAGTAAGTTAAATGACTTGCCAAATGTCATACAGCAAACACAATTGAATGTAGAATATCGGGTCTCTAGTTCATTTCTTAACACAGCGAGCAACTCTCCTCCACTCAGGAATTTGGGGATGAGAGTGTAGTCAAAAGCAACGTATTTCCTGTTGTATTTTTGTGAATCATGATGTTGCTAATGTCTGTAAGTACAAGAAGGATTATTATATGAGGGATGCTGACCAGCTGTTCTTCATGTCCCCTGAGGCCAGAACATGAAGAAATGACTTTAAGCTGCCACTGGAGGAATTAAGGTGGAGAATGCTGGGATTCCAGGATTAGACTTTTCTGAAAATGAAAGAGCTATCCACGAAACCCTGTCAATCAAGACCTCACTCACTTCAGTCATTCAATGAAAAATTTCCTGACAGCAGAGTTGGAATAGTTATCAGATTGAGATTGCATACTTTTTTCAAAGCATTTAAAAAATAACACAGATTTTCCCATCTGTGGAGGTTGAAGTGAGGTCTGACCAGACGGAAATGACAAATAAAGAAAATTAGTAAGATGTTCCTTCATCACCTGTGATATTAACATTTTCCATAAGAGGAAGTTTATACAGAAGCCTCTCTGTAATGACAGAGATTTTCTATTCTAAGAACAAGCATCGAATCTGAGTTTAGAACTTCTCTTGAATATCCAAGTACTTCAATTTTCTTTCAGATCCCATTTTTAGAGGAGGGATCATTTTTATCCTCGTTTTAATTTCATTGAAATTCTCTAAAGCTAACACAAATATTTCTATAAAATCCATTGTCCCAGGTTTTTTTTTAACTCAAAAAACTATCATTTTGGGTTTAGAATTTCAAACCTTTCAGTCAAGACACGGAATATATTTATCTTTTCAACACAGTCATTTGTAATAACAGCTGAAACATTATGAAGTTCCCTTGACTTGTTTTTACATTATCTGCATCCAAGTTTCCTCTATAATTTTTTTAAATGTCATTGAATAGGAAAGATTCATTTGTTATCATTCTTTTTTTTAAATACTAGTAAATAAAAACAGATATCAAATGACTTATCCCTTTCAAAAAAACAAGATGTTAGAAAAGTGGGTGAACATAGAACCAATCTGGTAAGCTATGTAATGAAAAGAACATTAGCAATTGAATCAATTCTGTTTTGGAATACAGGCTCTACTACTTATTGGCTATATCTTAACATAGTAAACAATGTAGCTAATACTTCAGAGAATGAAGCTAGCAATACCAATATTGCTGCGGCTATAAGAATATCAATATCTCTGGGTTTTGATATATGTAAATGGAATTTTTTGTATGCTGAATTGTCTTTATGGATCATTCTAGCTCTAATTTAAATGAAATAATATATGAAAAATTACCTTATAAAGCTCTATGGCATTACACATAATATATAACATTATTCTTCAGAACTACTGAAAAATTGTCATCAATTTTATATACAAAGTCTTTCACATGAAATGTCAAGTTTTGGGTATGCTATTTCAGCCTTGTTGGGAAAGGATGTTCAGAATCCTGAAGTGGTAATAGATCGATACCTCTGTAAATATTTCAAAAAGATACAACTCCATTGGCATCAGCTGAGCCTACACCAAAACAGACTGTCATCCCTCTATAATTTTGTGCCTTGGAAGTTAGTCTGATCCTGGGAAAACAGAGTCCATTATTTCCTTTACAGGTTTGATTGGGAATATCAGTTTTCAATCATCTATTGACAAATTCTTCAAGAGCACAGTATCACTTGAAAAGAAAAGGAAAAAAAAATGCAACTCTTGTGGTAAAGTGTCAATTGCACGAAAGCGTAGTTGGATTTAAAGCTGGTTCAACAGCCAAAGAGTAGTCATTAATGATTTGATATGAACTTAGATGGAATTTTCAAGTAGAATGGCATAAGGCTCTATACTTGGCCCTTTGGAGTTTAATTGAACCCAAGAGAGGAGAGGTTCTGTGCCCAAAACAAAACATAAACTGATGAAATATGATTTGACATTGACATGAAGTGATATCTCACATTGACCTTCGGGAATTTATTTATATCACCAATAGTCAATAAGAAAAGAATGTATTGCTTTACCTGCTAATGCAAATTTTCTGTGCTCCTATTTGTCTCTATCTCCATGCCAATGCCTCCCTTTCTCTGCCATTCAATATTCACTTTCTTTGGTAATATGTATTTAATTTCTTTATTTTCCATTTTCACCTCCTTTTAGCTTAAATATTTGGGAAACTGAGGACAAGTTTTCAGTAGCTTATGGAGAACTGGAACACACACACACATGCACATGCATACACTCCCAATCTTTCTATGAACTAAAGAAAACTAATCTTTATTTTCTATCTGTGAACAAATTTAGGCGCTACACCTATTGCAGTTAATACATCATGACCTGGATATCCCATAAACATCTCAAACTCGACATTCCCCAAACTGAACTAGCAAATGGGAAAGAAAAAAAAATGTACTGGGCCTTGATAATTTGTCAGGCTGCCTGACATCCTTAAGTTCCAAGAATAGGTAGAAATTCTGATGAAATAGACCTTTGGTAGTTGTATTGTCTGATTTTCGTTTCCTTAGTCTTTTTAATAACTAGTCTTCCACATTCACCTAACTCCCTATTAGGAGGAAAGTAATCAACTCAAGGATCCCCAGTGCCTAGCATAGTACCTAACATATAGTGTGTGCTTAGTAACTATTTTTGCTTACTTGATTGATTTAAGGTATTATCACATCCCAGGATTATTAGGTTTTTATTCCTATTTTTTCTACATATACTTGTCATGAAAATGAATAAGTAAAACAAGGAACATAATATTACTACATCTTTATCATTTCATAGATTAAAGCCAAAGAGCTAAAAAGCAACAACAATAATTGATTTATTTTCTCTGTATTCTATTATTTTTTCTGCCTGTGGTCTTTTATTTTTGCATTAGTTCTTTTTTTGAAAATGAATAGTTGAAGCTAATGGTTACTAATTCTCCTAAACTTGCTTTGCATAAAAGATAAAGAGAGAGTAAAATGGATAAAGAAATCTAGAAAGCAAAAGGAAGAGAGAGAGAGAGAGAGAGAGAGAGAGAGAGAGAGAGAGAGAGAGGGGAAGGATAGAAGGAAGGAAAAAAGGAAGAAGGAAAAAAGAAGGTTAAAAAGGAAAGAATAAAGGGAGAGAAGACAATAAGAAAAAGGAAGGGGAAAGGGAAACAGTTTCTTTTTTATCATGGTGAAAATTCCCCTTAAGTTAGAGCCTCTATTAGTATGGGGTGTGATTCCATCATACAACATTTCTTTGAGCCTTGCTATGGACACCAAAGGAATCTGACCTAAAAATTTGTTGTCTAGTCCAATGCTACAATATCCTATTAGTAAATTCAACTATTTAAAAAAGTAAAATGTGTTAAATAATAGTTCATTCCCCAACTACACCTCATAGATTATGTATTAAAAAGACTATAAACCTCAAGGGACTTGAGTTCACTAGGAGAAAAAAAAAGTGTGAGGGGGGAATGGGAGGGGACTTAACTTTTACAAAGCATTTTAATAATTAATCATCCAGTGAGTTACAGTTAATTTTACATTTTTTAATTTATCAAATATCCTCAACGTTTTATAATGTGTCTGTACTTTACAGGAGAAATGTGACATTCTAGATAAACTCAGTCTGCAGCAAACACTTGAATTATAACTGACAATGTAAAAGATTAATATAGGCCTTAATAAAAAAAATAAAAATCCTGGAATGAGGACATTTGGCAGTTCATCAATGTTGCAATTTGGAAACTGGGTATAAGCTAGCATGAAATAAAAAACAATTAGAAGCTCAGAGAAAGATTTTCTACATATCCCTAAATAGCATATTTTCTAGGCCTCAGATCCCAAGTAAGCTTTCTATATATTCTGTTTCATTTTTGTTCTAGCAAAAATGTATACAACCTTTCTCCAATATAAACCAAAACTGAAATTTCTCAGATAATTTAAAAATTACTGCTTTGCTGAATTATATTTAATTTCTTTATTCTTTCATTTTGATCTTGTTTTAGCTTAAGGATTTGGGTAATTTAGGACAAATTTCTAGTAGTATATGGAGAACTGGAACAAATACAGACACACACATACATATAAATACACACTTCCAACCATTCCATGAACTAAAGAATACTAATTTTTATCTTATATCTGTGAGAAAATTTAGATAAAGATAATGTTTTTCTTGAAAAATACCGATCCTGACAATCTTGCTCACTAATCATTGGATATGTTTGCTATGCACTCCCTACCTCCGTGGCATTACAAAATATTTTACTTGCTTTGGAAAGAAAAGCAATGAGGTTTCTGAAAGCCCAGTGAAGTGGAAACAGCTCTGTTATTTCAAAGTACCTTGTTCAATCCTAAAAGAGGACTCAGCTTTGAATACTAAATGGAAAAAAAATCTCAAAAATATCTGGCAAAGTTGTAAACTAAAATAACACAACTACACAAGCCTTTCTTTGCCATGGAAAAAAGCTACCACATCGTAAAATAATGGAGGGAATCCATTTTCTGGGGGAAATGTATGATTCTGTCAAACCTGGAACAGCTGAAATATTATGCTCTTTCTTTTTATTTGGGCAGCACCCCAAGCTATCTGGATATAAGTGATCTCTCATCAACTTGCTGAACTACCAAGGCTTACAAGGTCCTGTTGGCAACAACAAGCTGATTTCTGTCATGAGCACCAAGGAAACACTGAGAATACAGGGAGAATCTGTCAGTCTGTATTGAATAAGAAACTTCATGCCTAAATCCTGCTTTTCCAAAAGCTCTTGCAAATCTCACTATAGTCTTATCGACCCAATTCCAAATATGTGCCCAACATAGTTGATGTCAATGACCTATTTTTTTTGTAATTTTAAATATGACCATGTCTACAGAGAAGGAACATTTAATTCATTTTCTTTCCCACTCCCATTTAATGCTGCTAACATTATAGATCCTCTCTAAAGCCATTCACAGATGGCTCATGTAGTGTAAGATGATCTGAGGTTACTTTTCCCTTACACACCTATGGCTTTTCTGATTGTGTGTGTTTCTGAACCTTATATAATACATCTGAGACTGATGGCTTACTGACTAAAAAAAAAAAAATCACACACATGATCTCACAAGGTTATTGTCCAAGCAGGAAAATATTTTCTTCTTGAAAATATACCACATTTGGAGAGGGAGAACAGTTTGACAATGTTTTAATTTTCCAGAAACTTTCAAATAATCCAATGTCATACAGCTGGTACATGTATCAAGTGTCTGAGGCCGGATTTGAACTCAGGTCCTCGACTCCAGGGCAGGTGCTCTACCCACTGTGCCACCTACCTACCCTGACACTATTGTTTATTGTTAACATTAGAGTGAAGGTAAGTTATATTCCTTATCAAAATAGAACTTTCCTAAATATCTCTTGGCTTCCGGAATCACACAGAAAAAAAGAACATTGACTAGAAAAACACCTGAAATGTGTTTCAGGTGCTGTGTGACCTTGGATGCTTCATTTTGCTTCTGGGTCTCCATTTTTCCATCTGCAAAATCAGGTACCAGATTAGTTTAACCCTATAACAATGATATCTATAGATATATAGTCTATAATAAATAATAACAATGTCATCTCTAACTCACAAGGTTGTTATAATGATGAAATAACATGTATTTGAGATTAGGCAAATCAGGACTTGCTTTATTTGTAACAGAAGGGTATTGGACTAGATAAATGAGTACTTTAAAGTTAACAAAGTAGTTTAAATTATTTAAGCCTTATAACAATCCTGTGAGATGGATGTCATTATTTCCATTTTATAGATGGGGAAACTGAGACTCAAAATTTATGTGAGCTGCCCTGGTTCACACAGCTAGCAAATATCGGAGGCTGGAATTAATCTAAGGGTTTCCTAACTCCAGCACTCATCATGCTGTTTCTGAAATAATATAAAAGTCATTTTTGCCAAATCCTTAAGTCGGCAATTATTAGATAAGGTAATAATGTTTTCATTTTGCCAACTGGGTATGTGGATCTCAAGGGAGTAGGTGAATGTGTTTTATGATGGCTGAGAGTTGTGTTAGGTTTGGGATATAGACTCTAACTTAATTCAACTACAATTTTATTGCTGTTCCACAAATTGATTTAGTAGATATATTCACAAGTGAGAGAAGAATATTAGATATTTGTGCTCTGCTTCTGTGCCATGGTAGGTCTCCGTTTTGTGTTGGTGTGTAAAGTTAAACCTTTACATGCCAATAGCCACAATCAGAGGAACACACCAGTTCTGGATGACTCAAAAGTGTTAGCGACATTGTCATTCATATTACAAGGACTAGGTTAATTAAGTCCTTGCCACTACTGATTATAATAATGAATAGGTCACAAATAACAACAGCTGTTTATAAAGTACTTTAAGGTTTGCAAAATACTTACAAATATATTCTTATTTTATCACAACAAACCTGAGAAGAGTCTATTATTATCCCCATTTTACAGATGAGGATAATCTCAGATATTTTCCTTAGATAAGGAAACTGGGGCAGAGGTTAAGTGCCTTGACCAGGATATACAGATAGTAAGAATCCAAAGTTGGATTTGAACTCAAGTCTGCCTGTCTTTTGGTCTAGAGTTCATTCTACTCTATGACCCAGCTGCCTCTACATTTCTTTTGAATCAGGGGTTACTCTTGTGGATATTCCTCAATCACTTCAGCCATATCTCAGTGTCCTTTCCTGTTCTTGGCAAAGGGGCAAGACGTATAGAGCCTGTACCAGGTGTCATTTGTTGAATTAAGGAGAACTAAATAACCTCTTACATCTCTTAGATGGGGAAAGTGATCAACCATAATATGTACAAATGGAAAATGTAATCCTCCTCTATTCCCCATAAAATTCTGCTGAATATGTTGTATGGTTAATGTATTGAATGTATCATTAATGTAATGTTAATACAATTTGAAGATCTTCCCATCCATTAATAGGCCCATGTGACATCATATGGAAGTCTGAGTCATACGAGCCAGTGGTAGGAAGAGCTTGCCAAAGGAGTGGCAGAACTGAGCTGGAAGTGAGACAAAGCAGTCAGAGCTTGGAGAGAGATGGTGGGAGATGCAGCTGGGAGAGAGAGAGAGAGAGAGAGAGAGCGAGAGAGCGAGAGAGCGAGAGAGAGAGAGAGAGAGAGAGAGAGAGAGAGAGAGAGACAGGCAGGCACAGGCAGCAGGTAGCTTGAGTGAGAGGGGGAGTTGCTTTTGAACATGTTTCTGGGGAGGCCGTAACAGAGGGAAGGCTTGATGACATCTGTGGCCCCTGCATTGCAAATGTGTGTAGATTTCTTTGTTGCTGTGACAGAGTCGGCTTTCTAATGTTGGGATTTGGTTTCCTGTTGTTTTTTTTTTTTTAAGATTGTTTTCTTTTTAGCTTACAACACTTGGTTCCGCATGTTTTTGAGTTCCAGATTTTCTTCCTCTCTCTCCTCCCTGCCCCCCCCCCAGACGGCTGGAATTCGATATATCTTCTACATACACCGTCACGTTAAACTTATTTACACAATAGTCAAGTTGTAAAGAAGAATTATGACCAATGGAATGAATCATGAGAAAGAAGAGAAAAAAACAAAAAAGAAGAAAGTGAATAGTTTGCCTAAATCTGCATTTAGACTCCACAGTTCTTTCTCTGGATGTAGATAGCTCTCTCCATCATGAGTCCTTTGGAGCTATCTTTGAGCCTTGTATTGCAGAGGAGGGCCAAGTCTATCAAAGTTAATCATCACAGAATCAATATGTCTGTGGTTGTGTACAATATTCTCGGGGTTCTGTTCCTCTCACTCAGCCTCAAATCATGTAGGTCTTTCTAGGTTATTATGAAGTTCATATCTTCCCCATTTCTTATAGCACAATAGTATTCCATTACATTCGTAGACCACAGTTTATTTAGCCACTCTCCAATGATGGGCATCCCCTTGACTTCCAATTCTTTGCTACCACAAAAAGAGCCACTATAAATATTTTTGTACGTATAGGTCCTTTTCCCACTTGTGTGATCTCTTTGGGATATAGCCCTAGGAGTTGTATTGCTGGGTCAAAGGATATGTACATTTTTATAGCCCTTTGGGCATAGTTCCAAAGTGCTCTCCAGAATGGCTGGATCAGTTCACAACTCTACTAACAATGTAACAGTATTCCAATTTTCCCACATCCTCTCTAGTGTTTATCATTTATCCATTTTGTCATGTTAGCCAATTTGACAGGAGAGTTACCTGAGTTGTTTTGATTTTCATTTCTCTAATCAATAGTGATTTAGAGCATTTTTTCATATGCCTATAGATATCTTTAATTTCT
>CM053624.1:323662778-323678857 GCA_028646595.1 Phalanger gymnotis | reverse complement strand
GAACTAATGGTAAAAGAGGCACAAAGGCAGCCCTCAAAGACTCATGACGGAAAAAGCTATGCACATCCAGATAAAGAATTATGGAGTCTGAATGCAGATGGAGGCAAACTACTTGCTCTCTTTTTTTCCTTCTTCTTTGGTTTCATTTCTCCTTTCTCATGATTCATTCCATTGATTATAATTCTTCTATACAACTGGACTGTTATGTAAACAAGTTCAATGTGAAGGTAAATATAGAACCAACATTGCCATCTTGGGGGGGGGAAGTGGGGAGGAGAAGGAGGGAGAAAAAATTCAGTACCCCAAAACCAGTGGAACTAAATATTGTAAACTAAAAATAAAAAAAGAAATTTATTCAAAAAAGAAAAAGAAAAAAGAAAGAAAAGCACTCCCTGAAAAGCAAAAAAGGCCAAAAAAGGAGGTACAAAAGTTCACCGAAAAAAAGAAATTCTATCAGAAATGATGAGTGCTGGAGGAAATGTTAGAAAATAATATACTAATAAAGTGTTAATGGAGCACTGAACTGTTCTAACTATTCTGGAATTATAAAGTGGTCCAACAATTTGGAATTATGTGCACATAACACAGCAATACTAGTATCAGGTCTGAATCAAAAAGAGATCAAAGAAAATGAAAAGAACCTAAATGTACAAAAATATTTATAGCGATTCTTTTTCTTTTTTTGTGGTGGCAAAGAACTGGGTATTGAGAGGAAGCAAATCAATTGGAGAATGGCAGAACAAGTTGTGGTATATGGTTGTGATAGAATATGATTGTGATGGAATACTATGTTATTATAATGCTGTAAGAAATGATGAAGGGGAATGGTTTCAAAAAAACCTGGAAAAGCTCATAGGAACTGATACAAAGTTAAATTAGCAGAACCAATAGAACTTTGTACATAGTAATAGCAATATTGTAATGATGATAGATTGTGAAAGATTTCCCTGCTCTGACCACTAAAATGATCCAAGACAATTTAGAAGATGTAATGATAAAAATTTCCATCCTCCTCCAGAAAGAAAGAAGTGGTGAACTCTGATTTCAGATTGAAGTATAATTTTCTCTTTGTTTTTCTTGCTTTATTGGTGACATGGATAAAATGGAAATATGTCTTCCATGAGTTCATATGTATAAATGGCATCATATTGTTTGCTTCTCAGTGGGTAGGGCAGGGAGAGAATTTGGAACTGAAATTTTTTAAAACTGTTAAAAATGTCACTTTATCTCTCTGGGTTTCAATTTGATCATTTGTAAAATAAAGGGCATTGGACTAAGTAACCCGAAACCATTATGATTGGAAGCTGTGTGATTTACTCAACATGTAGTTCTTACTTTCATGACCTCCAGAGTGGCATGGGGAGGGAAAGAGAGGTTTAAAATATCGTGCATTGACCAAAATTACATGCTAGGGAAACCAGGATTTATAAATCAGATTTTGCTTATATCCTCTCTGCCTAGAACACTGCCTGGCACATTGCAGGTGCTTAATAAATGCATATTTATTGGTTGATCTTGTCTACAAGTCTAATAATATTTCTGCTACATCATATCTACTACACTATTTGGTCTCTTATTTCTGGATTGATTTAATATGAAATTACTAGCATTTTTAAATGCTCAAATTGTTGTGGTGACATTTGAGAGGACAATCAACCGTATATCTTATTTCCTGCCACATGAGAGTTGAAGCAAGAAAAGTAGAATTCTGCTATAAAATGGCTCATTGAGCAGATATCTATGTATAACAGGTCAAATATCCACCAAAACACAATAGCTTCCCACACACACACACACAAGAATTATAAAGGAATTCCAGTGCATTTGCATATTGTTTTTCATTATCATGATTTTGTATTATACAAACACAATGTGTATAACATGTACATATTTATATACATACTAGCATATCTATATACACGTACACGTATGTGTACATTGTGTATGTGTGTATATGTATGTATTAAAATTATAAAGGAGTTCATTTTAATATCATTTTCCATCATCATAATATAATATATCTAGGTCTATGTAAATAACTTACAGTTTCTCACTGGTGCAAAACAACTTTTAATTTTCATTTCTTACTAGATGAGTTTTATTGTATAAAACATGTATAACCACATCTTCTATTATTTCTCTGTTTACTCCTGTTTTCCACATTACAAATTAATTATTGTTAGAAGATTAAGGTAATGTGAAGTCTATTGACCAATTACATAATTAATTAAGGAGTTTACTAATATCAGGCATAATACTGACCTCTTTAGCATTTCATTAGACATCTCCCTCCTGCAGACTGTTATTTATTTTGTCCATTATTAATGGTCTTCCTGCCAGGCTTCAGTTTGTGATGGTGCACATTCTAAAGCAGGCTGAATGAAGTTTTCAGATAAATTTTAAAACATAGGCAAGAATATGACAACATAGAATCCCTAGCCTCCCTTCAATTGCCTGGTTTTAGTGTCCTTTCTACTACTAGTGAAATGAAATGACTTCATTATCATGGGGTTTCTTATGTAAACTTCATCTGAAAAAGAGTCCAAGAAAGAAAAAGAAGAACTTAGAGACAGGAAAGTTTTACACTATAAGGCACAATGGCCAGAGAACACATGACAGGTATTAATCTCTGGTTCAGGACAGAATTGACTTCCGGGCCACAGATTTATGATTCATCCCCCTTTCCCATGGGAAGCTGATTGAAGAAAGGAATATGTTCACATGATTTTCAGTGCTTTCTTGCTGAGATAGTTCACAGATGTTTTATTGCTCTTAACTTGCTAAAATGTACTTCCAAAGAAAGCTCATATCAATATCTATTGTATTGTAAGATACAAATAGTAAATCTTAAAGGGATGAGCGTCCTCCCCAATAAGTTATGAATACTGTATATCATATTATTCACTCCATAAAGAGTCAGTTTCTGAAAGGATAAGAAACAAGGTAATAGCAAAAGAATGTTCAGGAAATGTGTCATGGGTAAAAGACTCATTATTTAAATTGTTAAAAAATGAAATTAATTCAAACCAATGCAACAGCATTTATTAAGCATAGGTAGGGTCCAAGGCTTAGCAACAGCAAGATGAGGTAGATGAAGTGTTGATACTGGAGTCAAAAAGACCTAAGTTTAAATCCTGTCTCTATTACTCACTAGTTAGTTATAGGACCCTTGGCAAGTTACTTGAATACTGTGTCTCAGGCAACTCTCTAGGGTTTATGTACTATGTTTGAGTTTGACTGCATTCTACTTTGATGCAGAAAATTCCCAACAGTAATGAAATCACAAATTCTTCACATATTCTAGTAGGGCCAAGATATTGTAGTAGGCACTGGAGAGAAAAAGACAGAAATCACTTGTGAAATTAAGTTTCATACAATACTTCATCCTATTTTATCCAAGTTGTTAAACCTCCATGTGACTGGGTGTTTTTTCCTTTCTCTGGGGTCTATGTTTTCTGTAGAGACTTTAAGCTTGGAAGACCTTTGTTCTCTTGTCACATATCACTCCTCATCCTTCTCATCCTTGAATCTAATGTTTCTTCCTAGTATGGGAGAAAGTAGGAACCACAATTATTCTGCAACTTCTTGATGGACTAACAATGTAGAAATCCCCAATCACCCAGTGGCTTAATATTAGAAGCACCCCAATCCAGCAAAAGCATGATAAAGCTGATGGTTATATCCACTGTTGTAACAACTACTTGCTGTTCTTAGATAAGAGAACCCATTGTTCTGTCTAAAAGAGATCAAGAGAATTATTCGACACTAGGAATTTTCTATTTTTTCCTCACAAATATCCCAATTGTATTATCTTTTGTTTATGTCAAGACTCATAAATTCTCGGGAAGTCATCTTACTGGTTCTATGCCAGTCTATTTCCATCTAGTGCAATACCTATCCAAACCATTGCTCTAGCAAACAACATCCCCAACAAGTAATCATCTAGACACATGAGGGTCCTAATGAAAGGGTAGTCATTTTTTCCAACATCTCCATCTATTCCATCTACTGCTGAAACATCTTGAATCCTTAGCTTTAAAAAAATTGAACTGAAGTTGTCTTCACACTAACTTTTATCTATAAAAATCCAATCCTTCTTCCACATAACATGCTTTACAATCCTGAAAAACTGCCATCTTGTCCTCAGTGCTTTCTTCTCCAAAATCAACATCCTTGTTGGATTTTTTTAAGCCAAATCCTGAAAGAACATGTTTTCTAGCCTATTCAACATCTTGCTTACCTTCCTCTAGACATGTGCTCATTTTCATTGTCCCATGTCATGTCTAACATGTATCACTCAGAGCTGGACATAATAATGTAGATGTGTGCTGATTACTGCAAAGCACAGGAGACTTATTATCTTTTCCCTCATCCTGGACACCAAATTTTATTAATGGAATTTAAGATTATATTTGCTTTGTTGTCTGCCATATGTTTTGGAATAATCAGATGAACTTATAGATATTTACAGCCCCTAGGCCTCTTATACATATGTACTACTTTCTAGCCATGTTCCCCTATCCCATAATGAAGCAATACAATTTTTGAAACTCTGGAGCACAAATTTACAGGTACCCTAAAAGGCCATTTTTTATTAAAATATTAAGTGATAAAGGCCAAGTATTGATGACTGTTGAGAGCTTTTTGGATCCCCATTATACCAATTAATTATTTATCTCTGTCTCCAAAAGTTGGTGTCATCTGAAAATAGCGTATGACATCTACGTCTTCACGAATGTTGAAGAGTCAAAAACAAAGTCCTGCAGCATCCCCCTAGGAATCTCCTTATAGGCTGTCTTCAGCTCCTTAATCAATTTTCTTTTAATGCAATAATCATAATAATGATTAACTAATCAGTTCTGAACCCACTTATCTATAGGCTACCATCTTGTGTTCAAGCAGGTTTGAGGGACTTTGCCAAATGTCTAAATATCAATAAGATTAATAGAAACGTGGTACCTAAAGTTCATTCTCAAGGGAGAAGGGTGAAATATTTCTTTATATAAGTGTGCTTTCTATTTTAAAGAAGGCAAAGAATTATATGGGTATCTGTTTCTTAATTCGCTTCCACCCATGGCAATTTTCATTGGACTTTCAGATACTTATATCCATTGACTGAAGAACAATCAAGTCAGAAAGCATTTATTAAGTACCTATTATGTGAGCACCTTTGGTGTAAGGGCTTGCCAAACCATTTTTAGAGCTGCACATTCACCTTTGATGTCTACCTGGCATTCAACTCTCATATGTGGCTCCAAGAAGCTATACATAGCATGTGCAGTGGCCATACCATGCTAAACCATCTCTGCAAATGGGCTAAACAAGGTTGAAGATAACCTATGAGCCTCAAACCTGTCACTGAGTTAGGAGGTTTCTATCTCAAGCATGTGAAGAATTCTCTTGGTAGAATGGGCAAATGAGAACAATTTGTTCCAATGGCCATGAAGGTGGCTAAAGCAGGTGTTATGGGAGTACTTAGAGCTTGATCAGGCAACAGAAACACCATGGTCATACACTGCATCCCAGGTCATCACCAGTCATATTGACTTTTGTCTTGCCACTGGACTTCAGTGACTCTGGAAGAGAGAATGAATCTGAGGACTTTGCACAACTCTCCCTCACTTAAATCCAATTCACACACAAATCAACATTGCCCCATAGTATCATTAGTCCTCTTAGAAAACAAAGTACAAACAACAACAACCATATGCCAGACATGTATTTAACACCAGGGATGCAAAGAAATGCAAAAACAGTCCACGACCTCAAGTAACTTACAATTTAGTAGGGAATATGACATTCAAACAACTATGTATAGACAAAATATGTAGAGGATAAATTGGAGATAATCTCAGAGAGAAAGCACTGATATTAAGGGGAACCAGGAAATGGTGCTTACAGAAGGAGAGAGTTAGCTTAGACTCGAAGGAAGCCATGGAAGGCAGAGGGCAAGGATGAGGAGGGAGAGAATTCCAGGCATGGGGATAGCCAGTGAAAATACTGAAAGAAAAGAGATGCAGTTTCTTTTTTGAGGAACAGCAAGATATAGGTTGCTATATCATAGAACCCATGGAGGTGAATAAAGTATAGGAAAACTGAAAAAGTAGGAAGGAGCCAGGTTATAAAGGTCTTTAAAGGCCAAACTGGATTTTAAATTTCATCCTTGAGGTAATAGGGAGCTACAGGAGTTTATAGAAAAGGGATGGTGACCTGATAACCTATAGTTACACAGGAAACAGAAATAACATAAAACTAAGTGCTTCATAACCATCTGTATGAATATAAAATATTATTACTAGTAATGAGTGATTTTGTTTTGTTTTTACATATGAAGCTACTTTTATAGACCATTTGCTCTAAAGAACTTTTTACACTTTACTTTCTCTCCAAAATCACTTAGCCTACAAATACCAATGAAAGAGTATTTTATGGCTTATAATTTGGAAAAAGAACACATGGACATTAAGTGCCTCTCTGTTTTCCCCAGAGGACAAATAGATGATCCTACTTTGCTATATTTTGTTTTTTTTTCTGTCAAGTTTATCAATGAGTACTTTTTAAATGGTGCTTTATAAGTACCTTATTTGACAAATAAAAAAGCCATCTTTGTTAATTTAACTACCCTCAGGCATCCCGCAAGCTCTCTCTTACAAGCTGGATCCCTTGTGATTGAAGGAAAAGGACAAAATATATTGTACATATTGAATAAAATATATTGAGTTAAGTAGGAAAGACAATTTTCATGTAATTAAAATTCCATTTTAATGCATAGAACACAGGCAACAAATTAAAAATGAATTAGAGTATTATTGCTTCTTTCTCTAACTTTCTTTTTCCCTTTATTTTTGTTTCTTTCTCTCCCTCCCTCCCTCCCTCCTTTCCTTCCTTCCTTCCTCCTTTCCTTCCTTCCCAGAGCAGGCTTGGAGTTCTCAGAATGAGAGATCTAATCTTGTCTACTGTACTCAGGACCATGCAGATGCTTCTCTTAGCTTCGGGTTGCAAAACCCGACTCAAGGAAATCAATCTGTCATAGGAAAACCAAGGAAAACTCCAAACACTATGAAGAAATACCTTGGTATAGAGATGCCCAAGGAATAATACCTAAGAAGACAGTGAACTAAAGCTTTAACATTATGGATCAGGTCTTATTCCAAATGGTGAAAAATGCATAAAATAATGTATGTCATTTCAGAATCAACCTCATTAGATAAGTACTTGATGGCAACCTTCCAAAAATCTAGCAGGGTACTGAATCCAGGGACATACATACGAACCAATTAAATGAAAATGTCACTATATAATGAATTGCCAGGGGCAAAATGATACAGTCAATAAATTATGTGGGAGTTCAGAGAAGGTGTATTACAATGGACATTCTTTGGAGGAATGGATTTGACTAGAAGACTGCTAAAGTCCCTTCTAACTCCAAAATTCTTTGAACCTGTGAAGGCTGAAAGTAAGAATATCACATTTATTTCAAGATGTAACTCAAGCACCACCTACTATATGAAGTCTTTCCTGTCAACTGTCTTCCCTCCAAAACTACCACGTATTTAACAAAACTTTGTTTATTTGGATTTGTTCTCTTTACATTTATTCGTTATATGTATGTTTATATATGCTTGTCTCCTTCATTAGAACTTCAGCTTCTTGGGAGCAATTGTTTCATTGTTTGTATTCATATCCCCAGCACTTAGGAGTTCCTGACACATAGTAGGCCACTAGAAAAGTTTGCTGATCATCTGGGAGATTCAATATGATCAGTACTCAAAGTATACCCTTAGCTATACTTTTGAGGATTTGGAAATTTGGCAGGGAAGGAAAAGAAGATTTGGAGAACATGAGGCTATGAGGATATATACCTGAAGTCAAGAATAAGCATGGAATGTCATCCTAATCAGCTGTCAGAGAATTATCTTATGCATCTAGAAAAAAATAAAATTCATCTGGAAGAAGAAAAGGTTAAGAAGATCAAGGAATCAATTCAAAGAAAAGTGAAGGATGGTCTAGCAGGACCAGATTTCAAACTATACTACAAAACAGTAATCACCAAAACAATCTGGTACTGAGTATGAATAGAAGAATTAATCAGGAATAGATTAGATATACAATATACCATAGTATATAACCATAGTGATCTAGAGTTTGATAAATACAAACATTAAGTTTTGGATGCAAGAACTCACCATTTTAAAAAAAAAATTGCAGGGAAAACTTGAAATTGATCTGTCAGAAATGAGGCAGAGATGAAAATTTCACACTGTATACCAAGATAAATTCAAAATGGGTACATGATTTAGACATAAAGGTGATATAAGCAAATCAATGGAATGTAGAAAACTTAACCTGTCAGATCTTTGGATAAGGGAAGAATCTAAAACCAAACAAGAGATAGAAGGGATCACAGGAAGTAAAATGGATTGTGTTGATTACATGAAATGAAAAAGTTTTTGCAAAAACAAAAAAAAAAAGCTGGAGCCAAACTTAAAAGGAAAACAGGAATCTGGGGGGTGAGGAAGCATTACAACAAGATTCTCTGATAAAGGCCTCATTCCTTAAATGCATAGGGAACTGAGCCAAATTTATAAAAATAAGCCACTCTCCTGTCAATAGTCAAAGGATACAAACAGAAAGTTTCAGAAAAATAAATCAAAGATATCAATAATCATATAAAATACTCCATATCACTAAGTATTTAGAAAAAGGTGAATTAAAACAACTCTGAGATATAACCTCGCCTAGCAAACTGGCTAACAACTAAAAAGGACAAATGACAGAGGAGATGAGAGAAAATACAGACACCAATGCACTGCTGGTAGAGTTGTAAACTGGTCCAACTATTCTGGAGAACAATTTAGAACTATGTCAGAAGGGCAATGAAACTATGCAAACCCTTTGATTCAGCAATACCACTACTAGGTCTGTAGACCAAAGAGATTAAAGGAAAAGGAAAAGGAGCTATATGCACAAGGTAGAGGACATGTGCACTACGAGGAGAAGCACCGCAAGCTAATAGTATATACTGTTCAAATTTATTTTCAGCCTGGGAATTTTTGAGTCAGTAGGCATATAGATCGTCCCTAGAATCTTCTTTAATTATTGCATGGCTAGATAAGCTAGGTAACTCAGTGAATACAGTGCTGGAACTGAAGTCAGAATGACAAATTCAAATTCAGTCTCAGAAACTTACTTAGCTGGGAGATCTTGGAAAAGACACAGCCTCTGTCAGCTTCAGTTCTCCCATCTATAAAATGGGGATACAAATAACACTTACCTCCCAAGGTAATTGTTAGGATAAAATGAGGTAATACATTTAAAGTTACTATGCAGATAGACTTTTGGGGGCAGAGTCAAGATGGCACAAGTAGAAAAAGCAACCAGCTGAGTGGCCAGAAGTGAAGCAGACTTTAGAGGATATCCAGGACAAATACAAAGAGAGAAGGATAAACAGAAGAAAATAGGATGGAAGGAAATGCATATCTAGTAATCATAACTGTAAATAATCAAAACACAAGGTCAAGAATATCAAGGAAATAAGTGAAAAAAAGGGAAGGTGGCAAAACTGTATCAGATCTCAAGCTGTATTAAAAAGCAATAATTATCAAAGCAATCTGGCACTGACTGAGAAATAGAGTGGTGGATAAGTGGAATAAATTAGGTACATAATATACCTTAATAAATTACCATGGTAATTCAGTGTTTGATAAACCCAGCTTTTGGGGTAAGAACTCACCATCTGACAATAACTACTGGGAAAACTGGAAAGCAGTTTAGTGGAAACTAGGCATAGAGCAACATCTCACACCAAATACCAAGATAAGATAAAAATGGATACGTAATTTAGACACAAAGGGTAATATAAGTAAATTAGGGTAGAATGGAAAAAATGTACCTGTGAGAGCTATGTTGTGATAAGGAAAGGGTTTATCAGTAAATGAGATGATCACAGGAAGTAAAATATTTGATAATAAGAAATCAAAAAGGTTTTTTTTTACAAACATAATGCAGGCATTAGATTGAAAACAGGAAACTGGGAATAATTTTTCACTGCAAGTCTCTGATAAAACAATCATTTCTCAAATATATAAATGGAACGTGACCAAATATGTAACACTAAGAGCCTTTCCTCAGTTGATAAATGGTCAAACAAAATGAACAGGCAGTTTTCAAAGGAAGAAATAAAAACTATCAATATTCTCACAAAAACATGCTGCAAATCATTACTAATGCAAACTAAAACAACTCTGAGTTGCCACTTCATACTTATCAGATTGGTTAACATGACAGAAAAGGAAAATGGGGATGTGGAAAAGTAAGTATACTAATGTACTTTTGATGGAGTTGTGAACTATCCAACAATTTTGAAATGCAATTTGTGAATTTTGCCCAAAAGACTATAAAACTATTCATACCTTTTGACTCACCAGTAGTACTACTAGGCATGTAACCCCAAGAGATCAGAAAAAAAGGGAAAAGGGCCAATCTGTACAAAAAACATTAATGGAACCTCTTTTTGTGATGATGAAAAATAAGAAATCAAGGGGAAGCACATCAATTGGGGAATGGCTGAACAAGTTGAAGTATATGATTATGATTGAATACTGTGGTGTTATAATAAATGACAAGCGTGATGGTTTCAGAACAACCTGGGATGACTTGTGTGACTTCATGTAAAGTATAGTGAGCACAGCCAGGAGAACATTATATACAGGAACAGCAACTTCGTAATCACAATCAGCAATGAAAGATTGAGCTACAGTGTACAATGATCCAAGACAATACCAAAGGACTCATGATGAAAAGTGCTATCCTCTTTCAAAAAGAGAACCTATGATCTCTGAATGCAGATTGGAGCTTACTTTTTCTTGTTTCTTTTTTTTTTGTCTGTTTTCTTTTGCAATATGACTAATATGGAAATAAGTTTTCATGACTTCACATTTTTAATCGATAGTGGAGGGGAAAACAGTAAGGCAATAATAACAATGTAGATGATAATTGTCAATATGCCTATGTAGTTCTATGTTGCAAAGTATATGAGACTCTCCACATAGAAGGTAGAAGTAAACCATTTATTCAGACACCAGAGAACCATATCCCATAACCAAGTGCTCAGTTCCCACAGCCAGTCAGTCCACTTCATCATAACAGCAAGGAACCCAAAACATTCAATACAAAGTATCACAACATGGACCTTCTTCATCTCAAAACCTCTCTGATCCCTTGCTGGAGTCTTCCCCAAAACAAACACACAGTACAGCTAAGTCACCTGTTCAGTTCTAACAATCACAAGGGTGGCTATTAGTAGCCATTAGCAGCCATAAAATCTCTCTCTCTCTCTCTCTCTCTCTCTCTCTCTCTCTCTCTCTCTCTCTCTCTCTCTCTCTCTTTCTCAGCTTTTCCTGTAACACAACTTCCTTTTCCTGTCAGGAAGCTCCTCCTACCACATATGTCTTAGGCTTCCTGTGGTAAGCAGATCATACAGCTTATTAATGGGTGGGAAAGATCTTCAAATCCAAATTGCTACTACAGAGGAACAAGAGGAAGGAAGTCAATTTAGAGCTCAAATTTAAAAAAAAAATAATCATTTTTAAATGTAATTGGGAAATATTTAATGAAGTAAAAATATATTAATAAAACAAAATGCATTGCAAACGTTAGAGTGATATATAAATGCTAGCTAATATTATTTTGTTGCTCTTTATTGATGCTCTTTGTTTTTAAACCACAGTCACCCCCCCAAAAAAAACTCCCCCTACTCCTCAATGAATCTTTCTTACAACAAAGAAAACCTGTTAAGCAAAAGAAAGCAACAAAATACCTGTATCTGACAGAATATGTATGATTCCACATGGTAGCCCACCACCCTTTCGCTATGAGCAGGGGAAATACTTCATCAAGTGTTCTCTAGGAATAAAATTAGCCATTATATGTAAACCGAGTCTGGCTTTTTTTTAACATACTTTTTATTTACATTATTTTAAATCTCTGTGTCATCTTAGGTAATTTGCTTAACTTGTCTGTGTTCTAATGCAATCCTAGAAGACTGCAGGGAAAGTAATGAATTCCACTGGTAGAAGAAGTTTTCTCCTATTCCTATTTTTAATTTTTTAGATAACCTTTTTTTTAATTTTCATTTTTAATTACAACCGTACAACAGACCATTTTATTCTTGTATCTTTTCAATGGTTTCTTCATTATATTTGCACTTCTCCTTTCCAACTTGTCGGGATTTGGCTTTACGCTCAAGAATCTTTTTGAGATCTTTGTCCAGTTTTAGTCTGGTGATAAGTAAGGTAATTAGGGTGAATTCTCACAGGGACAGTTGTGCCATTAGCTTTTTTCACTCTGCACACACGCTCAGTGTAGATGACGTATTTCTTTCTGTAAACCTGCACTACCTTGCCAATTTTCTGACCTTTGTAGTGTCCATGAACTACCTGGACCTTGTCATCCTTCCAGATGGGCATCGAGAGGACTTTGTATTTCTGCCTCAGCTCCTGGAGAGCCAGGACGATGAGATCTTACACAGGATGTTTGAGGGCGCACTGAAGCATCTCTTACGGTTCTTGCTTTGGTGTGAGGTCAGCAATGGATTGAACTTCATTTTGGCTAAACAAAGGCAGTGCGGATGCGGGGGGAGGGGGAAGGGGGGAGGGGCAAAGAGGCAAATTAAGCCTCTGCCTACCACTCTTTAACATTCAGCCTACCACTCTTTAACATTCTCCCAACCACCTCAGGGAACAGGTATAACTCTCCCCGTGATAACTGGGGAAAGACCTGGAAGCAAGAAGAGGCTGAGTAGGCGACTGGCCTTTGCGCTGGGCTGGGCCTTCATCTCACAGGGCTCTGATAACAGGACTCCTCTCCCACCCCCATGCCCTTCCCGCAACTGGTGAGAGGCGGCCTTAGTGCCCCTGACAGGAGGTAAAGGGAAGACAGATAATAATGTTTCTTACAAAGCAGTAACTTCCATTGCATTCATATCCCATGATTTCTTCAGCCAGTTCCTAACCAGCAGAGCACTCATTTTGTACCTTTGTTGTTTGGTTTTTATTTTTACTTTCTTTTTAATTTCTGGTTTTTTTTTGGCTACCACAAAAAGTGGCGTGCTGGTTTAAGGGAGATAAAAGATCAATATGCTACCCTTTGCCTTTCTCCTCTTCTTCTCTTTTGTCTAGTAGACAAAAATGCCATGTACTCCAAAAAACCATTTCATTCTCAAGTTATTTCCTTTTGTCATGTTTCTGCCCCACCCCATTTTTTTAATAGGGAAACCTATACATCCAAAACCCAGTCCTCTGAAAGGAAACCTTAGCATGAGAAGCAGCATGGTAATGGGGATGTTCCATTGTACTTAGAGTCAAGAGTTTAAAATCCCTCCGGCAACATATTAGGCCTTTGACAAACTGCTGTAGGTGTTTGAACCTCAGTTTCCTCATCTATAAAATGGAGATTAAAATACTGTGCTTGTACTACCACCCTCTTGAGAGTGTGGGAAGGAGAATGCTCTGTAAGCTGTAAAGCTGTATATAATCTGGAGCTATTATTCTTTCAAGAGAAGAGGAATGAGTGGGGGGAAAGACAATTTAAATATTGAAAGCCTGCTCTCAAACCATGCACAGTATACAAAGGATGAATGGTTTGAGTTTGAAAAACATCTTGTGTTCTGCGGCCAGATTTATGATTGCAATAGAATGCACACAAAGAATGGGGCATGAAATCTTTTCTTTAGCAGCTCTTTTATGTAATGAAGGGGGCTTTATCACAAGCCTGATAATAACAGTGAAACTAGGCTCCATCATGGGAGCTTAATGAGTTGTCCCAGCTGGTGCCTCTAGCAGAGTATCCATAAGTAAGAAGATAGAGGTCCTCAGGGGGTCTCTCAGCTGATTTTTTTTATCCTCTTGCTGGTGGTCTGGACTGCACGCAAACATCGTTTCTGTGATTGTGCTTTTATAGCACCATAAATGACAGATACATATATTTTAAAGGTATGCATCATACCACTGACACTCATTTGGTTAAATCAACTATCCTGAAGATTGGGCTACAGTGAGTTCAATGATTATCTGCAGGTCAACTGAGGTACCCCCCCTAAAACATGGACTATTAAAGCCAAATTGTACCAGTGGTGTTTATTACCGATTTCCGGTTTAACATTCTTTTCCTCGTTCCCATAAAAATGCCCACACATAAAAGAGAACAATAAATACTCCAGGCAATAATAAAAACTTAATTTGTTCATTCTAAATGTAAATTTACATAGATTGCTGAGATAAAATTGGCATTTTAATCATAGATTGCAATGGAATAAGGCCATGCTTTATTGAATATTTGCAAGTTATTGCCTTTAAATGATATTCCACATAGAGTAGCCCAATCACTCATTCCTGGAGGCTTGGTGATCTTGGATAAACGTGGAAATTTGCACTTCTAAATAATTAGTTTAAATATCATTGTCTCTCTAAAACCATTTCTCTTTATTAGAGTTTACATATTAAAATGTATTTACTGAGGTTT
This sequence comes from Phalanger gymnotis, assembly GCA_028646595.1. Lineage (NCBI taxonomy): Eukaryota > Metazoa > Chordata > Mammalia > Diprotodontia > Phalangeridae > Phalanger > Phalanger gymnotis. Next base: position 323,664,337 of record CM053624.1, on the reverse strand, counting down.
CAGGATCTTTGTGGTGTGAGGAATAAAAAGAAGGATGTGGACTGACAAAATACAAAGCCACTAACACCCGCAAATGATGCCAGCTTCCATCTGTCAACTTGTCTAATGTTGCTTCCTCCTCTGAATAGCTACAATTGTCCCTCATATTATTTCATGTTCCTTTTGAAGCATACTCTGGATATCATGAACAGATGTGCTGTAAGTTCTCACTCACTTGGTGTTAAAAAAAAAGAAGTAGGAAGGGAAGGCAAAGAGAAGGGGAGGAGATGAGTAATGAATGGCAGGAGGAAGGCAGGGAGGGAAGAAGGGAAGGAGTAAAGAAGGAAGACAGGGAAGAAGAAAGGAATGTGGGTCACACTGTTCTGTATTGCTTTTTTGATACATAAACAGATGTGCTTGATGTTCCTGACCAATCATGAAAGTATTGGGGACTTTGTTTTTAAGGAAGGGGGGAGAAAGAGAAGAGAGAAAGAGGAAGAAAAGAAAGGGACAATGGAAGAAATGAGAGAGTGAGATAGACAGATGGAATTAAGATTGTATGTTCAAATCCTACTTGGTATTCTACCTTCAAATCCAAGCACAGTACAGGATTATTTAGGTACTAACTTCTCAATGTTTGGTTAAAGATATAAAACGAATACTTGTTTATTAGACTATCTGCTCCTCTTGGTTTCCAAAGTAAAATAACTTCATTCCTTAAAACTATGTTGGAATATCAAGATAAAAGTACTGAGTCATATCTCAGAGTCTGAGGAGTGCAACCTTAACTGAACCATAAATAGCCTCGCAATATCCCCAAGAGAGGAATGTCCAGCCTTTACTTCCAGTTTGCCGTTGTTTCAACTGGCTAGCTCAAAAATTGTTATTACATTCATAGCCTTCCTCTTTCATGTGCTTTAGAGACCTAGTATCAAAAGGGGGGAGAGAGAGAGAGAGAGAGAGAGAGGGAGAGAGAGAGAGAGAGAGAGAGAGAGAGAGAGAGAGAAGAGGAGGAGAACAAAGGAGAGGAGAAGACAGGAGAGACTTTCAAAAATACACCTAAAAAAAGTAAATTGGTCTACATTATTCAATTGAGTCATAGGAACAGGGAGTGCTGTAGGTTCACGATAGAATTCAACTCTCTAGAGACCATGCAGAACTCCTCATACTCTCTTTTGCTTTGAGGCTCACGGAATCCTAAATTTACCTACCTTATCCCTCCCCAAAGGTCTCTGCTTCACATTCCCATTGATCTTTAGGTTATTACGGTATATTTTGCAGTCAGCCCACCTCCTGCTGGATTCTATCAAAACTTTATCCTCTAGCAGTAACTCTAGTTTGGCTTTTTCATCAATCTTTTCTCTTTTATTTTCCATCCTGTTATATATCACCCCAGGTCTTAGAAAAGTTGTTTTTTTTTTAAATTTATTTTTAATATGTTTAGTTTTCAGCATTGATTTTCACATGCGTTTGAATTACAGATTTTCTCCCCATTTCCACCCCCCCACTCCAAGATGGCATACACTCTGGTTGCCCTGTTCCCCAGTCTGCCCTCCCCTCCGTCCCCCCATTCCCCTCCC
>CM053624.1:323644227-323662278 GCA_028646595.1 Phalanger gymnotis | reverse complement strand
AGGGAATTAATTTTAACTACTCTATTTCTCATTTTCTTGGTCTATAAAATGAGTGGTTTCGAATGGATATTCTCTTCCTGTTATAATATCTTTGAAGCCCATGGGACATTTTGAAAATGTTGCATCCCCACTGAAGCTATTTCAAACGTTCATTAGGAAGCTAGGTTGATGGATAAAAAGTCAAGGCCTTTTTAAGAATCACAAGGTACCGGAAGGCAAGGGAAAAGGGGAGCTAGCTAGATGAAAACCCAGGTACAAAAGTAGTTCTATTTCCAGCATGTTTTACAGTGTCTTTTGAAAGGACTTACTTCATTGTGAAAAATGGGTATGTCATTCATGTCAAGCCTTAAAGGATGGGTGGTGCGAATGAAATATTACATTGCTTACCTCAAGTTTCTATTAAGAATTGACATCTAAAAAGTACCAAATAGATCTTTCATATAGATTTTGCCACGGCAAAGCTTTTCCAAGATAAGGAATATGGTTGACATTGTTAATAGTGTAAAAATCCTCCAAGTCAGCAACTCAATGGCCATGATGGTATCTCTGGTAATCTTTGTATACTCCCTAAATTTGCTTTAATTCCACTTTCAAGCAAATACAAAGGTCCAAAAAATATAAAATCATTAGGTCAAATTTTCCCACTGGGAAATTTTGATTCTGGCTCTGATTCTGCATTAGGAACAAGACCAAAAAATTGAAATCCAAAACTAATAGATTAAAAATATTTGTCATACCATGATTTTGGGAAAAGAAATACATATTAAATCATATCATTTGTTTAGATGTAGTTTAATACAGTAAACATTTGTTGAGGACCTACTATGTGCAGAGGACTGTTCTAGGTGCTCAGGAGAACACAAAGCTTTAGATGACATACAGTTTTTCCTTATGAATTCTGTACTCTAGATTATAATCAATATTTGGGTGATCTCCTTAAAGTTAGGATTCAAACACTATCATATGTCGTTCATCAAAAGCCTAAACCTGGACCTTCAATATACATGTATATATTAAGGTAAATATAAAAGCATTATATTTTCTAATTTCTGGACAAATAGTGAAGCTATCTTGAAAACATAAACATCAGATCCAGTATGTCAACTTTTCAATTTCCTCAACCAAGACTAAGTTCAAGTCCCAGTCCATAATTATCTCTTTCCTTCTCTTCTCCTTTCCTTTCCCTTTCCACTTCCTTTACTCCTCTCACCTTATCCAATCTGACAAAAGATATCTTTTTTCTCAATATATTATTCATGCAGAGATATACTATTTCAAAAGCTTTAATAACCAATAAATTATATAATCACAGATATAAAGTTGGAAGGGACTTTAAAGGTCATATATTTCAACCTCCTAATTGTTTATAAATTAGTAAGCTAATGTCCAGAAGAATCAAGATATTTGTGTAACTATGGTTACACTGTAAGTATCAGAACCAAGGATTGCCCAAGCCCTTGAAATGCAATTTAGAGATACTCCTAAAAGATACAACATTCCATTTCTGCAGCTCTAGCAGATTGTTCCCTCTATCACCATTATTTTCTCAGTAATCCTCAATCCCTCCCTTTTCACTGGCTGCTTCCCTACTGCTTACAAATATCTCCATGTCTCCCTTCATCACTGGATCCATTTATCCCACTAGCTATTGTACTGTGTCTCTCCTCCCTTTTGTAACTAAACCCCTTGAGAAGGCTGTCTACAATAGGTGCCCCCACTTCCTTTCTCTTCATTTTCATCTTAACTTTTTTGCAGTCTGACTTCTTACTTCATCATTCAACTGAAAACATTTCCCAACATTACTAATGATCTCTTATTTGCCAAATCAAATGAACTTTTCTCCATTTTAACCCTTGTTGATCTCTCTACAGCCTTTGTCATTATATACCATCCTCTTCTTGATACTCTCATCTTTCTAGCTTTTGTGATGCTTTTCTTGCCTGTTTCCCCTCCTATATGTCTGAACACTATTTCTTAGTCTCAGTTATCATCAGACTCTGATAAAATTAATATTAGTAGCAGATTAATATTCATAAGTGACAGTAATGATAATAATAGGTAGAATTTATATAGTGCCTACTATGTATATATAAGGCACTACGTTAAGCAGTATACAAATATCTCATTTAATTCTCACAACAACCCAAAGAGGTAGGTGCTATTATTTTCATCACCATTTTACATTTGGGGAAACTGAGGCAACAGAATTTAGATGACTTGTCCAAAGTCACACAGCTAATCTGAGGCTGAATGTTCACATTCTAACCTCCTACTTATTTATATTACATCATCATATTCATGCTTATATCAGATTTATATAATATTAGATCAGATTCAAATATTATCTCTAACAAAATGGTTCTGAGATCTGAGTATCCTGCCCTGATCTCTCTCGACCTACAATCTGGCTTTTCCAGTTCCCTATGAAACAGCTAGAATGGGATTCCTATAAGTATCTTAAATTCAACATATCCAGAAATGAATTAATTCTCTCACCTTTCCAACCTTTCCCCTTTCCTGACTTTTTACTGTCAAGGCTACCACCATCCTCCCAGTAATCCAGGCTTGCAACCTAGGTGTCCTCCTCAACTCCTCACTCTCTCTTAACCATCCCCACCCACACACACATGCACATCCAGTTAATTATCAGGCCTTGTCATTTCTACCTTCATTATATCTCTTGCATACTCATCCTTCTCTGTCACTGCCATCACTCTACTTATGGCCCACATTACATCTCCTGATATTGGAAGAGACCTCAGAGGTCATCGAGTCTAAACAAAACTTCACCAAGTCTTCACCTGAACATCTGCAGTGGTGCATTGCACCACTGGTTAGGTCCAATTGCTAAGAATCTCTTTCTCACCTTCATCAGTAATCTTCCTTTTTTCAAAGTAAAGCAAAAATATCTGCCTTCCACTTGATAGCCCTTCAAACACTTGAAGACCACTATAGTATCTTATTCTCTCTAAGCTGTCTCTTCTTCAGGCTAAATATCCCTAATCTCTTTTCATGGGTCCATATATAGCATGTTTCCAGTTTTTCTTCATCCCTATGATCTGGTTTCACTTTCTCTATTGCAGCTTTTCAATATTTTTTTCTAAAAATAAAACACACAGAAATCAACACAGTACTTCCAGATGTAGTCTGACCAGGACAGTGGGCAGAATGAACATTATTGCCTTTATTCAGGATATTATTATCTGGATGTGGAGAAAGTACATTGGAAATTTGATTTAAGGTCTTTACAGCTTTCCTCTTTGACATTTGGAGGTTGAATAAACAGAGTAATATATGGTTTATAGATCTGTCTAGCAAATCATGCATGGGTGCTCTTTTATCATTCTTACAATGAAGCATTCTACCAAAGGCTTCCAGGCTTCTCATGCTTCTACCATTATCTATCTATCTATCTATCTATCTATCTATCTATCTATCTATCTATCTATCTACACACATACGTATATATATATATATTTTATATATATATATACATACATACATATATACACATATATACATGGCCCTTCCTATGTAATTACTTTGGAAAATACAAAGCTCATTTGGGTATATATATATGTGTGTGTGTATATATATATATATATATGTATATATATATATATATATATGTATGTATATATATATACACACAAATATACATATATATATATATATAAAATGAGGTATGGATGTGTCTGTGTCTGCGTGTCTATGTCTATACACATATATACATATATGTATATACTCACACCTAATTTATGTATATATATATATAATCCATGTGTGTATATATATACATATAAAGACATATATGTATACACACATATATGTATATATATGTTTAGTTGACATTCATCTGTCATATATACATTCTTTGTGTGGCTGGCTACACAGAAACAACTCTTATTTCATCTCCTTGTTAATTAAGTAGTAGATTCCTTTTTAATTATGACATTAAATTATTGCTTGCCCACTAGTTACAATTATATTGCGTAGACAAGTATTTCAAAAGTATAAGTTCATGTCATATCATTGTATATTGCTAAGTGGTGCAAATTAATAAGAATGGGGTAAAAATAGCTAGAGAATTAAGGTGAGAGAAGTAGAATCTACTCAAATTCAAGGATGTAAATTAAGGTAAAATATATGGTGGCCGTGAGGACTTTCCTTCCTTTCTTTCCTCATTCCTCACATCGTAGGCTGTTTTGCAACAATATAAGGGTTCATTAATAGTTTTCTGGGACAAGATTAGAAGACTAATGGGGTGAAGAATAAATGTTATAATGGATAAGTCTAGGAATATAATAACGATGGATGGATAAAGGAAAGCCAGTCTCTTGAAACAGAGGCAGCAAACACAATGTATTAAAGTCATTGTAAGACTTAATACATATATAATGATATATTATGGTAGGGGGTCTATAGGTAACAGTCTATAGAAGATGGTGAAGTAATGCTATAGGAACAAATTGGATGGAATGCTGCCTGTGCATTTCACAGAGAAGAAACAAGGAATTATAAGTTCTGTACTTTGATTTTAAAAAGGGTGTCTTCTTGGGCTACTGGCTTCTCTTTTTTGCTCTAATTTCTGTTGTGTCTTTGGGCTACATATCACAATGGGACCCACTGGTGGCTATGGCTATTCTGCACCCACTCTGAAAGCCTGGTCATCTCTCTATATTGCCAGTGGTGGGTTCTATTTCTTCCTTGTCAATTGCATGGCATAGTCTTTTCTCATCTATTTGTTAAAACCATAATTCTGCTCTTCCACCAAGCACAGATTACTATATGCTGCCACATATTAGCTAAATTAACTTATTCTAAACATATAGTTATTTGTATAACCCCAAAGTTGGGGCCCTAGCACATCTCTCACCAGCCTTTATTCCGATATCCAAACATTCTTGTTTCTGTTCAGTCAGGGTAATTCATAGTACCTTTTCTATTTAATAAGATAGCCTGTCTACTTTTGTTTCTTGTGTGTGATTCAGTGAATGACTCTATAAAATAAAAATTTTCTAGGACATAGAACGAATGTGATTATATCCCAAGAAGAGTGGTTCTAACAAAAGCACTCATTATGTATCCTGCATAACAGAAAGAAAAATGACTTCATGGATTAATTCAATGGACTAAACAATTTGCCAAGATAGTCCTTTTTTTAAATGTGGTCTCTTGCTTTTATGTCAAATATAGAGAGCTTCAATAAAGAAAACCAATTTTCATGTTGATAAGAGTATATTTATATCGTTATTCTTTTTTCAAATTAACATGTTTTCTAATGGATAGAAAATGTAAAATGAAGATAATAATATTCTACTATCTGTTTCATGCCAAGATGGGGATTCTGCAGCTTCTAGGTCCTCAAGTGTGGCCCTTTGACTGAATCCAAACTCCACAGAACAAATCCCCTTAATAAAAGAATTTGTTCTGTTAAATTTCATCTCAGTCAAAAGGCTGCACCCAAGGACCTAGAAGGCCACATGTGACCTCGAGGCCACAGCTTCATCACCCCTTCCATAGGGTTATTATTAAGGGAAAAGCTCTATACATCTCAAAATTCTTATAAATACAAACTGCTGTTATTATTATTTCATTCAAAAGCCTGCCTTGTCTGCAAGACAAGAAACCCAGACACATCAAGTAATATGTACTGTACATTTGTCCTCCAATGATATAATCTCACTCCTGGTCAGGGGACAGTTTCTATCAGAGAATGATCCACAGCACAAGGTCTTTGACATAAATTACATTTAAGTTGAATATGGTTTATGTTTGCAATCTCCAGAAGGCCAGCAGTGCAGTTAATATAGTGCCTGAAAGCATCAACCACTAAGCAGTTGGCATTTTTGTAACTCATGGTGAGAGAAGATATATGTAAGTACCGGCAGAACTAGACCTGGACCATCAAACAGCAAAAGAATAACAAACGACTAGAAAGAGGTGAAGGAGGTACTGAGTGCCAGAATAATGATGGTGTGTGTATATGATGTAAATGGAAACATTAAGGAAATATTTCACAGGCTCATAAAATGTTAGAACTAGAAGAGGCCTTTAGTTATCACCTACTCTAATGTTCTCATTTTACATATGAGAAAATTGAGGTCAAGATGAAGGAAGAAAACTGTTCAATGGCATACAGGCAACAGGCTGTGGTAAAAGCAGCATCTGGCTGAGACCCCTTTGAGCGGCTAGTAATTCACCTTGCTGCACCCTAAAAGACTGAAAGGTCCTTGCCCCAAATGCAGTCCTCTCCTTCCCTAAGACAATGAAACTGTTAAGGCTTGATCTGTTGATATATCTTCTGAGTTACCCAGAGTGCAAGTCAGCTCATGAGTAGCCAGTGCTCTTCATGCTTGATGGACTTCCCATGCCTGTCCAAGTCAGCGCAACTCTCTGACCAGGTGTGCCATTGTGTCAAACTTGGAAGTAAAGACCCCACTGAATCAATATTATATCTTTCCTGAATATTCTTTCCATGGTGGACTTTAAATTGTTAAAGATTATATTGTCTATGAGTTTCACAATTCCATTCCATAGACGTGTCAGATTTAGTCTTGGGCCAAAACAGTAGCAAAATCAGGCCTAAAACCCAGCTTTCCCATCTCCCAAGTCTCGTTCACACTGGGCTTCACTACAGGCCCCTCTCCTTCCCAAGTATTTAATGAGGGAAGACACAGTAATGAGGAACTAGGTCAAGTATCTGTGATTTATTCATTTGTAGAACTCTGTATTGGTGAACTCTATATATCTGATCTATAACTGAGTAGATAAATTCTAGGGGGTTACCAGACACCTAGAGTTGTTTAATGACTTGTCTAGGACTCCAGCTCCAATAAGGATCAAAAGCAAGATATAAACCTAGATCTTCCTGGTGCCAAATTCAGCATGATATCAGCTATATCATTCTGCCTCCATATATGAGAGAATATTATTATTAAAGTAATTACTTAGTAGAAATAACCATTGATTATTAGTTAGAAAAAAAAGTTGGTATGAGGGAAACAACTATGATTTCACTGTCAAGTGATCTAGATTTCAAATTCAGATTCTAGGCAAGTTACTTGGGCAAGTTACTTAACCTCTAGGGATGTCAGTCTTCTCATCTGTGAAAATGAGGGTTTTACACTAGATGACTTCTAATGAATGGCCCTTCCAGCTAACTATCCACAGATCATAGTCTGTAAATTTTAGTCCATCATTGCACAAGATAGCTTTGTGATGTTGGGAGCGTCACTTAACTACTCTAGGCTTCAGGTGTATCATCTGTAAAATAAGTGAATTCAATGAAACAGCTCTAACTCTAGCAACTCGGAAATTCTTTGACTGAGGAAATGAGTCATGGTGAGACCTTATTAAGGCTCTTACTAACTTTCTTGCCAATAACACTAGTATTTCTTTGTCACAGATAAGGTCCTTTGAAGGTTCATTAGACCCAGATTTGTGTTTGGTTTTTTGTTTGTTTTTGCCTCTGGGAATTATACACATTGAGTTTTCCAAAGAAGTTTTATTTCAATAGAGGTTGGAAAGAAAACGGAACAATGAAACAATTTCAGCGATAAATTCGATTTGAAAAGCTTGTAAATCACTCTGACAAACAGTCTAACAGGATCTAGGCAAGGCTGGTGACACAGCTTTTCAGTGAATTCCAAAGAGGTACAGGAATGACCCAAGGATTTCATGCCAGTAGATGCAGAATCAAAACCATCAGACCACTAACATGTTCCAAACTGGGCTCTTTGGGGTTCCTCAGGGTTCCATATTTATCAGAGCCAATTAGGTATGAAGCACACTGGAGATTCTGAGGATACTCTTTGACCCAACTTATATTGTGCACAGAATCCTCTCTTGGCATCATGGAGCAGACGCACACAGAAGACATGGACCTTGAACTCAAAGAACTTATAATCCCATGAGGGAAAGAGGATACCCACATTTCTATTAACTAGTAAGTTCCTTAAGGGTAAGAACTGTGTCTTGCTTATCTATTCATAATTATGCACATAGTAGAGGCTCAAAAATGTTGTTGATAATGAAACTATGAGAGAACACAGTTATTGAGCAATGGAATAAATACAAAGGAGCATTGTAGAAAACTGAGTTCATAAATCTGATGAATATGGCATAGCAGGCTGGGCATGGGAAGGCAAGATCAACTCCTCGTGGTGCAGTGCGACATTGGAAATTTCAAAATGTCTCTGAGGTTTACTTTCCTCATCTACAAAATGAAGAAGGTGGACTAACTACATGATCCATTGTTTCCATATAACAATCAAATGTTCCAATAGTGTCATCTAGTAAACATTTTGTAAGAAATCAATGTTACTGCTGTACTTATTATTGTAGTAAATTGGATCCACTTTTCCAAATGACACAAAACTATCGAATTATTTACCAGTAGTATCATTAGAATTCTCAACATCAGTAATGCCTGGGTCTAACCCAGGTTCTATGGACTCACATGAAAAATAATCACAACGGCCATGATTGGGTTGTCCTTAATGATGCTTTTAAGCCACCTCTCACAAGCAAATACACTTCTTCTGCAGCCTGCTAAAGATGAGCTCTTGCAGCAGGAAGTAGAGATCATTGAATAGGCCATGCTGTTCAACAGATATGAAACAGCCAACCAGAGGTATTATAAGTGTTTAACAACCAGCTCTCTGAAAACCCATAACACATTTTTAGATTTAACCTTCATTGTTAAGATTTTCTCCATCATTTTCTTAAGTTTAGATCATCAACAAAAGATTAAGTTAAGCCTCGGTTTGTAGTGTTTGCTGATTTCTGATGTATGAATACACTAAAAGTTTAAGAGTCCAACTCTAATAGCCAGTACAAGCTAACTCCATCACACCCCTGTATTGGAGTCTCCTCTTTTTTCAGTTCTTGTCCTCAATTATTTTTCCATCTGAAGTGCTTGTCAGAGATACATGGATTAAAGGGTTAACTCAGTGCTCACTCACCCAAGTTTATACCATGATCTCTGAAAATATGTTATTCATTCATGTAGTATTTTCTTTTCCTATATGAATTGCTAGACTGAGTTCTTTAGAGTAACTGTATCTCAATGAGATTTCCATTTATTCCTCTTAAGTTTTTAACTTACTAAGTTTATATTAGCAATGCCAGGGGATCTCTTATACATATGGGGTTTTTAGGAGTATAATCTCAAGGTTTATTGGGAAAAGCAGATGTAGAGATGAGCAAACGTCTGCATATCCAAAAAGTTTTTATTAGTATTCTGATGGTCTCTTTACTCCATTTTTGCTGGCACTGATCTCAGACTGACTGAGAGCCCAACTTTCACCAAAAAAAGTTTTCAGACATCACAGCTTAAAGAATTTCCATGCCTAAAGTTTCCTGCATATACTTAAAAATCTGCAGAAGAGAAAATCTGCTTATACACTTAAATATACAAGGTCATGGGGAGAAAAAAGAGTAAAGGACACCTGAGTTTGTGAGAAATGCATAAAGGTAACTGTCATAAAGACATAGAAGCATAGATCTAAATCTAGAAAGACTATTATAAATCCAAGCCTCTCAGTTTACAGGTAAGGAAACTGAGTTCTAGAGAAGTTAAATGACATGCCCAGAATTATACAGCTAGTAGGAATCTGAGGCAGGATTTAAATCCAGATCTTCCAATGCCCCAAATACTAAGACATGAATGCCACATGTCCCCATTTCTGAGGGTACTGACAAAATTGGGTTGGACTTTTTGTACTCACTAGCCTTTTCCCTCTATAGGCTAGAAATCAAATACCAAACATTTGCATCCTGTGACCTATTGGTTCTACATGACAACCAGGTCACCTTTTATTCCTCATTGATTGATCACCTATCTCACCACAGAGGATATTTAAAAACCTTTTTTCTCCTCTCATGTCTAACGCCCCTCTCCCTTACCCTGTTATCTAAGGACCTCACCATTTATATAAACTAACAAAATTCAGGCTAATCGCTATGAGCTCCTTCTTTGACTGCTCTTCATCTCAAAACCACTTGACAATACCCCCATACTCTGAACCCGTCCCCTCTTGTCTTCTCCAACAGATTGCTTACTCAATTATTTCCTCTCTAGTTATCTTCCTACTGGTTCTTTCACTGCTGACATTAATTCTTCAATCATGTCCAAGTTTCTCTCCCTCCAAAAAGAATGAAAACAAAATACATATAAAAAACAAGAACAAATTCTTCACTAGACTATATATAGTTTTCCTTTTACCTCGAGCTTTGGGTATCTTCCTTTTCTCAGCCAAACTTCTAGAAAAAAAAGCAGTCTATACTAATTGCCCCACTTCCTCTTTCATTTTTCAACCTTTTGCTATCTGGTTTCTGATGATTTACTAATGATCTCTTGATTGCCAACAAAGATCTTTTCTCAGCATCCTAATTCCTAATTGACCTTGCTGTTGAATATCACTGGTGACCACAATCTCCTGTTTATCCTTCTGCCTGTGTGATGAATCCTTCTCAGTCTACTTCGATGGCTGGTCATCTATGCCATACTTTCTAACTGACTATTTCCCAAAGTTCTTTCCTGAGCTCTCAACTTTTCTCTCTCTAAAGTTGTTCTCTCTTAGTAACTTTATGAACTCACATGCATTTAGATAATAAACAGAGCATTCATTAGGCAATTACTATGTGCCAGGTACTGAGCTAAATGCTGTTGATACAAATACAAGAAAATAAGATGGTCCTTAGTCTCAATGAGCTTACATCCAAGGTCACCCACTCCATCACAGGCCACTGGCAGTCACCTTGACTTTGATTTTCTTGCCACTGGATTTTGATGAATCTGGAAGTGAAACTGAGGCAGATGAGTTTGTGCAGCACTGCCTAACTTAAACCCAATTCACTAGAAAGTCAAGACATCACACTCATGATGTCATTGGTCCTCTTGGAGCATGAAGGATAAACAACTTACACATTCTAATAAGAACATAAAATGCACAAAGGAATGCTAAAAAGCAGAGGAGTGAGGCAGAAAGAGGGCACCTTTGTCAGGACAAGGTAGTTGCAGTTAGGTGAAACAGTTTAGAAAGTGAGTTGATATGGGAGTAAAAAAAAAACCAGTATGGCTGGGGCCCTTGCAAGAAATGACTATCATAGCCAAGAACTTAACTATCAGGAAAGTAAGCCTAGGGTTGGAGTCACAATGAGCTGAAGAAGGATATGAAGCAGTCAGGAATGATCTAAGCCGAGAAGGAAGTTTAGTGATCATATAGATGATTCACAGTTCTATATATCAAGCCCAAGTCTCTTTCCTGAGCCTCAATACCACCTAACTAAATGACTTTTCAAATTGAATGTCCCAGAGACAGCTCAAAATCAACATGTCCAAAGTAGAATTGATTATCATTTGCCCCAAACCCCATTACTCTTTCAAACTTTCTAACTTCTGTAGAAACCACCACCATTCTCTAGTGTTCCAGGTTCATAACCTTGGCGTTATCTTAAATTTATTGCTCTGCTATATTTTATATATGTCCAATCATTTGACAAATCTTGCATTTGTACCTCCACAATATCCCTTACATCTGACCCCTTCTTTCTACTCAAACAGCCACCATCTTAGTTCAAAGTCATTACTACCTCTAGCTTAGATTTTTATGTTGGCCTCTTGATTGGTCTCCTTGCCTAAAACCTCTGCCTATTCCAATCCCTTCTCCACCAGCCTTCCAAACCTATACTCATTTAGTGCAAATCTAACCCTGTCATTTCTCTGCTCAATACATTCTAGAATCTAATATAAACTCCACTGTTTATCTTTTAAAGACTTTTGAAGACTGGTCTTTACCTATGTTTGCAGCCTTGTTATGCCTTTATTCCCTTTCCACACTCTAGAGAACAGCCTGAGAACTTCTTTCTGTTTCTCATACAGGATACACTTCCCATTTCTATGACTTTGTGCTGGCTACCCCTGATGCCTGTAACATATTCAATCCTCATTTCCATTCACAGAATACCATTTCTTACTTCAAGAATCAGTTCAAATACCACTTTCTACACAGCTTTTCCTGATCCCAATAAGTACCAGTGCCCTTTCTTCCTATCTTCTATTAATTTTTACTTCATATATACACTAGGTATCTGCTTATATTTGTGAATGTTATTTCTCCTGATGAAATGTAAGGTCCTTAAGAGTAGGGAAAATTTCTAATTTTGTATTCCCATAGAATAGCACAATTCCAGAGCATAGAAGGTAGTTAATAAATGCTTGGTGACTGATTTAATAAAGCTTTACCAAATGCTTACAGTCTCACATACTTAAGTTTCTTTGCATTCCTAAAGCCCTGACTACATGACTAAAGTAAAGGTGGGAGGAAGTATGATTCAGTGAAAACAGGGCTAAATTTGCACTATGAGGATCTACATTCAAATCCTGGCTCTTTCATTTAGTTCCCATGTGACCCTGAGTTAGTCATTTATCTTTTCTCTCCATATATGTTTCCTGAAGTACAAAATGACTGACATCTAAAGTCTCATTGAGATTAAAATGTATGATCTTGTGATATTATCAATAGAAATGCTATTACTTTTATATATCTTTCTAGTCCCAATGATATGTATTTGTGTCCTTTGTCCAGGTAGCAAATTCTAAGTCATCTGTTAACAATCCTAGAAAGCACATAATAATAGTAACTAATATTGATGTAGCACTTACTTATATGACAGCCACTGTGCAGAGTGTTTTATGATACCTCATTTGATCCTCACAACGACCCTGGGAGATAGGTGCTATTATTATCCCTATTTTACAGATAAAGAAACTGAGGCAAACAGAGAGTGACTTGACTAGGACACACAGTTAGTAAGTATCTGAAATTGGATTTGAATTCAGGTATTCCTGATATCAAGCCTAGTGTTCTATCCATTACACTGCCCTTTATTATCCTCCACTAAGTTTCAAAATGATGGTGTTATGGGAAAAATATCTCCTCTCTGAATTCATATGATAGGAAATTGCTGCTAAACACACGTGCGTGTCCATGTATAAACTTCTTTATTCCTACAATGTAGAAATTGTGGAGGTAAAATCTTTTGTTTTATTATAACACTCAAGCAGAGGTTCAGAACTCAGAGAACTCTGGGCAATCATGAAGATTCTTACAAGGCTTCTTACAGGTAAAATTACATCAGAGTGACAAAAAAAAATTTCATTTACATAATACAATCCTGTACATTCCTCTTATTCCATAAAAGTTAAAGAGAAGGTAGATTTACAATCCCATTCTTCAATGTTATAAAAGTTAAAGAATCATAATTTCATATATTCCTAAGGAAACAAGCTCCATTAAACAAACTCTATAGGGAAACCAAGTCAGGTTATAGATTAAACTACATTTACAGGGTTGTAATGGTAAGCAAAGTAGGACTTTTTGCTGTTTTTTTTTTCTTTTGGAGTGCTTCTCAGCACTAAGGCAATAAAGTGCATTTGATGGAGCCTTGCCTTTGATTGAATCAAGAATCTTTGATAACCTGCTTAAGTCACAAGAAAGCCTAAGTCACATGAGTTTGAGTCACATGGTTGTGATGCCCTCTGACCCTGAAGAAGTGTATGTATACTCTGAGGTTAGCATTTTTCTTTGAGGCTCACTCATTGGGACAGTATTTATGTGATTTGGCCAGATAAGACTCTGGGTAGACATTAAGAATCCCCCTGGCTTTGAAAACCCAGATGTTGGTACTTTTCTCTCTGGTAACTATATATGTATTGCTATGGGAGACAGTTAAAAGCCCTGTCTGCTGATTTGTGTTAAATATAATTTCTGCTCGTAATTTCTGTTTGTGTTTTCTCTGAAGTTCAGGATACTGCCTTTTTCTTTCAACTAAGTGAATGATATGCATATGTTTAATTATGTTTAATTAAAGTGAGATTGTAAGCCCCATAAAGTTGCATTCCTTAGAAAAGCAGATCAAAGAACCTCTACTAGCAGCCCTCCTGTGTACTGGTGTTATTGGCCTTATACTTCCACAGCAGCTGCAAGCAGCATTGTTGTTACAAGGGTTCACAAATATGCTGATTGAGGAAGAAGATTTACATGTCACCAAAGAATTAGGGAGAGTTAAGATTCCTTCTTATTTAAAATTCCTTCTTATTTAAAAATGTTTAATCTTAAAAATGTCTAAAAATGCACTAAGTAATTTTTAACATCTCATGGGACAGGTTTTGATCAAGTGAGGCTAAGATTAACCAAAAGATACAGAAGAAAAAAATAAATAAATAATTCCCACAACTGTGGGGTAACCACAAATAAATTGTCAAAAACAAATATTATTTTGTTTAATTTTAAATTCAAAGATATCATAATGCAAATGGCCGGCCAGACAAGAATGGCACTCTGGTTGGTCAATACCATAATTTCATTTCATTCAGTGATGATAACACTTACACCACTGGTATGAGAAAATTCCAGATCATGGTTAATTTGCTAGATTCAGTATTTCTGAAAAATTACACTATGTAGCCATCTTCTCCATTAGAGTTCAGAGACAGTCAATTCACTCTTCAGGTCTCTGTCCTCAGAATGTTGATGGATCTCCATACTGATATTTGTTGCTTTTCACTTTTCTTATCTCTGACAATGGAACCATCTGGTTTTCTACTAATTGCAACATCAAAAAAGTAATATATGCTTTAGATGAACCTCATCTACGGAAGGAAATTGTGCAGCTTTGATTTACCATATGTTCAGGTGGTATCACTAAATCAGAGAAGTCAAAAAGCCTAGCAGAACTCAGTAATAGAAAATTGGGCAAAAATTCTTATTTGAAGCTTGCCCCATGACAGCCATCACTGCCACATGTTCCCTACATCACTCAAAAACTATTCTCCTAACCTGATTTTGCTCTAGGCAGTGTGAAAGGACTAGCAGTTGATAGAACCAAAAATAGCTTTTTTTTTCAAATCATCTCTTATGGCCACATATCAACAGACATCAGGAAAAGCAACAACAAAATGTCTGGGTCTGTTCTGAGAAGAAAAATAATAGGCATCCAAATACTACTTTATCATATTCTCTAATCAAAATTGAGCTAAGTTTGATAGAAAACAGTCAAAATTCTAGAAGAATAGTGCAGAAGCATCTTCGAGAGCAGGAGTGGGGAACATGTGGCCTCTAGGTCCTCAAGCACAGCCTTTTGACTGAGTCCAAGTTTTACAGAATGAATCCTTTTATTAAGAGGATTTGTTCTATGAATTTGGTATTCAGTCAAAGGGCTGCACTTGAGAACCTAGGGGGTCACATGTGGCCTTGAGCCTGCAGGTTCCCCACCCTTATTCTAGAGCATGTTTATTAAAATGAGGGCCTCAGTTCCCAGAAGGATCACAGGTGAGATACTAGAAAACCATAGAAGAGGGAGCTTGTAGCATTGAGAACATACCTTTGAATCAAGCCTTATATCATGGAAATCGCCAAACAATTTCTAAGTGGCTACTAAGTGCAGAATTATGTCAAATTAAGTCAAATCAGCAAGTATTTATTGAACGCTTACTATGTGTGCAGCTAGGTAACTCAGTAGAGTGCTGGGCCTGGAGTCAGGAAAACTCATCTTCATGAGTTCAAATCTGGCCTCCAACATTTACAAACTGTGTGACTCTGAGCAAATCACTTAACCCTGTTTGCCTCAGTTTCCTCATCTATAAATGAGCTGGAGAAGGAAATGGCAAACCACTTCAGTATCTTTGCCAAGAAAAACTCAAATGGGGTCATGAAGAGGCAGTCATGACTGAAATGATTCAACACATTAAATGTGCACTAAGTGCTGAGAATATAAATACAAGCAGAAAGACAATCTCTGATCTCAAGAAGCTTATATTCTAATGGGAGAAGACAATATATAAAAGAAAGCTGGAAAATAAGGGAGAGGGAAGTACTTCTTGATGATTGGTGGAGTAAAAAAAAAACTTTTTCCCATAGCATCCCTTTATAGAGGGCTTAAAATGTCACCCATCTCTTAATTTCCCACCTCCTGTTCTGCTTGGTTCCAACTCCATCATCATCTTCATCATGGTCCCCCTATTCCCTTCCAGGTATCCTTTGGCTCTCATCTCCCCTGTCTGAACTCCTTTTTATATATTGTCTCACTCTGTTAGACTGTCAACTGCTTAAGGGCCAGGGATATCTTTCTTTTTTCTTATTTGTATCCCCAGTGATTAGCACAGCAGTTAGCACATAGTAGGCCTAGTAGGATAAGTGTTTATCATATCATCTTGTACCCACATAGAAGCATGGTAGAAAAATCCTGAGAGATAGGAGTGAAACCTGGAGAAAAATAAAGCCATGACTAGCCTGGATATGCTCCTTAAAACGGAGTTTCTGAGGGGGAAAGCCAATCAGAGGAAGAGACAATGAGGATAGTGGGTATTTCTAGTGTGAGAAGTCCAGAGGAAGAATGAACTACCAAAGTGAAGAGGATTCTGTAGCACAGGAGAGAAAGTCCAGAGTCAGAAATGAACCCTAGATAGGAATAAAGATATACTTTAAATGGAGGTATGAAGAGGAATGTCATACAGACTCTGTTCTCAAATAAGCTACAACCTAAAAACAAGTGAACAATTAACTGTGGTATTAGAGAAAGTGAGATTAGCATAAGGTAGAGTGCCAATCTATGATAAATTTGACAGCAGAGATTTAACATATAAGCGGGGCCATCTGCGGGGAAAAAAAGGATTTTAAATTACTCAGATGAAAATGAGGGAGAACCATTGTAGGCATGAGAAACAGTGGGAGCAAAGATGCAGAGATGGAAAAGGAAATTTCAAACAGAAGGGATAGAAAGTAGTCTAGCTTGACCAGACTGCTGAAGATATAAAGATAATCATATAAGAAAACAGTTGGAAAGGTAGAGTGAAGCCAGATACAAAGGGCCTGAAAAGACAGTCAAGGGTTTATATTTATTGCAATGGGTAATCATTAAGGGTTCTTTTTAAAATAGTTATGCAATCATAGGAACACAATAGGAAGACTGGGCAGAAAGAAGGACAGGTTAGAGAGTTGCTAGGTAGGCTGGAAGTAGGATGTCCACTTAGGTGGTTGTCCTGATAGCCTAAATGAGAAGAGACAAGGTTGTGACCTAGGGGCATAGCAGTGGGAGTAGATAAGTAGGACTAGATGCAAAAATGACAGAGGTATAAAGTTACATAGCATAGTAGCATAGTATGAAGCTAGGTACTTGAACCTGGAGGAACTGGAACTCAGGAGGAAATGAGTTAAATATGACCTCAGACACTTATTAGCTGTGTGACCCTGGTCAAGTCACTTACTCTCTTTCTGCCTCCATTACTTCAGCTATAAAATGGGGATAATAACAGCACCTAACTCTCAATCTTGTTCTGAGGATCAAATACTTGTAAAACCCTTAGTATGCATGGCCCATAGTAGGTGCCTAATAAATATTTGCTTGCTTGCTTTCTTCCTTCTTCCTCCCTCCCTTCCTTCCCTCCTTCCCTCTTTCCTTCCCTCCTTCCTTCCTTCCTTCCTTCCTTCCTTCCTTCCTTCCTTCCTTCCTTCCTTCCTTCCTTCCTTCCTTCCTTCCTTTCTTCTGTCTTTCCTTCCTATTTTATGGTCCTTGGTAAGATAGTCAATCTATTTCCAACAATTTCTCACTTCACCTCCCCCACATCCACAAAATATTAATACCTTGTCATTTAACTTTGTAACTCATCCTTGGATATCTAATAGCCTGGTATAAAGTACAAAAGCTGGCAGGGGCAGGGCTGGGGAACCTATTTTTTTAAATTTATTTTTAATATGTTTAGTTTTCAGCATTGATTTTCACATGCGTTTGAATTACAGATTTTCTCCCTATTTCCACCCCCCCCCCACTTCAAGATGGCATAGACTCTGGTTGCCCTGTTCCCCAGTCTGCCCTCCCCTCCGTCCCCCCATTCCCCTCCCATCCCCCTTCCCCTTGCTTTCTTGTAGGGCAAGATAAATCTCTATGCCCCATTGCCTGTGCATCTTATTTTCTTGTTGCATGAAAAAAAAAACTTTTTTACTTTTGAACATCTATTTTTTTAAAACCTTGAGTTCCAAATTCTCT
>CM053624.1:323623401-323643727 GCA_028646595.1 Phalanger gymnotis | reverse complement strand
TGAGGCTGTATTCTATATGCTAGCACAGATTACAACTGCTATAAGATTTGGAAAATCCTTAGAAAATTGCTGTGATCAAAATTTTCATCACAATATGAACAAACATTGGTGATGAGTCTGGTGATAAGATTATGATACACAAATTGTTGGACTTGGAATAGGTAGATGTGACTTCAAATTCTGCCCCAGAAATTTATTAGGTGTGTGACTTTGGGCAAGTCTTTGTCTGTCTTGGTTTCCTAATCTGTAAAATGGGAATAATAATAGCACCTACCTCCCTGTATGGTTGTGTGAATAAAATGAAATAATATTTGTAAAGCACTTTGCAAACATGAAAGCATTATTTAAATGCCAACTATTCTTGATTGTAATGAAGTGTATCTTCAAATCTGTGCCAAAACTCCCTAAAGGAATAGTCAAATTTAGCATTATTGCAATAATTATTTAGAGGATTTTTTCTTTTAGTTTTTATGAATAAGAGAATTATGAGTCATTTGAGATAACAAAAGATCTCAAATGTCCAGAAAATAATGAGAAAAAGTACAAAAGGAAGGGGGCATGGCATTACCAGACCTCAAAGTAACAGTAATCATCAAAACTAACTAAATAAATAGAACTAAATATAATATATTGATTTTAAAACACTATCAAATAGATTAGTGGATTAGAATATATAAGTAAGAAACAAAAATGATCAAAAGTAGTAGTCTAGGATTTTATGAACAAAAGATTATAAATTATCAAAGAAAGATTTCTTTTTGAAAGAAACTGCTAGGAATAGAAAAAGAAATTGGGTAGAAATTAAATTTATACCATCATCTTATAATTTATACAAAAATAAACTCAAAATACATATGCTACTTGGAATTCAAAGATCATGGCATTAAAAAATATAGAAAAGAACATCAGGTACCAACTGTAATTAGGTAGGAAGAGATTTCATAAGAAACAGGGCATAGAAAAGCTTGTAAAGCTTAAAATAGATAAATTTGATTATATTAAATTTTAAAAGCATTTGTATATATACAATAAATAAAAGCAAAATTAGAAGAGAAGATGCAGCGTAAGAACAAATATTTCTAATATATTCCTAACACAAGTCTGATATCCAAGATATGTAGGAAATAGACATAAGAACAAGGTTTCCCAAAACTTAAAACTACTAGACTTTTGGGGCACCCTGTATATAACACAAAACCCTGTTACACAGTAGATAAGTGGCCAAAGGTTATGCACAAAGGAATAAGCATTTAAGTGCCTACTATGTACCAAGCTGTAGCTAAGCACAAGATAGTTATTATCTCATTAGAGCTTCACAAAAACGCTGTGAAGTAAGTTAAAAAATTGCCTGGGTTCACATACCTAGGAAGTTTCTGAAGTCATGTTTGAACTATCCACTGAATCATCTAGTGTTTCTCTGAAGTTCTTTCAAAAGAATTGTAAACAAATGACTACATGAAAACATGCCCCAAGTCATTCACTAAAAGAGAAATGCAAATTAAAGTATTGCAGAATTTGTAGATGTCCATTGCTAAAGATGAAAGAAGATGAGATTATCCAATGCTTTGAGTAGTTAGGGGAAAATCGATCTTCAGATGAATGCTCTGTAGATCTAGGAAGTTGCTCCAGACTTCTGGATGTTGGCATGGCATTATTCTGGAGAGGTTCTGTAGATTCTTTTGACTGATGCTTTGTTTTCTGTATTTCAAAGTTTTGACAATCTTTTTTTATTATTTATTGCATTATGATGTCTAAGTTTTTTGTTTGCTTCTTTATTTCTTACCACATTCTTCTAAGAGGTCTATGATCCATATGTTATTTCAATGAATTCTATCTACCAGTTCAATGTCTTTTGCTTATACAAAGATCATGTATTACATGTAACATTATTTGTTTTTTTTTTCTCTTCTAAATTATATTTCCCTTTAGTATATTTATATTCACATTGTGTGGTTTTCTCTTCTATTTTTTAATAGACTCACAACCATGAATTTCATTTTTCTATTGTGTTAATTTAGTTCCCTTCTCTATACCCAATATTTTAATTCTTTCTTAAAATATTTATGGACATCTTGCTGTGTTTGAATGTTCTCTTGGGAATGCAGAGGTTTCCATGTCTCATTAGGTATTGGTTCAATTCCTTTTTTTTTCAACATTTATTTAGACATACCTGGAATCTTTTAGCTATCTTAGTATCCATTTTCCCTCTTAAAGTCTCTGTTCCTTAAGGCCCAGTATATCTCCTCATGTTGGCCTCCTGCCCAAGTTCTTTCCATACTTTTTATTCTTTGACTAGTTGTAATTTCCATTTTTGTAGGCCTGGGGAAAGATATTTTGGGGTACATTCAAAAAATCATTTTGTGACTTTTTTTCCCAAAGACCATAGGATAAGAAGAAAAGAAGGAAGGAAAGGAGGGAGGGAGGAGGGGAAAGAGTTGTTCTATGTGTCATATGTGTGCATCTAAATATATCTATATATGTATCTCTCTACATTTATATAGCTAGACATATAGATACATATATATAGACATGCCTATAAGCACATATTTTTATTCTCTGTGTTTTGGGTTTTTTTACACTTTGTTTTATATAGCTAATTGTTAGATTTTATTTATGTACTCTGCCACTCCTTTCCATTTTATTGGTTTGTTTAATTCATTTCTGTTTTTTTAAAAAAATTGTTATAATTTGACAAACATCAACAATGTTACTCTTCAATATACAAAGATTTGCATATGAAAATGTTGTAATATATTGTATGTGGAAGGAAGGAAGCGAAGAAGAAGAAGAAGAAGAAGAAGAAGAAGAAGAAGAAGAAGAAGAAGAAGAAGAAAGAAAGGAAGGAAGGGAAGAAGGGACGAAGGAAGAAAGGAAGGAAGGAAACCAGTGGTGAGATTTCAGGGAGTCAGTGTGGTGAGGTGGGAAAAAAATTACACTAGAAACTATGAAATCTGGTTTTATTTCAAGCAGTTTTTTTTTTTTTTACCTAGCAGTGTGCCCTAAGGTAAGTCATTTAATCTAAGTCTCAATTTCCTCTCCTGTAATCAAATGACTTCAAAAATCTCTTCATTTCTAACATTTTATAAATCTAAAAAATACTTGAGATTCTATCTTGGGTTGGGGTCCATAGGTTTGAAATAAAAAGGAGCTAAATCTTTCTTTGATAATTTGTCACTCTCTAGGGAACTTAGGGGAAGGGGAAGGACCTTAGCTTGTCAGTTTCTGGCCAGTGAAGTCTCAAAAATGTGATTCATAATCGCTGTCTTGTCATTCACTTTTCACACTGTTCCATGGGGCTGATTAAGACTCACCTCAGGTGCACTACAAGTACTAACTTTACACTGTATCTTACTCTGCACCTGAAGTGTGATTAAACTAGTCTGCCATGCAGGCTGTCATGTCATATTGATTAATTCCACTAGAATATTTAATACCTGATTGCCTTGATTTAGGTCGCAGGGATGTGTTGCTTTTCCTGGAGGATGACTTATTAAGGATTGCTCTCTCAGTCCCAAAATATTTTGGAAAGTGAACAAATGGCAGAATTTCCTAATCGAGTGGTTATTAAGATGCACAAATGTTCAATTTTGGCTTTGGCAGGCTAAATTGGCTGATTTTTTTGGTTTTATTTTTTTCCTTTTTTTCTGACTGAACCAGGTGATTATTCACACTTTGCACAATATAGTTTGCTTGCTGAGCCAATAAAACCTTGTTGTTTGGCCCATCGAGTAAGTCCCATAAATGTAGCTAAACTACTAACCTCATCTTTATTTTCCCTCTGACTTGTAACCTCCTCTATTGGTTTGACTGACGGGGGAAATGATTAGAATTTATGACAAATGCCCATGCAATGACTTCATTGGAATATTCATGATAAATGAAATTGATACCTATACAATTCAGGTACTTTTCATCAGAATTAAATATTTAAGGTGAACGACCTCTGTGTTATTCTCTTAGCATTCATAGCATTGTAAGCTCACAGAGGGGTGAAGTCTGATCTGGCTACTTCCAATTCAGAATTGGATCTTGCCCTCAGAACCCAAACCGGAATTATTTCTCTGGGCCCCCAAACTATCAAGCTAGAAAGGGGAAGCATATAAAAGAGAATCCAGCCATAGGTGCATCACACTGGGAGAGGGGAAATCCCTCTATCCTGTGCCCTACAAAGATTTTCAGTATATGAGGCCAACCCCTGCACTAGAGCACCAAGCAAAAGGACCCTGCATTATAATAGTCTATTAGTCCTTACATCATGTTGGCCCAGGCTTAACAGAGAAAGACAAATTATGAGGAAGCACAAACCTCCCCACATCCCATGCCAACAACCTGGGGAAAAAAACCCATTGGTGTCATGCTAGCTACAGTTTTGTTTATTCTGAATACCTTGCCCGTTTGGGATATTTGGGATGTGATGCTCTTTCACCAAAAGTTCAGATGAGGTTCCTCGGGTAGAAACATTTGCAAAGAAAGTCCATCAACCTCAAAAGTTTCCAGAATTTTTGTTTGAGAATACTCACCATAATCATTACTGGCTTCATCTTTGGTTGACAGGTAATTTTTTACTACAATAAAAAAAAAAGTCACTCATACTGTTCTATATAGTTCGACAACTGATTTCATTGCTGTCTTTATTGCCTTATCATTTATGTATTATTCTGAATCTATAGATTCATTTCTATAAAATTCATTTAAATGCATAGCCTAAAATACATAAGCATCACATAATTCATTAATATATCCTTTCATTTGGAGATAACTGACTCATTCTATGTATTGATATTAGTAAAGGCAAAGCAAAATTGGGGAATAGATGGAAATTAAGTTATAAGAGTTCCCAGATTCTCAATTCTTCCTGTTTGCCTCCCTCCTATCTCCAGCTCCAATACACCTGCTCTCCAGAAAAGATCTGGAACTCAGTAAATGGCTAAATGCTTTAAGTGGTAACTCGGCCAGGGGGATTTGGATTTTAAAAGGCATCAAAGCTTTAAAGCAATGGGATGAAGCCTCTACCTACAGTGCAGTTATAGGTGTAAGCAAGCACATAGGAAGATCGTATCCAGAAATTGTGCCCTGTAGGAGGCCACATAATCTGCCAGGGTGAAAAGGCAGCCCTGGGTATTTGCTATAGCATTTTTGATACCGAGTATTGAAACAGCTGTTTGCCTGCTGATTACACATAGAGGAAACTCACTCTGTGCAGGAACTTCATCGTTAAAAGGAAATAGCATAAAGCTGACCGAAGAGTTTTTTGCAGAATGCAGGTACCTTGTACAAGTTTTTTTGTATTTCTGAATCTTGAACAATCCAGAAAGGTAATTTAGAAATCAATATGGGTTTAGAAGTGTTAACCAAATTAACATTACACTCCTGATCACACCCTGCTTTTAATGAGTCTTTTTTATTTTCTACAAGACTGATCATTACAATTATTTATGCCCCAATTAGTCAGATACAGCAAATTACTTTTGTTATATTAGTCTGCATGCTTGATTCAGCTTGCATCTCTAATAGATCATGCACCTGGTGCTTTGTTTAAAAAAAATAAAAGTTAACTGCATCTTGTTTTTCACAGTTCTCAGTAATACAATTTACTTTAGTAAAAAAAACAAATTTGCTGTTTTCTGAAGACTATTTCCCTTTTAACATATGTGGGAACTTGTGAAAATGGCACTGTTTGGAAAAATCATGACCTTGGTTTGGTCCAAGCTGCTTGCAATCATTTCGCAGAGTGACTTTGGTAAGTCACATAATTATTCTTTGAACTGATTTTTTAATCACAATTGTCATCATATCTGCTGCTTATATCACTGGGATAGCACCAGGTTTAATGAAATTGTGCTTTCTATATAAAATATTTTATTAATGCTGTGTTTTGTTTTTATTCAATATACATATAAAAGTCTATTAAGTTTAATTTTCATCCACATTGTAAACAAAATTACAATCAGTTCATATTGATTTTTCTTCCTAGCACTATTTTAAATTTTAATTAAAAATCAGAAATGGAAATATCCTTTAGGGTAAAGTCCAAATTATTCTCCACAGTGTTAGAGAAGAATTGATTAATAATAATAATAATAACAACAATAACCCATGCTTTTTGTTGGGGGGGGGGGTTGGAATGACAAAGTAAAGAAATGCCAACCAGGGTGATGTACAGGGCTTATATCACATGCCCTAAAACGTTTATGGTAACAGTGAAAACCTAGCAGTAACTCTGAAATGCTGGACCATTGGACTCTAGTAACACCACTGGTTGGGTTAGTATGATGCAACTGTTCTTAAGAGTTAACAAAATAGATAGAGTGATAAAAGGTTATGTATTGGCCTTGTTAGAAACCATCATGATAAACTTGACATGGAAGACGGGAGAGTTGTAAGATATGCTTGAATGAATCAGAAATATTAATGTTCCACTAGCTGGAAATATATCACTGCAAAATGGACTGACCTCTAAAAGGGGTGAAACCCAAGTATATTTGAAATGGACCAAATACATGAATGTTTTCATCACATACCATCACTAGAGTATAACAAAACTGGAAACAAATATTACCAGCTATGCAAGGGCTATGTAATATTTTTTCGTCAATTGTACACAATCACTTAAAACAAGACCTGGATCTGATTGTGGATCAGATCAAGAGCTTCTTACTGCAAAATTCAGACTGAAATTGAAGAAAGTAGGGAAAATCGTAAGACCATATTGACAATTAAATGTGATTAAATGTAATGGTAAGGTTGCTTCCATCTCAAAAATCTACAATTTCAAGACCAATTCATATTAACTGTGACATTTTTAAGCAAATAGTTCAAACCCCTTATGTTTATTCTTAGACTCAACTTGATCATCTTTTCTTCTAAATTAAACTGAGTATGGCTTTCAAATTAAAGAAAGTTCTGCCAAAATATCCTGTTAATCATTTAGTATACATGGATCAAAGCATTATTGGCCACTACGTAAAAACATATTGAAAGATCCTTCATCTCAAGGAATCTTTCACCATTCAATCAATCACTTATGTGCTAAGAGGAAATGGGAAAAGGAGAAGGAAAAAGAGAAAATAAATAAATAAATGTTAAGTGCTTAATAGTAAATACACATCATTGGATATGCCCAACATAACCAAAAGTGGTTATAGGAGGAACCACTGAATTTATCAAATTTTAATCAGTAATTCTCAAAATATGGCAGACAGTGAAACATATATAAGAAATTTCCTTATGGTCCCAAAGGTCCTTTAGAGCCCAATCTCCCAACCAGGGAGGAACACAGAAAAGGGTTTTCATTTAAACTGTTAGGTTGTTGGGAGAAGTATATGTACATATAACTCCAATATGAGTTATAATATGATTAAGTGCATGGAAGAGATCACAGAGTGAATCATACAACTCAAAAAGACTTTCTCTTACTTTTATACTAGCTGGTTGTCTTTGTTGACATATCTGACTATGGCACCACCTTTCAATACTTTTTTTTTTAACTAGCTGTGAAATTTGAAAAGAGATAACAATACATCATTGAAAGTTTATGTAAAGTAAAAGCAAATCCACTCTGCATGAATGCCTGATGGATTCTTTTGTTAGTAAAGTCAATAGGTTTTAAGGTAAGAGCTTTATAACATCCTTTTTGAATGTTTAGAGATCTTTGCTTCCTTCCTAGTTTTTAGCTATGCTAGTCTAGATAAATGAGATCTTATCTGTTCTACCTCTAAATCTATAATCCTGTTATGCTTTGATCCTTTGATCAGTTTAATTCAATGATCTGTAGACCAGTTGGATGAGATGTAAAGTACGTTCAGGGTTACACTATTAAATAAACTTTGAATAGTAGGTTCTAGCAAGAATTCAGAGGACCTTGAAATCCAGAGGAAGGTGTTTATTCATTTCAATTCAATAACATAAGTCAAAGAGGATGCCCATTTCAGATACAGACAGTTTCACTAATTTAAAGGAGGAAGAAATATGGGCAGTTATAAGAGAAACACTGAGGAAGTACCCTGCAGAGAAAAGGCACTAACAGGATAAAAATGAAAGCATCCCATGACCTGACATTTGATGTAAAGACTTTGAAGTCAAGAAACCTGGATCCCTAAAACTATTTGGTATGATAGGGAAAAAGTTTATATTGCTTAGCCAGCAAAAGTATGTCTCTTGGTTTGAATTGAAGTGAGTCATCTCACAGAAGGGAGCCCGGTTTGGACCAGCTGGATGGCAATGGGCTCACAGAGAGCTCAGAGGCAGGAAGATACCAGGCAGTACTTCTCACCAGGTTTGGGGAAAGACCTTGGGCCTAGTGTTACCATATGCTACTTGGAAGATCAGCAGAAGAGAGGAAGATGGGCTTGACTTGTGCCACCAGAAGCTTTGGGGAGCTGACTGAAGAAAAGCTGAGACTTTGTTGCACTGATACCTAGTGCCTGAGAAATAGGGAGAAAAACTCTCAGAAAATTTACTGCGGAAGGCAAACCCAAGCTTAAGTTTTCTGTTTCTGCAGCTCAGAAGAGCAATAGCCCCAGTGAAGCAGCCAGAGATGGGGCCCTACCCAGTGGGAGAAGAACTAAGGCCAGAAGTAGAGGGCTTCAAGTACAGGAACCACAAGAAGAGCAGCCCCACCTAGCAAATGAGGAAAGAAGAGAAGAGAAAATATGCACATAGAAATATCCATACACATATATGAAATATATATATATATATACACATACATATCAGAAAGGCCTATAAGAGGAGAATTTGCATATATCTACAAATTCTTCTCTTACATATGTGTATGCATGCACATAAATAGGTCTCTCTCCCTCTCTCTTTATGTCAATGATGATATATATCAATACCACCATAATAAAATAATATATTATATACAAAGTAATAGAATAAAATTTAATATAATACAATGTAATATGATATTTATAAAGAGAGGTATAGATTGGCATATGCATGTATACATGTGTAGATAGATAATTCTCCTTTTATAAACCTCTCCAAATTATGTGTGTATATTGTGTATGTATATATAGTACTTGTATATACACATATGTATACACACATATACACTCCTCTCATAGGCCTTGCTAGATATGGCTGATCTTTCTCCTGGTTGATACACTTGAACCATCCCTCTTCAGGGCTTCCTTTTTCTGCTACATAGGACCTCTTGTCTGCCTACTCCACTAGAGCTAGCTATCACTTTCTAGGCTGAAGATATACCTACAGTTATCTCTTTCACATCATGACTTTCCCCCATTGCAGTTTTGATATATCGTAGGTTGGCATAGGAAATTAAATGGGAATTTTGGAGAAATTTTCTGGAAGCCGAAAGTCCAACAGATGGCACACAGAAAAAAATTTATAAACTGAGAAATGCATTAAATATATGTATAGTAGTGTATAATATCAATGTATTTTATCTTTTTTATACCACAATAATTTAGACTTCTTCTCTGATAGATATAGCTATATCCAAATATCTATAGATAAGGATGTATTTATCTATATATCTGTAGATAGATAGGTGATATAGATAAATGATAGACAGATAGATGATAGATAGATAAATAGATAGATAGAGTAAAACTCTCCATCTAACACTGACACAATACACCTCAGTGACATTTTACGTTTGTATTATTGAGGGGGAAAAAGAAAAGAAAGGCCTTTAGTTCCAGAGTTGTGAGTTTCCTTGGGCACATGTGTTCTATACACACACATACACAAACACACACACACACACACACACACACTTTTGTGTATATGTGTATAGATGCATTATATGTATATATGTGTATCTGCATGCATGTGCTATGGTTCTGTAAATGTATGCTAGTTATTGGAGACAAAAGATGAAAATAAAAAGCTAACAGCTCTTTCCTCAAGGATCTTGAAGTCTACTGTCAGTATTAGAAATAGAGTTATACGAGTCAGGATGTGATGAAAGCAAGGAAAGAATCAAATAGAGAAGTCTAAGAAAGTTTGAGGAAAAAGAATACCTTCAGTGTTTGGGGGTTTTTTAGGGGGGAGGGGACATGGATCAGGGACATCTTCATCAAAGAAGTAACATGTGAACTTAATTTGGCACGGGGAATGGCCTGGCAACTGCACAGGGGGAATCGGAGGCAGAGGAACCACTAGTACTCTTTTTAGATGAAACATATTGTGCCTCAAAGGAAGTGCTGTTAATCAGGTCTGAAAGGTAAATTGGAGCTAGATCATGCATGCGGGGCCTTGAGTGTCATGAAAATGAGTTTCCATTTATCCTAGAGGCAATAGGGCATCACTAAAATTGTTCTTGGCCTCAGACATTTACTAGCTTTGTGACCCTGGGCAAGTCACTTAATCCTATTTGCCTCAATTTCCTCATCTATAAATGAGCTAGAGGAGGAAATGGCAAACCACTCCATTATCTTTGCCAAGAAACCCTCAAATGGGATCGTGAAAAGTCAAACATGACTAAATATGACTGAATGTTTTGCTGTATTTTCTTTTTGAGCAGAGAAATAACATGATAATGATAATAACAATAGCTAGGACAATATATCTTCATTTAAGATTTGTAAAGCATTTTATACACATTTCGTTCGATCCTCACAACAACCCAGTGAGACAACTGCTACTATTATCCCTATTTTACTGATGAGGGAACTGAGGCTGAGAGTGGTTATGAGCCTTGCCCAGGGTCACACAGTTTGTAAGTATAGGAGAAAGGGTCTGAAGTCAGATTTTTCTGAATTCAAGCCAGGCACTCTATTAGCTATGCCACTATGATCATAACTGTTCTGAGGAAGATTATTTTGGCATCTGTGTGGAGGATGCTACGGAGAGGGAAAAAATAGAAGTAGAGAGCCTACTTACAAGGCAATAGTACAAAAGACCTGATGAAGGACTGAACTGTCCAGTTGTTGGCCATTTGAGTAGAGGGAAGGGAATAAATGCAAGAGACATTGTGGAAGCAGAATTGGCAGTATTTGGCAATGGGTTCAATGCAAACGATGAGCGAGAGGGAAGAGTCAAAGCTGATTCCAATGTTCTGAAGCTGAGTGATAAAGAAGATAGAAATGTCATCAACAAAAAGAGAGAAGTTAGGAGAAGGGTTGGTTTTAGAGACATGATGAGGTCCTTATTGGAGACAGTGAGTTTAAGGGACCAACAGATCAAATAAAATTTTGTTATCATTTTTTGGTTTTGTTTTCAGGATAGGGGATAGCTGAGAATATTTGTAGGCCAAGGAGGAAGAAGCAGAGAAGCAGGAGGGAAGCAAAAGATGAGAGAGAGATGGAGACAGAGAGACACAGACAGAGAGAAAGGGAGAGAGACAGAAACAGAGAGAGGAAAATCAATCGAACTCTTGAAAATGATGGGAGGGGAGAAGATGAGATTAAGGACAGAGTTGGATACATTAGCCTTGGTAAAGAAGATAGCCACCTCACCCTCTAAGATGAGAGGAAGGGAAGATTATATAAGCACATTCCTGTCCTCTAAAAGCTTTTAACCCAATACTTGAATGTGATTTCTTTCTTATTTATCTCTTTGTTAAGAAATGTTCTAAACAGAATAAGACTACCTAACAGCCCTTCACATTCTGTGCTTTTGTCAGAACTGAATTGAACTGAAGATAGGCAGTATAGCTGAAAAACTGAAATGTTCAGAAACCATAGGTCTGAGCCCAGCTCTGCCACTTTTATTTCTGTAATCTTGGCCAAGTAATTCATTTAACCTGTAAGTCATGTAACCTCTCTGGGCCTCCATTTCTTCATATGTAAAGCAGAAAAGTTGGATTGGATGAGCTCTAGGATCCCTTATAGCTCTAGATGAATGATCTTTCATCTCTGACCTTGTTTCCCATCCTCTACTTAAAAAACAAAACCCTGCTATTTCTATCTCACGTATTTGTTTCAGTTGTTCAGTCATTTTTCAGTCATGCCTAGATCTTTGTGACTCCATTTAGAGTTTTCTTGGCAAAGATATTGTAGTAGTTTTCCATTTCCTTCTCCAGCTCACTTTACAGATGAGGAGCTAAAGCCAACAGGGTTAAGTGACTTGCCCAGGGTCACACAGCTAGTAAGTATCTGAGGCCAGATTTGAACTCCTAAAGATGAATCTTCCTGATTCTAAGCCCAGTGCTCTATCTACTGCACCACCTAGCTACCCCCTTCACATAATTTTCCTGAGGACCAAATCAGTTGATGTATGAGAAATGCTTTGTAATCATCAAAATGTTACATAAGCATCAGCCTCTACTTATTGAAAATTAATTTTAAAAGTTTAATGTATTTTATATATGAATTAACCAAATTATCAGAGAGTCAGGGGTTATATAGACATAATCTAAAAGATCTGAGAGTTATGTAGACATAACCTAAAGGAGTCTAGTTTCTAAAAAGAATTATCTCCAAAATTCATCTTACTTTTATATCATTCATTTAACTGATCATGAATATATAAAGTTCCTCAGTACTCTTTTCTCCAGTTTGCAAGTCACTGGTCTGCTTGATAATTCCATTTTGTTCTAATTGGTTTTATTTCAATGCATTTGATTTAACAAAGCAATTCTTTCTCCCCCCCCCCCCATATTCTTATTTCCCAAATAATCTTTCTTTCTTTAAATTTTTTGCAATCTTTTTTTTTCCTTTTTGGTCACCCAAGAAATTTAGTCTTAAGTAGCATTTCCTGTCAAAATGTCACCTTTCTGATCTGGTGAAGTAATCATAAAAATAAGTCAATAAGAATTTATCGAATGCCCACCATGTGACAGGCACTTTTCTAAATGCTAGAGACATACTTATAAAGAAAGAAATAGTCCTACTCACAAGGAGCTTACAATCTAATGGGGGAGGCAACAAGAACTTATACAAATATGTACAGCATAAATATGAAATTAATAAATAAGTATTTACAACATAGTTAAAAATAAGAAAAATTGGGTGAGAGCACTAGTGAATGGGGATGATAAGGAAAAACTGAATGTAGAAGGTGGAGATTGAGCTGTCGCTGAAAGAATAGAGAGACTCTGGGAGACTGAGGTAGGTAGAGAGTACATATCAGGCAGTGGAGACAACCTTTAAAAAGAACTGGATATCAGTGATGGAATGCCATGTCTGAGGAACATAGTCAGAATGCAGGAATGTCAGTAATATTCAATCAGTCTGTACCTCTTATTTTTTATTTGCTCTTCCATAATCAGTCTACCCTCTATGGCTCAACAGCTGTTAACACTAATTCCTTCCCACCCACCTCCTTGCTTCCTGTTTATCCAGATAGTCTGCTGGGAGTCTTTTTGTATTAGAAGAATATCTGATAATTTTCTTCAATTTACTAAGCATCATGGAACAGTGACCAAAAAAATGTTGAATTTGGAGTAAGAGGTCTAGGGTTCCAATTCTAACTGTAATGTACTACTGTAATGGACTACTTGTGTGACCTTCACAAGTCACTTAAACAATGGGCATCAGTTTTCTCCTTTGCAAAATTAGGTGGTTGAGTCAGATGACTTCTAAGGTCCCTTCAGACTTGAGAACCATGGCTATATTATTCCATCGAGGTTTGCGAGACAGCAACTAGAAGAACTGAGGCTCACATATTGAAAACCAGTCACAGAAAAATGTAACAATGTACATCTGTGGTATGGTAGCTATACCTGTTTAACCTCTGGAGTTTGGGGGATAAGATTGAAGAGACCCAGGGTTCTCCATATGGATTTGGGGCTTGAGAGAAACCAGGTAACTACCAAAATGATGAGCATATTTCCAATTCTTGGTTCCAACTCATCAATAAATATATTGAAAAGAATGACCTTTAGGTCCCATCCCTGTAGGACCTACTCAATAATTCCTCCCAGGTTGGTCCTGAACTATTGATAGCTACTTCTTAGGTATGGCCTTCAAGTCAGCTTTTTGACTGACCTCCCAATAGCATTTCACTCTCTTAGCTTGCACATTTCTCATCTTAAACTAGTTTTCTGTGACAAATAAAATGGCTAATATCATCATCAGATATTGCTGAACCATAATTACTCTCTGTTCTAAGGAGCCAAATGCCATCAGCACTTTTTCTATTAATATATTTTTATTCAATGCAGAGCAATACAGTTTTATTGAATCACTGCATTGTGACTGTAATTGGCCCAACTCGCAATGGGATGTCAGAACATTGTATAATCTAGAAATGCATGGCCCCAAGAAACACTGTCAAAATTATTTTTAAAGGCAATTTAAAATTATGAAAGAAAATTATCTCTGTTGTTGATTAAGTTGAATTAAATAAATACTAAGTGCCTATTATGTGCAGGCTTACAAGGATACAGTGATGAAAAATGACATAATCTCTGCCCTCAAGGAACATTCCAACCTGTCAGCCATGTAAATGATTAGCTAATGTCCAGAAGAACAATATTTGAAATATTTAATGAATTTGTGACAACATCAATGTGGGCACAGATCTATCAATGGTGCAGATAGCAACCCACTTAAACCTTCTCATAATATGTGATTCTTGTTTATGTCTTCCATCTACATCTTCCCACAGTGAATCTATTCAATGCTCCGGCAGCTTTCTAGAACTAATTGCATAGGCACCAATGGAGAGTATTGGTTCTCTAATAGTGCTTCATTCTCATTATATGTAGTTTGCAATTAGCTGGATTGGGAATTAAGTCTTACAAACTGGACAATCCTGAATAAGCCACTTGATTGCTTTGGGCCTCAGTTTCTTCATTTGTAAAATTTAAAATTACAGAGGAAAAATATCTCTGTTTTTTATTCAATTAATAAAGTTGGATTTGATGACCCCTACAATTTCTTCAGGCTCCAAACTATGATCCTATGAGTCTTTTACAGTGGTACTTCTCTTGGACAATCTTTTGCATAATTTCTGGTATACAATTTTTCATCACTAATATTCTACAACCCATGCTATGCCTCTCCATTGCCCTTTCCATGAAGCACACATTTAACTCTTCAAAAATTATCATATTACATGACTCACAACCATATAATACCTCCAGGGGAATATTGATATTAAAAAGATAGGTCTTGAATATATTTAATGATCTTCAAAGGTTTGATTTTTCTTCTTATATTTACAGGTACTATCATGAAAAACTAACATGGACCTGAGAGAAATAAACCTTTAAACAAGATTTTTTTTTGCAGGGGAGAAGGCAGGGCAATTGGGATTAAGTGACTTGCCCAAGGTCACAGAGCTAGTAAGTGTGTCAAGTGTCTGAGGCCAGATTTGAACTCAGGTCCTCCTGACTCTAGGGCCAATGCTCTACTCACTGCACCACCTAGCTGCCCCTCAAGAAGTTATTTTAATAAGGATGGAAACAATACCCTTTTTTTAGTAACTGCAAGATAAATGTGTTAAAAACATTCTGAGAAATTCCATTCTACAACAGTAGAAAACTTCATCCTATTTAAACAGCAAAATAAAAAGGTTAATGTTGTAACCCAAAGGAACCCAGGATGATAGATTTTAAAGGCAGATGGGAGGATATTCATGGAGTTCTCCACCCTCAAGAACCACCTCTTTTCCTTAAAGCATTCACAGATGCATCAGCTATGTGAATTATCCTTCTTTCTCAGCTTTTCTTAGAGCTTTCTTGTTGTGGTTTTTAAATTGAGATCTTTACTTTGCCTTTATCATAGAAATCAAAGACACTTATTTGGTCCAGAGCATTACTGAATACTAATACTTTCCCCCTTCTGCAGCATACCTAGGTAATATTCATTCAGCCTACATTTTGGAAACCTATATTAATTGAGAAGACATCCCTCTGTTTTATTTTCTTTAGATTTACTTGTCAGTAAATTTTTATTTACATGTAGGTAAAAATTTTTTTCTGCTTCCTCTACCCATTGTTACTAATTATGCCCTTTCAGAAGGCAAGCAGAATGCAGAAGGGGAAATTATAGAATGGGGGTGAAGTACTGTGGGACCTGAGACACTAGCAGAATCCAAAGGTCCATTGAGAGAGAGTAGTAGGTTTTGTTTTTTTTTTCCTTCAGAGACAATGGGAGCAGATCTAAGCAGAATATTCTAGTCTCGGTGACATTCTAATACAAATCAGGCAGGATTGATGAGGCCAAGTTGTAACAAGGTCAGTGGTAATTACAACTGGCAAATTTCCCCAGGTATAGCAGTGTCAATAATTTTTAATAAAAAGGGCTTTCCAGCTAGCCCTTAATACCTGTATGGGATATAATAGCTCATATAGGGACATAGCCACCTTTCAAAAAATAATAATCGAAAAAAGACCAATAAGGAAACCTCTAAAATGTGGCAGTTTTTATTGAAATGAAAAATTATTCCAAAAAAGATTCCAAGAAGTACCTTAGAATATTCGAAAGATAATAATAGAAAATCCTTTAAATATGTCAGTAGGAGGAAAGAAAATAGAGAATCAGTAGGGAGCCATAGTGATCAGGGTACAAAAAGTTGAACTTAAATAAAAGAGCTGATAGATGTAATAAATTACAGTTGTCTGTGGTGGAGAATGAGGTGGCTTAGACAAGGAAAAGTTAAAGGAAGTCACTATAGCTAGTAAATGCCAGAGACAGGATTTGAACCCAGTCTTCCTAACTCTTTGACTTATTCTGTCTCCATTTTACCCTATTGCCTCTCATTTAAGTGATAGATTGATATAAACAAAGAAGCAAGACTTGATGACACCTACCTGACTATAGAAGGAATATTTATCACTAAAGATTTCTAAGAGAGCCCGGGGTGGGGGCAGCAACGTGTCTCACTCCAAGGAAAGGACAATTAAAGAAATTTGTAATAAGCAGAATTACTAAATACTTTAGGAGGAGAACTGTGAGGATGTAAGCACTAAACTTTTTATTTTAAATAAAGAAGAATTAAACCTGACTAGTTAGCATTTTTTGGAAGACAGAGGCAAACCAATCTATGTGGGAATAGAGGAGCCAATGTCGCATCAGATGTAGCAGCTCTCTTTTAAGGATTTGCCTTAGAGTGGCATTTCTGTTGTAATTTAATATTCAAAGTTTGTGCTGATCTGTCTGCATTGAAAGATGCAGTTTCCTTTATCAGTAGCTCCCTATACAATGTAATCAGAGTTCAAAAGAAAATGGTGATTTACAGCCAGGATATTTCTATACATCTGTATGTCTATTTTATTTCCTAATTCTGGATTGTATTTTCTAACACTGACACAAATTACAATAATTTAATACAGACATTAAGTGAATGATGTCAAGTTCTATAATGAAAAGGCCTCCCAAAAGCATGAAAAACCAACAAACAATGATATATTTATGAAGGAGAAATGGTAGCAAAGGGTAATGCTAGTTTGTACTATATAGTCATTGGTAGAATCTTAAAAAGAAAGATGAAATAATATATTAAGAATATCATTGCTTCATAAAACAGAAAAATAATGAAGTATAAAACCAGAAGAAAGTTTGGCAACTAAGAAAAACCACTTAAGGATGAAACTTGGAGGAGAGCAAATAAAATAAAATTAGAAAATTTCTGAAAATAAACACATATATATATACACATATATGCATTCCATATAGTATATACATATGTATCATAGACATCTGTTGTGTACATGCATGTGTGCACAATCTGTATACATGCATGCATGTGTGTGCATATAAAACACTCTTTTCCTCATCTAGGTTGTAAGGCCAATCAGTAAGCGAAACATTTTTCCCACCCATTGAAGAGGCCTCAGATGCAGCCAACAAAGAGAGGCCTGATTAAGAGGCAGGCCCACACCCTTTTACTAACCAGGCCTAGACCCTCTTGCTAGTTAAGCTTTTGTGAGCGTGAAGCCCTCAGGCCCCTAAGGGGAGTTGTTGGACCAGAGCCAAAGGTATGTGTACCGAGTTCTAGTCAATCAGATGCCTGCTAGGACTGTATGAAAAGAGACACCAGAACTGAGAGCAGCAGAACTGAGAACAGCAAGATTCAGAAGTAGACATTAAGAAGACAGTGAGGCAGCAGAAATTGAGGGAGAGCCAGCATTGAGAGAGGCTGCAGAACAGAGAATGCAGAACAAGAGAGAGTTGTGGAGATCAAAGAGCAGGATCTGCAGAGAGCTACAGGAAACAGAATTCAGCCCGAGGAGAAGGAGCATGAACTCAGAGTCAACAGAGCTGCAGAAGAGAGTGCTGAGCAGAGAGTTAGGAATTGTGAGTGATTGTTTACAAGAAGGCCCTAGCAGGGGGGGAAGGTTATAGGAAGACTTGGCTCCTTGCTATAATATTGTGTTATAATTTCCTTGGTGCTATATTGAGGTGCGCTTTGGAATATTATTGCTACTATATGGAATTGGAATTACTGGTCCTGGGATTGGATTCTTTCATATCTAAATAAATGTTATACTTCTTCTGCCTTCCACCTAGAAAATTTCTTATACTTCACAATTATGAACCATTCAGGCATGTTCATGGTCATCCTCAAGGTCGTGAATCTTGCTTACTGATATACAGGTCAATGAACTGTAGCATCACAATTTAGATGGGCTCATAGGATCCTAATAGGATCATAGAACAGATCTTGGAGATCATCAGATCCAATCCCCTCATTTTATATATGTGGAAACTAAGACACAGAGAGGTTAAGTGACTTAAACTGGTCATTAATGGCAGAAATGGGATTAGAACTCAGATCCTGACTCTAGATTAAGTACTCATTACATGGCATTGTGAAAAATAAAGACGAGAAAAAAAGCTAGACAACAGAGTGTGCACAGAGGAGTCCCACTCTATAAGCACAACTGTGAATTGATCCTCAAAGTTTCTGAAGAATGATAAGATACAGAAAGCACAGGAAAAATATTACTCCTTCCAAAAGGTATCAAAGAGGATGCCAAAGACTACTGACCTGTATTCCTACTTTCTCATGTAAAATGGTTAGTGGAAATAATCTTCTGTAACACAGGTTCAATCCTGAAGCATTTGTATAAGATTCTCTTGGAGAAAAATATGATTTTATTTGTGTGACATGTAGAGTTGGCATGAGATCTTGGGAGAGAGGAGACATTCTTTTTTCTCCCTGCGTTAGGGGAAGACATACGTGGTTCCAGACTTTCTTGGGGAAGAGATCTGGTTAAAAAATAGGGAGACAGAAAACATATTTTGGAAGGCAGATATGTAGGGAAAGGATGTTTTACAATATGTCCCTGATTTCTAGTTAACTTTCCTAGGGAATCTGGTTGAGACTAAATCCTCTTTCTCTAGGTTAAACTGACACATCTTGCTACAAGTGTGAGAGTGCATTCACTATGAGTATTGCCTTCTACATTCTAGTCTATATTTGTGTTGCAGATAAATGTGTGTGTGTGTGTGTTTTTCCATTTGTTTTTGTTATTTGCTCTTCGTGATGACCTTTTTTGCTCAGCAATCCTTTGGATATAAGGAAGATAAGGGGTCAATCCTTTAGGTATAAGCTTGGAATACCCTCTTTCTCTGAAGGATTGTTACCAGGAAAGCAACTTAAATATAAAACCAAAATCATTCCCATAGACTCACATTATTTATGGGGCAGAGAGGTATGACTCTGGTCTAATATATTCTCCTCCAAGGAGTTCTTAGGAGTCACAAGTATGATCTTTCCACTTAGGAATGTAGATAGTTTAACCTTATTGAATCCCTTATGATTTCTCTTTACTGTTTACCTTTTAATGCATCTCTTAATCTTTGTTTTTGAAAGTCAGATTTTCTATTCAGCTCTGGTCTTTTCATCAGGAATGCTTGAATATCCTTCATTTCATTGAAGAGCCATTTGTCCCCTGACAGATTATATTCGAGTTTGCTAGGTAGGTGATTCATGGAAATAATCCTAGCTCCTTTGCTCTCCAAAATACCATATTCTATACCCTCTAATCCTTTAATGTGGAATCTGCTCAATCTTGTGTTATCTTGAATGTGGATCTATGATGCTTGAATTGTTTCTTTCTGGCTGCTTACAATTTTTTTTTTCCTTGACCTAGGAGCTCTTGTATTTTTCTATAATATTCCTGGGAGTTTTCATTTTGGGATTTCTTTGAGGAGGTGATTAATGTATTCTTTCAATTTCCATTTTACCTCTGGTTCTAGAATATCAGAGCAGTTTTCATTGGTAATTTCTTGAAATATGATGTCTCAGCTCTTTTTGTGATGATGGATTTCAGGCAGTCTAATAATTTTTAAATTATTTCTCCTAGATCTATTCTCCAGGTCAGTTGTTTTTCCAATGAGATAGTTCACATATTCTTCTAGTTTTTCATTCTTTGGGTTGTGTTTGGTTGTTTCTTGATGTCTCATGGAATCATTAGCTTCTACTTGCCCAAGTTTAATTTTTGTGAGAGAGCTCAGGCATG
>CM053624.1:323590079-323622901 GCA_028646595.1 Phalanger gymnotis | reverse complement strand
GTACATGCCACAGCTCGGTATTTCGGTATGCCAGGGCACTTTCCGCTCGTCTTCTGGTCTGGTAGGTCCGCGTCTGGTCTGTTCGCGCCGTACGCGCTGCGCTCAGCTCTGCTCCCCTCGCCTGGGGGCTGGGAGGTCCGTGTGGGACCGACCTTACCCAGAGACCATCCAGGCTGTCCTGGGCTGGAGCCCTGCTTCCCTCTGCCACTTTGTGGGTTCTGCAGCTCTAAAATTGGTTCAGAGCCATTGTTTTATAGGTTTTTGGAGGAACTTGGTGGGGAGCTCACGCCAGTCACTGCTTCCCAGCCGCCATCTTGGCTCCGCCCCCCCATTCTGTTTTTTAAGATGTTATTTTCTTTAGCATTTTTGTGCTTCCTTTACCAAACTGTTGCCTCTTTTTTCATGATTTTCTTGCATTACTCTAATTTCTTTTTCCAATTTTTCCTCTACTTCTCCTATTTGATTTTTAAAAACACTTTTGAGCTCTTCTAGGAATTATTTTTGGGTCTGATAAAAATTCACATTTTTCTTTGAGATTTTGGAGGTAGCTATTTGGACTTTGTTGTCTTCTTCTGAGTTTCTGTTTTGATCTTCCCTGTCACCCAGGTTTTTGTTCTTATTGTTGTTGGTTGCTGATTTTCCAGCCTATTTCTTTTAACTTTTAACTCTATGCTAGAGTGGACATCCTTTTCCAGGGTGGAGGGAGCACTGTCTCAAGCATCAAGCCTTTCTTGCTACTGCTCTCAGAACTAGTTCTGGGGATTTGTAAGTTTTCAGTTCTCTCAAGGTGCTATGAGCTAAGAAGAGGTATCATCATTCCTCTCCTGGCCTGTGCTCTGGTCTATGAGTGACCACAAGCACTTTTTCCCACCATGAAACCATGTTCAGAATTCTTGCTCCCCTGCAGCTGCAAACTCATATTTTAGTGTTCCTCATCTCCCTGGGACATCAACCCAGGACTGTGGTCAGAATCCTTGTATGGGCAATGCAGCAGTGTTCTACACCCAGCAAAAGGACCCCTGTGATCTCCTTTTGACTGGTTATCCAACCCTCTTACTATCTGTGGACTGAGAGTTCTGGAAGTTGCCACTGACCCAGCTGATTCAGTCATCCCTAAGACCTGCTGCTGATTTGCTGGGGTGCAGCTTGAGCTGGCACAGCCTATACTGGACTGTGCTCCACTTTCACCTTGGTGCAACAGATCTTCCCGCCACCTTCTAAGTTGCCTTAGAAGGCAATTTGTTTCACCTCAGCCTTTTGTGAAGTCTGCAACTCCATAATTCATTTTGAGGCATTATTTTAAATTGTTTATAGAGTAATTTGGGAGAGCTCAGGTAAGTCCTGGCCTTCTCTCCACCATCTTGCCTCTGCCTCCTAAAGAGCCTTTATAAACTTCCTGCCTCAATTCAGGTCCTTAATTTATGATCTAATGCTACAGAACCTTGGTGTCATTGATGTCTGCCACTACTGTACCATCAATAATCCTCCAGGTTCTAGTCTTATAGATATTCTACAAAGAACAGCTGCTACTCTTCAAAGCATGCCCACAACTGAAGTCCTCCCCTTCTTCCAGCAAGTTTTAATAGGTGCCGATCTCTGCTTCCAGTTTGACCTTGATGTTGAACAGCACTTCATATTCCCAGACCTGGCACTGCCCCTCTATGCCCATCTACCCCATAGGGGTAGCCTCAAGGTGTGGCAGGGGTATATTGATCTGCTCCATCTATATAGCAAAGCAGGTCTCCGCCTCCCTCAAGCTCTCCTCCAAGCTGGTTTTTGGATTTTGAAGAGAGTCCAGGTCACTCGACTGTACGTTTCAGGTGGGTAACAGTATTTTGAGCGAGCTTTCCTCAGAGCTTGTGTTGATAACCACAGTGATCTTCTCAATCTACTGGGACTAGTGCTTCTCAAGATCCTCTCTTTTTTCTGAGCCAGAGCATCTTACTGGACTCAGATATCAGTAATGACCTTGCTCAAGTCCTGTGATTTAGAAGAGTTGACATCTACAGTCAGCCCAGAGCTTGCTACCTGGGATTGTAGAGAATTCAACTCTCTTCATGATTCGTTTTCATGAAGAACTGCTCTTCCTTCAGTGTTTCAACCTATGTCTCCAGTTGTAGCTTGGTCATGTTGGTATCATCAATGATCTTGTGGAAGTCATGAATGTAACCTTCTATAGACTGTCTCATGGTGCTGTCCGTTCTGGCTCACAAATTTCCATTGTCAGCCTGCTCCATCAACTTCCATGGGGGTTGGAGGGATGCAGGTGGACAACAAGACCACACAGAATCTCAACAACTACCTCTCCTCCTATCTGGATCATGTAAGGAGGCTGGAGACTAAGAATTGCCAGCTAGAAGGGAAAATCAGGGAGCACATTGCAGGGACCTTCATATCAAAATTATACATGAGAGGAAGACTTTAGTGACAGGAATTTTTGTCATATTCAAATGAAGAGAATCCTATTTATATAATAAAGTTGTTCTCTCACTGATCTAATCACA
The DNA here is from genome assembly GCA_028646595.1 of Phalanger gymnotis. NCBI lineage: Eukaryota > Metazoa > Chordata > Mammalia > Diprotodontia > Phalangeridae > Phalanger > Phalanger gymnotis. The sequence goes on along the minus strand of CM053624.1, from coordinate 323,620,397 downwards.
GCAAAGGAGCCAGATAACAAGTTGTGAGACTATTTGGTATGTAAAAGGCCATGTGATGTGTTCCATTCATGAGGAATGAATTAGTCACTTGACTACATCAAAAAAGGGAAAACCCCATAGGATGAAGACTTATAGGATACACATCAGGGCAACCTTTACAACTTGGTTTGATGAGTTCAGCAGATAGATTCAAACATGGACCAACTCCTGATGGGACAAGGGGGAGAAAAATGAACATGGAGAATAGCAATGTATGAGAAACCACATGAGGTTGAGAAAGCTTATGTGAAGTCAGAATCTACTGCTGTGAGGGAAGGAGAGGAAAATACTTGAAGAAAAGCTACTTGGTGCCAATCAAGTGTCAGGTATATAGGGACAAATGCTGTATTGGTGAAAGCTCTGGACAAGAGCATAATCCTGTTCGTTATTTCTCTTTTGAGCTACTTCATGGCAGCTCAAGGGAAAAATCTAAAGGGGATGACATATCTTTTTTTGTTTAAATGTTTAATTTGTCTTTATAAATAGTGTTAACCACTAATAACTGCAACTTTGGGTTGTATTTACTGGGAATAATGTTGAAAGGAAGCAACTAAGGGGGAAGAAACATCCCCAGAGGAAAAAAAAATTAGAATTAACATTTGAAGTATTTTGCCAGAAGATCTACCTTTGGCTTGGAGCCTAAAGCTAACAACAACAACAAACAAAAGGTAAAGAGTTCTTACTGCTTTCCAGACTGGAGAAAGATTCATACACAGGAGGAAAAAAAAAACCATATAAGCAGCAAATCTCTAAGAGGCCAAGGAGCACCATCCCCTTTAGCACTGCAACATGTTTAGGGATGTGTGTGTACACATACATATGCATATATAGATATGTGTATACACATGTATGTACACACATACAATGTGTATATATACATGCCTCATGTGTATTTATGCACATGCGTGTATTGTACATAAGTATATATGTATACACATTTGCATATAAGATAAAATAAAAATTAGTACATGACAAATGGAAAAGAGGAGCGAGAAATAAAATGAGTAGAGTTTATAATAAAGGGTGAGTTAACTAATTTTGAATCAGTTATCTACAATTGGAAGAAAGTGCTAAGTTTGCAAATTTTTTATTCTCAAAGAGTTTGGAAGAAGTTGAAAGTCAGCACAGTAACAGAATATCTGATAGTTGTTTAATTAATTTCCCAAATTAGTAAAGTATAGGGATCCCATTTTCATTACTCACCTGGTTCCTAGAGGGCCTATACACTGTGAAGGGTGCAGGTGCCTTTTGTGGTCATATTTGGCTCCTACTTTTTGATAATATTCACACAGTTACTCTTTTCATAATTGAGTTTTGATGAATATGATTATGGTTTTAATTATGAAAGATAAGATAACAAGTTTGGAAACCTAATTAACTCATCAAACCATAGGTCAGTCTATAATGAATTAAATCCTACTATTCTTTTTAAAGTGCAGGGACCTGATAGAACAATAATTTGAAAAAATATTTGCAAATGAATTTTTAAAACCATTGTGGTTGGACACATTTGGCAGCCTTTGAGGGAGGAGGTAGATGTCAGATTTCCAGGAGAACCACTCCAATCATGGAATAAGTAACTTTATGGATGAATGATAGATGTTAGGTCTTTAAAATGCAAATTGGCTACATGTAAACGAGCACTAAATATAACATAGGAAGCCAATTCTGGGGTCACCATGGCAACTTCCAAAATGTTAAGCAAGAGTTATGTGATAAAGTAATTAAAGATAACTTTCCTTTTGCCCATGTAATTTATTTCAGAGTAGACTCAGTCCCTGGCATGTCTTCAGAAAGTTCTATCAAGTACACCTCCAGTAGATAATTTGAAAGTCTTTCATTTGTGAGAGGCAGATCAGATTAATAATCACAGGAAAGGAAATGTATTGCTTTAATTTAAGTAGAATCAAGGACTAATCTCCATATTAGAAAGGATGTGTGCATGTATTACTTCAGGCAGCTACAGCACAAGATGAAGCTGCCTTAGAAATAAAGAGGGAAAATCTTTTATTCTCTTTGCCTTTTCCTGGATGATAAATGTGGTTCATTATAATTTATACCTTTTTGCTGGTGAATAATTGTAGAAAGAATGCTGCATTTGTAGTTAAGGGACCTAAGTTCAAATTCTGGATCCAGAGGGAAAATAATGCATTGAAATGAATGTTACATTTGAAGTCATTGGACTTGGGTTCAAGAGCCAAGTCTGCCCTTAATTATCAGTGTTACTCTGTCAGATAACTTTGGCTCCTTGGGCCTCACTTCCTGATTTATTAAATGAGGGGTTTAAATAGGATGACTCCTAAGGTACCTTTTTCAGCGCCCAATCTATAATCCCATCATTTCTTCATACTTCACTCTCCTCGGACTGTTGAAACACAATTGCCTCACGAATTTTAAGAGTAATAGATCGACATGCATTTATTAAGTGCTTATTATGTACCAGGCACTCAGGATATAAACAGGAACCTGAGACAATCTTTGTCTTCATGTAGTTTGCATTCTATTAACATTGGATCTTTAACACAACCAACCCCTCCCCCACAAAAAAAATCTTCCTTCACTTATCTAGTAAGTGGAGTGATCATAATGGTATTTTATATCCATAACATTCCTCTTGACAAATTACATATAATCTTATTCACTCCTTGCAATGTTCTTGTGATGCAGGGCGTGCATATGTTGCTTATTATCCCAATTAACAATAAATAAACTGAGTTTGAAAGACCTGAAGTAATTTATCCCCATAGACTTAAGCCAGGCCTCAAATACAGGGCTCTTGACTCTAAATCCAATACTCTCTCCCCTATACCACAGTGTCCCATAGATCAAGATTGTGCTTTCTTATCTCATTCCTTTTGTACCTGGTATCATACATCACCAGGCAAGTCATTTAGCTTGTTTGTTTCCATTTCCTCATCTGTAAAAATGGGCTGAAGAAGGGAACAGCAAACTCCTACAGTATCTTTGCTAAGAAAACTCCAAATGGGTCATAAAGAGTCCAACACAATTGAAACAACTGAATGACGACGTCAGTGGAATGACTACTCAGGGTTAGAGGAGTAATCTATAAGCACGGAAGACAGTTATTTCTGCTCCATAAGCGAATCAGGCTCTGTGATGCAAGTTAACAGAAAGGGGTAAATGTCATGTGGTATGTTTCATCTAATTCAATCTAATTCCGCAAATATTTTGTATTTAGAGCAATATACCAGGCACCAGTAGAAGGACAAATTTGAAACATAGCATAGTCCCTTCCTTCACATTTAATGCATTTATTTTTCCTGAAGATTCCAGTTTCATAAAATATTTTCTGGATAGGACATGCCCTTGAAGATGCAAAGCTTTCTTGATTATATTGTTGGTTGTTACCTTCTCTTTTTTTCCTCAGTTGACCTAGTTCACACTTATTAAAGAATAAAAGAATCTCAGAGTTGCAAGGAACCTCAGAGAATAACTAGAATAACCCATTGCTGAATAGGTTTACCCTATATCTATAAAATCTTTGATAGGAGCTCACCCAGCCTCTCACTCTCACTTCTCCTTTGAGAAGACCTACTCCTCCTGAGGAATCCCATTGAATTTTGAGCCAGCTATCATTATTATTATTATATATTTGTTATTATATATATATATTATATTTGTTATTTTTATTTTACCTTCTTATGATAATTATTAGGAAGTCAGTAGTTATATCAAGCTTAAATGTACTTCCCTGAAATTCCTACCCAAAGCTTCTGGCTCTGTCTTACAGGGCCACGCAGAAGAAAACAAAACAAACAAAAAAGAAAACAAAACAAACAAAAACCCCTTAATTTCTCTTATAGGAACTCATCAAATAATTAAAGAAAATGAACATCTTGTCCAAGTTTTCACTTCTTGAGTATAAACATACCCAGAAGGCTCAACTGATTGATGTATGTCCATTTTAATCATTCTTGAATGTTCTCTTAGCTTGCCAATAACTTAAAGTCAGGGCCCCCAAACTAAATAAAATCTTCCATCTGATCAGAGCAGAGTTCAACTTGACAACCTCTCCTTATGATCTGGACACGATTTCTTTTACCATGAAGCTTCTGATCATGATGTGGTTTTGTTTTTCAGCTGCCATTACACATTGTTCATCACAGTTGTTCTGCCTCCCACTACTTACATTGTTCTTACTTAATAGTTGGAAAGCGTTCCTTACTGGTTTTATATACATGGAAATTTTAGAGTTTTCCTAAATAGTTCTTTTATTGTATTCAGAAATCCCTTTCAAAATTAAAAAAATGTTTCCAGACCTTTCTGAATAGAAACAAATGTGCAATTTTCCAAATTTGGAGATAAAATGTTAAATCAACTAACTCCCTTAAGAATATTTCAGCTACATGACGTATTTATCACTGGTGGGGCTATTTTTTTTTCCTATGCTGATATGTGCTAAAAAAATTACTTCTTTTTCCATGATTGTTGATACATTTTGATATGTAGTTTGTCATCTCATTAAAAAGAATTGTCTTTGTATTCTAGAGCTGACTTTCCTGACAATGGGTTTGTCAACTTTCAGGATGATTTGAAAATAAGTTGTCCGCTAATGTAACATCCATCTTGAGAAGAATTTGCCAGTAAATTGATGTAGGTAAAATCCAATGTCATTGCACCTTGGTTTGCGGGTGGTTTGGGGGAAAGGTTTAGACTATAGTGACATGGAGAGATAGGACCAGAATTTTTCAAGCTTTGGGACTTGTCCCTGGAAATTTGAAATTTCCTTAGCATTCAGAATCCTTTGATTTGATATGGGCTAGCAAATGATATTAAAAATTACTTACATTAGTTGTCTTCTTTCTTTTTTCAGTTTTTTTTAAGTTGTTACTTTGGAAGAAGGGTCCCTGATCAGCACTTGTGTATGGTATCAATGTTATAATGCAGGGGGAAAGCAGAGAATACACTACCCTACCTAAAACGCCCTAAGTTCTCCTGGAGGCTCATCAAATTCATAACCTGTAAAAGAGGACAGAAACAGCTTGGATGAAGATCATGTCAAAACTCAATTCACTTGTCTTTAATTACCACTATTTTGATTTTGCAATCCAAAAATTAGCGTGTGTCAAGGCAAAATCTTTTCCCAAGGGCTTCATCATGTTTGCAAGTTGGTTGTAACTAAACTTATCCTGACCCCAAAGGGTTAATCAATATCAACTTTTTTTTTCATAATCACTAATGAGTTTAATAGATGACAAGAGTCAACATACCCCTTTCTTTTTTTCCAGTGGCACTTTAAAGACAACATAATTTCAACAGTGAGGGCAGCGAGGAAAGAATAGGGAATAAACATTTATCTAGTGCCTTCTATGTGCCAGGCATTGTACTAAGTGCTTTTTACAAAATTTTATCTCATTTAAAAAGTAAGAATAAAGCTGTTAGATAATTGGACATTAGAGATCATCAGGTCTAATCCCACCTAGTTTTTATAAATTTTAGTTGTTACTGGTTTCACTCGTAACTGGGGAAAAATTGAATGAATGAATGAATGAATGAATGAATGAATGAATGAATGAATGTTAGTTGTTCCAGATGAGTAGCAAAGGTGAAATGTTTTCCCTAAGGTCAGAATACTTGCTGGTGGCAGAGGACATCTAGAATGCAATGGATATTTCATGTCCTTTCCATCATACCACATTAACTCTCTTCTTTAGGTGATAGTACATAGATCATTGAACTTGTTTTCAGAAATTCCTTGATATGAGTAACACTAAAGTAAATGATAAGCTAAGTAGCCCTGGGCTAGTCACAGTCTGAGCCACATTTTTCCTATCTATAAAATGGGGATTATAATAGCATATATCTCACAGAACTCTTATGAGAGACAAATGAAATAATGTATGTAAAACACATGCAAACCTATATAAATGCATACAGATGTACATAGCTAGGTAGCTATTATTATTTTGAGGTCTGTATAGGAGAGGGTTCTACTGTTTATTAATTTATGTCTATTTTTTAAACATTATATTTTTTTTGTTTTGAGTTCTAAATGCTCTCTCTTCCTCCAGCCTCTCCCCTTACCCACTGGAATAGCAAGCAATATGATATAGATTATACATGTGAAGTCATTCAAAATATATTTCTATATTAGCCATGTTTGTTAATTTATGAAGATGGTAAGCTTCCAGTTTGTGATTCTAGCTATCAGTTTATGTTTCACAATTCAGGAGGTGCAAAAAATTTTTTCAGCCTACATGTTTTCTTACAGCTACTAGCATTTCCTTGCATTATCACAAGTGGTGGTAATATAAACAGATGTTGGTTCAGATCTGTGATTGCATTGGCATAGAAGTATTCCCAGTATAGAAACTCCCTCCCATAATACAGTCTGGAAATTCTGTTCATATGTAGTCTTAGAAAGCTCACTGAGGCACTGCTAGGGCTAATGATGGAACCAGAGCCACATAATTAATATGTGACAGAGGGAAGACAGAAATGCAGATCTTGCTGACTCCAAGGGCAGCCAATCCACTATACCACATGGCCTCAAAAATTATGATGTCATTATCACAGACAAAATTGTCGTTCACAATTACCTTGACAGACATTAAAAATGTAAGAACGTCATTTTGAAATAGGTGTTTCCACACCAAGTACTCTCAGTCTCCAGGTTACATGCTTCCCAAATATAGAGACTTCGCCAAAGAAGTAAAAACTAGGTGGAAGCAGCATAAGGTACAAATTACTCCTGTTTCCAGTGTGCAACTTGAGTTATCAGGAATATGCAGACAGAGTTTCCATCTTCTCAACCCAATACTTGGATTCAGTTATAAAACAGCAATTTTTTTGTTCATCTGGGCAACAATGAATAGAACATTAAGTATGAAAAACAACAGCAGGATAGGAATTTACCCCAGAATTGCCTCTATCTAACCCACTAAAAAAGATGAGCATTTTTGCTTTGAAGTTTTGGGACAAAGTTGTGGTTGTTATTGTTGTTGTTTCTTTGTTGCCGCTGTTTTTAATGAGGGAGGCAGTGAAAGGGAGAAAAAAAAATGCTTGTAAAATAAACAAATTCATTTAAAAAACAAAAATGTATGAGAAGGTGATAGCAATATTAGTACTACTACTGGTGAGATAATCTTTCTCACACTGTTGTAACAGAGCAAATGAGTACAGCATAGCACCAGCTAAAGGATGTTGCCCTGGGTTACCTCTGAAAGGAATCATTTTCACCCAAAGAATAAGTTTATGAGTCATCCAGTCATTCAAGGACTCATTAATTCCCTATCCTGTACAGGTCACAGTAGCAATTTCAACAGTCAAGTATTGTGGAATACTTGTGAACTCTCAATGAAAGAGGAATCTCCTGGATGGCATATTTTTAATGAACATGATCTTTGAATGAATGTGCAAGTGTGTGGGTTGATTGTCCATTTGAATGACTTTTTTTCTTATAGAGATTACATGGGAGAAGTTCATATAAATAAATGTTGTTCACTTGTAGTGAATCACATGATCTTCTCTATCCTTCTCTAGTGAGCACAGAAAAAGAGGAAAAAAAAACCACAATATAAGCCACACCATGAGTTAATTTAGTTTACATATAAGAAAGTATTCCTTGACAACAAAATTGGTTAAATGAGTTACCAGTGGAGGAATGACTTTTTAAATAGGTCTTTACATGGAATATACCTTCCAAAATAATGGGAATATGTTTCAGGATAAAGGCAACAGAACAGATGATAGATGGCTCTTCCCTTATAATGCAAAAATGTAGTAATCCTCATAAAGCACTACCTATTGAACATTCACTAGCCCCAAATATCCTTGAACAGCTCCAGGTAAAACACTATATGCTGTTTTACAATGTTATATAAATTAGTTTTGTTCATAAAGCAAATGACTTTCATTTCTTGCAAACTTTCTTATTAATTAAGAGAAATCCCCTCACCATTCATTTATTTCTTAATATCTTCTATTTGTGTTTTGCTTGAGATCTTCATCACAGAATAAGAGTTTTCATTTGGTTCAAACCATATCTCAACAAAAAGCTCCTCTAAAATTTACTGAAGTGTGTGTCCAGTTTTTGTCTGAACAACTCCAGTGAAGAAAAATTAATTCCCCTTGTGGACAGCTCTAAATTTTAGAAAGCTTATTTTTTCATTATTTTGAGCCTAAATTTGTCTCTCTTTGCAATTTCTACTGTTTTCTTATGGTTCTGTCCTCTGATGCTAATCCCATTTCTATGTGACAGTCCTTAAAGTACTAGAAGGTATTTATGTTGTCTTTGTTTTCTCCTGGCTAAGTACTGCCAATTCCTTTATTGTATAATAGTATTTTTCCCCCAATTATATGTCAGGAAAATTTTTAGTATTGATATTTACAAGATTTTAAGTTCCAAATTCTCTTCATCCCTCCCTCCCCTCTTCTGAAAATGGTAGGCAACTTGATATAGGTTATACATGTAAAGTCATACAAAACATATTTCTATAGTAGCCATGTTTGTTAATTTATGAAAATAGTAGGCTTCTACTTCATAAGTCTAGCCATTCATTTATGTTTTACTATTCAGTAGGTGCTAAAAATTTTTGCAGCCTCCATGTTGTGTTGCAGTTTCTAGCATTTTCTTGCATAATCACAAGCGGTGGTAATATAAACAGATGTTGGTTCAGATCTGTGATTGCATTGGCATAGAAGTATTCCCAGTATAGAAACTCCCTCCAATAATACAGTCTGGAAATTCAGTTCATGTACATAGTCTTAGAAAGCTCACTGAGGCACTGATAGGGCTAATGATGGAACCAGAGCCACATAATTAATATGTGACAGAGGGAAGACAGAAATGCAGATCTTGCTGACTCAAGGACAGTCAATCCACTATACCACATGGCCTCAAAAATTATGATGTCATTATCACAAACAAAATTGTTGTTCACAACTACCTTGGCAAACATAGAAAATATAAGAACATCATTTTGAAATAGGTGTTCCCACACCAAATTCTCTCAGTCTCCAGACTACATGTTTCCAAATATAGAGACTTCACCAAAGAAGGCAAAACTAGGTGGAAACACCATAAGGTACAAATTATTCCTGTTTTCCAGTGTGCAACTTGAGTTATCGGGACTATGCAGACAGAAGACGAGCTTCCATCTCATCAACCCAATACTTGGATTAGTTATAAAACAGCAATTATTTCATTCATCTGGGCAACAACGAGTAGAACATTAAGTATGAAAAACAATAGCAAGATAGGAATTCACCCCACAACTGCCTCTAACTTCCACTGAAAAAGATGAACATTTTTGCTTTGAGGATTTGGGACTGATTTGCTGTTCTTATTATTGTATTATTGTTGCTACTGATTTTAATGAGGGAGGTAGTAGAAGGGAGAAAAATAAATACTTGTAAAATAAATTGATTTAGAAAACAAAAATTTATGAGAAGGTGATAGCAATATTAGTATTATTGTTGGACAGATAGTCTTTATTGCACTGTTGTAACAGAGCAAAATGAGTATAGCATAGCACCAGCTAAAGGATGTTGCCCTGGGTTACCTCTGAAAGGAATCATTTTCACCCAAAGAATGAGTTTATGAGTCATCCAGACATTCAAGAACTCATTAATTCCCTACCCTGTACAGGTCACAGTAGCAATTTCAACAGTCAAGTATTATGGAATAATTGTGAACTCCCAATGAAAGAGGAATCTCCTGGATGGCATATTTTTAATGAACATGACCTTTGAATGAATGTGCAAAGTGTATGGGTTGATTGTCCATTTGAATGACTTTTTTTTCTTATAGAGATTACATGGGAGAAGTTCATATAAATAAATGTTGTTCACTTGTAGCAAATCACATAATCCCCTCTATCTTTCTCTAGTGAGCACAGAAAAAGAGGGAAAAAAAAATATTTTAAACCATATCAGGAGCTAATTTAGGTTACACATAAGAAAAGATTCCTTGACAACAAAATTGGTTAGTTACCAGTGGAGGTAATACTTTTTTTTAATTGTCAATATATTTAATATTTTTAGTTTTCAGCATTGATTTCCACAAGAGTTTGAATTACAAATTTCTCCCCATTTGTACCCTACCCCACTCTCCAAGATGGCATATATGCTGACTGCCCCATTCCCCAGGCAGACATCCCTTCTGTCACCCCACTCCCCCCTATCCCCTTTTCCCTTACTTTCTTGTAGGGCAAGATAGATTTCCATGCCCCATTGCCTCTATATCTTATTTGCAAGTTGCATGCAAAAACTTTTTTTTAATAGCTGCTTTTAAAACTTTGAGTTCCAAATTCTCTCCCCTCTTCCCTCCGCACCCACCCTCCCTAAGAAGGCAAGCAATTCAACATAGGCCACATATGTATCATTATGCATAACCCTTCCACAATACTCATGTTGTGAAAGACTAACTATATTTTGCTGCTTTCTATCCTATCCCCTTTTATTCAGTTTTCTCCCTTGACCCTGTCCCTTTTTGAAAGTGTTTGCTTTTGATTACCTCTTTCCCCTATCTGCCCTCCCTTCCATCATCCCCCCTTTTATATCTCCTTCCTCCTTCTTTCCTGTGGGGTAAGATACCCAATTGAATGTGTATGTTATTCCCTCCTCAAGTCAAATCCGATGAGCACAAGATTCACTCATTCCCCCTCATCTGCCCCCTCTTCCCTTCCACCAAACTGCTTTTTCTTGTGACTTTTATGTGAGATAATTTTTTTCATTTTATTTAATGTATTTAATATATTTAGTTTTCAGCATTGATTTTTACAAGAGTTTGAATTACAGGTTTTCTCCCCATTTCTACCCTCCTCCCCACTCCAAGATGGCATATATTCTGGTTGCCCCATTCCCCAGTCAGCCCTCCCTTCTGTCACCCCACTCCCCTCTCATAACCCTTTCCCTTCTTCTATTGTAGGGCAAGATAAATTTCTACACTCCATTGCCTGTGTATCTTATTTCCTAGTTACATGCAAAAACTTTTTTTTGTTTTGTTTTTGAACATCTGTTTTTAAAATTTGAGTTCCAAATTCTCTCCCCTCTTCCCTTCCCACCTACCCTCCCTAAGAAGGCAAGCAATTCAGCATAGGCCACATGCGTATCATTATGTAAAACCCTTCCACAATACTCATGTCGTGAAAGATTAACTATGTTTTGCTCCTTCCTAACCTATCTCCCTTTTTTCAATTTTCTCCCTTGACCCTATCCTGTTTCAAAAGTGTTTGTTTTTGATTATCTCCTCCCCCTCTCTACCCTCCCTTCCATCATCCCCCCCTTTTTTATCTTCTTCTTCCTTCTTTCCTGTGGGGTAAGATACCCAATTGAGTGTGTATGGTATTCCCTCCTCAAGTCAAGTCCGATGAGAGCAAGATTTACTCATTCTTCCTCACCTACCCCGTCTTCCCTTCCTACATAACTACTTTTTCTTGCCACTTTTATGCAAGATAGTTTACCCTATTCTATCTCTCCCTTTCTCCTTTTTTCAGCATACTCCTCTCTCATCCTTTAATTTGATTTTATTTTTTTAGATATCATCCCTTCATATTCAACTCACCCTGTGTCCTCTGTCTATATATACATATAGACAGCTACCTTAATACTGAGGTCTCATGAATTATATACATCATCTTTCCATGTAGGAATGTAAACAAAATGGCTATGAACAAATTCCAGAACTGCAGAACTCACAAAATAGCAGAGGGAAGCAGGGCTCCAGCCCAGGACAACCTGGATGGTCACTGGGTAAGGTCTATCGCACGGTGCTGGCTAATCATTCCCAGTTCCTTTATTTTTTTAATAGTAGTTTATTTTTTCCCAACTACATGTCAAGACATTTTTTAGCATACATTTTTACAAGATTTTGATTTCCAAATTTTTCTCATTCTTCCCTCCCTCCCCTCTTCTTAAAATGGTAGACAATTTGATATAGCTTATATATGTGCCATCATGTAAAACTTATTTCCATATTAGTCACAGTTGTGAGAGAATAAGCAGATCAAAAGAAAAAAAACAGGTACAAGGTAATATAGAATAAGAATAAGTTAAGTGAAAAAAGTATGCTACAATCTGCATTCAGTATCCATCAGCTCTTTATCTGGTTATGGTCACCACTTTCCTTACTACGTTCTTTGTACTTGTCTTGGATCACTGTATTGCTGAGATGAGCCGAATCATTCACAGTTGATGATTGTATAATGTTGCTGATACTATGTACGATGTTTTCCTGGTTCTGCTCATTTCACTTTGCTTCAGTTTGTACAAGTTTTTACAGGTTTTTATGAAATTTGCCTGTTCATCATATCTTATTGCACAATAGGATGCCATCACATTCATGTACCACAGCTTGTTTAGCCATTCGGCCATTGACAGGGATCTCCTCAGTTTCCAATATTTTGCCACGACAAAAAGGGCTCCTATAAATATTTTTGCATGTATAGGTCATTTTCCCTTTTTTATGATCTCTTTGGGATACAGGCTTAGTGGCATTGCTGGATCAAAGGTATGCACAGTTTAGTTGTCCTTTGGGTATAATTCCAAATTACTCTCCAGAATGGTTTGATCATTTCACAACTCTACTAAAAGTGCATTAGTGTCCCAGCTTTCCCATACCCTCTCCAGCACTTAACACTTTCCTTCTTTTGTCATATTATCCGATATAAGTGTGAGGTGGTTTTAATTTACAGTTTTACAGAGGTTTTTTTTTTAATTTACATTTTTCTAATCAAAAGTTATTTAAAGCATTTCTTCATATGCCTATATATAGCTTTGATTTCATCTGAAAACTACCTGTTCCTATCCTTTGACCATTTATCAATTGGGCAATGGATAGTATTCTTTTAAATTTGAATCAATTCTCTGCATGTTTGAGAAATGAGACCTTTATCAACAGAGACACTTGCTCTAAAGATTTGTTCCCAGTTTTCTGCTTTCCTTTTAATCTTGGTTACATTAGTTTTGTTTGCATAAAAACTTTTTAATTTAATATAATCAAAATTATCTATTTTACATTTTGTAGTGCTCTCTATCTCTTATTTGGTCATGAATTTTTCCCTTCTCCATGGATCTGAAAGGTAGACTATGCTTTGCTCTTCTAATTTGCTTATGGTATCACCCTTTATGTTTAAATCATATACCCATTTTGCCATTCACCTACTTAGTTTCTTTCTTGTTTATTTTTTTATAATATTTAGCAAGTTCTGAGAGGGGACCGTTGAGGTTCCTCACTAGTATAGTTTTGCTCTCTATTTTGTCCTGCGACTAACTTAACTTCTTTAAGGATTTGGATGATAACACCACTAGGTATTTATATGTTTAGTATTGATATTACTTCATTGTCTATAGTACCTTTTAGCAAGAAATAGTTTCCTTCCTTATCTCTTAATTAGGTCTATTTTTGCTTTTGTTTTGTTTGAGATCAAGATTGCTACCCAAGCTTTTTTTGTTTGTTTGTTTAACATCGACTGAAGCATAATAGATTCTGCTCCAGCCCCTTAGCTTTATTCTGTGTGTCTCTTTGCTTCAAGTTGGTTTCTTGTAAACAATATATTATAATACTCTGGTTTTTTATCTGCTATCTGCTTCCATTTTGTGGGAGAGTTCATCCTATTCACACTTATGGTTATGATTACTACCTGTGTATTTCCATCCTATTTTTCTTCCTGTTTGTCTTCTCTCTCCTTTCACCTTTTCCCTCCTCAATAGAGTTTTGCTTCTGCCTGCCACCTCCCCCAGTCTGCCCTCTCCTCTGTCAGTCCCCCACCTCTTACTTGATCTCATCCCCTCCTACTTTCCTGTTGGGTAAGCAGATTTAATATTCAACAAATTGAGTATCTTTTACTCTCTTTGATCCAATACCGGTGAGAGTTAGGGTCAAGTGATGCCCATTGCCCACCCTCCCATCTTTCCCTCCACTGTAACAGGTTTCTCATGACTCTTCATATGAAATAACTTATCCCCATTGTACCTCTCCCTTCATTCTGCATCCATTGTACTCCTCTTTCTCATTCCTTCATTATTTTTTATGTCGTCCACTCAAATTCACCTTACACCTACAACCTCTTGTCTATTATATTTCTTCCAGCTATACTATTAGTGGCACAATTTTTAAGAATTACAAGTATCATCATCCATGTAGACATGTAAACAGTTTAGGTCCATTAAATCCCTTAGGTTTTCTTTTTCCTTTTTTACCTTTTTAGGCTTCTTTTGGGTTAGAGGGTAAATTTTTTTGTTCAATTCTAGTCTTCTTAGGAAACTTGAAATTCTATTACATCGAATGATCATTTTTCCCCTTAGAGTGTTATGCTTAATTTCACAGGGAAAGTGATGCTTGACTGTAATATACTTAGTTCCTAGCTCCTTTGCCTTCTGGAATGTCATGTTCCATGACCTCCAGTCCTTCAATGTTATAGCTGCTAAATCCTGTGTAATCCTGGTTGTAGCTTCTGGATAATTTAATTGTTTCCCTTTAGCCACATACAATATTTTTTTTCCTTGACCTGATACTTTTCTAAATTGGCAATAATGTTCCTTGGAGCTTTTATTTTCAGATCTCTTTCCTGAGGTGATCAGAGAATTCTTTCAATGCCTGTTTTGCCCTCTGGTTCCAGGAAATTAGAGCAGTTTTCCTTGATAATTTCTTGAAAGATGCTGTCCAGGTCCACCTTTTCATTATCGCTCTCAGGAAGTCCAATGATTCTGACATTGTCTTTTCTAGATCTATTTTCCAGGTCAGTCATTTTTCCAACAAGATATATTACATTTTCTTCTATTTTTTTCATTCTTTTTAATTCATTTGATTGCTTCTTGGTGTCTCATAGAGTCATGAACTTCCACTTGCCCAATTCTAACTTTTAAAGCATTGTTTTCCTCCATAAGCTTTTGTACTTCCTTTTCCATTTGGCCAATTATACTTTTTAAGGATTGTTTTATTCAGTGGATTTTAGTATCTCCTTTCCATTTGGCCAATTCTACTTTTTAAGCAGCTGTTTTCTTTTTCCAAGCTGTTGACTTTTTTTTTCATAATCTCTTGCATCACTCTCATTTTTTTTCCATTTTTTTCTTCTACCACTCTTATATGATTTTTAAGCTCTTTTGTAAGCTCTTCCATGAGCTTGTTCTGGGTTTGAGACCATTTCCCATTTTTCTTTAGGATTTTCTTCATAAGTGTTTTGACATTGTTGTCCTCTTCTGAGTTGGTGTCTTGGTCTTCCAATCACTATGATAACTTTCTATGGCGAGATTCTTTTTTTTGCCCATCCTTTTTGGCCTTTTTTCCTTTCTTTTAAATTTGAGCTCTGCTCCCCAGGTGGAAGGGGCACTATGCCAGGCTTCTTGTGCCAGGAGATACAGGCCCTGGCTGTTTACCTGATGCTGTACTGAGGCTTATGGGGATCCTCATGTCTGGGCCTGATGGAAGCTGTAGGCATCTGTCAGCTTACCTGATGCTAAGCTGGAGTCCTAGTGCTGGTGTCTGAGACAGGTAGAGTGTTTTTGTGTTTCCCTGGGGCTACTGAAGTATATGGTGTTCTGACCATTGACAGCTGCCTGTTTGCCCAGGGCTATCCTGAAACGTGTGGAGGTACTCAGACCTGGAGTCTGCCCATTCATCTGACTGTGCTGAAGTACATGGGGGTTGTTTGCTGGTGTTGGTATTTGCCTACTCTACCACCCCCGGGGCTCGGGATTTCCTGCTGGTTTGCTGAGGTGGGGCTTACTGCTGGCTTGCTAGGATACTTCCTTTCTTGGACTGCACTCTCCTTCTACTTGAGTGAGACACACCTTTCTTGCCAATCTTCCAAGTTTCTTTGCCTAAAAGATTGTTTCACCCCATCTTTTTGCTGGTTCTGCTATTTGAGGATTTTTGGGGGAGGCATTATTTTATGGTTGTTTGGAGGGTGAATATCACAGAGTTATGATGATTTACTGCTTATTCTGCTATCTTAGCTCCCCATAGTCTTCCAGTTCCTTTAACTAGTCCTCATATGGCATGATCTCAAGGTCTCTTGTCATCTTAGTTGTCCATCTCTAAATATTCTCCAGCTTACCAATATCCATCTTAAAATGTCGAATTCAGAATTGAGTGCCATACTTCAGTTGTCCTCAGAGTAGAGCACAGTGAGACTATTGCCTCCCTAATCTTTGACCAACTTAATGCAAGCTAATAACCACAATATCACATTATTGAACCATACTGAGCATGAAGACCAGCATGACTATCTTTTCCCTAATAAGCAAGCCTTATACTGCATTCATGGTAAAGGCAGAAGTTGTACCTCTATGTCCTTCATGACTCAAGTTAGTATTTTCTTATGAGATTCAACTGTCATCTTATTAACAAGATGCAACATATGAGCATGTCTGGGAAAGGGCAACCAGGATGGTGAAGGAACTGGAAACTATGACAAGATCGGTTGAAAGAATGGAGAATGAAGATAAAAGAGAAGAAAAAACACTTTAGGGAATTCATGATTGTAAACTTCAAGTATTTGAAGGACTTATTTGGAAAGAATAGGAAATAGACTTGTTCTGCTTGAGCCTAGAGGGCAGAGTGCAGGCTAATTAATCAGCAAGCATTTACTATCTACTATGGTCTAAGTGCTAAAAATCAAGTACAAAGACTAAAACCATACCTACTGTAATGTGTTTATATTCTAATGAGGGGAGACAATAAGTACATTTAAAAGCAGATGGCATGAACATAAAATTTATATAAATTCATATATATATGTATGCATACATTAATATATGTATGCATGCATTATAGTTAAATAGAAGGTAGTTTAGGAAGGAGAACATTTGTAGTTAAGAGATCAGGGGAAAAGGCTTCATGTAGTAGATGCTTCCTGAGTGGCATCTTAAAGGAAGAAAGAAATAATGGGCGAAAGAGGCTAAGATGCAAAATTCAACTTAGCATAACTAAAGACCTAACAAACCTATTCAGAAGCAGAAAGCATTAGTCAGTTCTTTTCATCACTATAGGTTTTCAAATGGAGGCCAAATACATCATAAGTGACATTATACAAGGGATTCCTATTCTAGTACAAGTTGTAGTAGTAGATGCCCTTAGAAGTTCCTTCGATATTCTTCCCTGGCACCTTCTGCTCATTCTCATTCTCTCCAACCGATCCTCCCCATGGCTGCCAAAATAATCTTGCTAAGGCAGAAGTATAACACTCTATCGCTTGCTCAAAACCATTCAACGTGTCCGTATTGCCTCTAAAATGAATTATAAACTCCTCAGGCCAGAATTTAAAGTCCTTAACAGTCTAATACTGTAGTAGAAACAGAGTATTGGTTTTGATATCAGAGGAATGTTGGACTCTTGGCCATATAACACTGGATTGACTTCAATTTTCTCATCAGCAAAATCAGGGTGTTGGACAGGAGTGTTTTTTGGGTGACTTCAAGCTCTAAACCTATGATCCTTTCTAGACTCTTATTCCACTTCATGAGATCTATATTTCATCAAGACAAGCTCAATAGTTGTCCCATAATTTCAGTGTTTCATCACCTCTCCCATCTTCATGCCTTCACATAAATGTCAAGAGAATCTTTATCTTCCATCATCTTTGATCTTAGGTGCTACTGACTATGCAAACACTTCCTGATACCATCTTCTTTCCATTATTTTTTCTTCTTCAAATTACCATTATTTATATATCTGTTCACAAGCTGGACTCCCCCATGGATATGCTGGTAAATATTTCACAACTAGCTCTCCAAAAAGAAAATGATTTATTGCAAATACTTTTAAGTTTAATCTGAATTATTAATATTTTCTCCATTACTCTCAAATCTAGACAGGCAAAAAAACAATAAATTAAGCCTTGTTTTTCCATTTCTGATGTGTAAATGCTCACACACACAAAATTAACAATTCATTCTTGGGAGACCTGGGTAAACCTGGCTCCTATATTTTTCTCCCCACGAGAGAATAAACTTCTTAAGGGAAGAAACAGACTGTGTTTGTTTTACTGCTGTTATCTTTGCCTCCCTAGTATAATATAAAGTCCTACACAAAGTAGTTGCTTAGTATATGCTGGTTTTAGTGATCCTGTATGTTTCATTTTTCAGTTTGATGAAAATTAGTAAACCAAACCTGTACTAACTTTTCCTGTATGTTTTTAATGAGGAACAATTTTATATCTTTATGAACGCCAGATATTTTTGACAGTTTGTTTTCCTTTATTATTGTTTAGTAGGATCATTCTTACATCATTTTTTCCCCACCTCATATTTGTGAAACCTGATTCCCGCTTCACCTTAGAATCACCAAATGTTAGAGCTAGAAAGAAGTCTAAGAGATCATAAAGTCCAACTTCATTGTGTGATAGGACAGGGAAGATAAGGAAATGTGTCTGAGGATTCCTAGATAGCTTGTGGTAAAGAGAGGACTAAAACACCCAGGTTCTGACTGGCCAGTGTTTTCTTTTTCCTTTTCACTGCACAACCCTTCCAAATAGGTGGAAGAAATGTTTGTAGGGCAGCAAAGAAATCTTGTGTCTTAATTCTTGAAAATATCTGCTGCGCCCCAAGTTGGATTTCAGAATAGCTTTCCCTATATTTGAGCCATGGAAACCCTTAGTTCTAAGTATTTTAGGAAGTGAAATTTATTTGGTAATGAGGTAGCATTCATTTATTCTAATGAAGCCTCTCCATGCACTGTAACTGATGAGCATTATGAAAAGAACTTATTTAGAATCATTAAGGGAATGATGATAAAAATGGAACACCTGTTACTCGTTTTTATCCTTGAATTGCCCTAAGGTAACATTGTGTGTGTGTGTGTGTGTGTGTGTGTGTGTGTGTGTGTGTGTGTGTGTGTGTTTTGAGGGAGTACACCTTGTTTATTATACTTAAATATAAATAAAAGCATCTTTTCAGCCTAATGTGATCTCCTTTGAGGTATATTTCACCGTGTAGACATAATCCTTAATCATATTCTATCCATTAGTATATTTGTCTTGGAGAGCAAAGAGACTGATGGGTAATAGACTGGGAGAGAAGAAGAGGAGAGGCAAGAAGGAAGGAGAGATAAAGAGAGAGGGGGAAGAGAAGAGAGACAGAAACAGAGAGACAGACAGACAGAGAGAAACAGAGACAGAGAGAGGCAGAGAAAGTGCATAAACAGAGAGGCAAAGCCAACACTCAAAGCCTAAGGCTGGCTTAAGGTTAGGGAGGAGGATTGAACTGGAGAAAAAGAGGAGATAAGACCCAGATCTCCAGATCTCAGACAGAAGTAAATTTGGCCCTGTCCCTAAGGGAGAAAGAAAACAGAGACTGGATCTAGACCCAACACCACTGAAAAAAGTACATTTCACTTTCTGTAATGTAAAATATCTCTAGTGACTACTGTTTTCCAAATGACTTGTAGCTGTACACTTAGTAATATGTATTCTCATATGGATTTTCAAAAGACCAATGGCAATAACACAGTATATTTTTGTGTGTGGGGGGCAGTGATAGGCAGATAGATGAGTTATATACATAAAGCAAGCAAGAAACTGCATTAGCAAAATGTCTGATGTTGCCATTTCAATTTTCTTAAACTTCCTTGGACTCATTTATTTACACCCATATGAGCTTGGGAGAAAAAATTGGCTCCCTGGGGATCAGTTACCTCATTTTCTAAATTCAATTTAATTCAATTCAACAAGAATTTAATACACAACTATTATGTGGATCATTGATGACTAGTCATCTGGACAAAATTAAACAGTCCCTACCCTCAAAGATCTTATATTCTACTGAAGGGATACCACGTGTACATGAGTAAAGACAGAATAATTTCAAGAGAGAAATAGAGGAATTGGAGTAGATGATCTCTAAGGTCATACTACCAGTACAAAAAATTCTAAGATACTATGATTAATTGATCAACAAGTATTTTTTAAGCCATTAGTATGTCAGCCACTTGAAATGTTTTTCTGGACCTTATAAGAAGAAATGAAATAGAAAACTGGAAAAAGTTCATATTTAATACAGTTAAATATTGACATTATTAGCATATCTACAGAAATGTTTATGTATACATATATATTTTGCATGCATATATAATTATGTATATACATATTTGTATATAAAGAGATTATATGTATGTATACATACATATTTAAAGTAATACTACATATATATGTATATATGTGCATGCATGTGTGTGTATATTTAGTTCCGAGGAACTCCCAATCTAGGAACTCTCTCCACTGATAGAGACCCATAACTGCTCTTTATGTGGCATGGGATACCGAATGGTTAAGTAACTTGCCTAGAGTCATGTGGCCAATAAGAGGAAAGATTTAAGCCTAGGCTTCTCTGACTCCAAGGCTGATCCTCTGTTCACTTTGCAAAAATGCCAATCATGTGCATACATGTGTGTATGTATATATATATATATATATGAGTGTGTGTACATACATACATATACATGTACATATATGGGAGAATGTAGCATATATACACCTAATCATAGGCCTTTATAAATTACAATTTTTCTAACAAAGGAAAACTAAAAGAAAAGCATAAAGATACATAAATTGTTACCCCCATTAAATTTAACATATGACTATATGTGTATATAAATATGTGTGTGTATTCATTTATCGCTAACCTTATAAAGAAAAATTTCAAAAGAAAAAGGAAGTACAAAATAAATGTACTGTTCTCTCTCTTCAAAGTAAACCTGACTCCAAGTCACATTATTTTAACCTTTTGTTTTTATTCTGAGATCCAAGGCCTTGCAATATTATGTACATTATATATTCTCAAATCCCATAACCTAAATAATTATCTTTTCAATAGTTGCCCATTATACTTTCTCCTTTCCAAACCCTGGATTTCAAGTGAGCAAATGTCAGGTAGAATCTCAGCTCTGCTTATCTCTACCTAAGTATTTTTGGACAAGCCAGGTCTCCTTCTCTGTAAAATTAAGGGATTGGGCTAGATCATCAAAAATATTGCTTCTATCTCAAAATCCTATAATCTGGAATAGAAGGGAGAAAGAAGTGAGGAGACAGTACTGAAAGAGGGGGGCCAAAACAAATGAAAGGAAAAGAAAAGGAGGAAAAGGGGGTCATTTAAGTAGGTAAATGCTCACAAGAGAACAGAAAGAAGGCCAGCAAGAGTAACAGACAAGTTGGACAGCTTTGAAAGTTATGCAATGAATTTCTTGTAAAATTATGTATATGAGATGCATCATATGCAATATTATTCTATTTAGAAAACCAAGCCAACAATATGCAATAGAGATTTTTAGTTTCATGTGCAATTCTTTTCTTTCTTACTGTGTCTATGGAAATACTTTGTTTTGTTTTTAATACAAAATTCTTTAAAAAAATTTTAAAACCCAATAAATTCCATGAACTAAATAAAGCCCATTTCTTTGAAGAAGGATCTTACATTCCTTGGGGTTTCCGTTGACTGAGAAGTTTCTTTCTTTTGAAGATGCTGATCACTAAGGAATAACTTCTATAGTTTTAAATAATAACTGAATGAGAAAATCCCAGGTCCTTACTACATTTTGAAAGAGAACATAAACACACACACATACTATATATATATATATATATATATATATATATATATATATATATATAGTATAATGTCATATATAACATTATTATGATATATACATATTTATATGTGTATGTGCTTTTGTATCTATGTACTTGTGTATATGTATGTTACCTGTGTTAACTTGTTATTTCAATGTAAATATACAGAAGAGACAATCTTTAGTGACTAATAGGAATTAAGCCACTGTTAAGTAAATAGGAAACACTTTTCATTCTTTTCGCTTTTCTATGTAATCATGACAACAGAGGACCTCATATAGTATTTCTATCTTTTCTTCTATGCTTCCATACTGCATGTAAATACTCAACCATAATTGCCACTCGAGTCAAACTACTAATCAGTGCAAATGGGGTGAATAAAACTGGAGTGAAAAACAATTTGAATGAAATCCAATCTGGATCCCATAACCAGGAAGAAGTTTGAGCTTTCTATGAGCCTTGTGTCAAACCCACAATCAAGAAGATTGCTGCAGATTAAAGAGATTTTCCCTTTACAGAAACAATGAAGGGAATGACTCTTTTCTGCCATCGGGGACACATTTTGAAAACTGGCAAACTTTATCCAGAAATCAACCAAGAATGTTAGGTAGAGAATGGCAGTAGCTTATCCTAAGTACCCAGAGGTTATGGACATAACATATTTTGTGTAAGATGGATCAATCAAAAAATGATAAACAGATAAATGTGGGAAAGTGATGTTATAGAAGTCAGGCAATCTATGTTTTCTGCACTGTTAAGCTGCTAACTTCCTGTATCTTAAATGCAGCCACTCATTTAACCTGAATCTCAGTTTCTTCATCAGCCAAATGAGGATAATAACACTTTCAACCTATTTTTCAACTGTGAAATGGGGATTAAACAGTTTTATTCTCTCCACATCGCTACGAGGAGCAGATTACTGGATAATATGAATGTTTAAAAGTGTCCCAAGTATCATTACTCACTGTAAGCCAGTGGTGCATAGAGTCAAAACATGAGGACACTAGATACCAGGAGATAGACACTAGATACCATCACTAGAAAAGTAGAAGAAAAGTGATATATAATATAGGGAGCAGTAAATATTAGCTTCGATCACTTGAACAGTTTGCTAAGGACAGACAGGCTCTGCTGGTATCTATCCTGTGTGTGTGAGGAAACGTTAGGATGTGTTTGCAGAAAATGAATCAGTCCTTCCTCATGAGCCATGGCTTTGGGGCTACTGGATTTCATCTTTGAACTAAGGAATTTTTAATCTTCTTGTTGTTGTTCAGTCATTTCAGTCATTTCTCTTGGCAAAGATAATGGAGTGTTTGCCATTTCCTTCTCCAGCTCACTCTACAGATGAAAAACTGAGGCAAACAAGGTTAAGTGACTGGCCCAGGGTCACACAGCTAGTGAGTGTCTGAGGCCAGATTTGAACTCAAGATGAGTCTTTCGGAGTTGCCAGACTGGCACTCTATCCAGTGAATCACCTAGCTGCCCCATTAATCTAGGATCTATGAACTTGTATTTGAAAAAACGCCATTTAACAATATTTTAAGAGAATTATTTTCCATTGTAATCTTAAGAATTTTATTTTATGCATTTAAAAGCATTATTTTGGGAAGGGGTCAATGGGCTTCACCAGACACAATGAAAGGAGTCCATGACATAAAATGGATTAAGAGTTGCTTCTGTGACTGGTTTTAAGGAGTTAAAGGGAAAATGCTGAATTTGAAGCCCTATACACTTCTCTATGCTTAGGAGGACTCCTTGAATTCCCAAGAAAAAACTAGAGTTTAATGAGCTTTCTGTCGTACAATATCCACAACAATTAGCTCTGAAAATATATTTGTGACCAAGTATGAAAGCAGTACTCAAATTGGGAATTGGCTATTTTTCTAATAGTGCATTTGTGAGCCAGCTAGCTGGAACTTAGGACAAATTTTCTAAGAGAGGACATGATATATTTGGTTCTCTGGGAAGTCCTCAAAACACTGTCGTGTGGTGGAAGTGTAGTGCCACACAAAAGGTACCAGGGTAGAAAATATGATAGAGACAGCATGAGGCACCAGATGGAATGCTAGGCTTGCAATAGGGAAGTCCTAAATTCAAATCCTACCTCAGATACTTCCCAGCTGTTTTTCCTTGGGGAATCTACTTAACCCCTCTGAACCTCAGAATCCTGAACTCTAAAATAAGAAAGTTGGATGCGATTCCTTAAAGCTCTAAAATGAAGATCCTATCATCTAGGAGGAACAGCTAGGTGGCAAAGTGGATAGACTACTGGGCTTGGAGTCCATAAGACTCATCTTCCTGAGTTCAAATCTGACTTCAGACACCAAAAAGCTGTGTGATCCTGGGCAAGTTGTTTAGCCCAGATTGCCTCAATTCCTCATCTGTAAAATGAGCCAGATAAGGAAATGACAAACTAACCTAGTACCTTTGCTGAGAAAACCCCAAATGGGATCACAAGGAGTCAGACATGACTACAATGACTGAACATGATTCCTTTAGCTATTTTTCTCTGAAGGAGAACGTGTTCTGTATTCCAGCCACTTGGAATATCTTAGACTGCCTGAGTAAACTAGTACTGGTTAAGCCACACTGGTTACCCTGACTGCAACAAGATAACTCGGTTATACTGGAAATCTTTCTTTCTGACATCAGAATTGTGGCAACCATTTCCCTCTCTTAAGTAAAAACATAGTAGGTCTAGCCACCCATCTAAAGTCAAGAGGTATCAAAGAATACTTCTCTTTTTGGCTCCTAATGCAATGAAGTTCCTCGGTTATATTACATCTCATGTGTACAAACATTTTTAAGTCAGTTTCTTATAACCTGTATTCATATTGTAAACAGAAGGATAGTATGAGTGTGTTACACAGGAAGAATACTAGAATTCTCTTCAAGCACCCTGCTTTGAGATGTGAGCTGTGACAAGAAATTGCTATGTTAGCATGAGAAAGGTACTCAAATTCTCAGTACTTACCTCACAGGGTTGTTTTAAGGCAAGGGATGGGGGTTAAAGGGGAAGGGCTTTATAATTTTATGGCACTATATAAATGTGAGGGTTTAAAATTATTGTTTTAATTATTATAAAGTTAATAATGTAGGAAAACATTCAAATCACGAAAATTTTCATTGAGTGCATGGTTTTGTAAGGGAAAGTGGTCATAAAAACATTTGATCAATTTTAAATGATTGGGCAAATTAAAAATTCATAACATATATATTTCATGTACTTTTCCCACTTAAAATGCAAAAGCAGCTTAAATTAGCATGAATTATCCTATTTTTGCAGAATCACAAACTTGCCTGTTTTTACCAGTAATTCATTTCAATTGAACAATCACATATTAAATGCTTTTGGTTTTTTGTGCTTTGGGATCCTTACCAATGTGAAATTTAATAGGAAACTAAAGCTCTCTTGTCTTAAGGAAACTAGAAGGAAATGGAATAAGATCATTTATTCAAAATGCATTTACTAAGTTTCTGTTGCATGCTAGCCTGTAAAACAAAATGGTATTAGAATACATAGTCCCTGCAATCTAAGAAGTTTAGAGTCTAGTGGAGAAAGTAAGGCATAGATACATGATGAAATGGGGGGGGGGTACTGGGAGAAAGGATAAGGTAAGATATGACTGAGTACATGAATACAATAGATATAGTATCATAAATTCCAAAGGAATGTGAAGAAAAAATAAAAAGATTTCTAGGTATCAAGTCTTAAATTGAGTGGGATAAAAGAGTTATGGATGGACAGAGAGCTAGAGAAAGAACATTTTAGTTACAGGGAGAGGAGGCAATATAATTTCTCTTAATTCTAGTGTCTTCCTGCTAGTGATAATTCCCAATTCATTCTCTATATAGCCTTTTGTACATAGTTGTTTGAATGTTGTCTTTCCCATCAGACTGCAAGTTCCATAAGATCTTGCATCCCCAGCACTTAGCACAGTGAACGATTTATAGTAGGTGCTTAAAAATGTTTATTTAGTGAATAATTTACTGAATCAGACATTTATGTGACATACAAAGTCATTACAGGTGATGAGGCATATTGGGGAGATACTAAAGGTCTTGATTAGGGATAGACTAATATGGTAATAGTGAAGAAAATCAGGGTTCAAAACCTGATACTTCTACTCAGTGCTTCAATGACCTTAGGAGAAACATTTCAACTCTCTATGACTGTTTCCTCAAGGATAGAATAATAGTTGGACAAAAAATCTGTAACATCTCTTCTAGCTCTAAATCTATGATCCTATATAAACTCAGTAGGTCTGAGGATTCAGGATAAACATCATTCTGTCAGCTACTTAAAAATGACATTTCGCATAAAGTATGAAGTAAACTTTTACAATATCAACTCATATGTATGTAGTTGATGAAAATATATGTGAATATATATGTATGTATATATGCATGTGTGTCTATATATGTGTGTGAATATATACATATATTTATACATGTGTATGTATATATGTGTACATGTACACATATGCACATAAACATACATATATACATCTATACATACACAATACATACACACATGCATATACATATATGTGTGTATTGTGTGTGTATATATATATACATGTATATGTATATACACACACAGTTCAGTGAATCTGTGGCTTCGGGCATTAGAGAACTCCCTTCACCAATACAAACTATAACCCATTTGCTCCCTCATTTCCTCTTTTTGTCATAGCTATTAGTTCTATTCTGTTGGTTATTCATTATCCCTCATGCTCCCTAGAGAATCACCTAACTTCCTATCTTATCTGTACTTGATAATAACAAATAGAACATTTCTTATGAGTAAGTCATTGTGACATTGTAGATAGTTGGTTCATTGATGAATATATACACGGAGTTAGCTGATGAATATATATATATATATATATATATATATATATATATATATAAAGCTTTTCAGTATAAGCTCATGTTTTTGACATTATGCTCAAATTATGAACATCATCTTTATACTTCATATTATGCTGGAACACCAGGTACCAGTACTTAGCAGTTCCTGGAAGATATTGTTGTTGAGTTGTTTCAGTCTTATCCAATTATCTGTGACCCCATTTGGGATTTTCTTTGCAAAGATACTGGAATGGTTTGCCATTTTCACCTCCAGCTCATTTTATGGGTGAGGAACTAAGGCAAACAGGGTTAAGTGACCTTCCCAGGGTCACACAGCTACTCAGTGTCAGAGGCCAGATTTGAACTCATGTCCTCCTGACTCCAAGGCTGGTGCTCTATCCACTGTACCACCTAGCTGCCCTGGAACAGAGGAAGAACTTAATAAATATTTATTGAATTGAAATGAATACATGTTTATATATGTTATTTATATGTGTATATATATATGCATATATGTATTTTATCCATCAATCAAAACAGATTTATTAAGAACCTATATGCTAGGCACTGTGCTAAGCTATAGGGATACCAAAAATATAAATAAAATATGCTATTTTTGTGCCCTTGTGCAGAATAATGTGTTGGCACAATGGAGAAGGTTCTGGGCCTAGAGTTAGGAAGATCTGAGTTCAAATCTGGCCTTACTTACTAGCTGTGTGACCCTAGGCAAGTCACTTAATCCAGTTTGCCTCAGTTGCCTCATCTGTAAAATGAGCTGGAGAAGGAATTGGCAATTCACTTTAGTATCTTTGCCAAGATAATCCCAAATGGGGTCATGAAGAGTCAGACACTACTGAAACAACTGAACAACAATAACAAATGTTTTCTATATTCATAATTGAAAGAGATGCTAAGTTTCAATTAGAAGTGAGTGAAAATAAAGATGTAAAACTTCCCCACTCATGTTCACACATAGACATGGACAACACACATATGCGTACACATACACCATGCCCTGAAATTTATATATAACCATGGATAACAGTTTAGAATCCTCTGATCTTCAGTGTCAATGTATGAATTCAGACAGTTTCTGATGGTATCCTTTTTATGACAATTTGTGCATTATTTAGATAGATTAATGAGAGAAATGTACTATTATATTAAGAACAAATTATTAATTTGTGATCCACCCTTTCCTTTCTATTTCTGCTAAGACCTAACTCCTAAAAGGTCAGTCAGTATGAAGGGCATGACTGAGTGATGAGATTACCCCTAGCCTCCGGAAACCTCCCCCAGCTACATGCTAATTAACTTGGTTGAGCAGGACCCCAATCAACTGAGAAATCTAATTTCGGTTTAAAACACAAACAGAAATCAGTCTGGGTGAACCTTTGCCTTTGGTAGAAAACCCCTGTCCTTGGTTCCTTCCGTTAGAGTTTAGGACGACACAGCTCATGGAGGAGAAAACTACCTAGAGAGGTCCTGATAGAAATGGCCCAGATGCCTTGGAGCTGCTGAGTCTTAAGAACAAGCCACAGGAGGAGGTGAAGACTTTTAGCTCACCTCCTAGATTTCAACCTCCTAGAGGGTGATACTGTCTTTCTTTTTCACTTGTGAGTTACTGCAGTAACAGTATCCACCCTCAAGGAGCTCACAATCTAAGGGGAAAAGACATCACACAAAAGGAAGCTGAAAAGGTAGGGGATGGGGATACTGGGAGCAGGGGCTGGGGTGGAGAAGAGAAACATAATGTTCTGTGGAGTTGAAACCAAGCAGAGATAGCAGAGATGGAGAGTTACTTTTATACATAATTCCATTATATTACTCATTAATGTAAAATAGCGAAGTTAGAAAAGGCAGAGAAGTAAAATTATCAATAAAGAAGGCTCTGGTACTGGCACAAACCTAGGTAGAGAATCCAAAATAGTGAAGTAAAACAACTATGATAATAGCTCTCCCTTTTCCCCCTTCCCCTCTCCTTTCTACTTCCCTTCCCCTTTTCCCATCCCCTCTCCCTCCCTCTCCCCCTTTACCTTCCTTTACCCTTCCTCTCCCTCCTAATGTTGAGTTTTAGCGCTTCTCAGGACCCCAAAATACCAACATGTCAGATCCTGCCTGAATGAATTTGACCCAAGCCTGCTTTCAGCAAAAGAGAAAAACAAAATTTATTAAAGATTCGCCATATTGGGTAGACTCTTCAGGAATATGAGCATTTGTGATGCAGAGATCAAGTCTGAGCTAGGTTGAATCTGAGCCCTTCATGGAGACAAGTTGAGATTTATGTGCAGAAAGACTGTGGGAGGGATCTAGGGATGGTTCTGGGGTGGTGGGAGGAAGGTTTTAGGGAGGGTCTTGAGGAGGAGTCTAGGGAGGATCTTCACGGGACTGGGATGACTGGAGGTCAGACTCTGGGAATCAAGAAAATGGGATTTTGATGGGATCAAGGGTGGGAAATAGCTGAATAATGGAGGCCTAGGCTAGGTTAAGAGTAACAGAGATTTGGGCCTAGTGATAAAGAAAGGCTTATGGATTCAGGCAAACACCTCATCAAGTGGGAAGATTCAAGGAGAGTTCTAGAGAGCTCCCAGAGCCCATACCCCATCACTTCCCTCCCCTACCTCTCTCATTTGAGTTTACTTCTAGTGATTAGGATGCACAATGTGTGGTAAACAGGCATTTCTTAAAAATCGTCCCAAGGTTTCAATAAAATTGGGTAAGGCATTTGCTAACCAAGCACAGTGAGTTTAAAAACAAAACTCTGGCATTTCAAAAGCCCAAAAGTGCTGAACTAAAATGATCTCAAAAAGCCCTGGCTTATGTAATGGGAAAAAATGAAAAGTTATGAAACATCCTCTAAACTGTTGTTTAATGCCAAGAGCATTGGAATAGGAGGCAGGGGATCTGAATGTGAGTCTCATCTCTGCTGCTTAGAACCAGTGCGATTTTGTAAAACTCATTTAACCTCCTTAAGGCTCAGTTTCTTTTACTGTAAAATGAGCAGATTGGACTAAATGATCTCTAAGCATCAGTGGAGCTCTAAATGCAATTTTATGTGAGGTTTTTCATTCAATATGGTTTTTAGCTTTAAAAAAAAACTTTTATCAGTTATGAAAGCTCATATCCTTCATAAGTCATCCATAATCTTTTAGATTTGTAATAAAATAGATCAGAAAACTTTTTTTTTCAATATTAGCCTCCATTTAGTGCCATTTAGCATTAGACATTAAAATTCACTTAAAAAGCTCTTCTTGCAAGAGGCCCTCCCCCACTTTTGTTTAAAATGAAGAATCCTGTCTCTCCACAATAAGAGAAATATAAATGTAATTAATCAACACTTTAAATTTTTTTTTCCTCTCTCCAGAATATCCCCTCCTTCATGTCAGCCTTCTTACACTGGTGAGTTTCTTTTGGGGGCTAAGTTAGCCATGCTTTATTGCCCAGCAAGTTGTGCTTCTAACTCTCCAGGGTCTGACAGTATACTAACCAGGCTCCTAGTTACCTCCCCCACCATTGCTTTTCAGTTATCTTCTCCTATTAGAATGTAAGCTGCTTTCAGGGCTAGAACTTTCTTTGTTTTTGTTTGTAACTGGGGAGCTTAGATGGGTGTCTAGAACAATGGAAGTGCTTAACAAATAATAGGCTTACATCCCTGTTTTGTTCAGATCAACGATATCATCTGTGGAACTCCAGCCTA
This sequence comes from Phalanger gymnotis, assembly GCA_028646595.1. Taxonomy (NCBI): domain Eukaryota; kingdom Metazoa; phylum Chordata; class Mammalia; order Diprotodontia; family Phalangeridae; genus Phalanger; species Phalanger gymnotis. The sequence continues at coordinate 323,590,283 of CM053624.1, read as the reverse complement.
TGGTTATTGGACAATTGGTCTATAACTTATTGGTGGAGTTACCTTGGTCACTAAGAGATTAACTGACACCACCAGGGTCACACAGCCAATATGTGTCAAAGGCAAAATTTCAACTCAAGGCTCCTGACTCCAAGCCTGACCTCTTGCCATGATGCCTCCTATAGTCAATAAAGCAAGTCTGGAGGGAGGGGAAAGGAAACATAC
>CM053624.1:323571191-323589579 GCA_028646595.1 Phalanger gymnotis | reverse complement strand
TGCTTCTCTTGATTCTTGTGTTTGAAAGTCAAATTTTCTGTTTAGCTCTGGTCTTTTCACTGAGAAAGCTTGAAAGTCCTCTATTTTGTTGAAAATCCATATTTTGCCTTGGAGCATGATACTCAGCTTTGCTGGGTAGGCAATTCTTGGTTTTAATCCTAGCTCCATTGACCTCTGGAATATCGTATTCCAAGCCCTTTGATCCCTTAAAGTAGAAGCTGCTAGATCCTGTGTTATTCTCATTGTGTTTCCACAATATGCAAATTGTTTCTTTCTGGTTGCCTGCAGTATTTTCTCCTTGATCTGGGAGCTCTGGAATTTGGCAACAATAAGACTCATCTTCTTAACCCTGTTTGACTCAGTTTCCCATCTGTAAAATAAGCTGGAGAAGGAAATGGCAAACCACTCTAGTATCTTTGCCAAGAAAACCCCAAATGGAGTCATGATTCATATGACTGAGCAGCAGTAAGAGCAAAAAGAATCCATGGCAACTTTTCCAAATTCAGGCAGCACTTAGAGCATATTAGGCAACCCCATATTCACAATTATACACAGATAGACATGAGGGTTGCCACTGGTATTCTTGGCAGAAGCATCATCATTTAGTTGGCCATGTGTATACATATGAATGGTAAATCTTAGGTCCAACAACTCACACCGTGTGTCAGGAACAAAAGAAACCAGCTATGGAATCAGTGTGGCATAATGAATAGAACTCTAAACTTAAAGACATAAGGCCCTGGGTGTGAATCTTGCTTCAGACACTTACTAACTGTGTGACTGAGCAAATGACTCGGCTTCAGTTTCCTCATCTGTAAAACTGAGATAATAATATCTGTAGCACTTACCCCACAGAGTGTCTGTGGGGTTTAAATGAGAGAATGCATGTAAGTGAGTAGCAAATATTAAAGAGCTTTCGATATGAAGCTAGCATGAAGGTAGTTTAAAGCCCTGAATTCCTTTTCATACTAAAAAGCTCCTTAATGTTTCCCCACACCCTGTTGAATTGGAAATACTTCCCTATGCAATTATCCAATGCCTTTTCATTTTCTAACTAATTTCATAGCTTGAAACTCAATACCTCTTAAACACAAAAGGGAATGACTTCTTGTACATTTCCCATATCCATCAAATTCTGTTTTCCATGCCAATGCAGAAAACTTATGGGTCTCTGCATATTTACTTAGACTTATATTTCTCACATCTGAGTTACTCTCTAGGAGTGCAGTGGTTTATGAAGCAAAATGCCACCCTCAGTGGTTTACAAACCAAAAGGAAAATGCTTTCTGGGCAGTCAACCAAAATACTTTCATTACTGACATGATCACTCTTAAGTTAGAAATATAAAGTTAATAAAAGGACAGCAGAGGATGGTCTCCCTGTACTCTTTGTTTTCCTTTATCTGAGTGGAACCTGCGAATATCATTACAGTAAAGGCTGCCTTGCTGTTTCCATTACACATTCCAATTTATAAGAATTTTATAACTCAGTTCTAAAAAATTTAATATGGGTTCAAATTGCCATAAGACGTATCAACCCAGGAGCAAGGTTTTAGAATGGTTTAGTTCTCTCTCTCTCTCTCTCTCTCTCTCTCTCTCTCTCTCTCTGTGCATGTGTGTATGTGTGTGTGTGTATGTGTGTGTGTGTAGGTGAGTATGACAGGAAAAGAAAAATAAAATGAAACTTTCTAAATTGTTGTTTTTCTCCCTCCCTGTTAAAACACAGATATATATACTTAAAATTATAAGCTGGAATCTTGGATATGCCATTTCAAATTGTTTTTGTGGAATGTGTGGTCCAGAGTCTTTGAATGTTGCTTTTCAAATAATGGCTTAACATAACCAACAAACTTCCAAAGAAATCTCCAAGAAAGGTAAACTTCCTTTAAAATAGAAGAAAGTCTGTGGATAGAGAAGTTAAAGAGCTACATAAAATAGCATTGTTCTCCAATGTGCAAATGTATGAATCGTAAAGACAGATATACATGTAGATGATAAGGGCACAATCTTTGAACAAAGAAGCTCATTTCCAGCATTAAAACTATATTAGCTCCAACCAAGGCATACCTTACTCAAATTATGCACAGTCTCTCCCACTCCAACTGGAGCACAACTGTGTAAACATGAGGGTAAGGTATCCAGAAAAATTTGGTAATTTGGCTAATTTACCAGTAAAACCAGTGAGAAAATTGACCAACCCTACTGGTTTTAGTTATGCCTGGGAAAGACAATTGAACTAAAAAAGCCCTGATTCTGGACACTATATTCTTTGTAAGGCAGTCAGAAATAAAATATTTATTATTAAATGATCTCAAGTTATTTTCAGCTTTATGTGTCATAATCCTTTTTACTTCAACTTATAAATTATATTCTGTGATCAAGATGTAGATAGACAACTAAATGAATATGTTTATAAATAATTATATTTATAACAAAAATATATATTATATCCAAGTATAGATACTGAATTATATATACTTTGATAAGCTTATTACAAGATTTTAGAAGTCTTGATAGTTTAAATTATATTAAAACTTCTGGAATACACATACATACATATATGGATGCATGCATTGATACACATGTATATATATGTATAGATATATACATAGCTGATATAGCTATCTGTATATAGACATATGAAATATATTTAATCTAGGATTGAGTCAAGTATGCCAAATATCTTGGAATATACGTTTTTTGTAACCATCAAAATACCTGTATGGGTTCCTCTGTTTGATAGTCAGGGTCCAGTTATACAAGAATACCTTTAGAGAGAGAATGGAGTTCATCAATAGTGTTCTCAGGGAAGGCATGTCCCAACTTCTTTGCAGAAGTAGGAAACAACAGAAGTGGAGCACTGAAAATATTGTCAGATTCTGGGTACTCTTATCGAACTGTTCTTTAGCCTCTTTTTTTGTTCTTTACTGTAAGGGAGTACTCTGGTTGGGGGATGGAAGAGGCTGTATTGAGAAATGATAGTGATATAAGAAAGCTCAATAAAAAATGTCAAGTGTTCTCAGAGATGCAGCAACGCCTGCTCTGAACATGGATTTTCATCACAACACCTCTCTGACTGTATGTGGGCAGGATCTTCGTCACAGAAAGCATGTGCACAGATACATGCATGTGACCATAGGGAGACATACTGCAACTCCTCTGGCATCATCCTAAAAGGGAAGGCAACTTCCACAATAGTACTGCTGAGTTACAAAAATCAGCTTCAGCTTATTCCTCCTAAGTTCTTTGTTCATACTCAATTTCTACATAAATCCACAGAATAAAACGGCAAACTTCATTTAAGATCTGCCAGCAGTGCCTCTTTTAATTAGCCTGAGCATAATAAGAAGACATCGTGGTGCTATGGAAAGGAGCACGTATCAGGTTTGGACTTACATGGCTTGAGTTGAAATCATGGCTGCCATACCTTGCCTAATTTCTCTGGGCTTCATTTTTCTCACCTACGAAGTGCAGGGGAGAGGTATAGAGTAGATGATTTCCAAGGTCCTTTCTAGCTCTAAATCTATGATCCAAAGTGCTTGTGACCATAGCTGCTCTCGATAGCACTAGCAACAAGCTCCTGGTGCTCCCCAGAGATGTAGGAACATAGCACTGTCTGAACCGTCTCATATACCTACATTCACCATTACTCTTCCTTGTGAATTGTACTATGGTCAACATCCTGTTATATGACTCTACGTTTCTTCTTTGCTATAATAGGGGTGATATACCAGTCCAAGAATTTATTCTAAAAAAAGTGCTTCATAAATCTTAAAAATGGATGGAAATAGAGATTTCACTCAGGTGTGGAAAGTCCCTCTACCAATGCAGGCCAATATCTTCTTTGCAAATTAAGAGTCTTCTACAGTTTCTTAGAGCACTCAGGGTTTTCCCAGGGTCCCACAGTCAGTATGTGTCAGATGCATGATTTGAATACAGATCTTCCTGATGTCAAGGGCAGTTCTCTCTCCAATCCGTGCTGCCTCTCTGTAACATTGATTCCTAAATTTGTTATAAAACTCTTAAATTTGAGCTCTCATTATTACTGTTAGCATTATGATTTTACCAACAATTCTTACCTCAGTGAATTGGCTTATGTGGTACCTGCAAAGGGACTCTTTAAGGACAATGGAGACATTGCTTTATGGTTCAAATTTGCTATGGTTTTCGTTCAATTCCTGAAGTATCTGCTCTTGTAGACAGTTTATTTCAGAAAAAGTTTCCTAATTTTCAGCTCCAAACAATATTATAATCATAAATGTTAAAATGGAGTGCTATTATTCACACATCTATCAAGTTTGTTTTTTTTTTTTCTGGGGTGGGAGGATAGGTAGGGGTTAATATCCTTAGCAAAATGGAATTCAGCAAAAAAGAATTTGGTGCCAGGATATAACGGGAAATCCAAAAGTACATTTACCCAAGCCTTGGTCAGTGAGGCTACAACATGGAGAGAATGAGACCTTGGCTTCTCAGAAGCTATGTGAACACAATGGAAGCTCTGGCAGGACCTATCAAGCTGGATAGGCTTCAAGTACAGGCCTGGCTATAGATTGCATGTCTGTTGTACAGGGGCCAGCCTAGTGACATTCAAAGGTTCTTATCAGTAAGAGGCTGCCCACTGGTTAATGTGTTTTTGTATTCAAAAGAACTCATAAAAACTCATTCATCTTCCTTTTCCTATTCTTTCTTCCTTTTACCCTCCCTATTATTGTCAAAGTCCTTTCTGATTAATTAATTGGTGAACTATTGCCAAAACTATGAAGGAAATACCTTATTGGATGAAATATTGCATTTATTGAAATAGTAAACAAACATTCACTGAAAATAAAAGAAATAAAAGGAAGTAGCATGGTACAGTAGAGGCAGAGGGGCTTAGCCTGGAGTCAGAAGACCTCAATTCATGTCATCATATCTATAATGATTTCTAGCTGTGTAACCTTGGGCAAGTTCCTTAACCACCTTAGATCTCAGTTTTCACATCTGTAATGAGGTTTGACCTCATTTTCATTTTTATATCTCTGAACCTCTAAAATAATAACATTCCAGGAGATCATAATCTCACAGACATATTCAGCATTCAAATTTCAATGGCTATTTGGGTGATGCCATATATTATGCATTGCCATTTCCAGTCTATTGGATGTTTGGGAAGCTGTTCATTTTTTTTTTCCTGTTATGAATTTTTACTAATGGCATAGTCTTTGTAAAGCTGGATGCTGGTGAATTCAGGATGTTTTTTTTTTAAGAATCCTTACAAAATAGAGTTTGATTCAAAAATTCATATTTCCAAATGATACTTTTTTTCTAATACCTGAAAAATTCACCCAAACATGCCCTAAAGAGAAACCAGTGCTCAACTTTATAATTAAACACACACACACACACACACACACACACACACACACACACACACACACACACACCAGGAAGCAAACCAGAGCTCTAAGTGAAATTCTGATAGGGACAGATAGATTCCAGAGCAGATTTTTCAAATGAACAATGAATACATGAGCCAGTTTTGTTTCCCACTTGCAGCTTAAACCCCTTTTCTTCAGTTAGCTACTGGCCGCATCTCTGCCATTGGTCACAATAGCAATCAAGAAAGTGGGAATAAAAACCCCAAGTGAAATACATTTTTGCTCCTGGAAAACCGACTCAATGTACAGAGACACATATGATGGGCCACCACTGTCACAGCTATATACAAAGGATAGTACAATTGACATATCTCAGAAATGAGTGCTATGCGATTTGTATGGAGAACAGAATATTTTGCTCTGTGGTATTGCTTCTTAAGTGCAACATACAAAACATGCGTATGCTAAATCACATCTTCCATAACTAAATCTTCTTAAATGTAAAACAGGACAAATGCTAACTTTTTCCATAGTTAGGCATAGTGAAAGAAAAAAGGAAACTAATTGATAGGCTGTAAAGTACTATGCCTATAGTAATGAGTGTGACAAATTATCCTTCTAACTCTAAGTCTATGATGAGCCAGGGTAAGTAAATCGCAGCCAGAGAGCAAGGAGCTCCTGGGTATCATTTCATGCTTGAAAAGAGACAATTTACAAGCGGTGCCCTGAGGCTAGAGAAGAGTTGATTTCCATCACCAGTTAGACAACTTTATTCCCTGAGGGCAATTTATTCACCCATTCTTCACAAAATGACTATGATTATGATGTAGCATCAGTGTCAGATGCAGTCCCACTCTACCTAAACAAACTCCTCCCTGGATTCTCCACCACACCCTCTGCCCTCTCCCTAATGCACTTAACCTCCCTCCTCACCCTTGCCACAGGCATCAGATTGATGCTTAACCTTGCCTAAGTGTTATTTAATTTTTACCTGTACTTACTGTCTTCATTCATTGTCTCATAAGGGAGCACAAGTAATTGTTTTTGTATCACCCAGGTGAGTGAGCACCACACTCAATTAGGTGTTTAATAGAGGCTTGCTGATGATGGTTTTATGCTCCATAATTGATACTGCTTTTCTTTGGTAAGTATCCTAGTTATTATTTAATATTTATCAATAAATATCCATCCGGTATTAGACATAAAATTAAATATTCTCTCCCCACATCAACATCTGTCACTCTTTAATAATTGTTAATTAATTTGTTTAACTGATCAAGAAAATCTATCTAGTCTTCTATCTGTTCTAGTGGTACCATTGCCAAAGACTTTTCCAAATGCCCTCCAAAGCTCACAGGTATTGCCTATCAAAACCTCAGAGATTCCCAGTTTGAGCCCTCCTTGAATCATAAAAAGAAACAGGGAAGTCGCTAGTTGGGTTTCAGGCTAATTTTTCACTGATGCCCAAACATCTTCCTATGGAACATAATAGTAATTCGCCATCATTAATCTTAGCAGGTCTCCTAGCTCTAGCTCTTGTAAGAGTTTATACATCCATTTGGCTGCAGGGCACATTATAACACTGTTTAAAATCTTCTTTTTTAATTAAGTCTGTCAGGCTATTGGAGAACCTCTAGGACCTTGTTTTCTTGATGCCAAAATGTATAATGCCCATGAAGGCACTAATCACATCCATCGCTTTTATTCAAATTGATTTGAAATGATGATAGAATAAAATCTAAACCAGGTCAGACCAATGACACATGTGCCTCAGTACTTTTTTTTTCTTTTCACATGGATATTTTGGAGTGCTAAGTGGAAGGGCACTGTGGCCTTCTATGTTATGATAGGCTAGAAGGTGGGCTGGAGGGGCCCTAGGTACATGTCTCAACTCCAAATTTTACTAGCTCTAATAAATAAATAAATAATGAGTAAGTCTGAGCCTCACTGTGCCTCATCTTTAAAATTCTAGCATAGATAGAAACACCACAAAGGTAAAACACGTCACAAAATAATACCGGAGAACTTAAAAACTAAAAGTTCTCGCCCAAGGAACCCAACCTCCTAACTCAAGATGTGATATAAGTGGAATCAACACAAGTAACCTTCCAGGCTTGTACTTTAGGATCCAGCTGTAGAAGTGCCTGTGTGGCCCTTCCTGAGAACACTAACTCAGTGTGAACCTCTTCAACAAACAAATATCATGCAAGAGGGGGCACACTGATTCTGCCCCACCATACAAAGAAAATAGAGAAAAACTGGGAAGGGGAGAGGCAGGGCAGAAAAGCAGTACAATGCAAAGGACAAAACCAAACCATCTAATTGCAGGGTTGGGGAAGAGATGAGAAAAACCTCTGCTTGACGGAAAGGAGTGTAGAAATCTACAGTCTTTTCAATCTAGAACTTGCTCTGAGTAAGGACTCACCAATTGAGCTCATCCATTGAGGAATGGTTGAATAAGTTATGGTATATGATTGTGATGGGATACAATTGTGCTATAAGAACTAATGAATTTGAAGATCTTAGAAAAACTGGATAGACTTGCATAAAATAATGAAGAATGAAATGAGCAGAACCAAGAGAATATTGTAACATAATAACATAGTAACAACAATATTGTTTTAAGGACAACTTTGAGTGAATAAGTTATTTCGATTATTATAAAAACCTAAATTAACTACGAAGGACATATGAAGGAAGACAATATCTGCATCCAGTGAAAGAACTGATAAATAGAAGTATGTATAGAATGGTTTACACATGCATATGCATGTGGGTATACATATATACATACATATTTGTGCCTAATAGTAGCCATCTCGGGGCGGGGGTAGGAGGGAGGGAGGGAAGAAAAAAGGGAAAAAAAGAAAGTCACATTATAACATTACTAAATATCTAAAAAGAATAACATGTTGTATGTAATAGATTTGCAGTTTCATGAACAATCATCTTTTCTTTTTCCTATTCTATTGTTATGGAATAAGCTTTAAATAAAAACACTAGAAATAAAATTAGCAGATAGCAGACCTTCAATGCAAATTAAAAAAAAAAACCCCTAATAGAAAGCATAATAGGGAATGTTGCCAAGTAAGTAGTTGCCTTTTGAGAGAAAATTACAAATTTAGAACACAAAAATCCAAAAGAAGTTGAAACATTGCAACCAATGAAAGGAAGGCAAAAATTAATAATTTTAAATGAAAAGCATATGAATCCTACTAAAAAAATAAGGAATGATTTTGAATATAGGTTGTATAGACCAGAAGTGTCAGACTCAAGGACAGCAAAACTCCCAGTGGGGACAGGCAAGATTAAAAGAAAATTGGGAAATGTTTAACAAAATAAATGAAAATACAACACTTCAGTCATTTTTTCAGTGATGTTTGACTCTGTGACCTCATTTGGAGTTTTCTTGGCAGAAATTCTGGAGTGCTTTGCCATTTCCTTCTCCAGGTCATTTTACAAATAAGGCAGAGTTAAGTGACTTGCTCAGGATATCACAGATAGTAAATGTCAGAAGGCAGATTTGAACTCAGGAAGATGAGTCTTCCTGACTCCAGGCCCAGCACAGGACTACATAGATAATGTTAATCTATGGTTTTATAAGTTAATATGTAGCCCCCAGGGGTCTGTTTCTATTTGAGTTTGATGCTACTGGTATAGACATAATTTAAGGATGATAGGTTACCAGAAGAACATAGCATATTTTAAAAAATCCAAATACTATATTTCCAGGAAAGTACAAGCAAATTGCCAAGAAACTGAATATAGACAACAAAGTGTGTTGATCAGTTAAATCCACAGATTGCCACCATAGAAAAAGCTTAAAACACCAAGTAATGTAAAATTTCACCATTCTAATAAACAACAAATTTTGCAACTAGCCAGGGGAGTGATCTTTAACTATGAAATAAGACCATTCTGAATAACTCAGGATTACTTTGCAGCCACCAGACAATACAGGAAAAAATGGAATAGTAGATATTCTAAAAGGAGCTCAAACTACAAACAAAAATAGCATATCTTACAACCATAAATGAGACATAAGTGAAAATCATAATAATCATAAATGAAAAAGATATCTGCAACTATAAAAGAGACATTTGAAACATTTGTGGTGTTTAAAAAGAAGAAACAGTGATCAGAATATTTGTCTCATATATATAGCAAATCAGATATAAACAAGAAGGTAAATAGCCACAATATTCAGGGAAAGAGAAATTTAAAATAATCATCTCTTTGTAGCAGCCTATTAATAAAAAGAAAATGAACTGGGGATAAAGGAAAGTAAAAAAGAGAGATAATAAAGTGTTGCAACAATTCATCTAGCAGCTGTTGTGGGGGTGAAAGACCAACACAAGCCCAACAACAAGAATGCTGCCAGCACAGATTCTTTTGATCTACTTTACTAAGGAAAGCAACATTAAGGGGTTAACAATCTTACTTTAATCCAACATACAGATATAAATTCACTTAGTTCAGGAGGAAAAGCCAGCAACCTGAACTTCAGAGCAAGTACAAACAAATTACAAATATACACAATATAAACAGACCAAATCACAATTCATAGTTACCAAAAAGCATCAACATCTGAGTTCACAAGCCGGGGAGCTCTTAACAGCGGCTGGCCCAGAATCACAGGCCATTCCTCCAGTGGCTCAGAGCCCCAAGCAAACAATTCTTTTCTCCCTTTTTATGTAGTCTTTAGACATCATCAAACATCATCTGAGTGACCAAAACTTGGGTGCACACTATTGGCTCTGGTCTTTGCAACTCCCCTTAGGACCCTGAGGGCTTCATGCCCACATGGGCTTAGCATCTAGTAATTAGGGGTTTGGGCCTGGGGCTTTGCACCTAGTAAGGCTCAATCAAAGACACATAATTAATTTAGCAATCTGAAACAGCAAAAAAGTCCCAACTTGATTAATATTACATAAAGAAACAAAGTATTTAAGGGAAACTTGAAGACTATAGAAGGGAAGAAAAAAGAACTGAGATCATAAGCTCTGGATGAACTCCATTGTTCCCCTGTAAGTAAGTCAATATATTTTATGAAAGAGATAACATGGGGAAGTTTTCAAAAGGGGATTTAAAGGGAGGTGGACGGAAGAGAATTAATGATATATATCTAACCAGTTTCTTAGGTAAGCAGAGAAAAGATTATCAAACGGTATGTAATCAAATATGATAAATTTGTCTCCTCTTTGCCAATGTTTATTTCTTTGATTTCTTTCTTTCATTATTGGTAATATCTAGAATAAAGTCAAATAATATTAGGTAGTGATCATAATGAGAGACATGAATGAAAAAAGTTGGCAGCAACGTCATTCCACTCTCATTTTGGACTCCAAACTACCATCCAGAGAACTCTAAACACACAATGAAAGCAATAAAAGCAAGAGCTTGTGCTATGTGCTTTCGTATACTTACTTTTTTTTTTAATTTTCTCACAATCACCCTGTGACCTAGCAATTACAAGTAATATGACCCCATTAGTGATACATAGCATCATTGGATTTTGTCATGGAACAGATCTTGGAGTCCATTTGTCAATCAATCTACAAACACTTAATAAGAGCCTCCTATGTACGAGGGATTATGCTAGGCCCTGGGAACACAAACAGAAAGAATGAAATGATCTCCACTCTTAAGGGGTTTACATTTTAATAAACGAAGCCTAAGTCAAGTCATTCATTTCACAGGTGAGGAAGATGAGGAGCAGAGAAGATAAATGATTTGCCAAGGGTCACTAGTCTTCAAACCCTGGTATTTTGATTTTAAGTATAGTGCTTGCTCTACTCCGCTTTCTCTTGCTTGCCTGTCTGTCTCTTATTTAAGATTCATGAGTTTCACATACAATATGGCTCTTATCTTCTCCTTATTCAAACTTTCTTTGATCCTACTAGGAGGAAAAAAATACACATTTGTATACATACAGACAAATACATATGTATATACACATATACACAAAGACTAATATACCTGAGAACATAGGTCATGCCTCAACATGACTTTGAATGGTACTGAACAATGAATATGTGTAAGTCTTATTTATCTTTGCATTCTTTTTTGAAAATGTAACTTGTTACATTGCTGGTGGAGTTGTGAATTGATCCAGCCATTCTGGAGAGCAATTTGGAACTATGCCCAAAGGGCTATAAAAATGTTCATACCCTTTGACCCAGCCATACCACTTCTAGGGTTGTATCCCAAAGAGATCACACAAGTGGGAAAAGGACCTATATGTACAAAAATATTTATAGCGGCTCTTTTTGTGGTAGCTAAGAATTGGAAATCAAAGGAATGCCCATCAATTGGGGAATGGCTGAACAAGCTGTGGTATATGAAGGTAATGGAATACTATTGTGCTGTAAGAAATGGGGATGATACGGACTTCATAACAACCTGGAAAAACCTACACGACATAATGTTGAGTGTGCAGACCAGAGCCAGGAGAACATTATACACAACCAAAGATATATGGATTCTGTGAGGACTAACCCTGACAGACTTGGCTCTTCTCAGCAACACAATGTGTAAAGACAACTCCAAAGGACTCAAGATGGAGAATGCTATCTACATCCAGAGAAAGAACTATGAAGTATGAATGCAGATTGAGGCACACTTTGTGCTCGCCCTTTTTCCTCCTTTTTTTTTCCTCTCTTTTGTTTTTGTTTTTGGGGTTTTTTTTTGGTTCTGTTTCTTCTTTCTCATGATTCATTCCATTGGTCATAATTCTTCTCCATAACTTGACTAGTGTGTAAATTAATTCAATGAGTAGTTATACGTGGAGGTTATATTGGATTGCATGCCATCTTGGGGAGGGAGAAAGGAGAGGGGGAAGAAAATCTGGAAGTCAAAATCATGTAGAACCAAGTATTGTAAACTAAAAATTAAAAAAAATTAAAATTAAAAAAATTAAAATTAAAATGTAACAGTGCATAGTTGAATCAAAGTAGGAAGAATTTTGCGTATTAAGTTGTGTTTATGGCACCTATAATTTCATGATTTGATCTATACAGAAATCCCAGTGTATGATGAGTTTCATACCCCAGCCCTCCCTTGATTCTTTTCAAATAGACTCAAAATCAAAATATATGGAGACAGCAAGGAAAGTTCAGGTAAATTAAGCTTATTTTATGGTTGATATAATTTCCTTTCCATGGGTAATAATAGTTTATGTGTAGCTCTAGATGGCTTATAAAACATCTGTCATACATCTCATTTGCTCTTCCCTTTGAGAGGTGGAGAACGCAAGTGTTATTTATTCCCATTTTATTTAGGAAAATAAAAGGAAACTGAGTCTCAGGTTAAATGCTTGCCCAAATGCACATAGGCAGTAAACGGTAGAACAAAGACCAGAATGTAGATCTTCTGAAACCAGGTCCATCACTCCACTAGACTCCCACAGTCCTCAGGAGCTTACGTAATTAGATGCTAGCTCTACTGGGAAGACATGGTTTGTAGGTGTTCAATTTCTAGCATGTGCTGATTGCAAAAGTTAGAGGGAAGTGAGCAATTGCACGTCTTCATCAAAACAAAATCCTATTCATTGACATGTGCAAGTTTCCTCGACTGAAGAACTGGCTGAATAATTCAGAAAAACAAAGAAAGGAAGATTTCTTGTTATTTTATTTTATTTTTTATATTGATATTTTGTGAGGAACCTGCATCCTTGAGGCCACGTGTGTGCTTCTATGTCCTTCGGTGCGGCCTTTTGCCTGAGTCCAAGTTTTACAGAACAAATCTTTTGATCAAGGGGATTTGTTCTGTGAAGTTTAGATTCAGTCAAAGGGCCACACTTGAACACCTAGAGGGCCATGTGTAGCCTCGAGGATGCAGGTTCCCTAACCCTGTATCTAACCCATAGCAGAAAAAACATTGAGTCTGGAGAAAGAGACTTCGGTTTGAATCCTGGCTTTGCCACATAATACTGATTTGAGCTTCAGTAAATCACCTCTCTCTGGGTCTCCGTTTCCTCATCTATATAATCATCTCTAGAGTCTCTTCGACTCTAAATCTATGATTATTTGATTCTCAAGTTCCAAATCCATATTTCCAACAGTCTATAGTACATCTATACCGGGCTATAACATCAATCCCTCCAGATCTGTGTATTCCAAAACTCTTATTCTATGATTTTGCAATTTTTCTCAGGCATAATCATTGCAGTTGACTAAATAAAGTATAAAGGAATTATTCTGGCATTCAAAGCTCCTCACAGTCTGATCCTGACTTCCTTATAATATTCACCTTTCTTTTGCATATTCCAGCCACCTTTAACTACTTGCCACTTTGCAAATTTATGCCAAATTTTTTTTTCTCCTCTGTGCCTTTGAAGACAACATCCCTTACACATGAAAAATCCTCCCGTGGGCAAAATCTCTGAGTGCTAAAATCCTACTTATCCTTCTTCTAAGTCTAGCTCAAATCCTCCTCTCTATAGTTTAATCCCTCTAACTGAAAAAAAAAAAAAACTTTTTGTGTTTTTTTATAGGACTTTTTGATCCCCTTACACAATTAGCATATTTTGCTTTGTATCTTAATTACCTGTGTGCATTTCTTTCTCCAAAATGGTTGTATTCTGACGCTGTGTCATAATGGGGATTTAACTTAGCATTCTCAAAGGTTATACCACTGATGTTCAATCTTTGGCACATCCAACTAAGCAGAAAAGGCTTCTTGTATAGGCCTAGTGATAGACAATACACCAACCTGGTGAATTTGCTAGCCAGAGTTGTTTTTTTTTTTTCATCAGGAAGCTGGTAACAATGTGATGATTCTGTGGGAAGGAGGTTAATGAGGGTATTGAGTGATAATAATTCATGAAGTCTGTTTACTAAGGTGTAGAGATGGTGAAACTTCTGTTAGTGGAGGGAGTCCACACACAAATTCAACAGGCAGAGATTTTGTGATTCTCACAACAATCCTGTTAGGTGCTATTGTTACCTCTACTTTACAGATGACATCTATGACTCAGAGGGGTTAAATGTTTAACTAGGATAATACAGTTAGTAAGTTTTTGAAGTACGATTCCAACCCAAGTCTCCTGAAATCCAAGTTGAGAATACCTACTCACTATGATATGTTACTTTTAAATAATGGCTGAATGAATGAATCAGCTAGATGGCACAATGGATGGGGTCTTAGGCCTAGAATGAGGAAGAACTGAGTTCAAATCCAGCCTTAGACACTAACTGTGTGAAACAAGGCAAATCATTTAACTTTTTGGGTTTCCTCAACTGTAAAGCTGAGATGATAATAGAGCTTAACTTTCAAGCTTACTGTGAAGATCTAATAACATCAGTTTGTAAAGCACGTAGCACAGAGCCTGGAACATAGTAGGTATTTAATAAATGCTTGTTTCCTTTCTTCCTTAGAGACTGAATTTTATATGCAAGAAAATGTGTAATTCATTATTTGTCCCATCAGTAAAATATTACTTCCCCTAACAGCACAATCAAAAAGAGTCCAAGCTTAGCCCAAAATGTCAAAGGCAACAGGTCCTGAGGTTGGCTAAAATCTTTTTCTCACTCTTCCCTGTAAAAGTTTCCTTCTTAAAACCTCTTAGCAGATCTTAATGAATTTCCATTTTCCCAATTCTTTAGAAAAATGTTACTTTCTTTTTTTTGCTGTTTTTTGAAAATGCAGGGAAAGGTGAACTTCTAAGGCACAATAGATGACCCAGTCAAGCAACATTAAGTACCTATGCATTAGAATCAGAAAGAGTGCTTGGACTGAAAAGAAGAGTCCCACTGGGGAAGCTCTGCAAAGAGAAGGATGATACATGGCTCCCATATACTTTTCTACCAACAGTTAACTGGAATGGAAATATTGATCCAATATTATTCACCTTGTTGTGGCCAAACCCAAATGCAACCACTAAGAAGAGACATACAAATCTACATCTTCGTTCAATTCCCATTTCTTCATTTTCTGGTGGCCTATTTGGAGAACCCCAGCTATTAAGACACTGTCTTTGTCGTAGGGAGCACCCTAGACCTGTACAGCTCATGTTTGAACTCAATTAAATCAACAAGCATTTACTTAGCATCAGCTACATGCCACTCTCTGCGCAGGCTCCTAGTAACCTAATAACAATAGCTAGCATTCACATAGTATGTCAAGGTTTGTAAAGTTCTACGTTATCTCATTTGATGTAAGTACTGTTATTATCCCCATTTTACAGATAAGGAAACAGAATGAAAGAGGTTTAGTGGCTCATCCTGGGTCACACAGCTAGTCTGTGTCTGGAAGACACAGAACTCAATTCTCCCTGACTCTAGTGTCTATCCACTATGCTACCAAGCTACTATTATTTATTAATGTATCAAAGGGCACCTAAGATATGACAAAGCTACTAGTGTGACTTAGGGTTACTTTTAGTGGCGGTTGCTTTTAAAATATCCAAGTGGCTGTGAACATAGGCTTCGAAAAGCCTATTACAGAGTCAAAAGTACTCTGCAATACTATGGCCTTGGCACCAGACAGTTGGTCTCACCTGTGACCCCTGCAAGTCCTCATTGACCTTCACCACGTTTTTGTCCCAGGCTTGCTAGTCTTAACATGTGCGTGTCACATTTCCACTGAATTTGTTTCCATTTCTTTCTAGTTTCATTAACTTGGACTTTGGTCCCTGGTTATGCCCTTTGAGCGTTGTCCCAAATCAAAAGTTTTGTTCTGTCTTGTACTACCTTTATTCAGTCAGCAGTCATTATTGGTTTTCTTTTGACAGTTTGGTGGTGCACAAGATATCAATAATAATGACTCGTCCAATGGCTGTGACTCTAAGCCTTCAAGGATTCTGTGGCTCTCCAATGGTTTCTGTGATAGTTATTAAAATCATTTAACTCTTAAATCCCCAAGTCCCAGATATTGATACCTACACTAGGCTACCAATGAATATCTGCTGAAAAAATAAATAATTCTAGGTGCTAAAAATAGTCTTGCCTGAGTATGATTTTGTTAGGGTATGTTAGATATCATCTTAGAAAGTACTCTGCAATTGCCTTTAATAAAACTAATTTTGACTACATGTTATCAATTAACATCTTTATTTGTTAAGAAAACAGTGGTCTGCCTGTGTGAACTTCTATTAAAATACAATGCTTTTCTCTGAAATGGCCCCAGGTGGTAAAGTAGTAAGCAGGAGTGCAGGCCCATTCTAGGAAGCACAAGCTCCATCTAGTGGTCAAACAAACCCCATTAAATGATCTGCAGATTTCTAATTCCTGGATTTGCACATAAGACAAGAAAAAGTGATATGCTCCACAGAATGGGTACCAACGTGGCACGACATAAATTATATGTAATATATATATATGTATGTATATATATACATGTATATGTACATATATATGTATGTATATGCATATACGCATGTATCACAAATCTATTACCAAGAATTATGCTGTGATGTATGTATACATACATCTATAAACATAGATGTATGTATGTATTACAAATCAGTTACCAAGAATTATATTGTGATAAATTTTTAGCTATACCCCAGAACTAGAAATTACCATTATCGAATCAAAACCTTTTATATTGATGAGGAAATTGAAGTCCATAGAGCTTAAGCCATTTTTCCCAAAGCCACACAGCAAATTGGTGACAGAATGCAGACTAGAGCCCTTATATGCTGTCCTCCAGTCCATTGTTGGTCCAATTCTCCGTGTTGCCCTTCAGGTCTCCTGAGTCTGTCTCTCTGTGACACTCCAGTAACTCAGCAGTAATTTAAAAAAAAAAAGAGAGAAAGAAAGAAAAGGCCAGGGCAGCTTCAAAGTTAAAGACTATGATTGCCTTGGGGTCAAAATCACTTCCAAATTATACCCCAAATCCATTCTACTCTTGTTCATGAAGGTCTGCCCCAAGGCAAGGACCCATAAGGGATCATGGACTCTCATTTGGAAGGACTCTCAGAGATGACATAATCCAACCCTGACTGAACAGGAATCCCCTCTACAAAATCTCCACCAAGTGCAAGTAGAAGCTCTGCTTGAAGATGTCTAGTGGGGGAAAACAGTTCCTTACTGTTTGGGAATGACCTTTTTATTTAAAGAGCTGCTCTCATTTTTGGAAAGTTTTTCCTTTCATCCACACATAATCTCCTACCCTTCTCACATAACTGCCCTGGGGGAGGGAAATTATAAATCCTCTTAAATGTAAGCTAACTACTCAGATTATCAAAGGATTGGTGAGGCTAGAGAATGGGAAAGGAGAACCTAAAATTCTGTTTATTGGACAGTTTCACAAAGACATTACTTTCTCCAACATGAGTTAGCAGAATATTAGATTAATCATAAAATTTACTTCTTGGCCATGCAAATGATTGTGATTTGACCAAAGTTCTCCATGAGAACCTCTGGTGCATCCATTGTTCAAATGACCGTCTGTTCTCAAAGGTTCAACAGATTTTTTGGCTGCTGAGTGAGAGCATTGTAGTCCGCTAAACCCCCCAAACCCTTTTCACACGTACTTTTGTTTATCTTCATTTAGTTATGACAAGTAAATATGCAATTAAATTAATAAGATTATCCAGTTTTTTTTAAACTACCATAGGATCAGAGATAGATGTAAAGCAGGGAGGGACAACAGATGTCATCTAGACCAAACCCTGTATGTTACAGATGAAAAAACTGAGTCCAAGGGAGGTTAAGTGATTTGTCCAAAGTCACACAGATAGTTAGCATCAGAGGCTGGATTTGAACTTGGGCCCTCTGACTAGAGAGCCAGTTCTCTCTTCACTGTACCATTGGTAGTAGAAACATAGCAACCTTAAGGAAAGAAAGAGCCAAGAAGGTTTTCTACACACAGTTAAGAAAGGAGAAGCCTGAGAAAGGGATTCTGGGTCAATCCAGGAAACAAGACACCATGTAAGCTGCTTTCTCTCAAAAAGTTAGAAGCATATAAGCTCTCCACCCTCAAAAATAGGAGAAATATCTGGTCACAGTGAGCGTTTTGAACTTCAAGACAAAATAACAACAAGAAAATCCAACTTATTAACTATTCTTTACATGGAAATTCAAAAAA
>CM053624.1:323542254-323570691 GCA_028646595.1 Phalanger gymnotis | reverse complement strand
TTAATTTGTTGCTCTGGGCCCTGAATAAATTTTTTGATGCCTTCTGCTTGGAGAATTCTGTATACCCAACGATTTCGAACCATTCTGATATTTATATGATCCTTTTTGAGATCATAAATTTGGCCTTCCTACTACAGTATTTGAAAACCCATTTTTCCTGAGTTTTCACAGTTTTGTTCCTGAGCAAGTAGCTATGCCTTACACTCACTATAAACTATAACTTGCACAGATTTTTGGCAAGGATACTGAACTCCCTTCCCCCTTCCATTCTAATTTGTTCTCTGCAGCTGTCATCCACTGGGGCTTTTCCTTTTGCCACTATTCTCCACTCCCACCTGTCATTTGATGCTTCTCTGCCATGCTGGTACTATTATTTAGTCTTTTCTGAATATTAGCCAGCCAGTCAAAAGGCATTTGTTAAACACTACTATTTGCCACCAGCATGCTAAGTTTTAGGGATGCAAAGAAAAGTAAAACAAAGCAAAGCAAAACAAAACAAACAACGAAAAACATAAACTCAACTGTCAAGGAGCTTGCCACTATTGCTTCAGAGAAGTGATTAACACTCTTTAGAGTGAAACACCCTGGTCAGCATGTCTTGAATCTACTCAATACGTTTTCTGCTATGTTGTCACGGTCATTTTCACAGCTCTCCTCTGGCTAATGTACAAAAAATTCCAGTCATTTCTTTACCACTTCAGAGTGTGGGCAGTCGGTGTATCCTTCTGAATTTTTCTGATATTTTACTTAAACACAGACAAATTTTGTATATACTCTTTCAATTCCCATCATGCTCTACCGTAGTTAGTTCTCATTCCTGTTGATGGTGTTGAAGTTCATGTAACACTCAAGAAAACATTAAACACACTGGAAGAGGGGGTGGAAAATGTTGTGCCTTTTCTGAAATTTCAACTGTCATAAGGAGTCCCATTCTGCATCTTTGCTTTGATACTTTAAGAAAATAACATTTTGTCGGTGTGGCTACTCTTCTGTCATTTCAGAGGGTGATTCTTCTATAATTCAGCAAATGGTTGTAGAGAATATATACAGCCCCAAAATTCATCGCTTGTGGCCAACACAGTGACAAGTCTCTCCAAATTTATCTGGGCCAGTGCGCAGACAATACTCATATGATACATTATCAGGTTTTCAGGGCTTTCCTAGAAATTTTAACATTTTGGGGAAGTCTACTTTTGTCTCCCTTCTATCTCTAGTGTTGCATGAGCTTACAGATATAGTTTTCTATGGATTATTGTTTTGCTGCTTTAAGATAGAGTGGATAGAGATAAATAAGTAAGAATGCTGAATATCAATGTACATTGTCTATATACATCCACCCACATCCTGGGGTGATGTCTTGACTTGCATATGAATTGGATTTAAGTGAGGCAAAGTTGCATAAAGTCTTCACCCTCACTCTCTCTTCCAGAGTCATCAAAGTTAGTGACAAAACAAAAGTAAAGATAACTACCAATGGCCCAGGATGCAGTGAACGACCTTGACATCTTTGATGTCTGACCAAGTTCTAAGCATTCCACAGCACCTGCTTCGGCTGCCTTTATGCTATTGGAAAAAAATTGTTCTTATCTGTTAATTCTGCCGGGGGAAGTCTTCAGATGTTTGGGGTAGACATCCCCCTAAGTCACCAATGAGTTTGAGACTTGTTGGTTACCCTCAACCTAGGTTAGCACATCTGCCAAGACCATTTACCAGGGTGCAGTTGCTGCGCACACCACAGCTTCTTGGAGCCACAGGTGAGAGCTGCGTGAAGGTGGACACCAAAGGTGAATAAGCAGCCCTGAAAAGGGACACTGTACTAATAAATGCTTATTGACCACACTGGAAATTGCAACTACAGACAACCCATGAGATCATTTTACAAATTCAGTAATTGTATCTCCTCTTTCTACTTACACTCTCTATATTACAAATGCATAAGATGTTTTTAAGTTCTTATAGATAAACTATATTCTGTAAGTGAATGATGTTGGCTAACCTCATGCCTTAAACCCAACATTATGTTTGAATACCATAATTCTTGGTCAACTGCCAGCTATACAACGTACATTCATTAAAAATGTGCTATAAATTTAAGCTGTTTTCCTTTGTTGGGTCTATAATAGTATTAGTGTAAACCACTTACTACCCACAGCCTCAAGCAGTTTCAGTTGATTCACACTGTTCATTTTTATTTGCTGTGGCAACCCTGTGTGTGACATGAACACAATACCCTATAATGACTCCACTTTCACATCCCTGTTCAGCAGATGCAAGTGCATAAAACAGAGTAAAATCTTTTGTTATTTTGACCAGTGAAAATATCCATTTAATCTCTCTTTTGTTTTCCAAAGTACCCAAGACGCCAGTTCTCATTATTGTGGAGCATATAAAATGCACATGTTTCTGTTAAAGCTGCTAAAATTATGGAATGACTCCAGGCTCTAAGTCTGCCTAGAGCTATGATTCTTACATTGACTTTGGCTTTTCCCACTTACTGAACTGCCCCATGATTTTTTTTTTCTAGATTTAATTTATTTTAATTTATTTATTTATTTTGCTTAGAACATGGATCTTTTGTCTGTTTTAGATTAGAATATCTCAGAGCATTAGAATTAAATTTGCACTGATAAAACAAAAATTCCTAAAGGAGAAGTTGACAAACTCTTAGGAGAAAAGCTTGACAAAGGAAAGACTCTTATAACCGAAAATGCTAAGAGAGCTCATGGCTTTCAACAGAGGAAGATGAAAGGGAAGGCTCTCTTTTCTATCCACCTCCACTCTGTGCATAGGATGAGTGATTTTACAGGGGCAACTGTCTCCATACTTCCTATGAAGTATGAAACTGGATGTAAAACAATTCAGTCATGTCCAGGTAGTCCTAAAGGGCTTTAACCATGCACTTTGATGAGCAGCAACCCAGAAAGCTACAATGCAAGTGTGTCTTTACAGTGAAGCATCAAGTCCTCTAATAGAGTTGGCCCATAAATCCTTCCTGACAAATATTGCCAGGTTATACTAGAGCAATAAAGGAAGGACCATTTGAGGTATGCAGTTGGTTTCTCATGTGAGAATGAGAATATCTCTGTGGTTATGAATTAAGTTGTGTCCCTACCCAGGAATTTTTGTTATGGTTATTATTGTATTGTATTATATTATTACTGTTGTTGTACACTCATTTCCAGTCATGTCTGACTCTTCATGACCCCATTTAGGGCTTTCTTGGCAGAAATACTAAAATGGTTTGCCATTTCCTTCTCTGGCTCATTTTACAGATGAGAAAACTGAGGCAAATAGGGTTAAGTGATTTGCCCAGGCTCACATAGCTACTAAGTGTCTGAAGCCAGACGAATCTTTCTGATTCCAGATAGAAGGCTGGGCCTGTAGTGATGGGAACTAGAAATAACATTGGGGTATGCACTGCTAGAGGGAGGTGCAACACGTCAGGAAGATGACTTCATGGTCAGTTTGGCTTGGGCCAGCTACCTATAATGAACCCTAATCAATCAGCCCGATTACAGGGAAGAAGTTGGTAATTGCATTTGGAGTGTTCACAGCAGGATCAGCAAGACAGAAATGGCAGCAGGTCTAAATGGGATAAAACGGAGATAGGTAGTTTCTGCCATGCATCCTCCTAAAGATAGTCCCAACTCCTATTCTGAGGCCATGCTGAGAACTGAGAATGCACCATTCCAAATAACACAAAAAGACAAAATATAACCAAAAAAGGGGTGGTGGGGTAGAGAATGAACTGCTACTTCACCTGAAATCCCTAGCTGTGGAATCTAGATCTACCAATTCAGATTGGTACTTTTTGTTCAGGTTACAGTCTTGGATATTTGCATAGAATGGTAAAAGTTCTTTATGCAAATAGCCCGGAGTCTAACAGCCAGAGGAAGGTCTTGAGCCAAAATTTTCCTAGATTTAAGGGAAGCTTTCTGTCTATTACACTATACAATTTTTGTTTGGGGCAGAGAAAGGCTGGGCGGGGGGGAGAGCAGTAGTAGCTGGGTGGGTCAGTAGAGACTTCCTATAGAAGCTAATATTTGAGCTTAGTTTTGAAAGGCTGCCACTTGCTGCTTAGCTCGGGAACTTATCCTCTTCGACTTCACCTCTCTTTGAAGATAGGGTCAGGACCCAGCAGGGACTCCAGCTGCATGAGTTCCAAGGCACTGACCCTGAATGGGGTAGAACAAGAGAAAAGTTTCAGCATCATTCTGATGCAGATCCTAGATAAGGGAGTGAGTCTTGGGAGTTAGAGGATGAAGAAGTATTGATCTTATCTGAACTACGAGTCAAGATCAGTAGGTAGAATTACCAATTGGAAGGTATCTGAAGAGAAGCTCAGATCAAAGCCAAGAACATGGCCAAGTCCAAACAAAAGGGTAGAGGGTGAAATCCGTGGGTTCAAGAAATGAAGAATTGAGTTCTGAATGAGTAACAACATATTAAGCTAGGATCCCATGATTCTAATGCATGTGAGTTTCTAGACTGTCCAAATACCATCAGCCATCATTCTCTGGATCCTCTGTTTTTATTGTCAATATATTTCATACTAACAATGTCTACATGTTAGTAAACAGTAGACAGCTCCATAGCACTTTACCAAAGTGGAAGTTAAGGGGGAGGTGTAGGGGAAAGGGGTACAAATCTTAACTCAAGATAAAGAGAATTCTAGGAAGCTGAAATTTTCAAAAATACAATGTCTCCTTTTTTGAGGTAGTTGGAAAAAGTTTTGAGGCAAGTTAACAAGAGGGGAGGGTTGGAGGAGAGCCATTATTTCCATTTTGGACCCAGGTTTCTGACTAAATTTTTAATGCAGTCACGATATGAAAGAAGTCACTTATAGATTCTTATTGGATTAATTATCAACACAGTTCCTGGCACATAGTAGGCATTTAATAAATGTTTATTGAATTGAAAGCATTTATTGAATTATTTATGCATATTTTAGGGTTTAAGTGGGAACCAGGTAGCCTGCTTTCTATTCAGGAAACCATGGTTCCATGAAGGTCTTTCATGTCCTCCACATCCAAAAATCTCTCCTTCATCTCCACCTCCTAGATGTCCTAACCTCCTTTAAGACTCAGCCCAAATCCCACCTTCCTTTTGCAAGAAGCCTTTCTAAATCCTCCCAGTTGCCAGAAAGTTTTTTTCTGAAATAATTTTCCATTTTATATATATATATGTATATGTGCATTTATACACACATTCATAAACATATATGTATATGTTATTATTATATTATATGTGTGTATATCATGTGCAAATATATCTAGATATATATGTGTGCATATACACACATATATTGGCAAATTGGCACATAATGGCAGGCATCAATAAATGCATACTGAGTGAGTGATATGGAATAATCAATGTTAGGGTATTTGTAGTGTCTACCCCACAGCACTGTTTAAGGCTCAACTGAAATAATCTATATAAAGTGCTTAATAAAACTTAAAGCATTATATAAATGCTAATTATTATTTTTGTTATTATGTTAAATTAATATTTCCCCCAAATAGATGAAAATTCCTTTTTTCTTCTACTATAATACTCATAACAAATAAAACAATCTTCTTCAAATAATTGTTTAAAGCATATTTGTTTCCAAGATCCTTATTCTTAAGTTTATAACTTATACTTACCAGCAAAAGGTTAATACTGCATTTTCTGGATCTCAAATATGCTATCAATTTTCCAAGGGACCCAATGCATTTTTGAAGTTGGCTGTCAAGGTCTGTCTATGCTCTCCAGCTCTAAATTGTATCCACCAGCTACAGTAACTGAAATACAATTTACACCTGAGAAAGACAAGGTATTCAATGCCAAAGTGAGAATTCTACAGGTCACATAACAGACATCGAAGATAGTTACACATCTGCATGGTGAAAACTTGGCCTCTCACCCTTGCCAAAATTTATTATATATATTTAAAGTGGATTATAATATCAGAACACACCTTTGGTCTCCCACAAGGCACAAAAAGGAATTTCCCAATCTGTTAGTGTTTACAGCAACCTTCTCCGCAAATGGGTACGAACTTGGCTAAATTAGTTTGACCTTTCACAAATATAAAAAGGAAAAAAAAGTTTTGTATTTAGTCTTTCATCTTGTAAAGCTAAAGGTGAAATGAAACCTCTTTAGCAACTGACATTTTAGCTATAGTTCTGTACAGTAGTATTTAATATACTTGTGGTTTCATCCATAGCTGTCTGAAAAAAAGATCATGGCCAAATGAAAGGACCAGGTCTGAGATAGGTTGAAGTTATTTTTGTATCAGTAGTAGTGTCAAAAGCTCCATTGACAAAATGGGATTTTTACAATTTTAAACCCTAAATAATCAAAGTTATTCCTTCATTCTAAGTTTATCTGAATTATGCTGAGAGAATAATTGCTGTCATTTCACACCTATAACATACAATCTCACATATGCCTGGAAAATTTATCTCATTCTTGTATAAGGAGGTAAAAAAAAGAAAGCAAAGATAAAATCATTCACAGATTTTTACTACATAATGCATCTGTAATCTCATTAATATGGGCATCCTTAATAATGATGTCTATTGCAATCAACCAAACTTTCTCATCCTGGAAAATGTTTATTGATGTTGTCTCATAGGCCTCCCACAAAAGGACCTATGCAATGAACTAGAGGCCTTCATTGAGTGCTTTTTACATTTTATGTAGACCAGGGGAGGATTCAAACTACATTTTTCCTTTCCTTTTCTTTTTGCTATATGACTACTCTACCTCATTTTTAACATACATACTTGATAATCTCATTTATGCTGCATCTCCTGAGGAATTCTTTATAATAGTAATAAAAAAGCCAGTATCAATATAGTTCTTACTATCTGCCAGGCACTTTACTAAGCACATTACAAATATTAGTTTATTTTATCCTCACAACAACCCTGAGAGTTAGGTGCTATTATTCTTGTTTTATGACTAAGGAAACTGAGGCAAATGGAGGTTAAGTGATTTGTCCAAGGTCAAAAAACTAGTAAGTAGTTGGAGCTGGATTTGAACTAAGGTTTTCCTGATTCTAGACCCAGCTCTCTACCCACTGTACCATTTAGTTGCTACTTTATTAGTAACATGTTACAACCTAGTCATTTCATCTTGTGCATCATCCCATTCATCCTTTTGATGACTTTCAAGTTCAATTCTTCAGAGAAAGGGGTATTTCATGACTTTCAGTTATTCAGCATATTGATGTTTAAAAAAAATGTAGTTTCCCAGGAACACCAACACATTGTTGGAGCTGTAAACTGGCCTAAATATCCTGGAATATATTTTATTATCATGTGAAGAAATTAATTAATTAATTTGACGCACAGTGATCCAACTGTTCTGAATAAACTCAAAGGAGCTCAATGACAGAAAGAAATGTCTGTACTAAATATGCATAAATGTACATAAATATGCATATGTTTTTGGTAACAAATAGTTAGAAACAAACTGGGGAATGGTGGAATAAATTGTAGTTCATGTATTGCTATACCAATGAAGAATTCGGAGAAACCTAGGAATATTTATATGAATGGAATCAGAGTGAACGAGAGCAAAAAAAAATATGCAAAATGATGGAAACAATGCAGATGTAAAGACTAATACAATGAAATTTAATGTTCTGTAATTATAATGACCATTCTTGGCCCCAGAGAAATTAGTAAGTCAGTTAGTCAACAACCATTTATTAAGCACCTATCTACTATATGTCAGAAATTGCACTAAGGGCTGAAAACACAGAGAAATGGGGGAAAATAGTCCCTGCTCTCAAGGAGCTCACAGATTAATGCGGGAGAAAATAAGTAAACAATTATGAACAAACACAATATACTCAAGATAAATTGGAAATAATAAAATGAAGACACTAGTATTAAGGAGGAATGGAAAAGGCTTCTTGTAGAAGAGATTTTAGCTGGGACTTGAAGGAAAACAGAAGCCAATAGACACAGAAAAAGGGGTAAGTAAATTCCAGAAAATGACTGAATTGAACAGCAAGGAGGCCAGTGTCACTGGATCCTTCCTTCCTTCCTTCCTTCCTTCCTTCCTTCCTTCCTTCCTTCCTTCCTTCCTTCCTTCCTTCCTCCCTTCTTTTCTTCTCACATTGATTCAAATGGTCCCTCCAAAGATAAAATCCACAATCAATCCAAGACTGCCCATATTTTGTGATCTTATGCATGAATCTGAAAAGGTTCTCCACAAGGGGTCCATCCAACATTCTGAGGACCTTCCTTGACTTTTTTTTTCTGCTATTGAAATGATAACTTTGGAGCAGGAGGAAGGAAGGGAGGAAGGGAGGGAGGGAGGGAGGAAGAATTGTAAATTATACCTCCACACCATCTCTTAAACATATCCTCATCTTTCTATTCATATAACTATCCTAGTTCAAGCGTTTGTCACCTCTTGCCCAGACCATTGCAATAGCCTCCTAATTGGTTTCTGGGTTTCAAGTCTATCTCATCCCCAATCAATCCTCTTTCTAACTTCAAAAGTGATTTTCCTAAAGCACAGTGATAACCATGTAATTCTCTGTTCAATGAACTCATATGATTGCCTATTATTTATAGGATGAATTACAAACCCCTATGTTCCGCATTTAAAGCCTTCATGACATAACTTCAACCAAACTTTAGCTTTGTTTTCCTTTAGAGGTGGCTAGTTGGCTCAATGGATAGAGGGTTAGGCCTGGAGTCAGAAAGATCTGATTTCCAATCCATCCTCAGACACTTACTAACTATGATTCTGGACAATTCATCTAACCACTGCCTGCCTCAGTTTACTTAACTGTAAAAATGGGGATAATAACAGGACCTGCCTCATTTTTGAGGGTTGAGTAAGATATCTGTAAAACACCCAGTAAAGTACTTCACATATAGTAGATGCATAATAAAAGCTTATTTCCTTCCTTCTTTCCTCCTAATTATGTAATTAAGACATAGAATTTAGTCGATTATGAATTATTGCCTTTTATCTACGCTTCCATCCAACCAAATTGGTGGTCTTCTCATTTCTTACAGAGAATACTTCATGTGCCTTTGAATAGTCTGTCTTCCAAACCTGAATGCACTTTCTCCTCACTTCTACACCTTCAAATCCCTAATTTCTTTTAAAGTTCAGCTCAAGTGCCTCCTTTTACATGTAGGCTTTTCTGATCTCCATCAACTCCAATTTCCTTCCCATTGAAATAATAATCTATTTCTTTTCTGTATGTTTTTTGTGAAACATACTGAATCCTTCTGTATTAGTTTCTCTAGAAATATTAATAAATAAGTATTTCTCTAGTCTAAATACCCTATCCAGACTTGTAGGCCCAGAAATGAGAAGATCAGAACAAAAGGCTTGCCTAGGGAAACTGAATTCAGATGGAAACTCAAAACTAAGAAGGAAAGAATTTCTCTTCTCATGCTAAGATGATTTTCTTCTGAATCCCCAGAAGGGATTGACCTGTAACCCACACTAGGGAATCACCTTTTCAATTCAGAAGGATTATAGTTCATCACAAGGAGGCAATTATTTCAGTCCTAGAGGAGGGGAGAGGAGGGAGGGAGGTGCTATTGTTTTGAAATGTTAATTCAAAACTATTTTAACATCTTATGATGTTTTTTCTTCAAGATTCCTGTCAATATTATCCAAAATTATCTTGGGGTAGAGATGTCCACATGCATAGTGGGACTGTACCAGTTTGGACATTTCTTTCTCCCACCTAGAAATGCTTGGAATTAGGATATTTAATGTAACATCAGTAAAAATAAATAGTTTTCTGGTTGGCATTTGCCAAGCATATGCAGTACCTTTTTAATATTCTCTTTAATATTTCTATTCCTATATACGTGCATGTTATCTCCTTAGATAGAATGTAAACTCCTCAAGGGAAGGAACAGTTTCACTTTTATAATTGTTTCCTGAATGATAATTACAGTGTCTGCTGGGATCACAGGATCATAGATTTAGAAATGGAAGGGACTCCAGAGGCCATGTAGTCCAACCCTCTCATTTTACAAATGTGGAAACTGAGACATAGGTTAAGCTAATTGTGCAAAGTCACACAAGTAGTAAGTTGTTGAGTCATCATTCAAACCCAGGACTTATAACTCTAAATCAATTGCCCTATCCATTACACCACACTGCTTCCCTGGCAGATGTTCAATAAATTGTCTGTGGTTTGAATAATTGATTTAGGTTAATTCTTGCCATTTCCTAACTGCTATGGATTAAAACTGACCTACTTAATTCTGTTTTCATCTGGCTTGATTATTTCCAATAGGCATTTATTATTGGGCCAACTCCTGGCCAGACTTTCCTATTGAATCTCAAGTCCATCAGCAAGTATTTATGTGAAGAAGTCTGAGTAGTCACTTAAGTATTATAAGGATTGTTTCATACACTCAATTTATTATTTAACTGAGGAGAAGAAATTAACACACTCAAAATGATAAGACAATTGAGCATTAAACTATATGTCCTGGATACTAAGTAGAATAGCATTACAGAAAAAATTGCAGAAATAGTCTAGAAAGAGTGGTGTTAAAAATTAGCAGTCTGCAGGTAAAGGGGCAGAAAGAAAGAGAGTAAAAAAACTCTACATGACTACAGGTAGAAAGTTCTAGGGTCCTTCAAACCATGAGTTGGCATTCTGTGATGTCTGACATAGAAATATCTGAGAAGTTAGGAAGTCATTTAGAAGATGTTGTCAATGATAAAGTGGTCACTTATCTAATGACATCAGTTTATGTGAGATGAAAGACCCTCACCAATTAAATTTATAATAAGGAGCCATCTCAGGGTGGGAACAGAAATAAATTTTATTCAATTCTCGAGAATTGGGCATCCTCTGCTAGCACAGAGCAGAACCAGCAAAGGAGGCACTTTACAAGGAGCAAAGCACGAATAATTATACCTAACACAAGAGAATTCCCACCCACCTCTGACCCTTCTCACCATTGGCTGGGAGGTGGGCTTACAATCTGAGCATGAAAGCTAGGCAAAGAACTGGGAAATTGAGGCACAGAAACTCCAATTCCCATTCCCTTAGTTAATGATTACAACTGAGGTGACATCTTTAAATCTAAAGAAGAAGAATAGGATGGGGCGGGGAGACCCTCTCTATTCTTCTACAGTATTTTTACAGTAAAGGAAAGCAGGTCACTGTGGCCCTATCCTTACTGAGCAAATCTTTAAAACAGAACCAGAACAAAGAACAAAAAGTTTCAGGGTAAACTTTCCCAGAGACTGAGCCATCAGACTCTCATGGTCTCAGAATTTTTCCACTTCCCTATTTCTTGATTTTTAAACATTTCTTTGTATAGATATAGATACATATTTATACATATCTTCCCTGTTAAGTCTTCACATTTTATTTACCTCACACAAGTTCATTATAACCTAAGTCATTTCGTATTCTTAGTCTTGGTTTCCAAGACCATGGTCAGATTAGCAGTTCATTCTATCCCACAAGATTTATGTACAGACACTCAAGAAAGACAAATGTTGACACCTAAGAATACCAGCAACCTGACATAGTAGAATATTGTTGGATCTGGAGTCAGATCACCCAGTTTCAAATCTTGGTTTTACCAGACATACTCATGAGACTTTAGACAATTTGATTTCTGAAAGTCCTTTCAATTCTGTATCTATGAGCTATGATCCAATGACCAACTGCACTGGTCTGACATAATAAGGTCCCACCTGATTCTCTCTCTCTCATTTGAGGACAAATTCTGTAGCAACAACATCATTAAAACATAAACAAATATACTCTGTTTCTCTTGGCATAAAAATCCTGGTTGCAGAAATTCCCAGTGTGAGAGAGAGATTGGTGTAGTCAGAGCTATTGAAAGTAATCATTTCCCTCCCTCCTTCACAGCTAAACTAATGAGAATGCTTATCAAAGATAATAGTTCATAGGTTATTTGGTAAAGACTAGACAAATGTACGAATCACAACCAATCCCTACCTTTTTTTGTTTTTGTTCAAGCTGTTAGGGGTTTGTTATTATTATTGGTTTGTTATTGTTGTATGTGTATTTGGGATGGGGAGTGTTTTGGAGGGAGTTGTCTTAGACTTAGAATTTACTAGCTTTGGGGAATTTGCAGAGTAGAAACCTGGAAACTTCTACAAGTACAAATAAGCAAGCTTTCTGCAATTTATTATACTTTTGAAAGCTACCTAGGCCACTGAGAGGTTAATTACTGTTCCTAGAGTTAGCAGTAAGAGACAAGACTTAAATCCAAATGTTCCTGACTCTTAGAGGCTAGCTCTCATTTGCAATAACACATAGCCTCTATCTACCATAACTCACAGATTACACTTCCTGAAAAGTAAAGAAATAGACTCCAATTTTAAGTGTCTTCAAATAAACAAAAGATACTTAAGTGGTTTTTGATGATGTTAGTCTAATGACAAGATGGTGCCCTCCAGCATGGCTCCAGGTTCAATCAGCCATGAGTAATTAGCTTTTATTCGAAGATTTACTTTGGAAACACAGATGCATGGTTCATAGATATATAGCCAAGCTTTGCTGAGGATATATATTATCCAATTCATAAAAGTATTGTATGAGAATCCACTCTGCTACCTATCTATCAAGAAGATGGAGATTCAAAATGGTGACCCAAAGCAGAGATAATCAACTGTTTTGACTCAATTGAACTCAAATCGAGGAATACTTTTTGAATGCTTACTATATTCCCATAATTGTGTTGATCAAGTACAACCTATTTTGAGTATTTGAAGCCGATTTTCATACCATGTCAATTATCGACATTCACCTAATTTTTTTCTGAATCTGCATTAGAATTCACATATGCATGTGAAAGGACTAAGCATAAATATCTCCAAAATATTCTGAATGTTTTATTTGTGACCTGATCGCATGAATTTTTTTTTCTATCTTTCCTGAATTCATGTCTTATTTATCTCTGTTTAAAATGAAAGACCTCTAGTCAGGGACCATATCTAATTCAGCATTTTGCACAGTGCCCAGAGCATTATTGGTTTTCAAAGATATGTTAAATACTTTCCTCATAAAAGAGATTCAAAGTTGCCTTTTCAGTGGATTATTTGTATTTAACAGGATATCTATTACATTTTTTTTCTGATACACAAACACTTATTTTTCTCAATTCATTAAAAATGAAACCTTTGCCCACAGGCTTCCTGGTTCACTGAAATCTAGAAGTTAAATTTTCTATGAAAATAAAATCAAAAACAGAAAAGTGCAGAACATATGGCTTCAACAAAACACATTTCACAGCACATGCCCTGGAAGTCCACCAGCCTTTGGAAAGAGAACAAAAGAAAAGTCCAAAAAGAAATTATTGTTCTTTATGTAAACAAACTTCTTCCTATTCTTCAAGATTCAAAACTAATGAGTAACAGAAGAAAATAAAATAAACCCATTTTAAGTGGAGGCTTTCCAAATTGCTTCTAGTGGAAAAAATGTGTTGGGGTCCTTTCCTCTAGGTCTCAGTATTATGTAGATAGCACTGATGCACATGTGCTGGTTTCTTTTTAATTGAGAAAGCGTTTGCTGGTTTCAGTCATATAATGCCTCTGCTGTTTTCCACATCCTTTCCAAGATCACTAAAAATGGCTCAGAAATCACATTCTCCAGTTTTGTTTGTTTTTCCCCATCACTCTGAGACAGAGTTCATCTGAGCCTGGCAGCTTGAACTTATTAATAGCAGTAGGCAACGCTTTATCTTCCTTTATTTATATTTGGTTTTAACTTGCCATTTGCCACTTGGGTTTTTTTTTTTATCTAGTTCAAGGATTATCATCTTTTGCAAAGAACATGGAAGCAAAATAAGACTTGTTTCTTTCTGCTTATTTTCCATTTTCTTTTATCATTGTTCCACTTAATCCATACAAAGATCCTACAAAATCTTTGCTACTCTTTTCCCCGGCATTGCTTAAAGTAAACAAACAAGAATCTTTTGTGTCATGTTTAGCATTCATGACTAGTACCAGCTCATTCTCAACATTAACATTCATGATAATATTCTTACATGAATTTGCCATTCTTTGGTATTCATCTTGTTGCCTGTGCTTTCTTCCATATTCTGTATATTGCTTTAAATAAATCAGAGCTGGTGGATGAGTTCCCTACATATCCATATTATCCTCTCTAAACATCTCTTCCTTTTCTTTCTCAGTAAAATTGTTTTCATCTATGTTTTTAGAATTTTGTTAGCAAAAGTTGGTCAGTGAGTTAACAAGCATATATTAAGCCTTTACTATGTGCCTCACACTGTGTAAATTTTGGAGATACAGTGGCAGGTGAAAACAGTCCCTTAAGGAACTTACATGATACATATAAGATATATAATTAGTCAACAAGCATTTATCAAGCACCTTCGATGAGCCAGGCACTAGATTAAGCACTGGAAATACAAAGAAAAGTCCCTTTTCTAAAGGAGCTTAGGGTCTAATGGGGAAATACAACACACAGACTACTATTTGCAAGCAACAAATTGGAGGATAAAATGGACATAATCACAAGAGGGAAGGCATTAGCATTAAGGGAGTAAGAGAAAGGCTTCCTTTAGAAGGTGGGATTTTAGCTGAAACTGGAAGGAAGCCAGGAGGCAGAAATGAGAAGAGAGAGTTCCAGGCATGGCAAACAACAAGAGAAAATGCAGGGAGTCAAGGGATGGAGTGTCTGGTGTGAGAAACGACAAAGAAACCAGTGTCACAGAATATGCAGAGGTTATTAAGGTGTAGGAAGATTGGAAAGGTACAGAGGTCCAGGCTATTACACGCTTCCAGATAAATAGATTTTGTATGTGATCCTGGATGGAAAATAATCAGAGAGGAAAGCAATTGCAGCTGGAGGAA
The DNA here is from genome assembly GCA_028646595.1 of Phalanger gymnotis. Classification (NCBI taxonomy): domain Eukaryota; kingdom Metazoa; phylum Chordata; class Mammalia; order Diprotodontia; family Phalangeridae; genus Phalanger; species Phalanger gymnotis. Next base: position 323,555,844 of record CM053624.1, on the reverse strand, counting down.
TCTGGAAAGATTTGCAGAAGGTGGATTTGAGCTAAGACTTGAAAGAAACCAGGGGAGTTGAGACAGATATGAAGTAAGAGAGCACTCTTGGCATGGAGAATAGCCAGTGAAAAAAGTACAAGGACAGGAAATGGAATGCATTGTGCATGAAACAACAAGGCCAGTGTTGCTGGATCACAGAGTGGGTGGAGTGGCAAGTAAGATGATTAGAAAGGTAGAAAAGGGCCATGTTATGAAAAGTGTTAAATATCAAACAGATTAGTTTATATATTTGATTGCAGAGTCACTAATGAGCCACTGGTATTTATTAAATGAGGAACAAGAGCAGATTGACATGGTCAGATTTTTATAAAAATCATCTTGACAGCTGAGTGAAGATGGATTGGACCAGGGAGAGATGAAGCTGGGAGACCCACTAGAAAATTCTCTCGATTGTTCAGGTGAGAGAGCATGAGAACCAGAGCCAAGGTGCTAGCTATCTTGTATTGGAAACTCTGTGGAATATTAGCCAATGAATCCCATTAGTATTTTCACTGGATTCCTTGAAAACTCTTATCCAAATCTAGGGTGCATATCAAACAATGGCAGACTTTCCTTAACTGTCAAAAATGATAGAATGTAGTCATTTCTCACTACTATTCCTATGATTACTACTTCAGTAATCAGCCCCTCTATATTGATCAGAATCACATCCAAAATAGTGCATTCCCTCATCACTTCCTCTACCCTTTGAAGAATGAAATTATCTATCAGTAAATCAAAGCAAGAGTTGATTAGCCTCTCCAAACCATTTTTTAGGGATAGAAAGATTTCTGGATCTGAATCAGCTGAAGTCCCTGTACCTACATATGATTCATATGGGGACACATATGGGACACAGAAAGAGGGATGCAGAGGGAAAACCTCTGAAGAACAAAAATTTCTAATATTAGACCACTCTACTTCAAAGTTTCATTTGGCTCATTCATACTTCCATAACAAACAGCTTTGCAACAGCCTCAGGAATAGATCAAGTTAACAACCACAACACCAGGAGTTCTAGCTCTCCCTGCTTTTATTTGTTTTCTGCAGATGTCCTCAGAGGGAGAGAGAATAATGTAGTCTTCAGGGCTATTGCTCACACCTACTGCTTGCTGCTCTCTTCTCCACTCAGCTGCCCTGGCTTCCTTAGTGTGGCAACAACATGAGATACAAGCTTGGGAAAGAAGATGGGGCTAGAAGTAGAGAATTCAGAGTTCAATATATAAAGACAATCTCTGAAGCTAGCTGAGAGCTCAAGCCTCATGTTCTTCATGAAGTCTTGCCTGATCACTTTAATTACTAGTGCCTTCTAAACCCCTCCTAAACTATTATTTTTTAAAATATTTTGTATAAAACAATATGTGTGTGTAGCTCTATATGTGTGTACATATGTATAAGACGTATCATGTAGAAAGGCTAGGAGGCAAGACTGATATTGGGATGTGAGTAATCAAACTAGCTTAGAGCATAGAGTATATAGAGTAATATAAGACAAGGTTGAAAATAGTACCAATTCAGGGAGGGCCTTGCATGGCATGCAAAGACATTTAAAACCACCAAAGGATATTAGCAACCACAGTTAATGTTCAAGAGAATTGTTTCAGTAGAATAACTATCTTGGAAATAGATTGAAAAGGGTTAGGTAATAAGTGGATGATGAGAAAGTATATTGCTATTAAGGGGAAGAAAGAAATGGGATTTAGCTAGAAAGGTTAGCCTGAGGTGGTAACAATTCTTATATATTCATGAGTATGACGTGATAAAAATGGAGTAGTTGGATTGAACATGCAGATTCACTGGCTCATACTCCCAACAATAAACATGTCAAGGTATGATAGTCACTTCATCTCTCAAAAATGAAATGATATGATTTCAGGTGTCATGTTTTGGGTATTTGAGCTTTAATTTCATTATGAATCACCCACAATAAATTGATTCATTATAGGTATTAATTTGATCCTGTCACTTAGTGTCAGATTATTAATGCCACTAGCAAAAAGTAGCTCATTAAAGAACTTGTTCTCAGATACAAATTTCGGTAAATTTTTTGCAGATTTAGACTGTTAGGGGAAAATAAGTCGAGCATATTAAACAACATAAACAATTAATTTGAAAGCTTGAAAACTTGAACATTAAGGCAATTTCTAGGTCTTCATTTAATAATGGCAGAACTATAGTGTAGGGATGAATAATGCAGTTGGTTGAGGCTTTCCAAACAGGGAAGCTGATTTGATGCATTAAGTAGTAAGATGTTACTGATGAAGGAAGATGCTTCTTCAGAAATTCTATGGGAAGATGACATCTCATTCATTATGGGCTGATTTTTAAGAAAACAGGACTACAGAAAGTTAAGTAAAAGGATCGTTTCTTCTCCTCCTCCTCTCTCCTTTTCCCTCATCCTCCCCTTCCCTGCCTGTCCTCCCCCCCCCCTTGCTTCGCCTCCTCTTCCTTCTCCTTCTTCTTTTTCATAATGATTGTAATCACCACTAGTATGTGCGTAGTACTTTAAAGTTTACAAAGTAGTTTACAAATATTATCTATCCTCACAACAGTCCTAGGAGGGAGGTGCTATTTTTATAACTATTTGAGAAATGAAGAAACTGAGGCAGAGGTTAAATGACTAAGCTAGTAAATATCTGATGTCAGATTTCTACAGAATTTGATATGCTTGTAAATTTCTTAAGTACAGAAACTATGATTCAATTTCCTTTGTAATTGTGTCTAGTTTCTACTATATCTTGCACATAGTAGGCTGCTAATAAATAATTTTTAATTAAGTTGACTAAGGGAAGCAGCTATATCAAAAACTACATTAGGATCAGGTAGGCTGAAGTAGTTTTATTATTCCTTATTTACTTTATTGTCCCTTATTTGTTTTAAATACATTTTTTTCATTTTTGTTATTCTGAACCTCACAAACACCAACAAATACAAGTACACTTCCATATGCAAAGAACAGAAACAGAAATTGCATACAAATCCATAAATCTCCATTATGCTTAGCTTTGTAATTTTTTTTAATCGCCTTAGTTTTAAAGCTCTCCTAATTGTTTTTGTAGCCTTTTGGACCTCCTATTCATTGTGTGAATTTTTTTAAAATGCTTTGTTGATGTTCTTAGAATTTTTTCTTTAGATTTTTAATTTTCTTTTTACATTGATATCCCTACTCTTTTTCTTTCCTCAATTCTCCTCTGGGAAAGAGAGGTTCATTTGTAAAACAAACAAACAAAAAACCCACACAAACCATGAAGCAAAGCATCTTCTTTGGATATCTTCCATGTCTCATTCTGTACCATAGTTTATTATTTTTCATTCAAAAGTTATTGCTCGTGCTTCAGTTCCCTGTAGGCATGGTTGGTCAGGAACTGATCACAGTTCTTAACTCTTTTAAAATTGTTGTCATTTACAATTTTTTTAGTAATTATGTAAATCGTTCGTGTTCTGTTTACTCCATTTTTCATCAGTTCATGCAAGTACCCCCAGATTTCTCTGAATCCATCCCATTCTTATCTCCAGTGCTTAGCACAGTGCTGGGCACATTATTATGTGCCTATTGGCACTTTAAAATATTGATTGATTGATTGATTGATGATAATATTCTATTACACTTATGTACCATAAGTTGGGTCACTATTCCTCAAATTATGAAGCACCCCCTTAATTTCCAGTTGTTTATTTCAAGAAAATACTCAAATATTAATATTTCCTTTTCTTTTATCTCCTGGGGATACAAACTAGGAGTGGTATTACTAGGCCAGAAGGGATGCACACTTTAGTGACTAAGGACATAATTACAATTTGTTTTCCAGAATGGCTCTAACCATTCACAGATTCATCAAAAATACATTGGTATGCTTGTTCTCTCATACTCAATGCAACAGATGTCATTTTCCTTTTTTGCATATTTTCCAAACTAAGGGGTGTGAAGTAGAGACTGTTATTTTAATTTTAATTTACCTCATTATTAATGAATTAGGACATTTTCTTTTATATGGCTATTGGCTTGGCTTGTTCTTTTGTTGTTCAGTCATTTTGATCATGTTGGACTCTTCATGACCCCATTTGGGGCTTCCTTGGTAAAGATATTAGAATATTTTGCCATTTCCTTCCAGCTAATTTTTACAGATGGAGAAACTGAAGCAAACAGCTATTTTAAGTGGCTTGACCATGGTCACATAGTTAATAAGAGTCTGAGGCTAGATTCGCCCTTAGGAAGATGACCCTTCCTGACTTCAGCCCCAGCACTCTGTTCACTGTCACCTAGCGGCCCTTTTTCTTCTTTTAATAACCACTTATTCATATATTTTGACTATTTACTGAAGCATCTATTTGAATCAGTTCACTTTTTATCTTGGATATAAATTATTTGTCAGAGAAATTTGCTGCAAATATGTGATGTAATTTAGTTGTTTTCTGTTTTAACTGTTCTGTTCCGTTTAAGCTGTTCTAACTGTACTGTTTTTCTTTGTTAAATAAAAAGCTTTCAAATTTTTATTTAATCAAACTTGTCCATTTTATTTCCTATGATCTTTGCAGTTCCTTGTTTGGTCAAAAACTCTTAACATTGTTGTAGTTGTGAAAGGCATCTTCTTCCCTCCTGTTCTTATTTGTTATTGATATAATCTTGTATATCTAGGTAGTTTAAATTTTTAGAACTTATTGTGCTACATTTTGTAAGATATTGATCTAAACATATATTTTGCCCAACTACTTTCCAGTTTTCTCAGCTGGTTTTGGTAGATATTGATTCTGCCCTCAAATAGTTGGAATCTTTGGCTTTATCCAAAAATATATATTTTTTTATGCTCAGTCTTATTTGTCTAAGCAAATTTTCTATCTTTTTAGCCAGTACCAAATTGTTTTAATGATTACTCCTTGGTAATATAATCTGAAATCTAGTACTACTAAGTTTCCTTCCTCCTTACTTTTTAAAAATTATTTCTAACAAGATTATTGATCTTTTAATCATTCAAATGAATTTTGATGTTTTTAGCCCTATAAGGTAATGCTTTAATAGGTTGGCATATAATTGAATAAATAAATTTAGGTAGCATTACCATTTTTATTTTATTTGTTTAGCCCAACCATAAGCAATTAGTTTCTCTAATTATTTTAGTCTCTAAAGAGTGTTTTATAGTTATATTCATATACTTCCTATGTATTTTTATTAAGGGAATCTCAAATTTTTTCTATATTCCATAGTCATTTTGAATGGATTTCTTTCGATATTTGTTACCTTAGTTTTATTGTTAATACACAAAAAGGCTATGATTCAGATTTATTTTATATCCTACTACTTTAGTTGAATTCATTTTAATTAAATCTCAAGGGTCTCTGAGTAGGTCATCTTATTTTCCACAAAAAGGAACTTTTTTTCCTCATTGCTTATGCTTTTTTTTCTCTACTCTTTTTTTCTTGCTTTATTGCTATGACAAGATTTTCCAGAATGATATAAAATATTAGTGGGTATAATGAACATCCTAACTTTACCCCTGATTTTAATAAAAGACCTCTAGCATTTTTCTTTTACATACTATGTTGACTCTCTGCTTCAGACAGATAATGGGGAAAGGTTTATCACAGTGCCTTTACATATTTTTTAACGGAATGGTTGTTTCATTTTGTCAAAAGCTTTTTCTCAATCTACTGAAAATGAGATTTTATGTTATTTATATGGTTTGTTGTCTTTATATTTCCCCTCATATTGAACCAAAATTGCATTCCTGATAGAAATTTAACCTGATTGTTATATATAATATTATTGATACATTGCCATAGCTTTTTTCCCTTAATATTTACATCGATATTCATTAGGATATCTCTTCTCTTTATAGACTTGAAAATATTGAAGGAATCAAATAGCCCATGAAATTAACTGTTAAGTTTAGAATGTAGAATTAATCTTCCTCCAGAATGTTCTTTTGTGGGGTTAAATTTAGTACTTTTTTCTGTTGAAATTTGGAAACCTATGGATGAAAATAAAATTTCAGGATAAGGCAATTATTCCAAATCTTGAAGTATGTAGGAAGGTTGGAACTAGAGCAGTCCCAGTTGAATGCAAAAAGAAAATGCTGACAGAGGCACAAGAGTGGCTTCTTTGCTTAGGAGGAATATTAGACTTAGTTAAATATCTGAAATAATTTATTTGTTTTTTAAGCTATTTGTGACATCCGAATTCTTAGCCTGTAGCCCCACTAACTGCTGGGTTTTTCTGCTATTCATATACAGATGACATAACTGCAAAGGAGTTGATTTTGTTTTTGCCCAATTTCCTAGAGAATTCAATACATTCATTCAATAGAGCCATTTTGAAGGGTATAGATAAAAATATGTTCTACGTTTGACAGTGACTAGATCTGAAGGCAAGGTTAGAAATAGAGGTTAAAGAATGAGTGTTGGGGGGAGGGCAAGCATATTTTTATAGCTGCTTTTCTATTTGGCAAACAGATGGTTGGAGTCTTAGATGAGTGCCAGAAAGAAACAGCTGGCAAATCAAAAAATCCTGAAAGCAGTTAGAAGTGCTTATGAGCATTTAGAAGAAACATCTTTGAAAATGGGCAAAAAGTTCAAGCCATATTAAAATGCACATAAAAAAATAGATGCTTGGGGCAAGGGGAAGATGCTAAAACCAGTATAACTGGAGAGAGGTTTAATTCTAGCCAAATACTAAGGATCAGGTGTATCCCCATTCTCCCAATCTCCACTCCCCCCCCAAAAAAAGAGCTTGAGCATAATTGCACTGACTAAATTGAGTGTATTTAAAAAAGAAGCCATCAGCATAGGTGAAAAACAAAGGAGGGCTAAAGATCTGTGATGTAATTCCCCTCACTCTGTGCTACTTCATGTTCTTTCTAACACCTAGCCTTCTCACCTTTATTTTATGTCCTACTTAATGACTACACCTATTAAATTTTAGGATAAAATACTTGGTATGCTGAACCTTCATTTCTCTCTGAACATAAAAAGTATAGGCTGATTGAGAGTAATATGGATGCAAAATCTCCCTAAAGCAAATACTGAATACAGTTACTCACTGTAACAACTAGCAGTAAGGCTTGGTCTTATTCAGAGGTGTATCACAGGCCCACAGAATAATCTTTTAAGAAACATACTAAATGATTAAGTATAATGCTACTGTCATCATCATGCCTATTATTTTAAATAGCAGAAAATAAGGAGAAACAAATTTCTTTAGATTCACAACGGGAGGGCACCAATTTCAGGAAATGTTCGGTCTACTTGATGTTCCCCCTAAAAATTGAGGTAGAAAAAGTTGGCTTGTTCCAAAGAAGGGGTCAACAAACTCATTAACCTGAAAATGCCACTGATAAGCTACTGAGTGGTTTGTCAGGTGATAGAAAGAAGTGGAAGAAAGGGATGGGGCAAAATCAACTAACTGAAAAGTGACAATAAAAAGGAAGTAAGGATAGAGAGACAAAGATATAGAGAGGGAGAGAGGAAAAGAGGAGGGGGGTGGTAGGCAGCCAGAGAGAAAGAGACAGGGGGAAAAGAGAGACATGGAGAAAAGGGAAAAAAAAAGAAACAGAAGAAAGAAAACAAAGAAGATGAAGACAAATGAGGACTAAGAAGAGGAGGTGAAATTGCACATATTGAAGAATAAAAGGACCCAAACAATGGACTTTGTACTTAATTATAGTTTTGCTGTAGGTTTTCCTTCCCTAATTTAGAGGATATACAATGAACTCCAGTTCTATAAGACCTGAATTCTAATCTTTGCAACAACTTTGATACAATCATCCCAAATACTTTTTAGTTACCTTCTATAAAATCACATACATAGAACTCATGGCATGTTCTGTCATATCATTAGTCAGTCTAAAGCATCAGAATGCCACACTACATCTCTGGGAGACTGCTGTTGCTGCTTTATTCTACAAAAAGCTAACAGTTGAAGACCATAATATTTTCTCAGCTAGCACTGTAGTCTCATGGCCATAAAAAGGTCTCCTGTCAGGATCTACTATGCTTTAGAATCAATTCTAAAGGCAATTCCCTCCATATTTCTTACTTTCCAAGGAAAACTATTGCTTAAAAGGAGTCAGTGTATGACAAGATTAGCAGGTGACATCACATTGAGCAGAGCTCAGAAATTTTTGATGATTCTGTTATGATGATCACCATCCTAACATTGAAATCATGATATTGTCACTTCATTTAGGCAATCTGATCTGATATATAGTAAAACTATTAAAACTCTTCATTCTAAATCCAAGGCTCTACATTTATTCCTTAATAAATTTCATTCTTGTTCATTTCAGCCTGTGTTTTTGGAAAGGCATTCAAAAGGGAGGAGTTGACTTTGTCCTTTCCTACTTGTGTGATTTTTAAACTGCTTTTTCTACCTGAAGGCTTCTAGTAAGAAAAGAAAAAAAATGACTGTGAGGGGAGGATCCTTGAGTCCTCTCTCCCATGCAAGGATTCTCTTTATCTAAGGCTAATGTACTCTGCAAATTGAAACCTTGGCCCTTTGTCTTGTGGTTTGTTCTTTCATTTTAGGTGAAGTAAATTGGACATGACTACAATTTTATGAACTTGGGGAGGTGGGGGGAGATAAACAGAGATACTTCAAGATCTAGGAGTTAAGTTCCTACTGGGATTTGCAACCAATCCAGCATCTACTCCTTGAGGATCTAGTAGCAACCTTTGAGACCCAGACAAGCCACTGTTGAGACTAGGACTTACACAACAGTAATGGCACATAGTGTTCTGAACTTGGTGGGAACAATGCCATGTAGAAATGGATTTAAGTTTGAGTCAACTCTTCACAGAGACTGAGGTTATATAGGGGAGATTGTGATTCTGTGTTCTATTTTAACTTCTTACTAATTCTCCAAAGTAGCATCCCTTTGTAAAATGGTATTTTTGGTTAAATTGTGTTAATTGGTTAAATGCAACTTGGATGCTACTCACTGATATAGCTAGTAGTGGGGGCAATGCATGAGAACATGGACTCAAGTTGACAGTCAAAGATACACAAATACCCAGTGATGCCTCTAGAACCCTGACAAGAAGATGAAGACAGCTTTACTCTGAGAAAGTAAGACTAAAATACTTGCTTCAGATAAAAATATCTAAATATCTCAAAAATATCTCAATAGGATATAGAAAGCAATTGCATAGAAAAAATGAAAGAAAAAGTCTGAATATTCTAAGTGAATAATCTATTCCCTATATGTTCTAACATTCTTTCAATTTAAAGTTTGCCATCATTAAGAAACAGTATATATTAAATAGAAAAATCTCTAAACAAGGAATCAAAAAAATAAGTTTGAGCCCTGGTTTTGCCACATACTGTCATTGAAACCTTGAATAACATTTGTGATCCTCAAATTACTCATCAGAAAAATGAGAATGATATCTATCTCACTCCCTTGAGTGAGTCAAATCACATGTCAACAGAGTCAACTTACTTGTCAAAATACTTTAAAAGGGCAGAACCTAGAAAGCAGGAAACAGGCAGCAATGCAGCTGAACTCTCCCAACATAGCCCTACAAGGAACTTTAAAATAACTCCTCAAATCAAATTTTTGAGCAGAAAAGCCAACAAAAGGTCAGAGTGAGATATTTTTCCAGATTAAGACAACTTGGAAGGTTGGCAAGAAAGGCCTATGACACTAAGGTGGAAGATGGTCTGGAGTGCAGCAGTAGCACCAGTGTTGGCCTGGGAAGCAGTAGTAATAATAAATGGCAGCAGCATTTCAAGGAGTGCTCATCCCAGAGATGGCAAGGGGGTCAGACAGATTCTCAAAAAGAGATTATAGGGAGCCCTTTGCTGGCACTAGGTGCAGCAGGTGCTAATTGGTGATTGCCCATAACTTTCTCAGTCATGGTTCAAGGGCAGAAAGGAATTCTTGGGACTAGTCACAAGAGAGTAGGGTCTTTGGTCCCAGTTTCAAGGCAAAATGGATAATTAGCACTTGTGACTACAGGAGAACAGGAAATCTTCTCACAGTTCCAAGGCCAAGAGAAACACCTAGACCTTATGGCTACAAAGGAGTAAGTGCCCTTCCTGGGTAAAGATCACAGTGACCAAACCTCTCCGCAGATCACAACACCTTGGAAACACTGAAAATGTGCAAGCTCCAAGAACTACCTCTGAAAACAGTAGCAAAAAATATCTGAAGTCTAGGACACAACCTCACCCCCCTCCCCACTCACTTGAGCACAGCTCAATTTTAACATTAAATTCAAAGTCAAGAAATAGTCTGGAAAAATGAGCAAACAACAACAAAAAGAATTTGACTATAAAAAGCTACTATGGTATCAGGGAAGACTAAGACACAAACTCAGAAGAAGACAACAATGTAAAAACAGTACAAGTCGTACCTCAAAGGAGGAAATGAAAATTGAACCCAAGCCCAACAGGAATTCCTGGAAGAGGTATAGAAAGAGATAGGAATAATAGAGGAAAAAATAGGGTGATGCAAGAAATTTATTGAAAGAGAATTAACTGCTTGATAAATTAGGCATAAAAAATACTGAAGAAAATAACACCAGAAATATAGAATTGGCCTAATGGTAAAAGAGACACAAAAATTCACTGAAGAAAAGAACTTTCTTAAAAAAGCAGAATTGGTCAAATAGGAAAAGAGATACAAAAACTTACTGAAGAATAATAATTATTTAAAAATTGGATTGAGCAAGTAGAAGCTAAGCACTAAATGATATATCAAGAAACAATAAAACAAAATCAAAAGAATTAACAGATAGAAGAAAATGTGAAATATCTCATCAGAAAAAAAAAAACTGACCTAGAGAACAGATCGGGGGGAGATAATTTAAGAATTATTGGACTACAAGAAAGCCATGCTTGAAAAAAGAGCCTAGACATCATATTTTAAGAAATTATCCAGTAAAACTGCCCAAATATCTTAGATACTGAAGGGTAAAATAGAAATTGAAAGAAACCACCAATCACATCCTGAAAAAAGATTCCAAAGTGAAAACTCTCTGGAATACTATAGCCAAGCTCCAGAGCTCCCAGGATATAACATGTAAACAACCAAAAATAAAGAATGCAAATACCACTGAGCCATGGTCAGTATCACAGATCATTAAGCAGCTTCCATATTAAAAGAGGAAAGAGCTTGGAATAACATTCTGGAAGGCAAAGAAGGTAGGATTACAACCAAGAGTCACCTACCCAGTAAAACTGAGCATAATCCTTCAGGGGAAAAATGAATATTTAATGAAATAGAGAACTTGCAACATTCCCGATGAAAATACCAGAGCTGAATGGAAAATCTGACATTCAAACACAAGAGAAACACAAAAAGATAAACATGAAAGTGTAATCACAGAAGACTGAACAAAATTAAACTGTTTACTTTCCTATATGGGAAGACAATACATGTAAATCCTAAGAAATTTGTCATTATTTGGGCAGTTAAAGGAATCTATATAGACAAAGGGTACAAATGTGGATCGATTATGTTGGGATGAGTCCAAAATAAAAATGGAGATGTAAGAAAGAAGGATGCACTGGGAGAAGGGGGAAGGAAGAGGTAGAATAGGGAAATTTTTCTCACTTAAAAGAGCCATGCAAGGAAAAGCTTTTATAGTGAAGAGGGAAGTGGGGAGGTAGAGATGGCAGGCAATACTCCAACCTCACTCTCATCAGAATTGGTTTGAAGAGAAAAAAATATATGATGTGATATGATATGATATGACATGATATGATACAATATGACATGATATATATACACATACACACTAGGTTGGGAATAGAATTTTATCTTGACCAATAGGGAAATAAGAAGGAAAGGGGATAACAAAAAGGGAGGAGGGATGCAAAAAAGGAAGGGAGGCAGTGGTCAGAAGCAAAATCAATTTTTGTGGAGGGAGAGGATAAAAAGAAAGAGAGAGGATAAATGGAAGAAAATAAGATGGGGTGGGGGAAATACACAATTAGTAACCCTAACTGTGATTGGAATGAGCTCAAACAAAAAATGGAAGTGGATAACAAAATGGATTAGAAATTAGTACCTAAAAATATGTTGTTTACAAGAGATATATTTGAAACAGAGAAAAAAAACACACAGAGTTAAAATAAAAGGCTGGATCAAAATCTATTATGTGTCAGTTGAAGTAAAAAAAAATGTGGGGGTAGCAATCATGACCATAGACAAAACAAGAGCAAAAATAGACCTAATTAAAAGGGATAAACAGGGAAACTACGTTTGGATCACAAAGAGTTGGACATGACTGAAATGACTGAGCAACAACAACAAAAATAACCAATGAAATAATATCAAAAATTTATAGCAAGTTTCTCTGCTAAAGGCCTAATTTCTCAAACAAAGAATATACTGAGTGAAATTTATAAATATAAAAGCCATTCACCAATTGATAAATTATCAAAGGACATGAACAGATGGTTCTCAGAAGAAGAGATCAAAGCTATCTATAGTCATAGGAAAAATCTTCTAAATCACTATTGATTAAAGAAATGAACATTTACAAAAACTCTGAGGTACCACTTCACACTCATCAGAAATGATAAATGCTGAAAGGGAGGAGAGAAAAAGGTGCACTAATAAATTGTTGATGGACTTGTGAATTGGTTCAACCATTCTGGAAAACAATTTGGAACTATGCTCAAAGGGCTATAAAACTGTGTATACCTTTCAATGTAGCAATAGTACTACTATGTCTGTACCCCAAAGAGATCAAAAGAAAATGAAAAGGACCTATACATACAAAAATAATTATGGCAGCTCTTTTCATGGTGACAAAGAATTGGAAGTGGAAGGGATGCTCATCAATTAGGAAATGGCTGAATAAGTTGTGGCACATGAGTGTGATGGAGTACTATTTTTTTCTAATCCATGAAACTTTTAATAATTTCTATTTTTTTGTGATTCTTCTCCATGTCCTTCCATAAATCATCCATATAGGACCTACTTGATGCTCTTTTTTTTCTTTTTTTAAAAATTATTATTTATTTATTTAATATTTTTAGTTTTCAGTATTGATTTTCATAAGAGTTTAATTACATATTTCTCCTCATTTCTACCCTCCCCCCCACTCCATGATGGTATATATTCTGATTGCCTCATTACCCAGTCAGCCCTCCCTTCTGTCACCCCACTCCCCCCATCCCCTTTTCCCTTACTTTCTTGTAGAGCAAGACAGATTTCTATGCCCCATTGCCTGTATATTTTATTTCCTAGTTGCATGCAAAAACTTTTATTGGAACATCTGCTTTTAAAAATTTGAGTTCCAAATTCTCTCCCCTCTTCCCGCCCCACACACCCTCCCTAATAAGGCAAGCAATTCAATTATGGCCACACGTGTATCATTATGCAAGACCCTTTCACAATACTCATGTTGTGAAAGACTAACTATATTTTGCTCCTTACTATCCTGTCCCCTTTTGTTCAATTTTCTCCCTTGACCTGTCCCTTTTTGAAAGTGTTTGCTTTTGATTACCTCCTCCCCCATCTGCCCTCCCTTCTATCATCCACCCTTTTTATCTTCTTTCCTGTGGGGTAAGATACCCAATTGAGTGTGTATGTTATTCCCTCCCCAGGTCAAATGAAATGAGTG
>CM053624.1:323522537-323541754 GCA_028646595.1 Phalanger gymnotis | reverse complement strand
TGTCTTCCATTTCTTCATTCCTTTGGTTCTGTTTTATAATATCTTGATTTCTCATCAAGTCACTAGCTTCCACTTGCTCCAATCTAATTTTTAAGGTAGTATTTTCTTCAGTGGTCTTTTGTACCTCATTTTCCATTTGGCTAATTCTGCCTTTCAAGGCATTCTTCTCCTCATTGGCTTTTTGGAGCTCTTTTGCCATTTGAGTTAGTCTATTTTTTAAGGTGTTGTTTTCTTCGGTATTTCTTTGGGTCTCCTTTAGCAAGGCATTGACTTGTTTTTCATGGTTTTCTCACACCACTCTCATTTCTCTTCCCAATTTTTCCTCTACTTCTCTAATTTGCTTTTCCAAATCCTTTTTGAACTCTTCCATGACCTGAGACCAGTTCATATTTTTCTTTGAGGCTTTTGATGTAGGCTCTTTGACTTTGTTGACTTATTCTAGCTGTATGTTTTGGTCTTCTTTGTCACCAAAGAAAGATTCCAAAGTCTGAGTTGGAATCTGAGTCCATTTTCACTGCATGGCCATATTCCCAGCCAACTACTTGACCCTTGAGTTTTTATCGGGGTGTGAGTGCTTATAGAGCATAGAGTACTTTGTCCCAAGCTTGAGGGGATGCACTGTTGTCTTCAGAGCTATTTCTACACAGCAAGCTCTGCAACACCAGCGCTACTCCTCCCCCAAGAACCACCAACCCAGACCAGGACTCAGATGTAAGCAGGCTCTGCACTTCTGCTCTGATCCACCACTTAATTCCTCCCACCATGTGGGCCTGGGGCTGGAAGCACCACCTCCGCTGCCCTGGGGTGGTGGGTGAAGCAGGACCTCCCTTCTACTCTGTCCCTGCAGTTTTTCCCACTATCCTTCTCTGTTGTCTTTGGTGTTTGTGGGTTGAGAAGTCTGGTAACTGCCACAGCTCACAACCGCCACAGCCCTGATTCAGGGAGCTAGGGCCTGTTTTCCCTGGCTCCTGGTTTGGTTGGTCTGGCTGCCACCCACACTGGGCACAGCTTCACTCCTTTCCTAGCTCCATGCTATAGACCCTTCCCAGTGACCATCTAAGCTGTCCTGGGCTGGAGCCCTGCTGCACTCTGCTATTTTGTGGATTCTGCAGTTCTAGAATTTGTTCGGAGCCATTTTTATTGGTGTTTGGAGGGTCCTGGTGGAGAGCCCTAGGCAAGCCCCTGCTTTCCTGTCACCATCTTGGCTCCATCCCCAATGGTACTATTTTGCTATAAGAAAAGATGAGAGGGGTGGTTTAAAAAATACATTGCAAGATCTATATGAGCTGATGTAAAGTGAATTTAGAAAAAACCAGGACATCATTGTGCACTGTAATATTAGGGAATTAAGGGATTAGGATAGCAAGCAGTTAACTGTGGGAATTGAATAAACCTCACTGACTCAATTGTGTGACTGAAATCTGGATCTAGCTCATTTCCCTTTTCTTCAATTATAGGTTTAGTCAAATTCTGTCTTGTAAGAAAATTTTATCCAATTGTGGGCATTGAAAGAAAATGTTATTGTATTGTTTGAACCTAGCTCTGCATGGCTAGCAACCTGGACCATCCTTATTTGCTGTTTAGAGATTCTTAAGTAAGGACATAGATTATGCTGACTAGAAACCCTGTCAGATCCAAAATCTCATGCAAGGATTTTTCTCACAATCATATATCTAAAGAAACCCATATGTCTTACCCAAAAGCTGGTCTTATACTGACCAATCAGTTATGTTCCCATGTTCCTTTCATTGTTTAGAGACACTTGAGAGGAGTGGGACACCTCTCTTTTTTCTGATTTCAGAAAACTGCATCTGTTTACTCTCCCTCTCATAACTTGGAAAGTCTTTAATCTTTCATCTAATTAGAAATCTGATTATATAATGTTGTGCTGGTTCCTTTTAATTAATTGGTCTTATTTGATTAATTACTTTTAATGTATAAAAATCTATGCCCCCTGTATTTGGGGTCTAGCCCTAAGCTGTGGTAGGGGCCTATTCTCGATTTGTTAGGCAATTAGTATGCATTGCTTAATGAATTGAAATGCTCAGAAGCTTGAAATAGCTTTGACATTCTAGGAGCTTATATTCTAATAAGGAAAGAAAGCAAATACACATATAGGGGTATTGGAAAACAAGATCAGTGTAGGGGGGAGCAATGGAGTAGGCAAGGAGATGGAATTGAGAGTAGAGGTCAAGTGAGGTGATGTAGGATCCTTCCTAAAATGGTAGAAATAAAGGGGTAGTCACCAATGAGAAGTTGGCTCAGGGTGGTGATGTGTCAGGTGAGAAGAAAGAGATAAAGTCCCAATTATATATGCTATTAGATAAACTCATTTTTTTTAAAGTTTTGAGTTGTCTGTGAATGTCTCAGTTCATTCTTTTGAGCCATCAGTCTGGTCTAACTGAGGTCTAACCCATAACCCTTTCCAGAAGTAAGGAAATGTCAGTAGTAGAAGACATGACTGGAGGTGCCTCTGGTTGTTATTTTTCTTATAACTGATGAATTGCATTAATTATATTCAATTAATTAAACAATTGTATCTTGTCATCTTTGCAATTTGTTAATAAATATCAAAGCATATCTGCTAATTGTATTAGAACCAAAGATAAAAATTAATGTGACTCAAATAGTGTCACTCTCCACAGTCCATTTCATCCCCAAGTAGGTTATTTGGGGGAAAATGTGGTCCACTTAAACCTACTGTAGAAGAAACGCATAAAATCATGGAGTTGAGGAAAGCTTTCCATGGAGGAGAAAATAGATTAAAGAGAAGTGAAATGATTGATTGAGGAAGCCCCAGGTAGAAGGCTGATGTCTTCTCATGCTCTGTACAGGGTTCTTGTCATCATATTACATTGTCTCTGGCCAGGATTTTGCTGGCCTCTAAGAATTCCATGGTGGTTCACTATACAGGGATCCTTTTCCAATGTCTTTGGTTTCAGACTTGAAGAATCAAAACTACTTTTATTAATGTATTATTATAGAAGGAGCATGGTCTAGTGGATAAAGAACCAGTCTCTTGGGACATGTCACTCCCTATTTTTACTTCATAGGGACTTGCTACTTCAATCATTCAATCAGTTAACAAGCATTTATTAATAACTAAGTGCTATTATTAATCACTCTTAAACCCTGGGGTACGATAGGAAGGGAAAACACTGCTCTAAGGGAGACCACATTCTAATGCAAAAGATTGCATGTAAAAATATATACAGTATAAATGGGAGATGAGTCATTTATTTAAACATTTGTTTACCACAATTAAATACATCATTTGGTAAGCTATTTGTTTATCTGAATTAAATGCTCATTGTATCCTTGAACTGGATGTGAATCAATGAGGCATAGAAGCAGTGATGTAATGAACCAAAGAAGCTAGTAGCATAGGGGACTTGGGCATTGATCTGATTACTTGGCCATAAGCTTAAAGTATAGAAATGTAACTCCTATCCATAAATGGTGGAGCCAAGGACTAAATGGTGACCCTTGATCCAAAAGCAAAAAAAAAAGGTATGATGGGCTTGGTATTTATACCAATATTCTCTCTTATGCTGGATGTGTGCCCAACAGGCCTAACTGAGCACTTTATTAATAGTCAAATGCTTACAATGCTGATTAAATCTGAGGGCAACCTGAGAGTATCTAATTACAGCTATCTAAAGCCAAACTGATTATAATATAGGCTATGCCCAAATATAAATCACAACCCTGTTAATTTCTTTCAACCAAAAAAATCACAGGTATGTATGTATGTATGTATGTATAACTATTATATGTACATTGAATTAAAAATAACACCCAATATAGTCTATGCTCACATTTTATTTGAGCCAAAATTCAGGGAAAGTGTAGCTAATGTCCAAGCCAATGCTGTGCTTTGAAAAGAGACCTCAAAGATTTAGGAATAGAGATCAATTCTTAGGATATATAGGAGTAGTGCCAATACGCAGTGCTGAAAGCTTCAATCACTGCAGGTTAGAAGCTGTAACATTCTACTAATGACAATAGTTAGATTGGTAACAGGAAGTCTATTAGTTGCATGTTTTGCCTTGTAAGTATAAAATGGTGCATTTGTATTGGCAACAGCTTGGTACTTCTTAGAGCTAAGTACTCAGCAGGTGACATAAAAATGATCTCTGTGGTTCTTCATCCAACATTATCCATGTACTTTATCCTCTTCAACAATATCTAGTTGTCCACAAAGACTATCGCTTTGGTAATGGGAACGAATGGCCTCTTCCTCCCTCGAAATGTTATAGCACTGTGCTGACTGTAATCATGTATTTATCATGTACCTTACATTCTAAATCAGAATCCCAACTGGGCAAGCTGCCTCACTTTTCACTACTAGTACCATGATAACTTCTTGCCCTCTTAAAAACTTTTATTGAAACATTAATCTATTAGATGAGATTTCACATCAATTCAAGCAAGCAGACACTAGGTTCATTTTCCTCTCTATGCCTTTGCTCCACTCAAGAGACATTTATTAATATGATAGGCCAGGTTTAAAATAGAGAAGTCTTGTTTAAAATACACTAAGTACTCATGGACAATAAAATCTGGCTAAATACCACTTTACTTCTCTCCTCACTCTCTTCAGTCTGGCTTCCAAACTCAGCAGCTGAGTGAAACTACCCTCTCTAAATTTCCCAATGATTGCATAATCACCAAATCTACTAGTCTTTTCTCAATTCTTATGCTTTTTGACCTTTCTGCAGCCTTTGAAATTGTCAATCACACTCTTCTCAATAACCTTTTCTACCTAGGTTTTTTTGACACCACTTTTTCTCGATTATTTTCTTTCCTGTTTGACTACTACTTCAGTGCCTCCTTGCTGGAGATTTTCATACACAACATGCCTACTAACCTTAGGGAGCCCCCAAGGCTATATCCTGAATCAGGGGTGGAGAACCTACAGCTTCAAAATAGCATGTAGCATTCTAAGTCATTGGATGTGGCCTTTAGACTGAGTCCAAGCTTTACAGAACAAATCCTTTTATTAAGGGGATTTGTTCTGTAAAGTTTGGATTCAGTCAAAGGGCCACACTTGTGGACCTAGAGGGCCACATGTGGCCTTGAGGCCACAGGTTCCCCACTCTTGTTACTGGACCATCTACTCCTCCCTCTAGATTTTTAACCTTATTTAATATATTATTTTTCCCAGTTATACATAAAATAATTTTAACATTTTTTTAAAAAATTTTGAGTTTCAAAATGTCTCTCTCCTTTCCCTCCCTCCCCCCGTTGAGAAGGCAAGTGATTTGACATAAGTTATCCATGGGTAGTCACTCAAAAACATATTTCCAAATGAATCATTCTGTGAAAGAAAAGACAGACAAAAAACCCAAGAAAAATAAAGAAAGCAAAGAAAAAGTAAATTTGATCTGCATTCAGGCTGTACCAGTTCTTTCTCTGGAGACATGCAACACCTTTCATCATAGGTTCTACAGAATTATCTTGGATCATTGTATTGCTGAGAATAATTAAGTTATTCATAGTAGATCATCATATACTATTAATGTTACTGTTTACAATGTTCTCCTTCTTTCGTTCACATTACTTTGTATCAGTTCATGTAAGTCTTTCCATGTTTTTCTGAGAGCATCCAGTTCATCATTTCTTAAAGCAAATAGTATTTCATCACAATCATACACAACTGTCTGTTCAGGTATTCCCCAATTAATGGAAATCTCCTCAGTTTCCAATTCTTTGCCACTACTAAAAGCACTGCTATGAATATTTATGTACACATAAGTCCTTTGCCTTTTAGTTTTTGATTGCTTTGGGATACAGACCTAATAGTGATATTGCTTGGTCAAAGGGTAAACATGTTCTTATAGACCTTTGAGCATAGTTCCAAATTGCTCTCCAGAATGCTTGAACCAGTATATAACTTCACCAATAGTATGTTAGTGTTTTAATTGTCCCACAACCCCTCCAATGTTTGTCAGGCATGAAGTAGTAGCTTAGAGTTGTTTTAACTTGCAGTGCTGTCATCAATAGTAATTTAGAGTATTTTTACAACTGTAGATAGCTTTGATTATTTTGTCTGAAAACTGCCTGTTCATATCCTTTGACAATTTATCTATTGAGTAATGGCTCTTGCTCCTATAAATTTGACTCAGTTTTTATATGTTTGAGAAATGGAGTCATTATTAGAGAAACTCATTGTGAACAAATTTTTTTTTTCACAGTAACAGTTACCAACTATGTATTTCCCTCCATCCAATTTTCCCCATTTATTCTTTTCTCTCTCTCCTTCTACCCTGTCCATTCTCAAAAGTGTTTTGCTTCTAGCTTTTACCTTCCCCTAAATTTTCTCCATTCTATCAGCTCCCTTGTTACGTCTTTCCCTTCCTACTTTTCTGTTTGATAAGATAGATTTCTAGACTCAAATGAGTGTGTATGTTATTCCCTCTGAGCCAGTTCTGATGAGAGTAAGGTTCACATGCTCCCCTCCCTGCTTCCCCCATTTTACCCTCCATTGTAAAATCTCTTTCAAGTTTCTTTTATGTCAGATAATTTATCCCATTCTATCCCTCCCTTTCCCATTCTCCCAGTGCATTCTTCTTTCTCATCCCTTAATTTTATTTTTTTAAATAATGGTACCATCACATTGAACTCACACCTCTGCCTCCTGTCTATATATACTCCTTCTAACTGGCCTAATAATGAAAAAGGTTTTAGGAGTTATAAATATCATTTTCCCAAGTAGAAATACAAACAGTTTAACCTCATCAAATCACTTATGATTTTTCTTTTCTGTTTACATTTTTATGCTTCTTTTGCATCTTGTATTTGAAAATCAAATTTTCTATTGAGCTCTAGTCTTTTCATCAGGAATGCTTGAAAGTCCTCTATTTCATTGAATATCCACTTTTTTTCCTCTGATGGATTATACTCGGTTTTTCAGGGTAACTGATTCTTGGTTGTAATTCTAGCTCTTTTGCCCTCTGGAATATCATATTCCAAATACTCCAATTTTTTAATGTAAAAGCTGCTAAATCTTGTGTTATCCTGACTGTGGCTTAGGCTGTGGGGTAAGAGGTCTGGAAACCACCACTGCTGCCATTGACTCAGTAACCTCAAGGCATGATCCTGTTTGGCAGTACTCAATCTGCTCTGATGCAACCTGTGCTGGAGCATGCTCCTCTCTCACCCTGGTGCAACAGATCTTTCCTCCCAATCTTCTAAGTTGTCTTGGGCTAGAAAACTGTTTCACTCTGTCTTTTTGTGGGTTCTGTCACTCTAGAATTCACTTAGAGTCATTATTTAAAGATGTTTAGAGATGTTTGGGAGAGAACTCAGGTGAGTCCCTGCCTTTGCTCAGCCATACTGGGTTCTGCCTCCCCTGCTAGCTGCTTTTATCTGATTTTCTCAGCTCCCATGGATTTAATGATCCTTCCTATGCTGATGATCCTTAGGCTCACCCTAATCTGTCTCCTAACTTCCAGTCTCATGTCTCCAAATTCCTATTGGACATCTTCGACCAGGTGTTCTGTGAACACCTTAAGCTCAATGTGTTCTAATATGAACTCATTATTTTCTCTCTTCCTAATTTTCCTGTTAATATTGAGGCATTCACCATCCTTCAAGTCACTCAGGATCATAAATTAGGTATGACCTCAGAATCCTTACTCATATCCATATCCACTCTCTCTCACCACTTGCCTCATCAGTTGCTGAGACTGGGTGATTCTACCTTCACAGCATCTCTTGTATTACTCCCTCTCTCTTCTGATACTGCCATCACCCTGGACCTGGCCCTTATCATTTCATGCCTATACTACTGCAATAGCCATTGGGTTGGCTTTATTGCCTCAACTCTCTCTCCATTCTAGTCCATAGTCCCCTTAGCTGTTGAATTGACCTTACTAAAGTACAAGTTTGAGCATGTAGATCAAATATAAAATCTTAAGTTTGATATTTGAAGCCTTCCTACATTTCTAGGCCTTTTATAACTCATCCTTACATTTATTTATTTTTCAAATTCATTATTTATTTTTAAAAAAAATTTGAGTTCCAAACTGTCTTTTTCCTTCCATTCTCTCACTCATTCATCAAGGCAAGCAATATGAAATCAATTATTCATGCAAAATCATGAAAAACATATTTTCATATTAGCCACGTTCCCCCCAAAAGAAGAGAAAAATAAAGTGAAAAACTATATTTCAATTTGTACTCAGAGCTCATCAGTTCTTTCTCTAAAGGTGAATAGCATTCTTCATCATCATGAGTCCTTTGGAATTGTGTTGTCATCCTCATATACTCTGACATACAAGAATACTTGTTATTCACATAAGACACATTATCTCCCAACACTGCACATTTTCACAGGTTAGATTTCTCTCCTCCATCTGCTGGCCTCCCTGGCTTCCTTCAAGTTCCTATTAAAACTTTGGCATTAGGTGGGCAGATCCAAGATGGCAGGGAAAAGTCCATGATTTGCCTAAGCTTTCCCCCAAATCCCTCCAAACACCTTTAAATAATGCCATAAAACAATTCCTGGAGCAGCGGAACCCACAAAAGATGGGGTTTTTTCCAGCTAAAGACAACTTAGAAGGTCTGCAGGAAAGGTCTGTTCCACTTGGGTGAGAGTGGAGCAAAGTCTAGTATAGACCCCACCAGGATTGACTCAGACCCAGCAAACCAGGAGCAAGCCTTGGGAGCCACTCAATGTTCAGAAGCAGCAGCTGCTTTCAGAGCTCTTAGCCCACAGATGGTAAAGGGGTTTAACAACTGGTAAGAAGGAGATTACAGAGGCCTCTTTGCTAGCCATGAGGCAGGACTCTATTGCCTTGCCCATATTCAGATTCAGATCACAATCCTGGAAGGCAGTACCAGGCTATGATGAGCACTAGCACACCAGAGCTTGTGACTGTAGGGAAGCAGGGATAGAAGGGAGGGCAGATTGGGAGAGGGGATAGTCAGAAGCAAAACACTTTTGAAGAGGGACAGGGTAAAAAGAGAAAGAATATAATATATGGGGGGGAGAATAGGATGGAGGAAATTATAGTTGGCAATCATAACTAGGAAAAAAAATTGAAGCAAGTTTCTCTGAGAAAGGTGTCTTTTCTCAAACATGTAGAGAATTGAGTCAAATTTATAAAAATAAGAGCCATTCCCCGATAGATGAATGATCAAAAGATATGAACAATTTTCATATGCAGTGATCAAAGCTACCTATAGACAAATGAAAAAATACTCTAACTCACTATTGATTAGAGAAATGCAAATTAAATCAATTCTGAGGTAATACCTCATACCTATTAGATTGGCTAATATGATAGAAAAGGAAGATGACAAATGTCAGGGGATGTGGGAAAAATGAGACATTGATGCACTGTTGGTGGAGTTGCAAACTGATTAAACCATCCTATAGAGCAATTTGGAACTAGGCCCAAAGGGCTATAAAACCATATATACCCTTTGATCTAGTAATACTATTACTAGGTCTATATCCCAAAAAAAATTAAAAAAGAAAAGGACCTATATGTACAGAAATATTTATAGTATCTCTTTTCTGGTGACAAAGAATTGGAAATTGAAGGGATGTCCATCAATTGGGGGATAGCTAAACAAATAATGCTATATAGTTGTGATGGAATACTACTGTGCTATAAGAAATTATGAACCAGGACACTCTCAGAACAACCTGGGAAGACTTATATGAGCTGATACAAATTGAAATGTACTGTGTACAAAGTAATAGCCATATTGTACAATGATCAGCTGTGAATGACTTAGAGATTCTGAGAAATGCAGTGATCCAAGACAAGTCTAAAGGACTTATGATGAAAAATGCTATCCATCCCCAGAGAAAGAACTGACGCTGTCTGAATACAGTTTGAAGCATACTTTTTTAAATTTTATTTTTCTTGAGGGTTTTTTTGGTCTATGTTTTCTTTCACAACATGAGTAATATGGAAATATTTTGTACAACTACGCATATATGACCTACATTGAATTGCTTGCCTTATCAATGAGGGGGTTTGGGGAGGGAGGAACAGAAAGAATTTGGAACTCAATGTTTTAAAAATGAATGTTAAAAATTGTTTTTACATGTAACTGGGGGAAAATAAAATACTAAATAAAAATGTAACCACAAGAAACAAATCTTGGCAGTGTATTTTTCTGGGATGTACCTGTAGCTGGTAAAATTAGTTCATGTGCTACCAGAGCTAGCTTAGCATTTGCGGGGCTCCATAAGATTGTGTGAGAGAGAAGAGGGATTAGGCTGCCTACAAAACTGAAGGTATACAGAGCTGTTGTGCTGACCTTGTTGTATGCCTGTGAAACCTGGACAGTCTACCAGCAACCTGCTAGAAGATTGAACTGCTTCCATTTGAACTGTCTTAGGAAGATTCTGAAGATCACCTGGCAGGATAAGGTACTGGGCACTGAGGTCTTTTCTCAAGCTGCACTGCCAAGCATTTAAACTCTACTGCAGAGAGTGCAACTCCAATGGGCTGGCTACATTGTTCAAATGCCAATCATACCTTAAGCCTATTTTATAGAAAACTCACATAAGGCAGGTGTTGACCAGAAGAAGTGATCCAAGAAGACTCCCAAGCTCTCTCTGAAAAACTTTGGTACTGATTGTGAGACATGGGAGACACTGGCAAAGGATTGTCCAGCATGCAGTGCCTACACGAAAGAAGGTGCTGTGCTCCATGAGCAAAACAGAATTACGTAGCTCAGAAGGAATATTAGACGCGCAAATTTAGAGTCATCTCCCTCCCAAATAGTCATTGGACTATTTGCGCCCAACCTCTGGTAGAGACTTTGAAGATTATGTTGGTACGATCAACCACAGCTGGACACAATGTACATTGATCCTGAGGCCCATTTGGTATTCTTCAAGAAGGAAGGATAAATCACAAAATTCCTGCTTCTAAAAGAAGGCTTCCTTTAAAGCTGGTGCCTTATCTCTGTGATTATCTCTAAATTAATCACAATTAGATGGATAACTCCTTTCTACACAGTTGCTTGCATAGTCTACCCCAGTAGACTCCAAGCTCCTTGAAAATCAGCACTATCTTTTACCTTTCTTTGTATCACAAGTACTAAACAACGAGTCTGACATATAGTAGTTGCTTAATAAATGCTTGCTGATCATTAATTTCAAAGCAAAAAAAAGACATTTTACAAGTCGGTGAAAGACATAAAACACTAATCTCTTCCACATTCACCTATAGCCCAGAACTTGATCTGAGAGCTTCTGGAGTTCTAGAATTACCTCTAGCCTCTCATTTCCTGCCTTCACACTATGCCTTTTACACTTCAAGCTGTCAGACACATAAATGAAGGGATGGATGAAGCAGTGGAGGAGAAAAAGACTACAAAACTAGTTATAAAACCTCTACTCAAAATCCTCCCACAATGAGAGATTCATTTTATCTCAATATTCACTTTATCTATTCCTTTTAGGGACAATTCTAACTGTTTTTCAATTCTCAGTAAATATTGATTAAGTGGCTACAATGTGCATGACACTGTGCTAAGCCCTGGGGATGCAAATATTTTTAATTGTTAAATGATATTTTCTTATCCATAATTAAATTATTGGTCAAAGAGATCACATCTGGAGCAAAGGAGAATGAAGTTAATCCTTCTTTGATTTTCTAATCCTTCAAACATATTACCCTACCTAAAGTCTTGCCTCTAGCTTATATTTCTCCAGACCCTTCAAATCATTCTTCACATTCATGTTTTCAAGTCTGCTACCACTGTAGTCAGGCTACTTTAACTGTGTTCATTTCTCAACTTCTCTCCAATAGGTGAAGTCTAGAATTGCAAAGAATATCCTCAGTGTGGTCTGAATGAAATCAGTAGGATCCCTTATTCTAGAAACTGTAATTCCATTAATGTAGTTCAAGATTGTATTAGCTCTTTGGCAACCACAGTACATTGTTAACTCATAAGTGCAGTTTATTATTAACTAAATTAAGAGGTTTTACTGAGAGGAGACTGAGAAAGGGCAAAGTTCCTCCTCCCTCTCCTCCAACCTACCTACATTGTTTGTAAAAATGAGGTAACACCCAATTTATTTACATGACAAGTTTATTATGAGGATAAAGATAAAGCATACAATTGGCAACCCATAAATCATTATATAATTGATTAACATTATTCAAATCATTTTAAATAATTACAAAATATATTATTGCCACAAAAATAGCTTTGGCTCCCTCTTGTTCTTCTAACTCCCATAACCAGATGACAGAATCTAGGTTCTGAAAGGGATCTCAAAGACCATTTAGTCCAAACCTCTACAGTATCCACAGCAAGTGGTCATTCAGCTTTTACGTGATCGCTTCCATGAAGAGGGAATTCATTGCCTCCTAAGTCAGACATTCTATTTTGAGTTAACTCTAATTATTAGGGAAATAAGTATAGCAATGCCTTTATCCACTACTATCTATTGCTCCTAGCTTTTATTATGCAATCAAACAAATTATAATCCTTCTTCTCCACTTGATATTCCTTTAAATAGTTGAAAATAGCTATCATGCCATTTCTCTCTCCATCATAAGTCTTCTCTTCTCCAAGCTAAATAGTATAAGCTTATTTAACCAATATTCATGTTGCTTGCTTTCAAAGGTCCTTCACCATCCCAGGAACACTCTTCTGTATGTTCTCCAGCTTATCAGTGCCTTACTAAAATGGTGTGCCAAGATCTTAAGATGGTACTACCCCCACTATAGCTGAGTACAGAATGACCTGAATCTCCTTTATCCTAGATGCCATACACCTCAGAAAAAAGTCTACCATTGCACCCACTTCTTTGCTTCCGTATGATATCACTGACTTATGTTAAACATGCAGTACATTAAAACCTCCAGATCTTTTTCAGGTGATTTATTCCTCCATTTTATACCTGTGAAATTGATTTTTAAAGAGGAGGCAGAGCAAGTAGGAAATACGATACACAGGCAATGGGGTATAGAAATCTATCTTTCCCTACAAGAAAGAAATGGGAAAGGAGATAAGGGGGTGAGGTGATAGAAGGGAGAGCAGACTTGGGGAACGAGTAATCGGAATGCATACCATCTTGGAGTAGGGGGAAGGGGAGAGATGGGGAGAAAATTTGGAACTCAAAATCTTGTGGAATGAATGTTGAAAACTAAAAATAATTAATTAATTTAAAATAGAATAAAAATAAATTGATTTTTTTAAATGCAAAGATGAGTTTATTCCTGCTAAATTTTATTTTAATTATATTCAGACCAACATTTTATCCTCTTGAGTTCTATGGAGATCCTATACTGCCTTTCATTATATTAGCTATCCCTCCAAGTTAATTCATCTGTGTAAAAGCATATCACCTATGTTTTTTGCTAAATCATGGATAAAAATGTCACAGCAGGAGTGAACCACCATGTCTCACCAGGTCCCACATCTCTCAACGCTGCACCAATACTTTATACCACGAATTCTCAATCAGTAAAGGATATTTATTTGTTATTACTGCTTTTTGCCAAGCTCCCTCTTTTCTCCCGCCCTTTCTCTCCTCATCTGTCTTTTTACTATTGAAAGCACTGTTTCTCTGCCTTTCCGATGGACTCATAAAACCAGATGAAATATCCATGAAACTAGGACCTAAAAGGAAAAAAATCAGATATTTTTCATTTATCTTTTCATTGTGGTTACAATACTGTGATTGTATGGCGTAGTGAGAGGTGGTGTTTAGAAGTGGGAGAAAAAAAATGAACTTTGAGCAAAGAAAGATAGGTTTAAGTCCCAGTTCTACCACTTCCTAGATCCCTGGACAAGACTCTCAACACCTGATTCTTAATTTCCTCATTTCAAAAATGAGGGTAACAAAACCTACTGAACCTTACAGGGTTGTTGTAAAGATTAAGCAAAATAAGGCATTAAAGGAAGTCATTATTATGCCAATAAATATGGCATCATCTCTGGTTGACCAATGATCATGATACTTAGAGATAATTGTGATTTATAGTTGATAGAGATCCGGCCTTGGTGTCAGGAAGACCTAAGTTCAAGTACTGCTCTAATACGTCTTAGCCATGTAATACTGGATAGGTCTTTTAAGCTCCCAGTGCCCTGAGATTCCAACCAAGGTCTTCTTGTCTCTGTCCACTACATCCTACTGTCCCAGGTTTTAAGGCCCTAGACATGTAATTTCCTTAGAAAAAGAAAGTTCCATCACCAATTAAGATCTTCACTTGTTCTTCAACAACTCTCGCTCCCCAGGGTATTCTTGGGACACTAAGAGATTAACTGGCATGCCCAGAGTCACACAGCTAATAGGTATTAAAGAAGGAGAAGATAAACTATGGACAGCCCCTTGCACTGATTTTTCCCAACCCCTTTTAATTTATTTTGCCTCAGTTAATTATTTCTTACACAGTATATAACTTGCTTTGTATATATGTGTTTGCATGTTGTTCTCCCCATTTGATTATAAGCTCCTTGAGAGACTGTCTTCTGCCTCTTTTTGTGTCCTCAGCACTTAAAATAGTACCTGGCACATAAATGTTTGTTTCTCAATTGAGAAAATGATTTATTGATCTATCAGTGGAAAGTGTTTCAGTAAGAAATGAAATCAAAGCTCTGGAAAAAATAAAATAACTTGAAAAGTACTGTTATCATCTAACTATATTAAAAAAAACTAGCTATCTTCATCTTCTTGATATTTATATTGGTATTATAATTCATGGTTGTCTGAGTCAACCTAAATAAGGGGGAAAAGCATTTATTTAGTGCGTATTATGTGCAAGGTGCTATGCCAAGAGCTTTAGTAATATATCATGTGGTCCTCACAATTACACTGGGAAGCAGTTGTTATTATTATCCCCATCCCTCATACAGTTGAGGAAACTGAGGCAGACAGAGAGAGGTTAAGTGACTTAGCCATGGTCACACAGGTAGTAAACACCTGAGGTCACATTTGAACTCAAGTCTTCCTGACTCCAAGCCCCACACTTTATCCACTACATCATTTAGCTCCCTCTAGAGCATAAGAGCCAAAGTATAAGAATGCATATATTTACTTCAGGGCCAAGAATTCTTTCTTTTGTGATAATGGGAACACACTCAAGGAGATAGCACTGATACAAGGAGTAGTTATGAACCTACTACCCTTGAAAATCTGACTTTAGTTGTACTTACTAGGTTGTTCCTACTAGACCCAATTAGGGCAAAATTGAATTTTGATAAAGCTGCCAACTCTAGAGGTTGCCTCCTCTCTCTGTATCTCACACACAACAAGGAGATATGACACAGTAAGGTCAAATGGAACTGCCACCATTTAGACTCAGATTCATTGACCCTTAGGTACCATCTGATTGAAGAGACTACATATGTGAAATATGGCTTTGCAAAATTAATTAGTCACATCCAGCCTTTATTTTTGGTCTCCAGATTCTTCAAGTGAGCACAGATGTTAAAAGACATACTGTTTCACCAATTCAGCTTATGAATAATTAACTTACCTCTCAGAATCAAGAGTGGTAAAATAGAGTGATTATCTATCAATCAAAGTTGAACTCTACACTCCTTCATAGAAGAAGAAACCAGAGAAATAGGTGATGGGAAATAGCATACAAGATGACTCTCAAAGAACATAAAGAGACACATTCCAATATATCTTAACAAAACCAGACAGGAAAAAATCTGGCCTTCCAAATAGACACCTTGGACATAGCTATCCAATTATAAAAGGATTCTATATTAGAGAGGCAAATGGAATTTTCTTTAAAATATTTACCTTCCCAATTGCTTTTAAAATAAAATTCTATATTTTTTGAAATTAAGTTTTAGGAATATGTCTCATATTAGTTAAGGTGTGCAAAGACCCTCCTCCTTAAATTTATCCAAGAGCATGCTTTGCACATTGCCATCATATCAAAATGCCTTAACTTTATATTGTTACTGTTGATACTACAGTATTGTTAAGAGCTATGAAGACATTGTATATTATTTCTCTCATATAATTTGTCTATCTTGTCCATCTATTTTGTTCATATACACAAAAATTGGGCACTGCACACAAAATTGGGTATTATGATACCTAAACGATGTCCAGTCTTTATTTACAGAAGGACACATGCACAGTCACACAAATGCAATGAGAGATACAAACAAGGAGTAAAAAGTGGGTTGTTTAGATGCTAGAGTGAATGGCTAAGTAGAAGAAAGGGCGAGAGGTCAACATTTTAAAAATAAGACCAAGAATAATTGAGAATGGATGATGGAGAGGGAAGTCACATGTTTATACTTTATTTACTATATATAGGAATTTTTTGGGTTTTACTGCATTATATATCAATAAATATTTACTATTTAGTCTCTGCTAGCAGAAAGGATTTGGAGTCAAAATAAGCTACATGAACATAGGTAAGTCACTTAGCTACTCTGGGTCTCCCTAAGTCTCGTCTACTAAATTATAGGCTTTTTATAATTTTCACTGAAGACAGCAATTCCCTGACAGACTGATATGCCAGACACAACCCAAAGAGAGGGGAGGATACCATGATAGTCCTTGGCCTAACAAAACTTAAGATCCAATACAAGAAATGAAATGTGTACACCCATAACTAAAAGGCACATGAGAACATGATAAATGCAAAGTACTTCAAAAAAGGTGGTAAGATAATTTTGAAAAAAGAGAAATCTCTACTCTTCGGAGAGCCAAGGAAGACTTCATAGAGATAGATGGTGGCAAATGAAGTGGGATTTGAAAGTTGCATCATTTGATTTGAGCTCTGACTCTATTGAAAAGGGTCTAAAATAAGTGAATGAAGAGAACTAAGAAAATCATGGCCGAGATCAAATTAGTTTTCTTAAAGATCAGACTCATCACTTACTACTCCACTGAAATTTCTTTGTTATTATTCAAGTTCCCTTTTACGGTTATTACTACAAAATACTGTATACTTCTCTGTAGTTAATGGGGGCAAAACTCTTGGAAAACCTTGTTTTAGAGAAAGCGGGATAGGGGAAAAGTGAGACACTGGTTTCTGAAGAAGATGTAGGTGTGTGTGTAAGGTAGAAAGCAGGAATAGTCCTTGTGATTGCTAAAAAATGCCTGGAAACAGGAATTAAACTTAAGGTGAAAGGAAGTAGGGGCCCAGGAAGCTGGCCCAGATCATTGGATAGCAGCTCTTCTCTTTTCCTCATGGGACATTACTTCAAATAATATAACTTGACTTGTGAGGAAAAATGCCAGTGAGTGCATGATCCTCCTGCCTTTCCAGGGGCTAAGCTACATAGATGGCCACTTTAAGGAACTCTGCAGTGAAAGTCAGTATCTTGAATAATGCCATCACTAAAGATAAAGGATCCTTTGGTTTGGTGATATTGCTTGCATGATTTAGAAAAGAGTGCCACTCATTCCAGTTCAAAGGCACTGTGACATAGTAGAACTCAGAGTCAGCTTGGGAGTTAGAAGACTTGAAGTCAAGGGCCAGATTTCCTTGTTAACTGAGTGATTTTAGATAAGTCACTTTAGGATGAATCAGTTTTCCCATGAGTAAAATGGGATAATGATACTTCCACTATCAATTTCACAAGGTGGTTTTAAGGGAAAGCACTTTGAAAAATGTAATATACTATGAAAAACAGAGATGTTAATTTTTCTCTAACTGGGATATTACAGAGAGAAAAATGTGTCAAATAAACTAGAACTTTCTAGAAAAAAAATCTGTAAATAAGGCAAAAGGAAGGATAAAAAGGCAGCTGTCTTTCTCATTCATGCGCATTTTTCCTCTGCCATTTATCTTCCAAAATAGGGTAACATTTGCCTTACATCGACCTTTACATTAGACAAAGGGCACGTCAACATTGAAATACAGAACCTTGGCACAATCACTGAAACTTCCCTACCATAAGCCAAACTCCTGTGATGTTCCCTGGAGCAGAGAATATAAATTGGTTTCTGTCATCCCTGTGGTTGGGTTCCAGGACAATTTCTTTTCTTTAACCTCTATGCTGTCATCTATCCACCCACATGCAACTTGGGACTAGCAACCTCTTGTTACAGGGTTGTACATAGTCTCTTAGGCATAGTTTTCATTTCTGTAAAGAGCTATCTTTTCAATCACAGAAGTGCCTTTAACTGATAATATGAATTGTACCCTTTCTCTTCTCTATGCATATTAATAACCTGGCATTTCATTTCTCAGTTAATGGGAACACTATTAAGGTCATCCTGTGGTTTTTTGTGAGCATATATCTATCTTTATAGGCATCTATCTATTTATCTACATATAAGTATATAGATGTCTATATAGATATAAATATGTACATATATATGCACACATACACTTCACAGAAGGAACATAGAGATATACAGATAAAAATAAAGATATAGATATATTCAATATAAATACTTCATAGATAAATTCAAGGTAGACTTTAATAAATTTGTGGGTGATACAGCCATAATAGGTTTTTAAGGAGAGGTTAAATATGTTTGGGGTCACTCACTGACCTTTAGAGATCTCCTGTAGGTTAACCCAGTCTCTGAGCACTTAGCCTTTAGCATCAATATACCAGTCTAGTAAGTAAAATCTCACATGCTTGATTTATTTATGGACAGTGCATTTCTTAGCCAACATATTCATGACAGAATGATAATTCATCATCATCTCATTATCAAATCTTCATGCCAGAGTAATTATATCCAATTTCTCTGCCACCTCAGTGTCTAGCATCTGTATTGCTCTCTTAACATAAGGTATGTGCTTTTTACTGTGAGGATCCCACTGCTATATCCAATGTGCCAGCAGTGTCTGTAGGGAAGCCATACATTCCACGAGAATGAAGATAAGGAGTAGGAAGAACATTGGAGTAAGAGCCAGAAGGCCCAGCTCTACCACTAGCCCCCCGTGGTTCCGTATGCTAAGAGTTTTGGCTTCAATTTCCTTTCCTGTCAAATGATGGAGTTAGATATGATTATCTGTAAGTTTCCTATGCTTCTATTTATCATAGAGAAAGCAAGATTTGTGGCACAGTGGTTAGAGTGCTAGGCCTGAAATCAGAAAGATTCCTCTTTCTGCGTTCAATTCTGGCCTTAGACACTGAGTAACTGTATGATCCTAGGGAAGTTACTTAGCTCTATTTGCCTCAGCTCTTGATCTATAAAATGGACTGGAGAAGGAAATGGCTAAGCACTTTAGTATCTTTGCCAAGAAAACCCCAAATGGGGTCATGAAGAGTCAGATGCAACTGTAACAAATGAACAA
>CM053624.1:323505368-323522037 GCA_028646595.1 Phalanger gymnotis | reverse complement strand
GAATGTGCACTAAATATTTTAGATTTTTCCTGGACTGCTTTTCCTTTTTCTTATTTTTTTCTCTAAGATATATGGTTTAAACTACCAACTACAACAAGAAAAACAAATATGCTGAATCCTAAATGGATGTGTTGAGAGAATAGAATTATGGAGAGTGAAATATGGCTGAAAGAAAGTACATAGAATCCCCAAATTACTTTACATCCATGCTAGCTTCAGGCTGGTGATAAGACTATGATATAAAAGTCATACTAAGTGGCTATTATCCAGGAGTTTCCTTAGGCCTAAGAGATTTTACACAGTTACATTTTGTAATTCTAGTTTGGATTTTTCAAGTCCTATCAGAACCTGTACTGATCCAAATGTTCTCCCACAACTTTTATTTAGTTTCTTTACCCTCTGGCTTCTAGTTTGATAGGAATCCTCATTGCATATTTATTTATTTTCTACAGGTTCATGATCTTTCTTTTTCTATGAAAACGTTTCATCATAGGTTGGAAACAAATGAAAGGATCATTAGGTTCTTGAGTCTAGGGGAAAGATTGTGCCCTACTCAGAACCAGGTACTCTGCAGGAGCCATAAAACATCAACCTGCTCATTCCGGTACAGCAAATCTGACCACACCAAAGCAGTGGTGGGTATAATTTGAGCCTCTTTTCCAACCAGTTCCAATCTAGAGGAAGTTTCTTTTACACCAATTGATTCTGGTTCCATGCAGAGAGACAATGTGATGCAGAAAATTTTTCCTCTTTTGTATTCTTTAGATGTGTTGTCAGAGTGTATTGTGACTTTGGACTAGGGACAAGCAGTTGGAATCCATAGGCTTCCTTCTCTCTACAATTGTCTTAGCTGCCCTTTCCATGGTAATGTTGTTGTTTTTAATTCACTTTAGCTGTTAAGTGTATGTTTGGGTCAGTATTAAGATTTTTCCTCTGGAAAGCCCACATTTGGGTTCAGAAAAATTAAAGTCACCAAAGCCTCAAATATTTCTCATCCAATTCTTCATCATTGTACTTGCCAAATACTAGAAGATATAAATTTTGGAAGTGGGGTAAACATCTTAAAATTTTCTATACTCTCATACCTTTAAAATGGAGTTTCAAAAACATTTAATAGATGTTCAATCATTACATTAAAGAGAAGAGTCCAGTTCTATAACTAGGAATTCTTATAACTGAGAAAAACTCATTTTCCAGCCTGGGAAGGAATGAAATAATGCACAAAATAGTCTATTCTGCATTCAGTTACTTTATAAGATGGTAAACAGCAATAAATTGGATCTGTGCTCTTTCAGTATGGCATAGTATCTTTACCACTCTGTCTCCTTCATCTTGTTGCAGTCCCTCCAAGAGACAAATATGGCCCATTTACCAGAGAATCTAGACAAGGTATAGCTCATCTCCCAGAAAACTTGGAGCGATAGTCCAGTTACAAAGTCCTCAACCTTTGAGAGAAGGGATGCTATGACAGAGAAGCAGAAGATCAGGAGAGACAAAGCCCTGGTCACCTTGCCCTAGTTTTGACTCTGGAAAAGTGCTATAGTAACCAATGAAGCCCATGGCACTGATTTTTAGAATTATACTCTTTCTGAAAAAAAACAATTCCATGGTAAATATGATTTTAATTAACGAAGAAATATGTGGTCCTGAAAGCCAGTCCCTATATCTCCGGAGTCTAGAACATAGGAATATGTTAGAAGAAAGGAATTAGCCAGGAATCTGGCACCCGAGTAGATTAAACAAAATCAGTTTTACGAAAAACTGTTTATGTCTGTGATATGAAAGAAATCATGTTGAGTATTAGGACTGTAAACAAAGATATATAGATATGTGCATATATTTGTTTTTACATACACACACACAAATATAGACGCTGACATCAAGAGACTAACAATTTAACAGGTAGGCGTGGTATAGCTACGTATGCAATTAATGATAATAATGGCAAATCTAGCAAAGTGTTATAACAGCTGCTTCCCCCTTGAAAACAACATTGTTATTATTTCCTAAGTGAAAACAACTGTGGCCATACATTGAAACATTTATTTGATTTTATTGCCAAATACTAAGTATACAGTGTCCATTTGTTAAACAAAAACATTGGGAGTCTACCAATTTTAATTTTTTTTATATTCTTGATAAATAGCATCAACATAGATCTCAATTTAAATGTGTGGTTCAGTACACCATGTCAGTGGTAAAGAAACGATTTCAAATCAATAAAGTACATTTTCCAAGATTGTTTTAAGATTTCAGTGATATTAGGTAGGAAAGTGGAGTTTGCAGAGATAAGTTTCAATGCTGAGTAAGGACTACTTTTCACAGACCAACTGCAATATTATAACACATCTTTGATCTCACTAATGGGGGAACAACCTCCAGGGGTACAGATTGTTGGGCCTTTCCCACTTTCTTATCCTGTGTAGTCCTTATCTAAATCTTTGCTGAAATCATGCAGGAAACATTCTAACTTGGTTGAGGCCTTTTACTGGTTGGATGCCAAAAGAGCACATAGGGTTTTTTTGGTCAATTTTACCTTGAAAAAAATAGTCCCTACCTTTTCTAGGCCCGAATCTCTCCAACAATACCCTTTATGCTACTTCTAATGCGCAATTCTTAATTAGTAATAGGTTGCCACCTCTTCACCACCTTTATGTACCACCGTATTTCCCCTAGGGAGTGACCTGAAACTTTAGTGATTTGAACAGCATGAATTGCAGTTACATAGCATCGCTGGATGGATATTGAAATTCAAAAGATGAGGCTTTTCAGGAAGAAGCTTGGAAACATTGAAAGTAATATGTATTCCCCCAACTTTTTTTTTTTTTGCAAAGGAAGGGAGGAATATAAATACATAACACTATATGTAATGTCAAACTTCTTTGATGCATTTGCTAGTTTTATAGAACTTTTTTTCTTTTTCCTCTTTTATATTCTTAATTTTAAGAGATGGATCTCTGAGATGAGGAAAATAGAAATATAAATTGGGTGATTTACATGAAATATAAAAAATATATCAATCAAATTATTTCATTATTTCCAAAACACTAAAAATTTCCAAAGAAAATCCAACTATCTCTCTTCCTAT
The DNA here is from genome assembly GCA_028646595.1 of Phalanger gymnotis. Classification (NCBI taxonomy): domain Eukaryota; kingdom Metazoa; phylum Chordata; class Mammalia; order Diprotodontia; family Phalangeridae; genus Phalanger; species Phalanger gymnotis. The sequence continues at coordinate 323,518,949 of CM053624.1, read as the reverse complement.
TTCATTCTTGGCTCAATTCACAGCTTACCTATATTGTTAAATATACTGATACTTATGAACAAGGTCTATGTGTTTTTATCCAACTGTATATTATAACTGAACAATAGACATTTCTCAGCCACTTGGTTTTTCCTGTGTTAGTGAGCCCTAAATATTTTTAGGGATTAGGAATATTATTTAGCAGACCCAGTAGTTTAAGATTTGAGGTAATCAGGGGGATTTTATCCACTAACAGGAATATATGGAAGACCACCATCTTTAGTACCTTTATCTTTGAACTTAACCCAATATTAGGCATCCATCACGATTATAAAAAATTCTTGGCATACATACATATATATACCTTTGTCATTTCATCATCATCATCATCATCAATAGCCTCTATCTATATACTGCTTTAGGGCTTGAAAAGTGTTTTATGAATATTTCATTTTATCTTTACAACAACTCTGGGAGTTAGTGCTGTTATGGTATCTATTTTAAATATGAGGAGACTGAGGGAGAATGTTAAGAGACTTTTCCAGGGTCACACAGCTACTAAGTGTCTGAGACAGGATTTTTTTTCAGTTCTCCCATACTCTGAATCCAGCACTCTATCCGCTGTACCACTTTCATTTGTATGTAGTTGTTTGTATCTTGTCTTTCTACTTGGGATAGCTCCTTATGGTTAGAGACTGTTTTTGCCATTTTTATATCCCCAGGATTTGGCCTAGTTTCTGGCGTATAGTAGGTACTTAATAAATGCTTTTTTAATTTGACTTAACTACTATGTGCTAGGCATCTGCTAAATGGTAGTAATAAAAAGAGAAAACAGCAACAGGCTTTGCCCTTAAGAAGCTTACATCCTTTCAAGGAAGGCAATCTATTCATAGAAAAGCACATATGTGTGTATAGAGGCAGTGAGGTGGCATAGCAGATAGCGCACTGGGCTTAGAAGCAAGAAGATTCATGTTCATGAGTTCAAATCTGGCCTGAGACACTTACCAGCTCTGTGAACCATTTGCCTCAGTTCCTCATCTGTAAAATGAGCTGGGGAAGGAAATGGCAAACCACTCCAACATCTTTGCCAAGAAAACCCCAATTGGAGTCATGAAGAGTCAGACACAACAGAAATGACTAAAAAACTGTGTGTGTGTATAAACATACAAAATAGATACAAAGGGTTAAAGTACTACTACAAGTAGGGTAGAGGATTAGGAAAGCCTTTATATGAAAGGTGGGACTTAAGATGGATCTTGAAAAGATTGAGGGAGTCTAAGAAGAAAGAGGTGAAGAGGGAGTACATTCCAAATATGGCAGATAACCGGTACAAAGACACAAAGATGGCAAAAAGGAATATCATTTTTGAAGAACAGAGAAAAATCCAGTTTGGCTAGAGTGAAAGGAAGTAATGTATTATAAGGGTGGAAAAGAAGTTTGGGGATGTTAGCAGCTCCGTGTTCAAATCTCAATTCTGCTACTTACCACTTATGTGAATCTGAGCAAATCATTTACCCTCTCATGGCCTCAATTTTCTCATGTGTAGCAGGAGGTTAAACTAAAAGACCTATAAGGTGATTTTCAACTCTCAATCCATGACTGTGATGTATTTGACAATAGGACTTTGGTTGTTCTGTCAGACTGATCATTCCCTAAGAATACATAAGAAGCAACTGGTATACAATTTGGTTATTTTGATTAATATGAAAAAGTCAAAACAATGAAAAATAGGGTTACCCAAAAACTGAACCAAGTTATGACTACTTAAGAATATTTCAACATTTGTATACTTAGAGAAGAAGCAGCATGATACAATGGATAGAACACTGGTCTCAGGACCAAGAAGACCTGGGTCCAAGTCTCGCTTCTCACACATTGGTCCTATGATCTTGAGAAAATCCTACTGTTTCTCAGTGTTTTAAGCAATGTTAAGACCATATGAGTTGCAGATAATCCACTACCCAGAATTAGTAGAAAGAATGTCCCTCCTTACCTAGGAATTTCATACACTAATCAAATCCAGGTATAATCCCTATCCTCATCTTCAAGAAACCTCATTTGACACATTGGATACTCAGAATTTCATGCCTGAACCAACCTGATGATATTTTGGTTCATTGAACTGCAAGAGGTAAGGAAGTATTGCCAACGTGGAACTCTGCATCTTTGCCCCCCCCCAAAAAAAAACCCCACAACATACCATCTTCTCTTCCAAACTTCCATGTTTCTCTAAAAGGTGCCACCATCATTCTAGGCTTCTAAATTCAGAACTTTGGATTTATTCTCAGTCCCTCACTCTCCCACATTTCATAGATACAAAGAGTTGTGAAATCTTATTTTTATACTTTTGCATCTCTTATATTCAACTCATTCCTCACTTAGCTATAACCTGAGTTCGGACCCTCATCAATTCTCACCTAGATTATTATAATAGCCTCCTTATTTGGATCATTAATGCAAGTCTTCCCCACTACTGCCAAATGACTTCCTTAAGTGCAATTGTCCTCATGCTATTCACTTTCTCAACCAACCACAGTGCTTCCCTATTCCATCTAAGGGAAACTATAAACTCTTCAGTTTACTTATTAAAGCTCTTCATAACCAGTCTATAACCTACCTTTCCAGTCTCATTGGATATTACTTCACTCACACACACACACACACTGCTATCCTTTCAGACTGGCCTTCTCTTTTTTTCTCACACACTACATCATATATCTTGTCTCCATGCCTTTATTCATAATTGGAATTTCCCTCACTTCTAACCTGTACCCCATAGAATTCCCCTCTTCCTTCTGGATGCTGCTCAAATATCATCTTCTACATGAAATTAATTGTGATCCATTCCCTAATTGTTAGTGCCCTCCATCCAAATATATCTTGTATTTAATTTCATTTCTATCTCTTTTCAAGTAGATACTTTTTTTTCAATCTTTGCATCAGTGCCTGATACATAGTAGGCACTTAAATGCTAGTAGGCTAACTGTATGACTATCCCTGTGGGCATTGTCTTCTAGAGATATTGATCTTTCATTTTAATATGTGCTATTTGACATTCAAAAAAATCAATTCCTTACAGTCAGAGAGTAGAATTTTTGGCATTAAGACTGTTTATTTCAAAAATAGTATCAAAAGTTGTCCCTTTTTAGTATGACCCCCCTCCAAGTGTTTTGAAAGCTTTCTTTTTCTATCGCAGTTTTGAATCTTCCTGCGATGTCTTAAAGCTTATTCCAGTAGAGACCACCACTAGCAAAGAAAGACAAGGCCAAAAACTGCATAAATGAGCATTATATACACATAGATAAGCTCACAGATGAACAGAGATAATCACCAAAACATGATGTGGTTGATAAAATAACTGAGTGACACTTCTGTCACTCTAAATTGTTGAGAAACAAGTTATTAAGGATAAGAAGATTTCCTAGATAACTTACAAGTTGGTAAATTCTTTGAGTTAGAAAACATGAAAAATAATTTCCCTATCATGGGAATATTTAAAAAAAACATTTTGTATAGTTCCCTGTCTTATTAAGCAGATTATTAAACATCTTCTTTCTAATTCAGGATTATCATTAGGAATATTAATCCTTATTGCACTGTCATACAGAGATTTTCTCAGAGTGTATTACACACATATGCTTATTGGTCATCTAGTGAAAGGCCCCAGAGCTATGCTCATCTAAATTGATGCCATTTCTCTTCCCTCCTTCTTAGTCATGTCTATCTTCCACTATTGATTCAATAGTTCAATGAATCCATGATCTTGCCAAAGTGCATATGCCCACCACAATGCAGGGTACAACTCATCTATGCCTGTTCATTTCATGATTTCCCATGTATTTCTTTAATTCCTTCATAGTAGATCCACTCTGCATAAGTAGAGACTTCCTATAGGTCTTTTAACATTGCATGGATTTCAAGGAAAGCTATAGTCTGAGGGATACAAGTCAATCTATAAAGACCAGATAAGAGCGGAACACAGTACTTTAAGCCCAATTTTACTGACCTTGTACTATACTTAAGAAGATAGACAAAGGGTGGGCTCCATGTGTATGGGGGAATATTGTATTGCTACTTTACTTACTAAGCCAGTACACTGCAGTCTAGTTTGTTTTTTCTCAACAATTTTGAACAGTTATATCTTCTAGCTTACAAGTAAAAACATACTTCTTGGTGCAGGCTAACAAGCTAAGAGTTTGAATAGTTGTTTATACATAGGGTAACCAGATTACCAGGTACCATATATCTATTAAAGTAGCATACCAGCTTGAAATAATTTATTTTAAATCACCTTAGGTTATAAAGACAACAAATTGTGATATTTTATGGATTAGAATAGTTATCAATAGCATATTGGGCAAAATGCAAAAATTAAATTAATTTCAAACATAAAAATCATTGAGCCTCATATCAATGACCTAGATCTAAATACTAATTTGCTATGCATCTTTGTTGCATGAAAGTGGTATAGAAAAGTAACTGAGGTAATTTTATAATAAAGTTATAGAAAGAAGAATCATGTCGGCATTTCCTCATTTCATGCTCAGTTTTAGCTTCAAGGTTTCAAAATGCTACCTACTCATAGAGATGCATCTTCTGACATATTTGGTAATATGGATCAATTATTTGCTAATACTCATACTGATGTAGATTAAGTGATGGAAGAAAAAGTATCTAACTTAGTTTATGACTAGTCTTTATTGGAATGCTTTGGAAAACTCATCAAAGCAATTTTCTTATACCTAAAAAAAAAGAGGTGGGATTAGACTACATGATTTCTGAAGTTCCTTTCTACTTTAAATCAACTCTCTGATAAATTGGGGGCAAAAAGGTACAGATGTAGCTTTCAAGAGATCCAATCATATTTTATGTATGTGTTGCCTTATGGCAAAAATGCAGAATTGAAATGAGAAGTCCAGATATAATCTAGCAATCTTTTTCACCTTTACAAACCTGAAAGACAGAATTCCACAAACATAATCATCAGGAGGCTTTACATCTTCACGTCTCAGTGTTTGGTACCGTAGTTAATTAGAGGAAAGATGGTTATTTAATGCAATTTTTTTCCATGTAAAAACAATAAGAGGCCACTGGAGAATTTTTCACCAATAAGATCTAGCAGCTGTAGATCATATTGTGAAAACGCTATTTACCCGGTGCTTGCAGATGGTTTGAAATTATAGCCTTGCATTTTATCATTTGAAATCATGATAAAGGAGAGACTGGGAGAGTTATTTAGTATCAGAGCTTGTCTTTATAGCACTGGCATGTCATCTGTAAATGAGGAATTTGGAATTAAGAGCATGTAAACTTAAAAATGCAAAATCAGTGAATTAGACAACAAGTAACTTACCTGTGTTTGGGCAGTCATTCTCCATTAGACATAAAATGTGGATAAATGCAGCTGGAATTGCTTCAGAGATCGGTGCACTAGAAATCAGCTAAGTGATAGCTCTGACAGTAGGCAATATCAGCTATACAACCTTGGGCACGTCATTTTCCTTCTCTGTGCCTCACTTTTCTTATTTAACTAATGAGGGAGTTAAACTAAATAATCTCTAATGTCTCTTTGGTCAAAGTCTATGATTTAGCATGATTGAAAAAAAAGTAGTTCCACAGAATCATAAAATCTTAGTATTTGAAGGGACTTCAGGGTTCCTTTTAGATCAACCTCCTACTCAAAGCTCAAACCTTAACATAAAATATTGCCTTCTCCCTTCCCCCATCCGATGACCACCTAGGCTCGGCCTAAAGAATCCAATGTCAAAAAATTCAGTACCCCCTGAAAAAGCTCTTTCCACAATCGTACAGCTCTAGTGGTAGAAAGGTTTTCCTTATAGGGAGATGAAATCTACTTCCTTGTAATTTGTGCCCTCTGGCCCTAATTCTAGCTCTCCCAGGGCCTGAGCCCAATCCACATTTTTCTTTGGCATTTGTCATATAGCTGCTTTGATCTCCTCTTCTCCTGAGTTTGTTTTGATCATCTCTGTCACTATAGTAACTTTATATCTAAGTTGTTTTTAGATGTTGCTAATTTTTCTAGCTTTTTTTCTTGACTTTTAACTTTATATTAACATTGGACTCTTTCCCCAGGGTGGAAGGCACACTACCACAAAGCTTCAGGTTTTTCATGCTACTATGTCAAGAGGTAGTTTTGAGAGTGTAAGTTTCAGTTATTCCAAGGTGGTATGATCTAAGAAGAGGTGTGGTCAACATTCTCCTAACCTGTACTCTAGTCCATGAGTAACAGCAAGCATACTTTTCCACCCCAGAATTGTGATCAGGATCCCTGCTCCTGCTAGTCTTCCTTCTTACCATGGGATTGTGATCCAGAACTGCATATGGGTAATGGAACAGAGTCCTGCACCCAGTGCCAGTAAAGGATCTCCGGTAATTTTCTTCTGACTAGTTGTTTGACCCCATTACCATCTATGGGCTGATAGCTCTGGAAGCTGCTACTACAGATTCAGTAGTCCCTAAAGCCTGCTTATGGCTTACACTAGGGCTTGTGGGGAGAGGCTTGTGTTATATTGCACTCCATTCTCACCCCAGTGAGACAGACCTTTCTTGTTGACCTTCTAAGTTGTCTTTAGCTAGAAATTGTTTCACCTCATCCTTTTGTTGATTTTGCCACTCAAGAATCCCTTTTGAGGCATTACATTAACATTGTTTGGAGGGGACTGTGGGAGATCTCAGGTGATTCCCTGCCCTTACTCTGAAATCTTAGCTCTACCCTCCAGAAATAAAAACTGAACTGTTATTATGATTTTTAATAAAGATCTGATATCCAAAATAAAGGGAATTAATACAAATGTGTAAGAACAAAAACCATCCTCCAACCAAAAAACAGTCAAATGAAATATATATAATATGTAGTTTTCAAATTAATAAAGGCAATCTACTAACAACTATACCAAAAATATTCCAAATAATCAATTAAAAAGATATAAATAAATTAAAACACCGCTTATTTCCCATTTTATATTGACTATATTGACAAATGTGATAAAAGAGAAAAATAGCAACTGTTCAAAGGGCTATAAGGGGAAAAGCACACTGTCATTCTACTGATGGAGATTAATTCATCCAGTCATTCTGAAAAACAATTTGGGACTCTACCCAAAAGTATACATTTTGACTCAATTCATACCATTACTAGCCAGATACCCCAAAGTATCAAAAATGGGGGGACAGAACCTATGTATAGAAAATATGTTTAGTAATGCTTTTTGCTATGATAAAGAATTGAAAACAAAGTAGTTACTCAGAACTTGGGGAATAACTGATAACAATTATGAATGTGATATAATATTATTGAAGTGAGATAAGCATGATGATTCAGAGAAATTTTGGAAGATCTATGAACTGACAAGAACAATTTGCAGGATGACCAAATTACTGTAATCAGAAATAAGGATAAAAGATTTCTGAACTGTATGATGGAGGCCAATTGTGACTTCTGAGGACTGCTCTTCAAACATGTTTACACTATCTTCATAGAGAGATGTTTGACTAGAAAAGAAGAATAGGCTATTATACATTTATAGAAATAGCCAATGTGTTGATTTATTTTGCTTGACAATACTTATTATTATTATTAGGTATTATTATTACTTGACTACACTTATTTTAAGGACAGGCTTCTATCTTGGGCAATAGAAGGAGATGGGATCAATAAGTAGTAATAAAAATGTTCCAAAAGAAAAAAGTACTGAAAAATTTTAAAATACACATGGGGAAAGGAGAAAATTCAGAAAAGCATATACATAAAGAGGGCAATTTTGTTATTATCAAATAAAATTTAATGTACTTTTGAAAACTGTAAAAAAGGACATATTTTCATGTAAAAATATTTTCTGTTCTTTGCCTATTGAAATAGGTATATTTGATTATGTCTGTTGAGTTCATTAAAAACAAAATTTAAATTTAAAAATTTAAAAACAATGTGAAGTTGCACTAAATAATCTTTAAGGGTCCTTCCAGCTTAAAATCCCATGGAACTACTCATGAAAGGTAGATCACTAGAATCCTCCTGTGAGTTAGGGATTTGAGGTCCAACTAGCAGTTCTCATGATTCATTAAATTTTGGAAATGGAAATTGTATTGTCCTCTTCGATCACAATGGCAGGAAACCAGCTAGAGAAAAAATCCCTAGAAAAAGGTTGTAATAAGAGTCACACACACTTTTCATTTAAACTGGCATTTCACAGAAACCTAATACATAAAAACACATGTAAAAGGAAACTTATTGAGCAAACCAACAACTAGCTAGCTTTCAATAGACTGTTGACTTTTTTAAAAAAATTTTTATCAGTTCAACCGCATATTCCAAAATCTCTTCAGGCTCAATATTTCATAGTAAGTAGTTTTCTTTTTTCTAAGCCCTGAAGTTTTCTAGTAAAGAAATCTTGCTAATTGCTATTTTAGTTCCTGACTAAAAATAAAATAAAATTGAGACTTTGGGCGATTTTGTGCTAAAATAAAAATTAACACAAAAGATTTATGTTTTATTCATAACATTAAGTGCACAGTATATGAGGTAAAACACAAATCAGCCAAAAGTGGTCATTAATTATACTGTCCCTTATTAACAGAATACCATGTAAAACAAGAAATTAAATACTTGAGAGACAAATTGATGTCTTGAAATACAAATTTGGAGTGAGGTTAAAACTAGCAATGCTCTTCAATATCATAGTAATAAGTGTATACCAAATTTTGAAATATCTAAAGAAAAAAAGTACAATGATAAGGAAAGCAAGATAGATTCCACTACAGTACATATATTTGACACATGCACCATTAGTGAAATTTGCAGTCTCTATAGAGAAATGTAATAATTCTATCTAGGTTTTACAATGCACAAAAAGGAAATACTGGGAGGGTAAGGTTGTCTTGTAAATATAAGGTGATAACTCAGCTGAGTTAATACTATATCTGAACTATCATGTTTCTTCAACAAATGAAATGCACATATTTGAAAGATTTTGATAGTATTTGAGACATATGCATTAAAGTTATAAAGCATATAAAATTATAGACAATAAATTTGAATTGTAACTTATGGCATTAAGTAGGGCCACTAAAGAATAATTTCTCCAGCTCTGTTCATGCATTGAAGAGGGAGATGGTGGGCCATTTTCCTTTTCTCAGTCTATCTTTGAAATTTTCAAGGCTGATTAGGGAAGAAACAGAGCACAGCAGTATAGAAAAGCATATGTCCTGTTTTCTGAGCAATAATCAGCCTTCTCAAGCAACAGAAACTTCAGTTCAAGGAGGAAGGCAGGGCAGACCCATTAGAAAGGAAAATAAGAAAAGAAAACTCTTGGCAATATAATGGTTGGAGGGTCAGCCTTTTCTGTCAGCTGCTTTCCTGAATAGAAAAGAGACAGAGTTTCTCGAAAGGAAAAAATATTCTGAAAGCAGGCAAAGAGAAAATAATAATAATATGAACCATTGAGTACTATGGCATAGTATGCACTTCATAGTAAAACTTTCTTGAAAGTAATTATTTTTTAAGTATTATTGAAGTATTTTTTAATTAAAAACCTTTACAGATTCCCCTGACTTCATGAGTTTTCTTAAAACATTAACCAAAATTGATAATACAGTGACCTCACCTGAAAGCACATGTCACCTTCTACATGTATACAGCACCCCTCCCTCTCTATTTTTATTTTTTTTAACTGAAATGTTTATTTTCTATCCCTCTTGCCACATACCCTATGGAAGAAAAGAAGAAAAAAAATAAATTTCTTGTAAAAATGTGCATAATTAAGCAAAATAAATTTCTTCATTGGATGTATGCAAGAATGTATGTTTCATTCTACATCTTAAATCAATCGCCAATCATGAGGAAGTTAGTATTTTTTATCATCAGTCTTCTGGAATCATGGAAATTTATTGTATTGATCACAGTTCTTAAAGTTTTGAAGTTGCACGTCTACATGGTATTATTATTCTGCTAATTTCATTCTTAATCAATTTATCAAAGACATCAAAAGTACTTATTTTATAATATAATTATAAGATTAACAAAAACCTTGACATTTTTGTTTATAATAACTGGCAGTTATAAAGGGTTTGAGTTTGAAAAGCAAACTTGATATACATTTACATACATTATATACATTATATTTTTATACACGTGTGTATACATATATACTATATACATTTATTATTAGATTTTCACAATAATCTTGAAAAGTAAGTACTACAGGTATGACAATCCTGGTTTTATGAATGAAAAGACAAGGTCAAAGAAAAAGTGACCTGGCCAAGATCATTCAGATAGTGAGTGTCATAAGGTGGAATTTAAATTCAGTTCTCTCCTGATTCTAGATAAAACACTTTTCAATGTGCCAAGCTTCCTGTCTTTATAGAATGATTTTTATTCCCCAATATAGTGTAGAAAAAAAGGACAACACAAGTTCCAATCAGAATCATCTTGTGTAGCTGAATATTCTATATTCTTCCATCTTTGAACAAGCATGGGGGTTTCACACATGGGACTTTCAACAAGAAGGTCAGCACTATCCACAGCTAAATTTATTCATACACATACAGGAAAATAAAATTAGCCCTAAATCCTGGTGTACAGAATGATCATCATGTTGAGTAAGTAAAATTGGAATTGTAGCCTTTTTTATGAGAACAAAATCATTTTGATTCCCAATTTGCTAAATGATCCCCTTCATTCCAGTCTCTGATAAAAATGTGAATTTTCTCCTTGCCAAGAGAAACTCTTCTAGGTATACACTCAACCCAACCTCCATCTATCTTCTATAGAATAGTGTACCCCTCTACCATGAATATCCCAACTCTCTTATATTCAAGCTCTCATTATCTATTGGTTCCTTTCTTCTCTGCTGCCTAGAGAGACAAGTATCTCACCCACAAAATCCATTAATTATTATCTTCCATTTCTCCTAATAGCTATCCATACTCAGTGCTTCTATTCTCTTCTAACTGTTGTCTAAACCTTCTGCAATCTGATTTCTGATCTGAGCAATCAACTGAAACTATCCTCTCCAAACTTACCTAAGCCCTCCACAAATGAGACAGGCTTTTCTCAATTCTCCTCAGCTGCTGTGCAGCATTTGAAACTATTGATCACACTCTTCTGTGTGTGCCTTCTTCTCTCTAGATTTTTGTGACAATATTTTCTCTTAATTCATCTCCTACCTTTATAACTATCGTTGTTAGTCCCTTTTGCTGGGTCTTCATCCAAGTCATAATTACTATCCATGGATATCCCTCAGTGTCATAAGTAAACCCATCGGGATGCAGGTATAATATCTATGCAAATGGTTTCCAGATCTCTATACTCAGGCCCACTGTCTCTTCTGAGCTACAGTAAAGAATAATCAATCGCCTTTTGTACATCTTTGTAAATATCATAGGCATCTCAAACTTGATGAGTCCAAAAAACAGACCTCATTATCTTCTCCTGCCTCTCTTTTGAACTCTTTAAAAACCATTTTCAAGGGTACCACCCTAATGCTAGTCACTCGGACTTTCAATCTCTGAGTTATCCTTGACTTCTCACTCTCCATGCATATCCAATACGTTGTCAAATCTTGTCATTTCTACTTTCTTAACATCTTTTTAATATGTGCCCTTCTTTTTGTTCAGACCAGCCATCACTGTAATTCAGGCTCTTATCACCTCACACCCACACTATGACAATAGTGCTATAACCTTTTAACCTCCCTTCATTACTGGTTTATACTCCATTTCAGTCCCTTTTAAATTCAGCTACTAAAGTGATTTTTCTATAGCCTATGTCTTACCATGTCACCTCCCTACCCAGTGAGCTCCAGTAGCTCCTTATTACCTCAAAGATGAAATATAAACTCTTTTTTTCTGGCACTTAAAACTATTCATAACCTGGCCCTTTCCTTCATTTCCAGTTTTCTTACATTTTGCTCAGCTCCGTGCACCCTATGATCTAAATACAATGGTCTACTTTCTCTTCATCAAATATGACACTCCATGTCTCGTCTTTAATGCTCTCCCTTTTCACTTCTGCCTCCTAGCTTCTGTAGTATCCTTCCAAAGTCAGTAAAAATCCTGCCTTCTACAGACCTTTCTTAGTCAACTGCTTATTGCCATTCCCTCTTAGATTAAGTTTCATCTACCATGAGTATATTTCATATGTGTCTCAGTACTTACATGTTGCCTCCTCCATTATAATGTAAGTTCATTCAGGGCAGGGACTATGTTTATGTTATTTTTTTTGGGGCGGGGGAGGTGCCTTTTTTTATCTCCAGTACTTAGCAGAGTGTTAGACACATAGTGAGTGTTGAATAAACTTGACTTGGCTTGAGGGTATATGTGGATTCAAATGGCTGAATTCAAATATACAAAAGCATTTGAAGAAAGCTAACTCAGAGTTTAAAGAAACTAATTAGTGAATTTGAACCCCAATTATTTCATTTGATATCAATCTTCCATAGCTTGATGGTACACATCTGTACACTATCTGCATTCCTCCTGCCTATACTGTCCTTGATACCAGGATCTGCTGATCTTCATGACATGGCTTTCTACCTTTGTTTCTCCCCTAAACAAGCCTGAAAGAGAATTTGTAGGATCAAAAAGTCATACATTTAGAGCTGAGAATGTGTAGTCTTATCCTAACTATCCAGCCATGTAAGGACATGCAGTAAGGGGAGGGAGAACATCTCTACTGCAGGCATTCCTACCTGGGAATCGTTCAACAACTATGTTCCATGGAATTCCTTCAATATTTTGCAACTATAGGTCGCATTCCCAGCACCATCCAAGGGACATAGCTCAACAGCTTAAAGGTCAAATATTTGGAGACATTGTCAAAAACAATAAAGAATTCAAATAAACATACCTTAGATATGTGTATAATATTTTACATGTTACAATACATTTACATACACATAATCATCTGTGATACAAGCAATCATGTGAAGTAAACAGGTCAGTGATAATAGAACCACTTTGAAAATTAAGAAATAACATCCAAAGGTCAAATAGCTAAAAGTGATGAAGTTGAGATTTGAATACGGGCTTTCTGAATCTTAGTCCTATCTAAATTCTTTCTGCTAAATGCTGAAATCCAGAGAAAACTGTGGAGTCTGAACATAGATTGAAGCATACTATTTTCTCTTTTTTGTTATTTTTTCTTTTGTGCTGATTCTTCTTTCACAACATGACCATAATGGTAAGAAGGGTGGAACTTTTTTTTTCACTGTTTTCTCCTTTGGAATGTAAATCAAGTGCCTTTAATGAGTCTTGCCTTTGTTTGAGTGGACAGGTGAAACGGAACCTTTTGTTACCTTTTGTTTTGGCCTGCTTCTCAGCACTAAGGCAATCAAGAGCCTTTGAATCTGCCTTTCAAATATAATGGCAAGTACAGTGGGACCTTTTGTTGTCTTTTGTTTTGGAGTGCTTCTCAGCACTGAGGCATTAGGGTATCTTTGAGTTTTTCCTTTATTTGAATCAGGGTCACTGATTGGAAACAATGTATATGATGTGGTGCTAGTGATTTAAGATCTTTCCCAAAACCCATTTGCTAACTAGGTGCTGAGCCCTCAGGGCCCTAAACAGGGTATATGAACTCTGAGG
>CM053624.1:323468259-323504868 GCA_028646595.1 Phalanger gymnotis | reverse complement strand
TGTGTGTTGCATGTTCATGTGTATATTACACATGTATGTATGTATACACATGTGTATAAGTATCACAGAGATCAATTTCTATTTGAGTTTTATACCATTTCTACATGCAGGGTATTGAGCAGTGACCTTGAGATTTGAGAGACCTGAGTTCAAGTATCAGCCCTTATAGGCTGTGTGACATTGGGTAAGTCACTTAATCACTCTAGGATCATCTGAGCTGTCTTATCTGTAAAATAAAGTCTGGACTGAATGATTCCTGCACTCACTGTCAGGTCAAACGTTCTATGAGGTTGTGGTGTACTTGAAATGAAGACATTGATTATGCTCTCCTGTTGAAAGAGTTCTATTGTTCAAGATGGTAGTTTGATTCATCCTCAGATCCTTAAAGGTCATCCCACAATCTACAAGGACTTGACAAACAATAAACCTTTGTAGATGAATATCATATTTAAAGAGGTTACACCATTTCCCTTCTCTGGTAATCTGCACACATTTTAGTTCATGCCATGTCATTTAAGATGTGTGAGCACTGAATTATTCATAGATTCCAGCCAGCCATAAATAGTTCAAAATGATCTTTCTCCTTAGGATTCCTTATACTATTAAAGTGCTATTTCAGTTTCAAATCAGGTATTCATCCTCCAAATGGAAAATAAAGACTGGATTTAAAAGTATTGCTCATGCCATATCTCATAACATAATGGGACAAAGGAAAGTAGGGAATAAACACTAATTATCAGCATACTGATTCAGATGCTTTAATTTCTTTTCTGCTTTTGTCTTTTGTTCCAAGTTACTTCTTTGCTTACTTTCAGAAGAAGAAGCAAAACAATGCATAAGGGGAGAATTTTGTGCTTCAAGCACACTTGGGCATTTTTCCTGTAGACTCTTATGCTTTACTCATGAACTCATCAACTACAATGTATTCTATTATCATCTCTATGAAGGTGATTCTCCAATGTATATATCCATCACTAATCTGAACTCCAGTCTTACATCACCAATTATGTTTTGGACATGTCAAGCTAAATATCGTATAGATATCTCAAATATAACATGTCCAAAAGAGAATTTATTATCTTTCCCTTAAAACTCTGCTCTCTTTCTGATTTTCCTATATCTGTTGAGGTTATCACTATCTTTTTAATCACCCAGGCTAGAAATATTAGTATGATCTTTAAATTCTCACTCAGTCACACCACATACCCAAGTGTTACCACGATTCACAACCTCACTTCTGTCTGCCTATCCAGTCTTCTTACTCTACTCTCCTCCACATAGTTTAAAATCCAGTAACACTGGCATTCTTGTTATGTTTTGCATACCTCCATTGCCTAATTATGTGCCTTTTTATGAGCTATCCTGAATAGAATATTGTCCCCTTCCAACCTCTGCCTCTTGGCTTACTTCAAGACTCAGTTAAAATCCTTCTTTTTAAAAGAAAACTTTCCCAGTTTTCCCATCCCCCCTGCACTTATAGTACTGCCCTTCTAAAGTTACTTTCCCTTTACACTGCATGTACATTTTTGGTATATGAGCTCCTTGATCTCACTCACGGCAAGCACCGGAAAAAACCTTAGCCTAAAAGGGTCAGGGTCTCTCAATGCATCCTGGAACATCTCCAGTCATCCTGGTAAATATCAGGCCACTGGACCCAGATGGCTCTGGAGGAGAAAGTGAGACTGGTGACCTTGCACAGCCCTCAATCACTCTAATCAAAGTCAACTGAAAGTCATGTCATCATTTCCCTGATGTCATGGTCCTCTTTGAGAACAAAGGACAAACACAACAACCAACAATGAGCTCCTTGAGAGCAGGGACTATGGTTTTGTTTGTTTTGCTTTTTGCCTTTCTTTGTATTTCCAGTGTTTAATGCAGAACCTGGCACACAGTAAGTACTTAATAATTTATTTTGTCAACTAACTGACACCTGCTATCTGACATTTCTTATAAAGATAAAGGAACTGGTTTCATCATCAATACCCAGAAAGCAAGGTGGGTCATTACACTATTTCTGCCTGTTTCACTCTGTATCAATTCATAGATATAGATATAGATATAGATTGATATATAGATTGATATGTATATGTTCCCAAGTATCTCTGAACTTAATATTCATCATTTCTTATGGCATAATAGTATTGAATTGCATTTACATATAACAATCTGTTTAACCTTTACCCAATCAGTGGCCACATATTTTGGTTCTAGTTTTTTGCTGTTGCTGTTGTTGTTTTACTATCTCAAGGACACCCACTTGGAAGCTAAAGAAATATTTCAGGCAGGCAGTAATGAGGACACAAACTAAGGTGAACACCATGTGTGTAGGGAGACAGTGGTAGATGCTATGGAGATGAAATCAGGATTTTGGAAAAGAATAGATATTTGGGATGAGTGAGAATGAAGAGTTAAGGATAATCTGAGGTCATGAACCTAGTGACAGGAAGGGTCGCAATACACTGAAAAGAAATAGGGAAGTTTGGAAGAAGGATGGGTTTGGAGAAAATATGATGAGTTCTATTTTAAACACATAGAGTTTGAGAGGCCCATAGAATATAAAAATTGAAATGTCCTATAAGCAGTTAATGATATGAGACAAGAGCACATGATAATTACTAAGGTTGGATATATAGCTCTGAGAATCATCTGTATTAGATATTTAAATTAGTTTTTATAATTATATTAAAGTGAAAATGAACAAAATAGGGTATATTTTCTGAAATACAATGGTAGTCAATTCTAACTCACAAATATCTGTTAACAGTAAGTTTGTATATGCCAAGCATACCAGAAACAAAGTATTGGGAAAAGACTATTATATAATAATTGCGGAGAAGACACAGATGTGGATTAAATAATGGTATAGTTGTACGGACTTGAAATTGGCAGATCAATAAAAATGTGAAGAAATATCCCTGGTAAACAGTGGACCTGTCCTTGGTCCTGAATTACCTTTCCCTCCGCTAATTAATTGGATAAGGCCATAGATGACGTGGAAGAACCAATATCCTAAAACTTCAACCCAGACATGTGAAGATAACTTTTCCTTAAAAGATATTTAAACTGTTTTTGAGATTTAATTGGATTCAGGCACCAAGGCTCCAGCCTTTGGCATAGTTTCCTGGTCACCGGGGTTAAAAAATGGCCAGGATAGAAGAATCTGGAGCTCTTTTCTCAGGCTTCAAACCTGAGCTGTATCAACAACAGTAGCACAGTTTTTCTGTGCTAATTGAAAGCAGCTCCTTCCTAAATGAACATCTTTTCCCCTTCCCTAAAAGTCCGTCACTTGTTATGGCTAAAGTAAACCTCCTTTTGTTAACAGTTAGATGGATCATGAATGAATGTCTCCTTTCATTTGAATTCTAAACATGAAATAACCAACCAGCCTAGTCAAATCAGGACTGGCCTAGTCACTTCTGACTTAGAACAGATAGCATGTGTACTAAATTGCAGATGACATAAAGCAAGGCAAGATAGATAAGACATTGAATTACAATTAGAATTTCAAAATTTACATAATCAAGCCTGTATTAAAAGCCTGTTATAGGGCAGACAATTGGCCAAGCATTGGTAATACAAAGGGGGAAAAATAGAAACAAATCCCTGTCCTCAAAAGGCTTAAATTCTATTCAGGGAAGGGAAGGAAAAATGACAACTTCAGATATTCAGGAGAATCTAACAGTTTAAAATTTAATAGAAATATACTATTAGTAGAGATAATTATATTAGGATTAAAAAAAGAAATTAACTTCATGATCACAAGATATATGGAAATAGTTTATATGTTTAAGAAAGATTTAAGAGTTTTAGGAGATTGCAAACAATACGAATTAATAGTAGAATATTGCAACCAAAAGTACTAGTGACATCATAGGTTACATTAAGAAAGAAGTAAGGAACAATGTGATAGTTCCACTTCACCCTTAGCTCATCAGGCCTCTTCTAGAATATTATCTATCATTCTAGGCAATATATATCAAAAATGTCATCGATAATATGGAGAGCATCCAGGAGAGGATGATTAAGATGATGAAGGATTTCAAAACTATACCTCAATGAAGAAAGGACACGAAAACATGCCATACAAAGTTCAAGTGAAGTAGCAATATAGCAGGACCTATTTTCAAGTACTGTATTTGAAGAATTTTCTTCTGGAAAAAGGAAACCAATTTGTTCTGCCCATCTGCAGTGGCAGAAATGGAAGGAATTTGCAAAAAAGTAGATTAAGTTACAATAAAATGATAAATTTCTTAATAATTGACATTATAAAGATGAAATGAGTGCAAAATGCTCCAGATTGAGCAAGTTTAACCCTTGGCATAAGTCAAAGAAGGCTGGAGAACTACTTGCTTGAGGTTATTATAGAGTAGATTTGTGGCATAGTACATATTGCATAACCTCAGAGGTCCTTACCAGATTTGAGATTCTGTGAGTGTTTGAAGTATGTTATTAGAAATTATGTTCACACTGATAAGAAGAAAATCCACATGTACACCAAAATAATTATAGCTGTACCTTTTGTGATAGCAAAGAATTGGAAACAAAGTAGGTGCCCAATGATTGAGGAATGGCTAAACAAATTATGATAAAGTGATATAATGGTGTATCACTTTGTTGTAAGAAATGCTAAGTGTGATGAATACGGGGCAGCATGGAAGATCGACATGAATAGATGCAGAAGCAAGAATGCAGGGCCAAGAAATAAGTAAACAGACACATAAACACACAGACACACACGAAGACTGCAACAATGTAAATGGAAAGAACAACCATATACCTTAAAAAAACCTCCAATAAACCAAAAGTGAGTATACCAAAAGTATAACGATTAAACATGACTGGAATAAAGACATACAAGAGGACATCCCTTGGCCCATCCTTTCGTGGAGGTAGGATGTCCACAGATATTTCACATTGTGCCTATTTTTTACTTTTTCAATAAATTAATCAGTTGTGTTGATTTATTCCACTTTATTTTCTTTTTGTTGTTGTTTTTCTTCTTAAAATGTTATTTGTTTTGTGGGAAGGCTCTCTGGGAGGGGTGAGGGGAGGAATTGTGGGGAAAATTATAACAACATAAAAAAATGAAAGACCTCAGCAACAACTTATATAAAAAGGTAGTGCTCAAGTCAGTCAGCCTCTTATTGGTGAATGCATAAATCAATGTGCAAAACAATGATATTTAAAATTTGAAATATCAATTGTCTATCAATACCAACAAATTCACAGTAATGCAGGATTTCAGTTTCAGCTATTGCAGCATAACTAAGAATTTTTCTAATTTGGTTTACGTTCAACTCATTTACTAACTTGGGTTCATGCTTCATGAAACACTTGAAGATATCAGTATGATGCTGACTTATTTTGTCTTTTAAACATATTTCAAGAGGTTATGGATTATATATAATCCATATTTATCTGAAAGGGACTTCAGAGGGCATCTAGTCAAATTTGCCTTCTCACTGCATAAAAGGAAAGGCAAGAATTCATAGTAGAGCCCAACTTAAAATAATATATAATTCATCCTAACTGGTCGTCCCATGATGAACCAGGTTTTATTCTTCTCATGTCATTCACTCTACTATTTTATTCCAATATACTTCAACTTAATTGAATTCTACTGTATTTGATATGAGAAAGGTGTGCTGGTGTTTCTTAGAGTTTGAATTTCCTTAAAATATCTTTGCAGAATCTAAAATTACACTTATTTTGCCAAGGCATTTGAGATCATTTGCATAATGTCAGGTAACATATCCCTGAAGTATATATCACAAAAAGTTATTCAAATTTCTTCAGTTTCTTGAAGATATCACTTCTAATGAGAAATCATATAACCATGTATGTATATATGTAAGTATCCACATGCACATACATTTTCTTCATGTATATCAATAGATAGATAAATGTATTGATTGATTGATTTCTTCAATTGTCAGTTATATTTAAATCCTTTCTGGAAGGTTTGTAATATGGGGCATTGCTTGAAAATTATACACAATTACCTTTTCCCCCATCTAAGTTCAATCCCACATCAACAGCTACCTAGTGGACAATTCCTCTTAGACATTCTTCTACCACCTAAAACTCAACATGTAGAAGGCTGGAAAAATTATTCTTCTTGATTTCTACCCCTATATCCAAATGGCTTGCAACTTCAATGATCAATGGCGCCATTATTTTCCAAGTTGTCCAGTATGAAACTGGAATAATATTTGGTACACCTTCCCTTTATTACCTAATCCTCTCACTGAGTCATGAAAGCCATTGAGATACTTCTTGCATCTATCCCTTCTTTTCTGTTTTCACAGTGGTTACTCTTATTTGGGTCTCCATCTGCTCAAAGCCAGATTATTACAAAAGTCTCCTAGGTGGCATTATTGATTTTAAGCTTTTGTCTCTCTACTTCTTCCTATCTACAACTGCCTCATTATCATGTCTTCAATATATCTTTAATCATTCCATCTTGTCTTCAAAATCTTGTTAGGCATTTTCTGGGAATATGAAAGCCAGACAATGGTGCATGGAAGGCAAAAAAGATCACAATCTGCATTTATTCCCAAAGATTTAAGATCTTGGTCTTAGAATCATAGCAATTAAAAGGCAAAAAGGGACCACAGAGGACATACACTCCAAAGAATAATAGAACAGGGTCACAGGGTCTCAACACCATATAAAAATGCGTGAAAACCTTTGATCAGCTGAAATCTCCTATGATCTGAGGTAATCCATTCAATGTTTTACAATTCTAAGTAAGAATTTTTCTGACTTTAAATTAATCCTTCAGCTTCCACTATTACTCATCTTGCATCCCACTGGGACTACATTGAACAACTCTAATCTCTATTCCACATGATAGCCATTCAGATACTTGAAGACAGCTATCATATCTCTCCTCTCTTCTCTTCCTCCAATACAGTTAAATGGTAGAATAGGTACAGTTGGAAATTGGCCCCTGGGTGTTTGTAAAGGAGAGTGTTGACAGCTATAAGGTACAGAGAGTAGAGGGCTAATGGAGTGGCTTTAAGTAGTCAGTGGGGTGTGTGTGTGTGTGTGCATGTGTGTGTGTGAGAGAGAGAGAGAGAGAAAGAGAGAGAGAGAGAGGGTGGGGAAGGAAGGAAGGAAGGAAGGAAGGAAGGAAGGAAGGAAGGAAGGAAGGAAGGAAGGAAGGAAGGAAGGAAGGAAGGAAGGAAGGAAGAACAAATACAGAGAAAGATAGAGTGAAGGAGACCAAGAGTGATTACTTACTTATTGATATGTTATGGTTTAATCATTCAGTCACGTCCAACTCATCATGGGGTTTTCTCGGCAAAGATACTGGAGTCGCCTGTCTTTTCCTTATCCAGTGGATTAAAGCAAACAGAAGATAAGTGACTTGCCCAAGGTCATACAGATAGTGAGTGTCTGAAGCTTTCTTTTAACTCAGGTCTTCACGCATCCAGGCCCAGCACTTGATCCACCGAGCTGCCTTTAATTGTTGTAGGAAGGAGGAGGTAAAGTCCTAGCTAATGTCCATGACTATATTTGAGTTCAGATATAGTTTCCTGGTCAACTTAGGGATATATTTTAGGCCATTGTGCAAAGGTCCTTAAGGGTGTTAGCTGTTCTTTAAAGCAAACCTCAATTTAGGAAGTGTGAGGACAATAAAAATAAAGACAGCAGGCATTACCAGCTTACATTGAACTGGCAAGATTGCATGCAAGTTTTATGATCTCACCAATTCTATTGGAAAGATTCTGTCAAAGGATGCACTATCTAAAATTGTGGTAAGGAACAGCACAGATAGCTGTAACAATGAAGTCTGAAGAGCAAAGGTATCAGGGAGGACTTTCTGGAGAAGACAACACTTGAGTTCTCTTAAAATTCCTCAGTAATACAAAAGACAAAGAAAAAGGAGGGTATTCCAGAAAAAAAGGAACAGCCTGAGAAAAGTCATGGACCTTTTGGACTAAAGGTGAGTGCATAAAGAGAAATAATAGCAGATAAGCCTGGGTTGCATGAAAGTTCAGAATGCTTTAATCCTAGGACTAGGAGTTTGAACTTTACTTGGTTAGAAGTAGAGACTGAGTGGTGATTTTTGAACAGTACTGATATGATCAAATCAATGTGTAAAAATGCTGCATGGAGTCAATTAGAGCAGGGCTACATCAAAGGCAAGAAAACATTTGAGGAGACTAATATGTTAGTCAAAGATGGTTGGCAATGAACACCTTTATTAGGGGGCATAAGGATGAAGAGGAAAAAGAGAATGGATGCAAGAGATGGAATCCGTTAGTGCCAGCTCTTGCATGAAGCCTCCCATCGCCATGGATGGCTCTCCTTTCTGAACTTCGACAACACTATTGATGATGACGATGATGATGATGATGATGATGATGATGATGATGATGATGATGACAATGACAAGGATGATCAGATAGCTTAGTAGGTGAACAAGCATCAACTAAGCACTTACTATGCGCCAGGCACTGTGCTAAACATTGGGGATACAAAGGCACAAATATTCCCTGTCTCAAGGAATTCACATTCTGGTGGCGGAGACGACATGCAAATAACTACATACATTCATGATACATACAGGGTAAATGTATATATACAGGTTATATATACATATATGCATATGTATATATAGGTATGTATGTGTATATATATATGTGTGTGTGTGTGTGTGTATGTATATATTTGTGTGTATATATACGTACATACACATACGCATACACATATACATATATATATATATGCAGGGTAAAAATATACAGGCCAGAAGATGAAATTTGAGGTGAGTCTTGATGTAATCTAGGGAAACCAAGAGATAAAGATGAGGAAGGGGAGCATTCCAGTTATTGGGAGAGGGGAGTAAAAAGACTGATTTGGGAGCTACAGTTTCACACTTGAGAAACACCAAGAAGGCTAACAGCTACATAGCACCTTAAGGTTTGCAAAATACTTTACACATATTGTCTCATTTGGTCCTCACACTAGTCCTTTGAGGTAGGTGCTATTATCCTCATTTTACAGATAAAAAACCTGAGGCTGAGAAAGGTGAGGCATCTTGCCCACAGTCCCAAAGCTAGTTAATATCTGTGACAAGATTTGAATCAAAGCTTTCCTGACTCCAAGCCCAGCACTCAAAACATACTATCTTACCTAACTGCCTATTAGTCTATAACACAATGTAGCAATTGATTACATAACAATTGACATTTACAGGTGATTTGATGTTTGGAAAAAGTGCCATATACATATATATATATATATTATGTGCATATATATATATGTATATATATCAAGGCTTTGGGGAAAACCTTATATCTCCCCTCAAATGAATTAATGTATGTGTAGTGATATTTTAGGGAGACAAATTTCTCTACGAGCAGAGAGTAGAGATTCTTTGGGACTAGATGAGTGAGTTTCTGGATATGATACCAAACAGACAATATTGTTGTTGTTGTTGTTTTGTTGCTGTTGCTCTTGCTTCTGTTGGTGTTGTTTTTCCATCCTGGGATAGATTAGATAGTCTAGAAAAATTGGACAGGCAGTCTAACCTAGCCTTGGGAATGCCTAGGTTAAGCAACTTCTTAAGGGCCACATAGACAGTGGGTATCACAGGTGGAATCTGAATCTTTGTCTTCATGACCCCAAGATCAGTTCTATTCCCTCATCACTAAATAACACAGTTCTTATATTATTATTTATGTACGTGACCAGCGACATGAAATGGAAAATGAATTTGTACAATAATTGGACCATGGGCCACTCTGTGGCATATGGGCCTATGATTATACGGGCCTTTATTACAACTTTTAAATTTTGAACATGGAAATTGGAAAAATGAAACTTCCCCCAAATCCTAGAAATGGTGATCAAGTTTTAGGCATTTGCTGCCATGGCTAGAAAAAGTGCCATGTACCATAAGTAGATTGCTACTTAAGATGATAATTGTTTGCTTGAATTAATTTGCCAGACACTGATGAAAACTTAGCACATAATCAATGGATAGCTGACCAATTATTTTCTCTTGTTCATTATTAGCATGGGATATGAAGTTACACGAGGCTTCAGTTTGATTATTCATTTGATTATACAACATAGCAGAGAACTTGTATGCCATCTTGTCCTAAGCTATAAAAATTTAAATCGCGATCCTCATTCGTCATATTAATGTCCCAATTAAGAGCATGCAGTATGCTGTGGCTCCTACCTGATTTACCTTCACTGGCAACCCAGTAGACAATATCCCTGATTAGATTTTTCTACTTAATAAGATCATTCATGAACCTATGATTTAAAATGGTTGCACTACCATTAATTAGTGCTAAATAAAATATTTTCTGGTAGTTACCAGTGTGGCCCTTAATTCGTCAAAACATTGTAGTGCTTGGAGAGTAACCTGCAACATAATCTTCTTAGTTGGTATGAAATTGATTTCTTTTTTCTCTAGTGTTAATTACAAACTATTAAAGGTGTGACATTTTCCAAGTTGTCTAGACCTTTCATGTGGTTTTTGATAGCCCTTCTAAGTTAAGTGATTAAAAACTCTCATCTGTCTACATGACTCCTTTTCATTGTAAAATGCTTCACATTATTAGTCAATGGAGTAGTCTTAACAAAGCTGAAAGCTTAATCCAGTAATGAGCAACATTAATCAAAGTCCAACGAGGATAGTCAAGTTTCAGACAATGTAACCATTTACAAAGTTTGCCTAATGAGTGTTTCAAGCAAACAGGGATAATTTTATTCTTAGGTGCGACATCACTGTTCATGAGCATCTACCAGAAACATTAAAGTCTAGAAGAAAGGCCATTGCTGCAAGTCTTCCATGATTACTTGTATAAAAAGAAAAATAAAACCTCAATGACAATGGTCAGAAATGGAATATATTTGCATAAAATGCAATTTTAGTACCCAGTGGTTTTCCGAGGAATGCTTCACTTGTCAAAAATGCAATAGGGTAGCATGTGTTTATACTCCTGTCTCCGGGAGCCTGCAGGGCTTATACACCTGAGTTGTTGATTCTTGCATTCCTTCTGGTTTTCTACTGAATAAGAAGGAAAAATCTAGAGTTAACCTGAATCTGGAGTCATGAACTAACCAAGAGCCAGTATGGGACTCATAGGATGTCAGAGTCAGATAAGAACTTAGAACTCATATAGGCCAAGACACACTGTACAGATGAGAAAAACCTCAAGAATTGGGAAGTGCTGTGTCCAAGACCACACAGGGATTTGGTGACAGAGAAGGCACTAAGCATCCAGGTCTCTCATTTTCTACTCTAATGCTCAATGACACTTGTAGGTAGGGCCCTACTATGATATCCCAACATCCACTATGACCCCCCACCACAGCCCAATTGCCACATATATATCTAGATTGAGAAAGGAACCCCCAAAATATACCAATGGGTATAATAAGAATTTAGCTATGTTAGAGTAGGAAAACAAGTCTGAAGAAGGATGGAGAGAAGCCAATGATTAGCCACAAGACAGAGATTGTTTCTGATATTTGCCATAGAGTTAACAGGACATCTGTTGCTCAGAAATAAAAGCAATGACAGAGAAGAGAATTGTTGCTCCTTGGTCTTGTTTAGGCCCTTATCATTCACCCAGGCCATTTCTATTGGGACCCAAAATGATCCTCCATGAAGGATAGAGAGAGAGGCAATGACAGTATGTTGAATTGCAACTGCTCTTGGATCCAGTTTTGTATCCTCTACCACTGAAATACATGTATCTATATCTATATATATGTGTGTGTCTGTATATATGCGTGTATGTGTATATATGCATACACATATATACACATACACATATATACATATATATAATATATATATATAATGTATATCTTATGTTGACTCTTAGTAAGGTATAAATGAGTACTGTTATATTCTGTGAGAGTATTTATTCCAAACTAACTCCTCAACCTGGGGCCCCTTGGGCTAATTCAAGAAACTGATTCTGTAGCAAAGAAAGTCATTGACTATAGAAAATGTTTGGGAGTGGTCAGGAAAGATACACTTACAAATAATTTCTTAATTTAAAATGAAGAAGATTCTCAAATCTTGACATCTAGATATCAATGTAGACATATATGAGAAGGAAAAAAAGTACTGGGTTTGAAGTCAGAAATCCTCAGTCTACATTTGCTATATGTCCTTGAACAAATCACTTTATCTGTCTGTAATCTTGTTTTCTCATGTATTTAATGGTACCAACATTTGTTCAAATATTGTTAAAAGAGCACACTGTCAACTAGGAAGGGTAAAAGAGATATGAACTTCCCCTACTACTCCATTAAAGTCCTTTGATGCTTCATTGTGGCATGAAAGTGAATCCCAGCTTTCAAATTCCTCCCAAGTTAAAAAAGTCTCAAGGGTGATGATTTAAGGAAAGCCATCATCATAAATAGAGGTCCTCAATGTACATCAGTGGTGAGGAGACCCATATTTGTGAAATTATCAAATAATACTAATACAAAGCAGAAATAATATTAATAAATTGTGATGAAAGTCTTTCACAGACCATAAAGTAATTTATACAAATATGACTTTCTATTATAGTCACTATCACCTACAAAATAGTTCTAAAAGCATTTTCGCTGAAGAATATATTGCTGAAAGAACATTAGTTTTATGGTCAAAACTCTGGCTCTAATAATTGCTAGCTATATGACTCTATGTAAGCCATTTAATGGTGCCTCAGTTTTTCATCAGCAAAATGGGAATCATAATAGACATGCTACCTCGGAGGATTATAGTATTGTTAGTCATTTGAGCTTTGCTCAAGGCAATTTCAATGAGGTTTCTATGAGTAGATTCTGAGCTTTCAAATGATAAGGTTTAATAAGCCTCTTCCAATCATTTTTACTACCTTGGTGTCAGAGTCTTTTGCAAAAGAATGATTACATGGTAACTCAGGAAACACACTACTGAAGGAAAAGGTGGGGGGAGGGGGAAATCTCTCTCTCTCTCTCTCTCTCTCTCTCTCACACACACACACACACACACACACACACACACACACACACACGTGTCCAAGTCAGATTTATTTCAGGATATTCTTTATAGCCCATTGAGCTGTAGATATGAAGAGACTGCTGTAGTCATCCAAGTCTGAATGCAGATCTGAGCACTGATGTGGCATCTCTCAACATGGCTTACCCAGACTTCTCTATTTAAATGGGAAAAGTCCCATCTCTGATGGGTATTATGGATTCTACTTCTTTGTTGGGGTGGCATAACTTTAAAATATTTTTCTGAGAAGAGATACACAGGTTTCACCAGAATGCCAAAACAGCCCAAAACACATAAATGGTTAAGTACTCTTGGATTAAGGGGCTCTACCCTAGTCACATTATCATTTAGAAGAGGGATTATTTTTGTTTGTTTCAGACTTGTGATTTCATCAGGGTAGGGCATTCCAGGTCATCGACTTCCCTTCACTGATACACAGCATGTGTTCTGCAGCTTAGAAACTTAGAGAACTATCTGGGGATACTGAGAGATGAAGTCACTTGCCCAGATTCACACAGCCAGTTAGTGCATGTCAGATGTATGATGAACCCAGGATGCTGTGGATCCAACTAGAAAATTTCATTTGGTTTCATTTATATATAAAGCATAAATCTATTCTACAATTTTGCCAAAAATGTGTATTCTGTTTAAGTTACAGAGACTCACTATATCCCACAGAAATCTATTGCACTTTAAGAGAGACCTAATTGCTAAAAAGTATTTCCTTATGTTGACACTGAATCTCTGTAACTTCTATCTATCGTTCTTAACTAGTGACAAATTGGCCAGAAATTCTGAGGGTCTTCACCTCTCCAATGGATTCTTTTGTTAAGTCAAACTAGGCCATATTTTGCCTCAATTCTTACCTGACCTTTAATCACTAAAAGAGATTAAATTATAGCATATAGCCTTACGCTCTGGAATCAGAGGATACAGGTTCCAATACCACCTTTCACGCTTATTCTTTGTGTAACTCAGGGAAACTCACTTAACCTCTCTGGGCTTCAGGTTCCTCATATGTAAAATGAGGGTTTTAAACAAGACCTCTTCTCAGGTCCTTTCCTCCTGTATAATTCTATTAGAGAAGTGACATTTGAATTCAGGCTTGAAAAAATGCATTCCATTAAGGGGAAAGAAGAGGTACCAGAATATCTCCAGTGTTAGGGGACAGAGTGAGCAAATGAAAAGAAGGTGAACAGCCTTCCAATGTATGAGAAATGGAAGATAGTTCACGTCGGACACAAAGATTATAGGTTAGATTATATCATTGTCCTTGAAAATTAAGCCACATAAGGAGTTTAGATTGCATTGGCAAAACAGCAGGAGTCCATTAAAGGCAGTAACACAATCAGATTTTCCTTCCACATGATATAAAGTTACATCAAAAACTCTAAAGTAAGCAGCATTTCCTACTCAAGATATGAGACAACTGATATAAATTATGGAGAATCAATTGGCATTTGCTTTTTTCTATTATATTCTCAAACTATTTAACTTTCCTTTTCAAAGGAATCTTTTCAAAATCAACAGGCAAAAAAGGGAAAATGGCTAGAATTTTAAAATTGACAAGAAAAGTATTGTAAAAAAATAGGCAGGAAACCATTTTGAGTCCACAATTTGTAGAATGGCATCTCAGCAATTCAGAAGTGAACTATTTTTTAAGAAAAAGTACACTAGCAAAGCCTCTTTTATTTATACAGTGTTTTTTTTTCATCAAAAAGATTAAAAGACTTCACCATATCATTACACAATAGAAAAGAAACAATCAAGTACACAAAGTAGGAGACAGAAAAATAACTGCAAAACCAATAGTGAGTCAGTATAAGAGATCTAATCAAAATGCCCACGTAGATACTTTGGACCAGAATACATATGCAGTCACCAACAAGTTGGTAATTGAAGTTTCAAAATATTTGTTGCCTAGCATTCAGGTGCTTATTTGGAACACGTGACCCACAGTATATGCATGAAAATGTTTATGAATTACAGTGCCAAAATCATATGATCCCAGAAAAAATTAATCTATAATTTGGCAACTTCAAAGTCCATTTTAAGGCACTGCTTCTAGTATTATTTACTTTGGAATATTTAGCACCCTAGAAGTGGTGGGGGAAAAGGGGGAGGAAAGAGAGAGTTCTCCATTACTTAGCATAGAATCTGCAAATATTCCTTCTGTCCTTCAAATTCTAAAGTACATAATAATACATCCAATCAACCAATGACATTAGTTTCAGAATTAGCATAATTGACAGCCTGAACTGGCAAGTCAAAAACAGTAACAAGGACACATATTCATCAGCCTTTCCCCTTGAGCTCCTGTCTCTTCCATTAGAGCAAAGATATTGCACTGGTTGAAGGCATTCCAGAAAAATTCTGCTAACCCATCATGAAATCATTTGCAATTATCTAAATAAGATATCAGGACTGAGAGCTACTATTGTCCAGGTTGAAAAAGCAAGATGTTTCTTTCTGACATTCTGAATAAGCCTTCAGTTGTGACATTGAACAGTGTGTTCAGGATTCACTTCAAATACACAATTGCTTTTATATTAAACCATAACACAGGTTATGGGGAGCAGGGGTGACAGAAGGGGGAAGGTTTCAGCACAGAAGTCTCTGACATTACAGACAAACCTGTCCTAAAAGACTTTTATTTCAAAAAATTCAAGTCTTGCTAAGTTTAAGAGTAGATTAAAATAACAGATTTAGAGTGAGCGGAGACATTAGGAGTACTCAAGCATGCCTCTTCATTTTTCAGATGAGAACATTGAAATCCAGAAAAGTTACACAACTTGCCCGTAGCTAGCAAATGGCTATGGAAGAATTTTTTTTATTATTATTTTTGCAGGGGAGAAGGCAGGGCAATTGGGGGTAAGTGACTTGCCCAAGGTCACACAGCTAGTAAGTGTGTCAAGTGTCTGAGACTGGATTTGAACTTAGATCCTCCTGACTCCAGGACCAGTGCTCTACTCACTGTGCCACCTAGCTGCCCAGCTATGGAAGAATTTGAGCCTAGCTTTTCCTGACTCCAAGTCCAGTACTATAAACACTAGTTTGGAGACACTAGTATGGAGACAAGAGTGATTATATCTTAAAGTGGCATCCAAACTGCCAAAAGAATACTTTCCCAAACATTCTGAACATGATTCTATTTGCCATTTGGATAGCCATAGGTATAAAGCTTAAGAAAAATAGACAAATGTGACATGAGATATCATCATACATAATCCAATCACCAATAGCTCTGTCAAAGTTTATATCTGGAAGGGTTTTCATTACTTCTGTAACTCATGTAAGCTCAGAGAAACCTTATCCCAATACACATCCTCATAAAAAGTTTGATTCTCAGAACAAAGTTTCATTTCCCACCTCAAAGTTTTAGGAATACCCCCTGAAGAGTTATGGCTGTTTTTTCTAATGCTATTACCTCAAGCCCCCATTCGAGTGTGTTTTCTCTCCCAAATTATCAGGTGATAATAAACTAAGCCAGCCTTAAGTAGTTTTTAGAAAGGGGTAGTTACTAAGCTGGTACATTAGTTATAGTTGATTAAAAATATACCTGTGACACCCTCCCTCAGAAGTACACAGAGATCCTGGGGAAAGTGAGCTCAGACTAAGAGAACACATGTGGCAAACAGGTAGCTCACAGGTCCTAGTTGTGGGAAATCCTTTTGTCTATTGATTGCATACTCAAAAAGCTCCCCCTAAGTATCAGAGTCTTTTAAGCCATCAATGCACTCTGCCCATCAGAAATAGATTGTCCTGTGAACAATCACAGGGCGGGTCTCTCTATTAGTCATTGCCGGCAAGATTCTTGCCAGACTCTTTCTTAATAGGCTGATCCTTCACCTGGAAAACGGTCATCTACCTGAGAGCCAGTGTGGCTTCAGAAAGGGCCAAGGAACAGTCGATATGGTGTTTGCTGCCCGACAACTCTAAAAAAAATGCCAGGAGCAGAACAGAGGTCTGTATACAACATTTGTAGATCTGACCAAGGCCTCTGATACTGTTAGTCATGAGGGCTTTTGGAAAATTATGTCAAAATTTTGTTGCCCTGAGAAGTTCATCAGCATTGTACATCAATTTCATGCCGGCACATGTGCCCAGGTTCTAGATAATGGACAATGCTCTCATGCCTTCCTAGTCACCAATGGAGCAAAACAAGACTGTGTGCTCGTTCCCATGCTTTTTAGCATGATGTTTTCAGCCACGTTGTCAAATGTTTTCAACGAGGTCGGACACTGCATCAAGGTCAGCTACCACGCTGATGGTGATTTTTTCGATTTGAAAAGGCTACAAGCCAAGACCAAAGTGGAGGGAGTGTTGGTGCATGATTTTCTGTTTGCAGATGATTGTGTACTCACTGCAGCCTCTGAAGCCAAAATGCAACAAAGTATGGATCAATTCCCCATCCCTTTGCTAATTTTTGCCTAACATTTAACACTCCCTATGTAGATATTATCATACCCTGTTCTGAGGGGGAAAATACAAGGAGACTGATGGAAAGATGGAAAATCCAAAATTCTCTGGACTCTTTGAAACTTAGCGTTGACTGTAAGCCCTCCAACCAAAGGGGGGGGGCAAGAGGGGGAAGGGCTGGGGAGAGAAAACCTGGATAAGGCTTTTTCTCCCCCAAGTGGTTCCTTCTCAAGAGGTTCAATTAAAACCGCAAGCTTACTCCAGTTTCTGGAACTCAATTCCCTTCTCAACTCGGTTGATAATTCATAGAAAATTCCTGGAGTATTGCCACATCTCCAATTTTTGTGTTCTTGTGCAATATCATTCTAGTTTGAAGGCTTTTTAGCACTTAGTCTAAGTCACATGACTAACATTCTCAGTTTAAGTATCAAAATTAAAATGGGACAAGGTGGTTTTGGTCCCACCCTTACACCAAAAACCTTTATTTTACAGATGATATCCAGATGGGAACTGACCCAAACAATACTCTGGACAACTATTCAGTGCTTACCATGTGCCAGGTACTATAATAAGCCCTGAAGATACAAAAAGAAAAAAGTAAAAAAAATAGTTCCTTCTTTCAAGGAACTAATGGAGGAGATAACATGTATATGAATGGGAACAAACAACATATAAGATGGTATTCTTTGGAGGGAAGGCACTGGTATCTTGGAGGACCAGGAAAAGCCTCCTCGGAAGCTGGTGCTTGAGTTGGGTCTTAAACGGAGAGCCACGTATTTTAAATGTTATGTTTTAGGATAAGGATTTTTCTCCTGCAAGTGGAAAAGTTGGGGCATGTTTAGAAGAGGTAAGCATGGTTTGTCTAGGCATGTAGAAACAATTCTATGTAATAACTTGTCCAAAAAGAGTTATGTTTCACTTAGAAAAGGCTTAATGACACATTAAACCTGTTATGTGATTTGAAGAGCTATTTTGGAAAAAGCAATATCCGAAGAGGAGGGGAAAGAATTCCAAGCATGGGGAGCAGCCGAAGAAAATGCACAGTGTTAGGAGATGGTGTGTCATGTGAGGAACAGCCAAGAGGCCAGGTTTCTTTAACCTATTCCTGGGGATTTGGACTTTTGCTACCCTGGATCTATGCTTATTTGCTCCTTCTGGTCATTTGTGGCCCTTAGGAAGTCAGTCCCAGAGAACTGAAACATAAGGCAGATATGCTAGTCTTGTGGTGATCACAGTGGGATGCAATTGCACAGTATAAGCTTAAAAAGCAATGCTATAATAGATCCCAGGGTATTTTTCATAGAGAGAGAAATCATAGAGAACTCCTAATAATAGTCTAGTGTCAATAATAGTCTAGTGTCAATTCCTAATAATAGTCTAGAGTCATTCAGAAATCTCCCTTAATAAGATCCAGCTGTGCTAATTCATAGACGCACAGGGAGATCAGAGTGAAGCATTCCCAAATAATGTGAAAGCTTTAAAAATGTTGCTTCTCAATCTATGAAAATGATGTCTACTATGTTCAACCTAAAAGCCATGTACTTCTCATCTTTATTTTCTTTCATTAATGCCATTTCACCAAATGTTCAAAGTAGTTTTGAGAAACAATCCAGCATAGAGCATAGAGTGACTGGACTTAAAGTCAGGAACAACTAGTTTTCTAGATCTTACTAACTGTATGATCACAGAAATGTCCCTTAATATCTCTGTACCATAGATGGGCAGAATAGTATTTACCTTAGAGTAGTGTTGGGGGAATCAAATGGAATGATGTATGTAAACTTCTTTCCAAACATTATTATTTTTTCTATATAGAATAGAATATAACTGAGGGTGTAAGAAATAATGAATATAGAAGAACATAGGAAAACATGTGAATGAATACAAAGTTAGTGAATTCAGCCAAAAATAATAAGTTCACCAGTATAACTGTCTCTTGGATAGTCTTAACAGTAAGACTAAAAAATTAAAACACACAGGGAAGTCTAAAAGCATCTGATCTTGTGAAAGTCATAAGTTCTTCCTCTTGTCAAAAGAGAGCACAATATACCAAAGGAAAAGCCTAATTTGCAGCTTTTCTCCTTCCTCTCAAAGATTTCTTCTCAGGAATGGTTAAACCCATTAAACCTTGGCTGGAAATTTCTACCCTTGAATTGTAATTCCCTTGGCTGTACAGTCAACATATTGAATCCTTAATCCAAATTTTCACTTGTTTTAAACAAACCCCACAGAGAATGACTACTCTGAACAGCTTTCCAGTTGCACCTAGTTCAAATGTCCTTTATTAGTTGATTATTGTCCAAGCCTATTCATACCTATTCACACCTCTCTGATAAAAAATATGATGGCTGAGACAGGATGAATGTTTAACTCTAATATCTTCCCCATCCTTCATAAGTATATACCTGATCATTTGAAGATGGAGAGAGCATTAATTATGGGGATAAGGAAAGGTTTCACATAGGAAGTGGCACTTTCACTGAGCCTTGAATGAAACTAGAGATTTTAACAGATGGAACTGTGATGAGAATGCTTCGAATGTTATACAAAGGCATAGGGCTGGGTGGTAGAATTGTGAGTTTGGGAAAAAAGCAGGTAAATCACATTGATTACAACATAGCACTCGACTCCAATGTTCTTTCCCTGTACTACATGGAATGAGGAGGTATGGGGCCACCAACAACATATTTTCATTGCTTCAAATATTGGGCTAGAGTCTTTAGAATAAGAGAAATGTATGTGTTTTTTCTCCTTCTAAACTTTAAAGTCCTTATTTACACTTTGAAGACTTAGAGCTAATCAAACAGAAATTCTTGATTTTTAAAAATAGATTTATCTTAAAATGACCTCTTCATTAGAAACATTGAGTTGTTCTCCAACCTATTGTGAAATGATGTAACCAAAAATATGTCTGTTTCACAATTATGGGGAGGAAGGGAGACAAAATAACCTGCCCCCTATCTTTCATCAGCCATAAGTAAATGCCAGGCTAATTCACTCTACAATCTTGTCTTTTAATAATAATAATAATAATAAAATAAAACCTTCCCCTTATTTCCCAGCCCAAATTTTTCACTTCACCGAAATATCACTGAATCTCTGAATCTCAGAGTCTGGAGGAATATCAGATATCATGATATTAAATTTGAAAACAATTAAAATGATATTAAACTGAAATTAAACCTGAATACAAAGCCTATCTATAAGCATCCCTGAAAGTGACATTAGCCTCTGCTTGAAAATCTCCCTACCACTTCCCAAGACTATCCCATCCACTTTTACATATGAAAGAGCTTTTCCTCTTGTCACTATATCTCAGCAACTTCCACTCAACTACTCCTAGTTTGGCCTTTTGGATCAAGAAAAACAAATCCCATCCCTTCTACTTAACAACATTTCAAACACTTGACCACATCTATGATGTCTGTTTGAAATCTGCAATTTGCTAAATGTCCTCAGCTTTTTTCATTTGGCCCTAATATGGTATGATTTCTAGTTTACCATGCTCAAACACTTGGATGTTGGCCAGTTTTTCATGGAAAAACTACTCTTTCACTTTTTTACAATACAATAGCCTTCATCTCTATTTAATTGTGGCTTATTGAAAATTTACACCTCACCCACACTGCTTTCCTGCAGAACCAGCCCTCCTTATTTCTACTCTCAATAAAATGCATGGTGTTCTTTTCTTTCCCTCCTCCTCTTGGTTTCATTCTATGTTGACTTTCTAGTATTGAAGTTCAGGGATCATTGAGAATACCATGGTAACCTGAGGCACAACATGGTAGCAAAAGGAATTTTATTATAGCAATAGAAAAAGGTTAATGAAGGGGAGTTTAGTCTTCTAAAAACAAGGAGAGGCTTCTGTAATATTTCTGTGTAGCAGGCTGCTCTGGGGAGTGCTCAGAATCATGGGTGTGATCTGGACAGAAGCCTCCTTGAACTAAGCTAGAGCAGTACTTTTAATTTAAAATGGAGTTCTTTGTCTGGGAACCAGCTCAGCCCCTGGGACTTGTACAGCAGGTGTCACCTGATGGTTTAACACTTGAGAGATACAAAACACAGAAAGACAAATAAAAGCATTCAGATGACTGGGTTCAGATAGAGGCTGTCGCATCTGAAACTAAGAAAGAACCTTGGTTCATCTTGTCTTTCCATAAAGAAGGTCCTCTGAAAAATATCCTGTCAGCTACATCACACTTCTCTTTAAATTGATTTAACCTCGGTAAAGTTGCTTAACCTCTCAGAGTTTCCTTCTCTGAAATACCTGACCTACTTTGAAATTCTTGCATTTAAATAAATAAAGCTCTGTGTGTTGCATATTAATCAATAAGCAAGCACTTATTAAGCACTTCCCAGAGCTGTCCAGAAATGAAACGGTCTATATTTGAGATAGTAACTTCCCTTTCCTTGGAAATCTTCACAGAAGGCCGAGAGACCTCTTGTCAACAATATTACAAATGTGTTTCTTAGGTAGAAGTTTACATGGATGAACTTGGAGGTAACTTTGAATTCTGAGCTCCTGTGGTACTATTATTCATTTTCTTTCCAGACCTTGAGATGAATACCTAAGAGCACTACCATTAAATGTCTCCTAAAATTGACATAATCTCAAACACACTAGAAAACCATTGAGGGGAGGGGAAGGGTGACAATGGCCAAAGCAAAAAGTTATGTGGTGACAAACTTCATCAATTTCACACGTTTCCCACTTCATCTGTACTGCTTACTACCATCCTCCTCTCAAAAATATGGACCAGACTTTTTCAGTAGGTAAGAAAGGAAAATTTTGTCTTTTTCAATTCCTTGGCTATCAAGAACTTGGACTTGAGAGAAATAAGTCATTACATGAAACTAACAAATCCTAGTTACATTATCTATCTACTTATGGCTTCTCTGTCACTGTCTGGCTCTTTGGAATGAGTACACTTTCAGCCATCTCTGTGGCAGGCATAATTACTGTCATTCTGCAGTCTGCGTGGCTTTTCCCCTATAACAATTACAGCCTGTGAGTGTGCAGAGGAGAGAGTGAATGGGATTGGTCACTTAAGACCATTACCCAATTATGGCATAAGAGCCTTGAAAAACATGTTTAGTGGTCACTTCACTATGTATCTAGCACCAGCTTGATAATTATTCAGCACAATTAAAAGTATACTTTTCTATTTGGAGGTGACATGAAAGACTTTTTGTGTATGTTTTAAGCAGGAACAGATCACAAGGAAAACTAATCAACCTATTATACTTATCAGTGACAATACTATTAATTGCTGGAAAGAAAACAACTGAATTTGGGTGAAAGACTGACAGCTCGTACAATGGAAGCTATTTTAAATTTTTTTATCATACATTGAGGGTGGAGAGATTTCCTTCCATATACCCTGTTACTGATTGAAGACATAAAATAGCTATAGAGTCAGTCATTGGCAACAAGATTAAAGATGATAATGGAAATATATAGATGCAGTATGCATTACTCCCTGGGTATTGTGTCCCACAATGAAACTGGCATACAGGGAGTATCTGAATTAAAATGGATTTCATTGCATTTATTTCACAAATTTGTGACAGGTGGTCACAGTACCCTGATCAACTGTGCATATTGCATTTATTTCCATTATTACTGCACAACCAGAATTACCAAAATGGATATTCTCTGGAACTGCTTAAAATATATGGCTATCACAGCAACAAATGTTATGTGTGTTAGCAATGGATATTAACGCATATTATTAATACAATCAATTATTGAACCTTATCTTGTCAAATGAAAAGCAGAAATGAAAGCAGTACATTTGTAAAATTACTCTTTGTGTTAACTTCTATATAGTCGGCTTTCAATCATTTTCTTCAATAAATGTGCATAGAATGAAGGTATAGGATACTATACAAAGGCAACTTAGAATAGTAAAAAGAACAAGGGCTAGAAGTTAGTATAATTGAATTCCAGTTCTGCTCAATAACAAACTAGTACTGTGACCTTGGGGTTTTTAATAGTAGTTGCTTAATAAATGTGTCCATTAATTGTCTATCTCTGTGGTATTTTAATATTATCAAATAGATACTGCAACCAAAGAAGGCTATCACAACTCTATTATGTTTTCCCTTTTACTGGTACTCACTACCTAAAAATGCAAATCACCTACTCTTTGGGAATCAAGGGTTCTCTCTCCTCCAAGATAAGGGATGGAAGGACTTTATGTGGAGAATTTCTAAACCCCACTAGCAGCAGATGTTGGTACAGTGGATAGACTGCTGGGTCTGGAGTCAGGAAGACCTGAGTTCAAATTTAACTTCAGACACTCAATATCTGTATGACCCTAGGCAAATCTCTTAAATTCTGCTTGCCTATTTCCACCATGAGGTGTCTGTCTGCTGATTGATGACTACACAGATAACTACTTCAGGATAGGCCCCTAACACGCTTCACTTCAAACCCGACTCAACTATCTGACCTTTTTTTCCTCATCAGCTAACTCCCTTCCCCCAAGACAAGAACCCTCCCTCCCCTTACAACCCTGTTCCTCTTTATAGTTTTGTTTCCCCCATTGAAATGTAAAATCCTCGAGAGTAGCAACCATCTTATTTGCTGTATTTTGATTTCCAGCGTTTACCACAGAGCCTAGCATATAGCGTTTAATATGTACTTTCCTGATCTCTAGAGTTTTAGATTGTCATATGGCAATTATATGGCAAAAATTAACATTCATAATGATAATGCCAAGGCCTTAAGACAAGCTTAAATGATTTTCAATACACTGAGTTTATCGAGTTAAGGAAGTTGGTAAGAAATCTGTCGTTGCACATGACCATTCAGAGAAAGACATAATGACAAGGTTCTAGATGGACGGGAATTGAACTTGGCTATTTCAGGTCCTTAGCAGGGAGCTATAAATGGTAATTGAGGATCAAGACCAACTAAGGCCAGATCTTGTGGTGGTGCTACTCTTCCTCCTCCCAATAATAATAATGTTGTTGTTGTTTGGTTGTTTTCAATTGTGTCTGACTCTTTGTGACCCCTTTTGGGGTTTTCTTGGAAGACATAATGGAATGGTTTGCCATTTCATTCTCCAGCTCATTTTACAATGCAGAAAATTAAGCCAACTGGGTTAAGTAACTTGCCCAAGGTCACACAGCTAGTAAGCATTTAAGGCTACATTTGAACTCGGTTCTTCCTGATTCCAGGCCCAGCACTCTATCTATCCACTTAGCCACTGCCCCTAATAATAAATAATAATAATAATAACATAGTTTGACTTTATAAAAATATACAATACATATATGTATATAAGCAAATCTGTATGTTTACATATATATGTACAGATGTAATTGTCTATTGTAATCTATTTTGTTTCCACATTAACTCTGTTTGGAAGGTGCTATTATTAGCCCCATTTTACAATCATTCACTGAATGGAGTCCAAAGGCCTTTGTTAACCACCTACTATTTGCCAGGTATTGAGCCAATGCTGGGCTGAGAGATATTAAATGATTTACGAAGAGTCACACAACTAGTGTCTAAGGAAGTAATTTAGACCTTCCAGACAAGGTCTAATCAGCAATATTGTAAAAGGGATTATGGTTAAAAATAAAGCTAGAAGGAATGGGTTCCAAGATTCTTTCCCAGTCTGAGATTCCGTGGTACACAGGGTACATATGGTTTCAGTACCAAACAAAATAAACTTTTCAATACTTAAAGGGTTAAATTATTGTTTTCTTAGGAAAATTCCAGATATCTTAAATTTGCTGAACTTGTTTTTAAGTTCCTAACTCTTTGTTAGAGATATATCTGTGGCAGTGGATAGAGAGCTGGTCTCAGAGTTAGGAAGAACTAGGTTAAAATTCCATCTTCGACACATAATGAATAAGTGATCCTGGGAAAGTAACAACTTCTCAGGGCCCCAGTCACTTATTTGTTCCTCTCATCTCCCCTCCTTCTACCAAAAAGAAAGCATAGTTATTATAAAAACAGGTGAAAAAAGGATTATTCTTCATATTAGTATCTGGTCCCATGCAGTATAATGTGTAGGCTGCGTATCACTGCTAGGAACATCATATAATTCAATCACCATGTGCCAGGTTTGTTGCTGTTATTTCTCTGACTATCATTATTATTATTATTCTATATTGAAAATACATCTCCCAAATATGTCTTTAGCCTTACTATATTTATTATGCTGAATGTGACTATACTCTTAAGAACATCTGTATCTAGACATATTCTCGCTGTCTCATGTTTCAGGGAATGTAACTTTTATCACCCTCACTCCTTCTACCTCAAAGGATTCCATATATTAATAGTATTTGGCTCAAAAATAAAGGCTGTGTATCTTTCCTAACAGCTTAATCTCAAAACTCTTCTTTTTTTGGCAGGTTGTTTAACTAAGCATTAGGCAAACAGGTTTAATTCTAGAACTCAACATTGAGAAAAAAATAATTAAACCCACTTACTGTGAATTATATTTTGCAAAAGGAAAATCCCCAAACCTTGTGGAAGTATAAAGTAGATAAACAATAACATCTGCTTTAAAAGTAACATTCATGTTCACAATCTTTTCTATGCTTAGAATACTTTACGTAGGAGACTCTTCTCGCTTATTTCTTGGAAAATTAAAATTCTTTCAACGTATTTCAAGAACAGAGCACGAGCACATGGCCCTAACTTAACCTCTTTCTTCCTCTTAGTAAAATATATCATAATGTTCTGTGCCAGGTAAAAGAATAAAAGAGTCGAGAGTCCTCTGCATAGTATCTCTAAGTCAATGTCACTTATTATAAATAATTTAGGTGATCTAACATTTGAAATTTAATAATACTACCTGACACATAGAGCTTAAATGTTTACAAAACACTTTACATGTGTAATAGGAGTTTATGAAATGAATAGCATTCTGAGATTTGTAGTTAAAGAATCATCCTTTTCCAAAGTGGAAAGCAATTTGTAGCATCTTTGAGCAAGAACTGGAATTTTTTTGGAGGGGCGAAGGTACGACAATTGGGATTAAGTGACTTTCCCGAGGTCACATAGCTAGTAATTGTGTCAAGTGTCTGAGGCCGGATTTGAACTCAAGTCCTCCTGACTCCAGGGCTGGTGCTTTACTCAATGTGCCACCTAAATACCCAGAAACTGGAACTTAACATGACTTCTAGTTTAAAGAATATACACAGATTTCAAGAGATGATACTAAAAGGAAGGAGTGGGGTGATGGTGATTCCATACAGATGTCCCACCTGGCTCTTTTCCTACAGTCACATCTTCTATAAAAGGGCTAATTTATAACACCAATTCAGAAGCTTGGGATAATTCTGTTTTTATATACTGGTTATGGTCAGTTTCATAGAAGGCAAGTTGGCACCTTCTTTAGAAATGTTAGCTATAGCTGTTTCCTTCCTTTTCCATGGTTTTTCCCCCTCTTTTGATTGTAATAACACTGCTAATCCAGGGAAGACTCAGGGATAGCTCATTTACTTGTATTTTTCTGAATCAGTCATATATCCCAATCTGTCCTACTGGTTCAGAAGAGGGAGGGAGTGAAGGAAAGTGGAAGGGAAGGAGGGAGAGGGAGGGGAGACAGAGAGCAGGGGGGCACAGTGGGGAGAGAAACAGACAGACAGACAGAGACATGGAAACAGAGATCATACAAAAAATTCTTTGCCTTGCTGTTGGTACATTTTGTTTTCTACTTTTAACAAAAGGAATATTCAAGTTACTATGTGACTTTGCTCTGATTTACTCTTCAATGTCTTCAATTTCTGCATAGAAATAAACTAACTTAAAATATAATGAAGAGAGCCAGCCAATAAATTCTTCTCTGTTTTAAAACTGACAAATCCTTACATAAACCTGTTGTCCATTCTTAATACATTGGCAAAAGAAACTATATTTTGGACAGTTAAACAAATGTTGACTTTAATAATAATTTTCTCTACAAGTTGAATTCCAAGTGAAACAAGAATCATGCAGATTTGGAGGACTAATCCTTGTGAGTTCAAAGCTATCCTCAGACATTTACTGGATGTATAACCTTGGGCAAGTCACTTAACCGTGTTTGCTTCTGTTCCTCATCTGTAAAATGAGCTGGAGAAGGAAGTGGCAAACCGCTTCAGTGTCCCTGCCAAGAAAATCCTCAATGGGGTCACCAAGAGTCAGAGATGACTGAAAGAACCTCAATAACAGCAATGAAGTTCTTTTAGCCCCTTCGGAATTTTAAATACTTAATTAGTTTTTCCAGATTTGATTTGCATCACTATGCAATGAACTGATGTTCATATTTTCTTTTTCATTAAAATGACTATTATTTTAGGTTAAGAGCTCCAAACAAAGGTTGGCAGTTAGAGGGTTCATATTAAGAACACATAGCCTCTTTTCCTTAGTGGATCATGGGTTAAGAACTCAAAGGACTACAGAGACCAACTGGTCAACTCCCTTATTTTAAAATTATGGAACTTGAGGCCAAGAGAGATTAAGTGACTTACCCAAAATTGCACATGTAGGAAATGTTTGAGTTAGGATTTTAACACGGATCTGGCTTCAGAGCCAGTGGGTTATGGTTCATTTTTTTTTTCTTTCCTCACCATGCTATCTTTCTATAAGAGATGCATAAGCTATTTATTTGTTAATATCTTTGCATTGAAGTTTCCCTCATTCATTTTTGGTTCCTGCCTGTCATTTGCAGGGGGCATGTAAACAACATTTATTATCCAGTTGCCAGATATGGTTCATGATTACATAAATGAAGATGCTAGGTATTAATACACTTCTAATGTTTCTGTCAGTGATGATAAATATTAACATTTTAAAAACACTCAAAAAGGAAGTGTACTATGCCTTGGGAACTGGTAGCTTATTATTTTATTGTTTTACAGAATGTTTTATTTGAATACAAGTGCACTGCAAATCATATGAATAGAGAAATCTTAAGAATAGATCATTGCTGTGTATATGCATGTGGGAGTAACAATTGGCAAACCAGATGGGGGAAAAGGTTAAAATAATTTTACACATTAAATTCACAACAATATCAATTAAATTGCATTTGTAATAGAACTCTCATGGTTACCAAGCACTTTCAGATGAAACAATCAATCCATTAGCCAGTATTAATTGTTTGTGGTAGAGCAGAAACTGTAAATATGAGGGAGAAAAATTTAATAAACAAAAAACTGTGACTGACCTTACATTCCAACAGGGAAGACAATGCATACATCAAAGGCAGAGGGTCATGATTCCCAATCCCCAAATCAATTGATGTAGTCTGAGGATTTTATCAGTATACTATCAAACCAACTCTAACATTGTAGCCTCATCTTTTTAAGAGATCAATTTTCTGTTTTTTTTCCTTTTTTAATATTTTTTTATCTTCAGTTTTCAACATTCATTTCCAAAAGTTTTAAATTTTCTCCCCCTTGCTCCCATGTCCCATCCCAAGATGGAATGCAATCCAATATGTGCTCTACACATACATTCCTATCAAACTCATTTTCACATTAGTCATGTTACATAGAATTATAATGAATGGGAGAAACCAAAAGAAAGGAAGCGAAACAAAATAAAAGAGAAAAGAATCTGCTTCTCTCTGCATTCCAACTCCACAATTCTTTCTCTGGATGTGGATGGCATTTTCCATCATGAGTCCTTTGGAAAAGTTTTAGGTCCTTGAATTGCTGAGAAGTGCTAAGTCTATCAAAATCAGTCATTGCACACTGTGACTGTTACTGTGTACAATGTTCTCTTGGTTCTTCTCATTTCACCTGGCATGAATTCACATAAGTCTTTCCAGGTTTTCCCAAAGTCTGCCTTTTCATCATTTCTTGTAGCAAAATAGTATTCCATTCAACATACACAACTTGTTCAGCTATTCCCCAATTGATGTGCATCTCCTCGACTTCCAGTTCTCGGCCACCACAAAAACAGCTCCTATAAATATTTTTGTACATGTGGGACCTTTTCCCATTTCTATGATGTCTTTGGAATACAACCCTAGAAGCGCTATTGCTGGGACAAAGGGTATGCACATTTTTATAGCCCTTTGGGCATAGTTCCAAATTGCTCTATAGAATGCTTGGATCAGCTCACAACTCTATCAACAATGAATTAGTGCTCCAATTTTCCCACACCCTGTCCAGCATTTATCACTTTCCTATTTTGTGATATTAGCCAATCTGGTAGGTGGAATGTGGTAACTCATAGTAGTTTTGATTTGCATCTCTCTAATCAATAGTGATTTAGAGCATTTTTTTCATATGACTACAGATATTATAGCTTCAATTTCTTTGTCTGAAACCTGCCTGTTCATATACTTTGACCATTTATCAATTAGGGAATGACTTATATTCATGTAAATTTAACTCAGTTCTCTATATATTTTATTGTTTTATATATATATATATTATATATATATATATTAGAAATGTGGCCTTTATCAGAGACATTGTTGTAAAAAATCTTTCCCAGTTTTCTGCTTCCCTCCTAATCTCAGTTACATTGGCTTTGTTTGTGCAGAAACTTTTCAATTTAATGTAATCAAAATTATTCATTTTGTATTTCATTATGTTCTCTATCTCTTGTTTGCTCATAAATTTCACCATTCTCCATAAATCTGACAGATAAACTATTCCTTGCTCTCCTAACTTTTTATAGTATCAGCCTTTATACCTAGATCATGTACCCCTTTGGATTTTATTCTGGTATATGGAGTCAAACATTGGTCTATGCCAAGTTTCTGCATACCATTTTCCAGTTTTCCCAATAGTTTTTGTCAAACAGTGAGTTCTTATCCCAGACACTGGAGTCTTTGGGTTTATCAAAAGTAGATTCCAGTAATCACTGACTGCTGTGTCTTGTGTACTTAATCTATTCCACTGATCTACTCCACTATTTCTTAGCCGGTACTAAGTGGTTTTGATGATAGCTGCTAGATTGTGGGTTATTCTGATTGTGTTTCCACAATACTCAAATTGTTTCTTTCTAGCTGCTTACAGTATTTTCTCCTTGAACTGGGAGCTCTAGAATTTGGCAACAATATTCCTAGAAGTTTTCTTTTTGGGATCTTTTTGAGGAGGCAATCTGTGGATTCTTTCAATTTCTATTTTACCCTCTGGCTCTAGAATATCAGGGCAGTACTCCTGGATAATTTCTTGAAAGATGATATCTAGGCTCTTTTTTTGATCATGGCTTTCAGGTAGTCCAATAATTTTTAAATTATCTCTCCTGGATCTATTCTCCAGGTAAGTGGGTTTTTCAATGAGATATGTCACATTGTCTTCCACTTTTCCATTCCTTTGTTTCTGTTTTATAATATCTTGATTTCTCATAAATTTACTAGCTTCCACTTGCTCCAATCTAATTTTTAAAGTAGTATTATCTTCAGTGGTCTTTTGGACCTCCTTTTCCATTTGGCTAATTCTGCCTTTCAAGGCATTCTTCTCCTCATTGGCTTTTTGGAGCTCCTTTGCCATTTGAATTAGTCTATTTTTTAAGGTGTTGTTTTCTTCAGTATTTTTGGGTCTCCTTTAGCAAGTCATTGACTTGTTTTTTGTGGTTTTCTCACATCCTTATCATTTCTCTTCCCAATTTTTGCTCTACTTCTCTAA
The DNA here is from genome assembly GCA_028646595.1 of Phalanger gymnotis. Taxonomy (NCBI): domain Eukaryota; kingdom Metazoa; phylum Chordata; class Mammalia; order Diprotodontia; family Phalangeridae; genus Phalanger; species Phalanger gymnotis. The sequence continues at coordinate 323,473,847 of CM053624.1, read as the reverse complement.
CTTGCTTTTCCAAATCCTTTTTGAGCTCTTCCAGGGCCTGAGACCAGTTCATATTTTTCTTAGAGGCTTTTGATGTAGGCTCTTTGACTTTGTTGACTTCTTCTGGCTGTGTGTTTTGGTCTTCTTTGTCACCAAAGAAAGATTCCAAAGTCTGAGACTGAATCTGGGTGTGTTTTCACTGCCTGGCCATTTTCCCAGCCATCTACTTGACCCTTGAGTTTTTTGTCGGGGTATGACTGCTTGTAAAGAGTACTTTCTTTCAATCTTAAGGGGATGTGCTGTTGTTTTCAAAGCTATTTCCATACAGCAAGCTCTGCCACACCAGCGCTCCTCTTACCCCAAGGACCCCCAACCTGGACCTGACTCAGATCTTAAGCAGGCTCTGCTCTGCCTCTCTGATCCATTGCTTAATTCCTCACACAAGGTGGACCTGGGGCCAGAAACAACTGCAGCTGTAGTTCTGCAGCTGGACCACTTCCGCTGCCTCCAGGGTGGTGGCCGAACTGAGAACTCCTTTCACTCTGTCCTCAGCCGCTTTTCCCACTAACCTTCTCTGTTGTCTTTGGTGTTTGTGGGTTGAGAAGTCTGGTAACTGCCACAGCTCACTGATTCAGGGTACTAGGGCCTGTTCTTCCTGGCTCTTGGTCTGGTTGGTCTGGGTGCAGCCCATGCTATGCTTTGCTGTGCTCCACTCCCAGCTCTGTGCACAATAGACTATCCAGGATGTCCTGGGCTGGAGCCCTGCTTCCCTCTGCTATTTCATGTGTTCTGCAGTTCTAGAATTTGTTCAGAGCCATTTTATAGGTGTTTGGAGAGTCCTGGGGGAGAGCCCTAGACAAGTCTCGGCCCCAACCCCCATTCTTTAGATTTACCTTGACTGATTCTTGATGCTTCATAAAGTCATTAACTTCTACTTGCCGAATTCTAATTTTTAACAAATAGTTTTCTTCCTTTAGTTTCTCTACCACCTTTTCCATTTGTCCAGTTTTACTTTTCGAGGCGTTATTTTCTCCATTTAGATTCTATATCTCTTTATTGATTTTACCAATTTTACTTTTTAAAGATGTGTTCTCATCAGTGAATTTTTTCTATATTGTCCATTGTATTTTGAAAGAATTGGTCAATTTTTCTTTTACCTCTCTAATTTGGCTTTTAAAATCCTCCTTGAGCTCTGTCAAGAATACTTTTTGAGCTTGAGACCAGTTCATATTCCCTTTTGAGGTTTCAGGTGTGGGTATAGTGTCAATACTGTCCTCTTCTGAATTTGTATTTTGATCTTCCCTGTCCCCATAGTAAGATTCTATGGTCTTTGCTTTTTCAGTTTGCTTCTACATTGTGATTGCCTTTTTCACTGGCTTTTAAAGTGGATCTCTGCTTCTGGGGCACTGGAGGCTCTGTCACAAGCTTCTTCTGCTGGGAGCTAGAGACCTGGTTACTGTCTTTGGGGCACCTGGTTGTCAGCTGTAACACCTCCCGTTCTGCCTTGGTCCCCTATTTTCTGCATTTTCAAGGTCAATGGTGGGAAGGATGAGAGCATTTATGGTTTCCTCCACCATTTTGTCTTTGGGAAGTTCAAGTAGGTGGCTTTCAAACATTTAATCTGTGGGCTGAGTAGCTGCTGCCACTGCCTCAGGCCCTGTGCTTCTCTTTCCCCCAGGTAAGACAGACTGCTGTCCTGAACTGAGAGGTTTGGGAATCTCCACTGCCACTGGTAATTCAGTCTGCCAGGGACCACTCCCACTCCACTATTGTCAGATGTAGACCTGTTCACTCTGCACTCTCCCAGCCTGGCTCAACAGATCCACTCCATCAACCCTCTGGACTCTCCTGGGCTGAAAATCTGCCACACTCTGTCTCAGTGGATTCTGCCACTCTCAAATTTGTTCAGATTCACCTTTTTAGAGGTATCCGAGAGAATTTGTGAGAGAGCTCCAGAATGTCCCTGCTTTCACTCTACCATCTTGACTCCACTCCCTAAGACCAATTTTCTTGAGTAAATTTGAGAATGGAACATTCAGATTGACTATCTTTTTTAAATAAACACAATCTTTGGGATATTAAATAACTAATCCCTGGAGGATTTGGGAAAAGTTTTATGAAGCATAGTGATAATATTCTTTAAATGTTCATTAGAATAGACTTTTGTATCAATCTGTATGAGCAGTCATTCTCCCCAAAACACCACCATCACCAAACACACACACACACACACACACACTCGCGTATGTGATCTTTAGGAGTTCATTTATGACTTCCTGAATTTTTCTGAGACTGGGTTCTTTAGACTTTGTTTTTGGAAAATGCATTTATTTCATGTAAGCTTTTGCTTCTTTTGGCATAGAGCTGAATATAAAATAGCTTGCAAAATTTTTTTTCTTCTATTTTCATTGTAAATACTTCATTTTTATTTTAGTAATTTGTTTTTCTTTTCAAAAGATCCAGTCAACTAATACTATATTCAACACATATTGATGTTAATTTTACTAGCATTACAATTGTATTTTATTGTTATTAACTTTATTTTCAGGTTTTTATCTTTTGTACATGTTTGATAATTATTTGCTGATTTTGTACTTTTAGAATATTGTATTCTTGATTCACTAATCTTTCTATGACTAATAGAAACATGAAGTTTCTTCTAAAGTCTGTTTCAGATAAATTTTATAAATATCAGTGTATCTATAAGTAATTAATTTAATGGCAATATATCTTAACACTTTTTCTGTTACATTCTAAGTCTCCAACAAGATTCCTTGACCATTCATGCTCACTGTCTTTCCTCATAAGATTACAGTTTATAGGTACTCACTTCATTCTGCTGAATTTGCTTTCTTTAGTTTGCATTGTTTTATACAAGTCTTTTCAAATTTCTTTATATTTTCTTACTTGCCCATCTAAATTGTAACATCCATTTTCATCAATGAGCCACAACGTATTTAGCAATTCCTCTATTTTTTCAATGTTTGGTTCCTTAGAATTTTTATTTTTACTATTCAATACAACGCAGAAAATGCTGAAAATCTTTGAACATGGCACCTTTGAAAGCCTATTTAAAACATCATTTTCAAGAAAATTGAAATACTGAGAAATGATATGCTTTTTCTCTAAAGCTTTTAGCAGACTTTTGGGAAAAGCTATTTAGAAGTAAGGTGGGAGATAGGCCAGGACAAAAGGACCAAAAAAGCTTTCTTTAGGAAAATTGATTAGGCATGAAAAATAGAAAATTTTAACTCTCATCTTGTTCAGGTCATTGCCTCCCCACCTGCTTGAAGTGATTGGCATTAGCACCAACTCTTCTCCACTAAGAAAGAATTAAGACATCAATGGAAAGGAGGAAGCACATTTGCTTAACTTTGAAGTGAAGAGAATAGTCCTGGGAGAATGGAATATTGACTTGACTCATAAATTCTGGAATACAAACTCAAGCTATATTTTTAAGATTTCATATCCTTATCTATGATGCTTATGAATGTTATTTTAAATCTTTTGGCTAGAGAGTCATGTCACAGACACGGTAAATCATGTCAATTTGGACATCTCTCTCTCTCGCTCTATCTCTCTCTCTGCTAGAAATAGATTTGATATAAATTAATGACAAATTAGACAAAATTGTTTCTGACAGATTTGGCTTTGAGTCAGAGAACATGTCATTAGTATCAATATTTTCTTCTTCAAAACATATTTAAAAAAATATACCATGGGTTATATTTCCAACAATGGGATTACTTTGTTAAAAAATAAGATTTCAAAAAGACTTTAACTTCACATGCCATAGTTCCTCCTGTCCAAAGGGAGTCTTCATGTTTGCAACACTCCCAGAAAGGAATCAGTCTATTTCTCCATTACCCAGGCAGCACTGAGTTGGTTTTATTTATTTTTGCCTATTCAAAGTAATTTTATTTCCCATTTCTTTGATTAGAGAGGTGGAGAATTTTTTTGATTATTAACAATATTTGTTTCCTCTGTAAATTATCTGCTGATGTAATTTGGCCATCTGCTGAATGGGAATGGGAATTTGATTCCTATAACTTTTTAATTTTTCCTTAATGTACTTTAGATGTTATATTTTAATCTGCTATATTTGTCATAAAGAGTTTTCCCCAATTTGTTTTATCTTTGTTATGATATTGCTTTTGTTTTACAGAAATTATTTTAATATACTCAAGCACGAATATTTTTCTTTTTTTTAATTTTTATTTTTAGTGTGCAACACACAATTCTACATAATTTTGAGTTCCAGAATTTCTACCCTACCTCCCCCCTTCCCTCCCCAAGATGGCATGGAATTCCATATAACTTCCATGTATAACTTGGCATTGAATTAATTTACACACTAGTCAAGTTGTGGAGAAGAATTATGACCAATGGAATGCATCATGAGAAAGAAGAAACAGAACCAAAAATAAAACCAAAAACACAACCCAACAACAAATACAAAAGAGAGGAAAAAAAGGGAGGGGAGAAAAAGGCGAACATGAAGTGTGCCTCGATCTGCATTCATAGTTCATAGTTCCTTCTCTGGATGTAGATAGCACTCTCCATCATGAGTCCCATGGAGCTGTCTCTACATATTGTGTTGCTGAGAAGAGCAAAATCTGGTCAGGGTTAGTCATCAGAGAATCCATATATCGGTGTTGTGTATAATGTTCTCCTGGCTCTGCTCCGCTCACTCAGCATTATGTCATGTAGGTTCCAGGTTATTATGGAGTCCATGTCATCCCCATTTCTTATAGCACAATAGTATTCCAATATCTTCATATACCACAGTTTGTTCAGCCATTCCCCAATTGATGGGCATCCCTTTGATTTCCAATTCTTAGGTACTGCATAAAGAGCCACTATAAACATTTTTGTACACATGGGTCCTTTTCCCACTTATGTGATCTCTTTGGGATACAACCCTAGGAGCGGTATTCCTGGGTCAAAGTGTATGAACATTTTTATACCCCTTTGGGCACAGTTCCAAATTGCTCTCCAAAATGGCTGGATCAGTTCACAACTCCACCAGGAATGTAACAATGTTCCAATTTTTCCACATCCTCTCCAGCATTTATCGTTTTCCTGTTTTGTTATTTTAGCCAATGACAGGAGAGAGATGGTATCTAAGAGTTGTTTTGATTTGCATTTCTCTAATCAGCAGTGATTTCGAGCATTTTTTCATATGTCTATAGATGTCTTTTATTTCTTCCTCTGAAAACTGTCTGTTCATATCCTTTGACCATTTCCCAATTGGGGAATGACTTGTATTCATATATATTTGGTTCAGTTCCCTGTATATTTTGGAAATGAGGCCTTTATCAGTGACACTAGTTGTAAAGATTTTCTCCCAATTTTCTGCCTCCCTCCTAATCTTTGTTGCATGGGCTTTTTTGTACAAAAACATTTCAATTTAACATAATCAAAATTATCTGTTTTGCATTTTGTAATGCTGTCTTTCTCTTGTTGGGTCATGAATTCTTTTCTTTTCCATAAATCTGATAGGTAAACTATTCCTTGCTCTCCCAAACTGCTTATAGTTTCAGCATTTATTCCTAAATCATGAACCCATTTTAACTTTATTTTGGTATATGGTGTAAGATATTGGTCTA
>CM053624.1:323442045-323467759 GCA_028646595.1 Phalanger gymnotis | reverse complement strand
TTTTTTTTTCCATTTTTTATTTGGTCTCCCTAATTTGGTTTTTAAAATCCTTCTTTAGCTCTTCCAGTAATGCTTTTTGGGCTGGAGACCAGTTCACATTACCTTTTGAGGTATTAGATGTGGATATAGTGTCATTGTTATTCTCTTCCAAATTGGTATTTTGATCCTGCCTGTCTCCATAAAAAGAATCAATGGTCATGGGTTTTTTGTGTTCTTCATGTTGGTTAGCCTTTTCCTGGATTTGCAATAAATTTCTGCTTTTGGGGCTCAGGGTTCACTGTCCCAGCTTTCTTATTCTCCTGAGGTGTGGGGGAGAGGGTCTGGCTGCCCGAAATCTCCTCTTCGCCTGGAGTTGTTTTCCAGTACTGTTGCTCTTCAGCAATGATCTCAGCTCTTTGTTGTTTGGGCTGGGTGTCTGGCACTTCCCCTGGGGGAGCAAGAGTATGTCTGGGCTCCTGGTGTTGACTCCTGCTGGCTCTGCCCCTCTGGGACTCAGGTACTCCCACTACTCGGCCACTGAAGCCCCACTTCTGTCTCCTCTATTCCAGCATTTTGTTTTTTTTTCTTTTTTCCCCCAGGGAATTCTCTGTGTGGGGAGGCGAGGGATTAGAGCTGTTTACCTGGCCATTTTGTCTCCTGGAAGTTCAAGAAGCATTTCATACTTTTGGGCTGCAAGCCTTAGGAGTTGGTGTCTCACGGTTGGTGGCGTTGCGCTGCCTCTCCTTGCTTCCACAGAGTGTCGTCCTGTGTTGGGAGGCCTGGAGATCTCTGCCGGTTTTGGGTGCCCACCTTTCTCCCAGCCCATCTCCCACGTGTGTTTCCCAGCCAGCGGCTTCTGCTTTGGTCCTGTCTGGAGCAGCTCTGCACTCAGAGCGCTCTCCTAGCCCACAAATTCATTCCTTCAGCCTTTCAGACACTTCTGGCTGGGAAATTTGCCCCACTCAGACTTCTTGCAGTTTTTAACTCTCTCAAATCTGCTCAAATTCACTTTTTTATAGGAATCTAACAGAACTTGTGAGAGCGCTCCAGTAAGACACTGTTTTCATGTGGCCATCTTGGTTCCGCCCCCCAAGCACAAATATTTTTCATCAGTAATTCCTTCAAATTGCCAAATTGAAAACGTGTCCCCTCTTCAATTAAGATAAATACTTAATGTCATTTTTCCCTTCATTTCAGATTATGTTTTTCTTCATTTTATACAGTAGTGTTTACATTTTTCCCTCTGGTCCAGCTGGAAATCAGTTGTTTATATGACATAACAAATGGATCCTACTGCCTTTACCCACCAAATTGCAAACCAATTTTTCCAAGTACATTTGTTGAATAATGAATCCTTTCCCCAATTTTCAAATAGAAACAAAGGATCCAACTCCATGTTGACTTAGAAAACCACAAAGTAACATTATCTATGCTGTATTGTATTTTTATGTATTCTGTCAGACATTTCCCAATTACATCTTAATCTGGTTCAGGACACATTCTGGAGTTCGGGGATCAGCTTGCAGTGAGTTTGACACTTCTGTACTAGAAAACCTCTAAAGTACCTTCCAAATCTTACATCCTTGCTTACATGATACTAGTTTCATGACCATATACAAGTCATTGCACTACCCTGAGTCTGTGTCCTCATTCATAAAATTAGAGTTAGGGTAGATCAGATGAGCTCTAAAGTTCCTGTCACTCCTAAGGTTATAATTTTCTATATTTAGTGGACAGAGAATTTCCTATCTTAAATTTATGGCTATTATATAAAAGATATGATCTCCTTTCCATAATTTATCTAGGTCTTTTCAATATTGTAGTTTGTGATAACACAAATTTTTTCCACATTTGTGTATTTGTTCTTAAATAAGAGCTATCAGACATCAGGAAAGATGGCTGTGGGAGAGATTGCCTCTACCTCCAGCTCTCCTTCACTTCCTTTAACCGGCAAGAAACATAGCAATAAAATATTAAAATGACAAAAAAATAAAGAAATAAATTTTTATAAGGTGAGTTCTAGAGAAGAGAAATCTACATAACTGTCACATTGCAGAATTTTCAATGGTCTTCTGTTCAGCAGATCCACAGCCTGAATTCCTCATGGCTTAGGCAGCACCTGTCATTGCCTTTCAGAGTTCTCATCCCTCAGGAGGTGGAGGTTCCTGAATCCACCATGGCTTTGTGCTCTGGAAAGCAGGACTCTTGGTTAGGAGGTAACACAGCTGAGACTGTTCCAGCATTTTATGGGACAGAAGGATACAGACCTACCTCTGAAACATTTCATTTCTTCCTAGGTTCAGATCCTTTCCATCACCTCCAAATGGTGAGAAATGGACTATATATAGTAAAAGAATAAGAATAAACAGAAAATAGGGGATAAGAAAAAATTCATCTTATGATCATAGGGCATATATCATAGAAAAATGAATAAACAAACAAAATATGTATAATTCAATGAATAAATACTTTGGAGAGTAAAAAAAAATCACATTGAAAAACATTGATGATATAGCAAGGACTATAATAACTGCCATGAGACTACCCAGAAATAACTATAGCCTGGGAATTGACCAATAACAGAATTGAGACAAAATTTAAGAATGGAAACCAGAGCCTTCAAAAAAGAAAAATACAAGCGAATAGCAAACATAGAATAAATGACAATCAATTTCTGCAAAACGGTAGTTTCCCTGAAAACCATAATGGTGGATAGGAAACTCAAAAAGTTTAAGAAAAAGAGACATGCAGAAAAAATTCAAGAAGTTTGGATGAAAAATCTCTTTAAGTATAAACTGTTGGCTTTGAAAATAGAATGCCTAAAGATAAGTAAGGAAATAAACATTTTGGGGGGAAACTAAATAAAAAGCTAGAATTCAATACTTCAGGAACTCTTGCAAAATCATAGATCCAGAGAAATGAAATGCTGGCATATGGGTAAGAAGGTGGTAAGAGGAAAGGTCTATATTTGGACTGGGAACCTTGGCCTGGATGTAGAATTCTTTTTGCCATACCACAGTGCCTCCTTTATAATGAAATATTTGGGGAAATGAGCTCACTAAAACAAGGTATTTCAAAAAAAGTTGTAGAAAAAGGAAAGCATGAGGTAGATCTGTAACTATATTCTTAGCTGGACCAAAGACAATAAGGCTTTGGATTTCAGAAGTCCCAGTTTGTAGGAAGTTTATAGAGATGGGAGGTGGAGGGGGGAGAGAAGCATGAAAGAGAGAGAGAGAGAGAGAGAGAGAGAGAGAGAGAGAGAGAAAAGAAAAAGCCTGAAACAGACAGATAGAGGAAACTAAAACTTTCTACTGTCAAATGATTCTCTCTGAGAATTTAACTTCACCAGAAAGAGTGATAATGTTGAAAGAGATATGATGTAAAAAAAAAAAAGATATTGACTCATCAATTCTTGAAAAACAGCCTTGGAATAATTGAAAAAATGAACTAAAATGATGTAGACAAGAAAAATTCATGGTTGACAATGACAAGAAATTACAAAAAGAAGGAAGAGGAGCAGAAACACATAAGGCCTCTCCCTATAGAGTCTGAATTGTCTCCTCTGAGATCAAATTATTTTCCTTTTGGTTTGCTTTTTCTAAGCCTCTCTGAAGAAAAGAGCCAAAGCACAGAAATGAAAGCCAAAATGAGTTTTCCTCATTGTGATGTGATCAAGATAGTTAAGTACCTTTAATTTTTCATCTTGCCAAATTACAATGAATTGCCGCTTTGTGGAAATCAGAAAAATACAGAAGGGAAATGCAATTTGCTAAGCTAAAGCTTTGTTCTCTAATGACAATATGTTGACAATTTTTTTAAATCTTCATGTTTTAGTCACACTATAAGCCACAAATTGAAAATTATTTATAGTTCGTTAAGATTTAAAACACTTTCTTTTCTCCCCTTCCCTTAATTCATTCTAATTTTGCTAAACTGAATGGCAAACATCTCACTAGTACCTAAAGAGGTATGTCTAATTAGCAAAGACTACATTTTTCAGAATCTGCAGGCCCATTGAGAAGTTCCTGGGACTCCATGTATGGACACATATCATGGTTTGATTCTGTCTGGAGGCAAAATGGGAGAAAGAAATTAGGAAGAAGAGGAGAAGGGAAAGCATAGTATTTGAGGGAAGTGCTCGGCAAACTCAGCAAGATTGCAATGGCAGAGTCTGGGAGCTGCATGCCTCAAGTGTGTTCCTGAGAACCAAGAGGGAAATTAAAAATGCCATGATGCAACTGTGAAGAAAAGCTAGCTGGGGTGACTTAGGCAGAGATTCAGGCAACAATTTGGGTAGTGGACTGAGTTTTAGACTCAGGAATCAAAAGACGCGGATTCAAATCCTTCCTAAGAATGCCTACTAGCTATATGATCCTAAGGCAAATCACTAAGCCTCCCTGTACCTCAATTTCATCATCCATAAAATGAAGAGGTTGAATGTCAATGGCCATTAGCACCCCTGCAAACTCTAAATGCATATGCTTTCAGTCTGACTAAGGCAAGATCTGCAATAACCTTTTTCCATTTCAAGAATGGGTCTTGGAGAAATTTCCCCCGGCTATTCTTATGAGAATCAATGATGAGATTTTAGTTGTGTGTTGAAATCATCTTTCTTACTTTTTTGTTTTGCAATTTGTCTCATTTAAATATTTTACTATTGCAATGATTCTGTCTTGTCAGTGAGGATCATAAATCTAAAGCTAGAAGGGGGTTTAATCTAACCTTCTTATTTTTCAAATGAGAAAACTGAGGCCCATGGAGAATGTATGACTTGCTTAAGGTCACGTAGGTTATTAAGTTACAGAATTTGTACTTAAACTCTGGAGACAGTACCCTTTCCACTATACCATATTGCCTGCCAAGGTCCAAGGATACCTACTCTTGCCAAAATCATTTGATATAATTCTGAAAATGCTAGAAATAGTAACAAGACAAGAGAAATCAAAAGCATAAAGATAGGTAAAGAGGAAACAAAACTATCCCTACTTGGTGATGATATCATGGTTTCATAGAGAAATGGAAATCACAGGGAATGAGCAAAGATACTAATCAAGAAAATTAATGACATAACAAAGTCATGAGCTGCTAAATAAAACCAAAAGCATTTTTATATAACAATAAAAATCCAAGAGGCAATTATAGAAATGGAAATCCTATTCCAAATAATTATACAATGCACAAAATAGCTGAAGATTGACCTACCAAAGCACACAAAAGACTTGTATAGATTCAATTATAAAGTGCTCCTTAAAGAAATAAAGAATAAATAGAAAGATGAGGGAATATTCATTGTCCATGGGTAGGTAATGCTAATATAATAAGATGAAGAAATCTTATTATATTATATTAGCAGAAGACTACCAAAGTTAATTTAGGCATGTTATATTCTACCAATCATAACAAGAGGATACTTTAAAGAAGTTGATAAAATAACAAGATTCATTTGGGGGAAAAAGGACCTAGATTAATAGCAATACCTGAATAGATAAGTGGTCAAATGATATGAACGAACAGTTCTCAAAAAAAGAAGTTCGAAGTATTCACAACCATATGAAAGAATGTTCCAAAGCATTATTAATAAGAAAATTGCAAATTAAAACAACTCTTTGGTTTTACCTCACACCCTACAAATTGGCACATGCAAAAAAGTGACAAGAAATGATGATGTGTTAGAGGAGCTATAGAATGCTAAGCATTCTATATATTCACATGTTGTTGGTAGAGCTGTGAAATAGCACAACAATTTTGGAAAGTAATTTGGAATTAGGCAAATAAAGTGACTAAAATTTCTATAGCTTTTGAACCCACTATTTCATTGCTGGAGTTATTCCCCCAAAAAGCCATTGAAGAAGAAAACTCACATAAGCCAACATATTTATAGCAACACTCTGCGATGTCAAAGAAACAGAAACAAAGTAAATGCCTATTGTTTGGGAAATGGCCTAACAAATTTTGGTATATGAATCTGTAAAAAAAAATAGCACCATTCTATTAAAAATGACATATGAGAAGAATACAGAGTAGCACGCAAACATCTACATAAATTGATGAAGAGTGAAGTAAGTAGAATCAAGAGGTGAAGAGAACAAGCATCTACTACGTACTGGCCACTGTGCTGTTTTGTTTTGTTTTGTTTTGCTTTTTTACAAATATTATCTCATGGGATCCTAACAGCCCTGGGAAGTGGGTATCATCATTGTTCATACTTTATAGTTGAAGAAACTGAGGCAAGTAAAAGTTAAATGTCTCACCCAGGGTCACACAGAGTACCTGAGGCAAGATTTGAAGTCAAGTCTCCATGATTCCAGGGTCATTGCTCTATTCGATGGACCACCAACTGCCTATGCCAAGAGGCAAGAAAATAATATAAATAATGACTAAAAATTTGAAAAAAAACAACTTCACAAGAAATTAAAAGTTAAATATAATAAAATTATAAAGATGCATTATTCAAATGAAGAGCTACCAAAGGGCATCCCCAAACTACCCCTTTCATTGATGTTGGAGATGCACAGGTGTTGCACATCACATTTTAGAACTTTTTAAACGTATCGTCCAGAGTATTATTTTCTTCTTCTTTGACTTTTTTCCTCTTCAAAAAGTACTATTTGTTATATGGGATAGTCCTTTGGGGAAGGGAGAAAAACTAGCAATAACTATGATAATGTAAAAAACAGAAGACAGAAATAAAAAACTTTTTGAAAAAAGATTCTAGGAACAAGGGCATGTGTTCCAGAACATGTGATAAATTATAATCACTAATGTTAATTCTGCATTGATCTCTAATCCATGAGAATAAAATTGTTCCCAAAACATTTTCTCATATGATTTTCCCTTATTTATCCTGGTTTATATAACCACAATTGTGCTCATATTTTCCCTTCAAGGCATTGCTAGTAAGATTTTAAAGATATTTATGAAACTTCTTAAACTGCATTTCATTGATTAGATGATCGCTTCTCAAAGATTCAATTGTATTTATTCAGCATATTTTTATTGGGTGACTTCCCTAACAACATGAGTAGGTTTGCATAATGGTTTAACTTTTATGAATCACTATTTTCATACCAGCCCCATGAAGCAGATCACACAAACGCCCCATGGTAAAGATGAGGAAATTGAATTAAAGGATTAAATTACTTTCTTGATGCCAGATAGATAGTAAATATTGAAGATGAATCTTCAATTTGGATCTTGAATACCAGTGATCCTTCTTGGATACTACGCTTTTCTAGATACTGTGAGGAAACAAAAATTGAAGGAGTCACAGTACTAGAAAGTTTGGACTTTAAGAGGTTAAGTGACTTGGCCATGGTCATATAGCTAGAAAGTGATATGTAAGAGATCTGAATCCAGGTTTTCCTAATTTAGAATTCAGCAATCTACTCTTCAATAACAGGAAATTCACTATTTCAAAAATCAATTAATTTAATTTTCTGACAGTTTTAATTGTTAGAAACTCTTGTAATGAGTTGAAATCTGTTTACCTACCTATAAGAAATTAAAATCTCATAGGATAGAAAAGATACAATCAAATAAATACAACATGACATGGAATACAAGTATATGAGAGAGTTACAAGGATTGTGGTTATCCCAGTAAATGAAGAGATTGCTTGGAAGAATCAGGAAAAACTTCATGGAGTAAGTATCACTATGGAGAACATTTAGAAATTGAATAGCTGGGGACTATGTAGACAGCAGAGAATATCCCATGAAAACAGACATGGAGGCAAGTAACCATAAGGTATATTTTAAAACAGTACAGATTTACAAGAATATATACTTTGTAAAGGAAATTTATATCAGATAATGCTGGAAGGGTGGCAGATTAGGAAGATACAATGGAAGACCTTGCTAAGGAATTCAGACTTCATTCATTAGGAGTAGGGAGACAAGTTTTTGAACAGATTGGTGATAAGACAAGATTATTGCTTTAGGAAAATCACTGGCAACGCAATACAGAAATGAGTCTGGAGTCAAAGAAACCAGTTTAAAAAACTATTGAAATAATTCGGATGACAGACAATAAGGTCCTGAAATAGAATAGTCTCCACAGGAACAAATGGGGATGGATTTAAGTGACCCTGCAGAGACAGAATGATATGGCTTGGTTTGAATTGTTGAACTATCAAAAAGTTAGGGAGAGAGGAATCAAAGATCCTAGAATCTCAGACTTGGGCAAGATCCCAGAGGCCAGCTAATCCAATTTACACCCAAAAGAAAGTCCCCTCAAAAGGGACCATCTCTCCTTCCTTTGGAGACATCTAGTTAAAGAGGAGCCAAAATACATTCCACTTCTGAATAGCTTTGTAAAATGAGAGATTGAACTAAATGTCTTGTAGGTTGCCTTCTATGTCTAAATCTATGATCCCATGACCTTATAGAAATTTTAATTTAATGTTTTAGGAATGCCAAACTGTTTTTTTTATCTTAAATCTTTCATTCAGTAGGTTAGTTACCCTTTTCCAGTTTTGTGTCATCTTCTAATTAAAGAGAATCAAAAAACTTCAGGCAAAATGGCATACCAAGGGATTTTAAAGAGACACAGAAGTTTACTATTTTCTGTAATAAGGAAAGAAATAGAATTAGGGTGTCTTAATAAAGGATTATTTTATAAGAAAAGGATCAATAAAGGAAATAAGTAAGCCCTAGTTCAATTAAAAATATATTTTAAAAGAATCTAACCTGAAGGCACTGGAAAATATTGAATTCACATCAACAAGGGCTCAGAGACAAAGCTAAAGCTATCACAAGTCTCATCAAATTGGATAAAATACTTTAAGGAAATGGAAAAGGAACTAGAGTAGGTAAAAGAATGTGTGAAATCAGTAGAGTTATCAAATCAGCAATAACAAATAGAACAAAAAGGAAAAAAAGACAAAATGATAATGAAAATTTAAAATATGGAAAGTGTTCAAAAATGTGAATAAAATGATGAGATCAAGGAATTGTTATATTGCAAAGCAAAGCAGCAGAAATGACATGTCAAACTGAAAAATAAGATAAAAAGGTCACTCGACTGGCAGTGGACCTGAAGAGTTTACAAATAATGATAATAAAAAAATAAATCAACAAAAGGTAGAACAAAAATAAGCTCACAAATAATCCACATTTCTACATATCACTAATTAAAAACTAAGTAGAATAAATCAGTAGAGGACTTCTGGGAGCCAAAATGATGGAGTAAGCAGCAAAGCACTGTTACTCTCCCATATTCACCTCCAAAATAAAATAGTACCCCAAAACAAATCCAGGAACACCTGGACAGGGTGAAATAATCTTTTAGCCCATGAAACTTGGACGATCAGAAAGAAAGGTATGTCACACCCAACTAAAAGAGGAGCATGGTCCAGGACAGGTGTAATGCAGGACAGGAAGCATCTTAACAAGCCAGTAACGAGCCCCACCACTGCAGACCAGTGGGAGATGCTGAGCCTCAGTGCGGTGGAACAGGCAAGCACCAACACCAGGACCTGCCATGTACCTCAGCAGGCTGGAGGTCTGACAACCACCATGTGCTTTAGTGTAGCCTCAAAGAAATGCAGAAACAACCCACCAGCTTCAGCATATGCCAAAGACCAGGACTAGGACCCAAGTTCAGTATCAGGCAAGCTGCCAGACCTCTACAATCTCCAGCAGTACCAGCCACCCTGTATCACAAACCCTCATGAGAGTCTTTGGGCCTCAGGGCAACATCAGTACCACACCAGGTAAACATCCAGGGCCTGCAGAACGCTGGCATAAGAAGCCTCAGATAGTGCCTCTTCCACTCCAGGAGCAGAGTGAGGAGAGTACAAATTTAAAAGAAAGGGAAAAGGCCAAAAAATTAGCAAAAGACAACACACACACACAAAAAAAGAATCTGATGACAGAAAATTATTATGTGATAGGGAAGATCTCAGAAAAGGACAATCATGTCAAAGCACCTATGGGGAAAATCCCCAATAAAACCAGAAGTGGTCTCAAGCCCAGAAAGAACTCACGGAAGAGCTCAAAAAGGAGCTTAAAAATCATATAAGAGAGGTGGGAGAAAATTGGAAAAGACATGAGAAAGATACAAGAGAATTATGAAAAAAGAGTCAACAGTTTAGAAAAAGAAAACCAGTTAAAAAGTAAAATTGGACAAGGAGATACAAAAATCCACTAAAGAAAACAATTCCCTAAAAAGCCCGATTGCCCAATTTGAAAAGGAAATGCAAAAGCTAAGGAAAACAACTCCTTAAAAGTTAGAATTGGGTGAGTAGAAGCTAATTACTCTATGGGGCATCAAGAATCAAACAAATTCAATAGAATGAAAAATAGAAGAAAATATAAAATACCTCATGGGAAAAACACCTGACTTGACAATGTCAGAATTATTGGACTCCCTGAAAGCCATAAGCAAAAGGAGGACCTGGACAATACCTTTCAAGAAATTATTGAGGAATACTGCCCTGATATCCTGGAACCAGAGGGCAAAATAAGCACTGAAAAATCCACTAGGAGGCACAGCCAAGGTGGCAAAGTAAAGGCAGGGACTCACCCAAGGTCTCCCCTAAACCCCTCTTGAAAATAACTCTAAAATTTAGTTTAAACAAATTCTAGAACAGCAGAACTCATAAAAAGATGGAGTGGAACAAATTTCTAGCCCAAGACAACTTGGTAGGTTGGCAGGAAAGATCATTTCTTCAGAGCGAAAGAGGAGTACAACTCAGCACTGGCAATGCTAGCACAGACCAGGACCCAGCAAACCCAGAGCAGGCCTCTGGGCAACTAAATCAATGGCAGCACTGGTGGTTTCTAGACCTCTCAGACCACAGATGCCAAAGACAACTTTGGAAGGTCAGCAGGAAGGGTCTGTCACACCAGGGTGAGAGCAGAGTGCAGTCAAATGCAGGCTGCATACCCCAGGAAATGAGGAGCAGGCTTTGGGAGAGACTGAATCAGCAGTGGCAACAGCTGCTTCTGGAGCTCTCAGCCCACACATGGTAAGGGGAGATCAGAAGGAGATGACAGGGGTCTTTTTGCTAGCACTGAGGCAGGACTCTATTGCTAGGCCCATACTCAGATTTGGGTTGCAGTCCTAGGTGGCAGTCGCAGGGTGAGGAGGAGCGCTACCACAGCAGAGCCTGTTGCAGCAGTAGATGGGGGCCCTCCTCAAAGTTCCAGTGCAAAAAGAGTACTTGTGGTCATTCACAGACCACAGCAAAGGCCAGGAGAGTAATAAACACCTCTCCTTAGATCAAACCACCTTGGAAGAACTGAAAACTTACAGGTGCCTAGAAGCGGCTCTGAAAACAGCTGCGCAAAACCCCTGAAAAGTGTGGGACAGTACCTCCTCCACCCTGGAAGCAGAGCCTTACTTTAATAAAGAGTTAAGAGTCTAGTAATAGACTGGGAAAATGAGCAAACAATGGGAAAAAACTGTGACTGTGAAAACTTACTATGGTGACAAGGAAGATCAAAGCACACACTCAGAAAAAGACAACAGAGTTAAAGATCCTATATACAAAGCCTCCAAAAAAAATATCAATTGGTCTCAGACCATGGGAGAGCTCAAAAAGTAGATTGAAAATCAAGTAGGAAGTACAGAAAAAATTGGGAATAGAAATGATGGTGATGCAAAAAAAAATCATGAAAAACAAGTTAACAGCTTGGTAAAAGAGATGCAGAAAATACTGAAGAAAATAACACCTTAAAAACACACTAGGTCAAATGGTAAAAGAGATCCAAAAAGCCAACAAGGAGAAGAATGCCTTAAAAAGCAGAATTGGCCAAATGGAACAGGAGATCCAAAAGCTCACTGAAGAAAATGATTCCTTCATGGAGCCTTCTGAAAGAGATCCCAAAATTAAAACTGCCAGTAATATTATAGTCAAATTTTAGAGTTCCTAGGTCAAGGAGAAGATATCACAAGCAGCCAGAAAGAAACAATTTAAGTATAGTGGAGCCACAGTCAAGATAATATAAAATTTAGCAGCTTCTACATTAAAAGATAGGAGGACCTGGAACATGATATTCCAGAGGGAAAAGGAGCTAGGATTACAACAAAAAATCACCAACCCAGCAAAACTGAATGTAATTCTTTAGGGGGAAAGTGGATATGCAACGAAATAGAAGACTTTGAAGCATTCTTGATGAAAAGACCAGAACTGTATAGAAAATTTGACTTTCAAATACAAGATTAAAGAGAAGCATAAAAAGGTAAACAGGAATGGGAAATTATAAAAAACTTAATAAGGTTAAATTGTTTACATTCCTACATGGAAAGATGATATTTCTAATTCATAAGATCTTTCTCATTATTAGGTAGTTAGGATGAATATATATCGACAAAGGGTACAAGCATGAGTTGAATATGGAAGGATATCTAAAAAATAAAATTAATGGATGAGAGAGGAATGTACTGGGAGAAAGAGAAAGGTAGAGGTAGAACAGGGTAAATTATCTCCCATAAAAGAGGCTAGAAAAGTGAACCTTACTCTCATCAGAATTGGTTCAAAGAGGCAATAAAATGTGTACTCAATTGGGTATGGAAATCTATTTTACCCTACAGGAAAGTAGGAGAAGAGGAAAAGAAAAGTGGTGGGGAGTGACAGAAGAGAGGGCAGATTGAGGAAGGGGGTAGTCAGAAGCAAAACACTTTTGAGGAGGGACAGGGCAAAAGGTGAGAGAGAATAGAATAAATGGGGGGATAAAATGGAGGTAAATACAATTAGCAGTAGTAACTGTGAAAAAATTGAAGCAAATTTCTCTGATAAAGGCCTCATTTCTCAAAAATATAGAGAAGTAAGCCAAATTTGTAAAAATCTGAGCCATTCCCCAACTGATAAATGATCAAAAGATATGATCAAAAGATGTGATCAGTTTTCAAATGAAGTTATCAAAGCTCTCTATGAGCCATATGAAAAAATACTCTAACTTACTTTTTTATTGGAGAAATGCAAATTAAAACAATTCTAAGGTAATAACTCATACCTATTAGATTGGCTAATAGGAGTGAAAAGTTAAATGACAAACGTTGGAGGGGATGTGGGAAAATGAGACATTAATACACTGTTGGTGGGGTTGTGAACTGATTGAATCATTCTGTAGAGCAATTTAGAACTATGCCCAAAGGGCTCTAAAACCATGCAAACCTTTTGACCTAGCAATACCACTACTAGGTCTGTATCCCAAAAGAGTAAAAAGCAAAAAAGAAAGTGGCCTATAGGTACAACTCTACTCTGGGGGTAAGGAATTAGAAATTGAGTGTATGCCCATCAATTGAGGAATGGCTGAACAAGTTTGTGCTATGTAATTGTTATGAAATACTACTATACTGTAAGAAATGATGAGCAGGTTGCTCTGAGAAAAACCTGGAAATACTTGCATGGATTGATGCAAAGTGAAATGTACTGTGTACAAAGTAACAAACAGCAATATTGTCAGATGATCAGCTGTGAATGGCAGCTGTTCTCAGAAATACAACAATCAAATACAACTCTGAAGGACTTATGATTAAAAATGTTAAACATCCCCAGAGAAAGAACTTATGGTGTCTGAATACAGATTGAAGCATACTTTTTTTACTTTATTTTCTTTGAGTGTTTTTATCTGTTTTCTTTCACTACATGACTCCTATGGATATATTTTGCATGATTACTCATGTATAACCTGTGTCAAACTGCTTGCCTTCTCAATGAGGCAGGTGTGGGGAGTCAGGGAATTTGGAACTTGAAGTTTTAAAAATGAATGCTAAAAATTGTTTATACATGTAAATGGAGAAAATAAAAAAAAATATTGAAAATATACTATTTAAAGGGGAAAAAGAAAGGATCCACCAACCACCTAAGTCAAGAGATCCCAAAATAAAGTCTCCAAGGAAAATTATAGCCAAATTATGGAACTATTGGGTCAATGAAAAAACATTGCAAGGGGTCAGAAAGAATTCAAATATTGGGGAGCCACTATTAAGATCACACAGAATGCTGCAACATTAAAGGATCTGAATTCACGGAACATGATATTCTAGAAGGCAAAGGAGCTAGGACTACAACCAAGATTTACCTACCCAGTGAAATTAAGCATAGCACTCCAAGGGGGAAAATGTCTTTCAATGAAATACAAGGAATTCAAGCTTTCATAAGGAGAAGACCAGAACTGAATAAAAAAATTGATCAACCAATAGCAACACCCGAGAAGCCTAAGAAAGGTAAAAATAGGGGAAAAACATAAGACATTCAATGAAGGTGAACTGTTTACATGACTATGTGGGAAGACAATACTTCTAATTCTTAAAAATTGTACCACTAATAGTATGGATAGAAGGAATCTAGGTAGACAGAGGGTACAGGTATAAGGTAAATTTGAGGAAATGACAATAAATAATTAAGGAATAAAAAAGCAGTACAGTGGGTAAAGAATGAAAGGAGAAGGAGAATGGGGAAGTTATTTCACATGGAGTATGAAAAATCTATTACAGTGGAGGGTAAGATGGGAGGGTGAATGATGGGCTCCACTTGAACCTAACACTCATCAATTGTACTTGCTGTATTGCTGAGAAGAGCTAATATTCATAGCTTATCATCTTAGAATATTGATGTTACTTTGTGTTCTCATCATTGGTTCAAAGAGGGAAGCATATGCATAATTAGTTCAATATAGAAATTTGTCTTACCTAACAGGAAAGTAAGAAAGGAGGAGATTAAGTAAAGGTGGGTGTGGAGGGAAACTACCAGAAGAGAGGGCAGACTGGGGGAGGTGGTAGACAGAAGCAAAACACTGGTGAAGAGGGAAAGGGTAAAAAGAGAGAAAGAGGACAAACAGGAGGAAAAATACAATGAAGGAAAACACATAGTTAGTAATCATAACTGTGAATATGAATGGAATGAACTCTCCCATAAAATGGAAGTGGATAACAGAGTAGACCAAAAACCAGAATCCTGTAATATTTTGTTTACAAGAAACACACTTGAAGCCAAGAGATACACACAGAGTAAAGACAAGGAGCTGGAACAGAATCTATTATGCTTCAGCTGAGGTAAAAAAAAAAAAAAAAAGCCTGCAATCCTGATCTCAGACAAAGCAAAAGTAAGAACAGAACTAATTAAAATAGATAAGGAAGGAAACCAAATCTTGCTAAAAGGTACCATAGACAATGAAATAATATCAATACTAAACATATTTGCACTGAGTGGTACAGCATCCAAATTTTTGAAGGAGGAGTTAAGTGAGTTAGGTTCATGACCAAACAAGAAGTAAAGAGCATTATGAGACATAAAATGGATAACTTTGTTTTGTTAAAGTAAAAGATCTTGCACAAAGAAAAACAATGTAAGCAAGATTAGAAGGAAAGCAGAAAACTGGGAAACAATCCTTATAGCAAGTGTCTCTGATAAAGGCCACATTTCGCGACTATATATAGAATAGAGTCAAATTTATAAGAATGCAAGCCATTTCTCCAATTGATAAATTGTCAAAGGATATGAACATCCAGTTTTCAGATGAAGAAATCAAAGCCATCTATAGATATATGAAGTGCTCTAAATCACTTCTGATTAGAGAAACGCAACTAAAAACAACTCTGAGGTACCACCTCATGCCTATCAGACTGGCCAGCATGACAGGAAAAAAAGGAAAATGATAAATGTTGGAGAGGATATGAGAAAATTGGGACACTAGTGCACTGTTGGTGGAGTTGTCAACTGATCCAACCATTCTGGAGAGTCATTTGAAACTATGCCTAAAGAGCAAATGTACTATACCATTTGTACCCTTTGATCCAGCAACACCATCACTAGGTCTATATCGCAAAGAGATAACAAAAAAGGGAAAGAACCTACATGTGCAAAAATATTAATTGCAGCCCTTTTCATGGTGCCAAATATTGCAAATTGAATGGATGCCCATCAATTGGAAGACGGCTGAACAAGCTGTGGTATATGAATGTAATGGAATACTATTGTGCAATAGGAAATGATGAACGGGCCATTTTCAGAGCAGAACCAGGAAAATAGTATCAGCAACATTGTGTGATAATCAACTGTGAATGACTCAGCTCTGCTCAGCAAAACAATAATTCAAGACAACTACAAAGGATTCACTGAGGAAAATTCTATCCCTATCCAGATAAAGAACTGGTGGACTCTAAATGAAAATCAAATCACACTTTTTTCACTTACTTTATTCTTTTTTGTGTTTTTTTCCCTTTTGGTCTGCTGCTTTTCTCACAACTGTGGCCAATATGGAAATATATTTTACATGATAGCACATGCATAAACTATATCAAATTGCCTACCATTTTACGAAGAGGGAAAGGGAGGGAGGAAAGGAGAAAAATTTGGAACTCAAAATTTTGTCAAAATGAATTCTAAAAATAGTTTTGACATGTAATTGGGAAAAATAAAATACTATTAAAAATCAATTGAGAAATATTTTAAAAATAAGAATGAAATGCATTAAACATCTACTAATAAGTCAGCATACATAAAGTAACCTCATAGCAATTTTGGTTTAGTTTTTGGTTCTTTGCTTTGTTTTGTTTTCAGAAATAAAGGATGAAACATACTATTAGAGTGATAATAGTTAGATTGTATTAATATACAAAATATATTGCTAAGAGAAATAATCAGAGTTTAGATGCTTTACTAATGAATATCAAGCAAGCAAGCAGCAAGCGCTTAATAAGTGTCTACTATGTGCCAAGCACTGAAGCATCTATGGCTTACTTCACACGACTATGAAAAATAATAAAATTTACATTAAAAAAAGATCGAGAATATCAAAGTGAACTGAAAAAAAAATTGGCAAGACTTGCTCTATCAGATACCAACTTAAAGATATGTGGAAGAGGTGATAAGATTGGCCAATTACCCATGATACAGTTATAATTATTAACACTATACGGTATTGGGAAGAAAACATTATTATCTAATATGTTCTCCTAATCTGTTAGAACCATATTCATAGGATAAGCTAGTGTTTGATGACCCCACTAGTATCACAAAAGCACTGAGTAAAGCATTATCAATCAAAAATTATAATGCTGCTGTCTTCCATTAATACAAATTACCCAAGAAGGCATCACATTTCATTCATTCAGCAGATTTATTAAGCACCTACGAATACTATATCCAGGCACTCTGCTAGGCACTGGGGAAACAAAGATAAAAATGAAACAATCCCTGCTCACAAGGGTCTTACATTTTCCTCCACAAAATACAAGTCCCCTCCTGTCTCTGCACTTATTTTTCTTCACTGAAAGTATGTGGCTTTTACTCCAGCTCCTTCCACAGGTAGAATTTGGAAGCCTCCTTGCTCTACGTGCTATAATATGCATTGGGGTTGAATGTACTTCTTCTTGCTTCATAAAAATATCAGAAAAGCAATAGTACCTGAAATTTCTGTAACCAACAAGTGACCACATAAGAGACCTCTTCCTTAGTGTTAAGACCTTGCACATTGCTAGATATTGCTACTATATCTTTTGCTACCATATTACACTCTAGGAGAAGGGATCAGATCCCAAACCCAAAAGTCAAGTGTATGTGTAAAAGGTAATGTTTGAGCTGCGCTTTAAAAGCCACTAGGAATTCTGAAAGATAGGGTGAGGAAGGAGTAATATTAAAGACATGGGGAATATTTCAAATATAATTAGAATGAGGCAAAGAAACTGGAGATAAAGGTTAGTTTTATCAGGCCATAGGGGCCCCCTATCAATTATCTCATTATCTCTTTTGTGATCAATGATCTCCTACAAATTACTCCCAAATCAATATATCCCACCATAATTTCTCTTCTGAGATTGGGTGTCTACCAGAGTTCAGAAAGTATGAATTTATAGTGAGACAAATTGGTCCATCATCATTACTTTATCTGGCAATGTCAGCAGCTTAGCAACAAAACTGGAGAAAGCCAAGAGTAGGGCTTATCAGTAGTGCTGCCTGAGTAAGATGGATGTAGAAGAAGGGCTTCTATCAGAACAATTCTGTTTCATCTTGATTATCAGGATACTAGCAAAACCACAAGAAAATGACTAATAAAGCTGGGGAGGGAAACAAATGAAGTGGCATGGAGTCTGTCCAAATAAGTAGCATTCAAAAGACTAAAGGTAATTGCAAACATGTATATAGTACTTTAAGGTTTACAATGTATCTTATATACATTACCTCCATTGATGCTTACATTGACTGTAGGGGTTGGGAATTATTGTCATCCTCACTTTGCTTAGGAGGAAATTAGGGTTGAAAGTTGCTAAGCAATGCGGTCAAGATGACATTGCTAATAAGAGTCTGAGGCGACGGAGGGGAGGGCAGACTGGGGAACAGGGCAACCAGAATGTACGCCATCTTGGAGTGGGGGGGGGGAGGAAATGGGGAGAAAATTTGTAATTCAAACGCCTGTGAAAATCAATGCTGAAAACCAAACATGTCAAAAATAAATTTAAAAAGAAAAAAAAAAGAAAAAAAAATTAGGAAAGGCCAAATGGAAAAGAAGGTACACAATTCACTGAAGAAAAGCGCTCCTTAAAAAGCATAATTGGCCAAATGGAAAAAGAGGTATCAAAGCTCAATGAAGAAAATAATCCCCTAAAAATTAGAATACAGTAAGTAGAAGCTAATGACTCCATGAGACTTCAAGAGACAACAATAAAAAACAAAATCTAAAGGATGAAAAAATATCATTTCAGAATTCACAAGGTATACAAAGTCATGGCTACACTCACTGGTCAATCAATAATCATGTACTAAATGCCTACTATGTTCCAGAAACTATACCAAGCTTATTCACCTAAGATCAGGAAAGGACAAACACAAAGGAAGCAGAGGTGGTCATGTATTCACAGCTTCAGGGAGGACAAAACATTTGCTCCCTACCACATCTGACTCTCAGGATAAGTGTTAAGTGGTCCTCTCACTTCACAGTTTCATGTGTCCCTTGGCTTGCTTTTATATAAACTCTTAAGTCATTGATTCTTTTAGCCTTGAAGCCAATTAGAGGATTTAGTTATCCTACAGAGTAAAGAGCCTACATAAGGCTAGAATGAGGCACTCCTTAAATTTCCACATGACAGACTAAAACCAGATAAAGAATACCTGCCCATGTTTCAGATAATTGTCCTGTAAGCAAGATCATTCATGTTACAGTAGAATTACACAACCTTCCCTAGGAACCTCCATGAAGAATAGCAAAAGCTATGAAATGCCTCACACATAGTAGGTGCTCAATAAATACAAAATAATTTAGTAGTCCACAAATGTGGACAACTTTATTGTCCCTGCAACCCAAAGATCCAAAGGTGCCAGAGATCCTAGAGCCATGGTACAGTCTTGGCCAAAGCGAATTGTTAACATGGCTGTGAAAAGAGGTGGAACTCCAATGAATGGTTAATATGATGTGCATATTTATCATATACACATGTATTGTATATGTGTGTATATGTGTATACATATATACACACATATACGTCAAAGAAGTCACAGTAGGATTAGCCATACATGTTACCAAATAATATAAGAAATTACCTAGTCAACAGAAGCACTGAATAAGCTTCCAGTGGACTAGCTATGTGGCTCTGCGGGAACATTTGACCTTTGCGAAAACCTGCACTTTTAATATCAACCTGCTTTTATAAAGGCATGGTGAATTGTGTAGTATCTTGAAAAGACAAACATTCCCCAGGGCCTGTAGGGTTAGTGACCAGAATAATTTTAATTTGCAAACTGAGCTTGATTTAAATCCTAGTCCCCTACGGGGACTAAGATGTCAAATGTTGGGCCGAGACCTTTACAATCCTCCCTGACTTCCACATCCCTGACCCCAGGTAATCTTATTTCTACAAAGATGAGAGAAAACAGCAGAAACAAAAATCCCAAAGTCAATTTTTCTTCTGTTTTAGCTGAGTAAGCCCTTCTTAGATTGGTTGAAAAGAAGTATATTCAGCAAAGAATCACTGATTTCAGGCTATGGGTCAAGAAGTCACAATTGTCGACAATGCATTTTGGCATATTCACACAGATTTGATTGAGAAGAGATCATTTTCAGAGCTGGCATGGACCTTAGAGTTCAGTCTAACCTATTTCTCTCAATCTTTTCCACAAGTATAGCATGAAATAGCTACATGAAAGTTATCCAGAACATGCAACCCTATAAAAATGTAAATAAGTTTACTAAACCTGTTCATGATGAATCCATGCTAGTGCTTTGTGACTACTGCTTCCTTTTCTAGAAATTCATAAAACATCTCTTTAATATCACTAAACATTGAGAGTTTTCTAAGGAAATAATGTTCAATTAGCCTATAGTTTATACTGTTCCCATTATACTAAGCTTCTTTACATTTCTAGTAGATAAAATATGACTACATGGAAAACTCAAGTCTAAGGGTATCCTTGAACATCATCTCTCCTGCCCACAAACAGTGATATTTTAAGTCTAGATTTATTCCTACTGCATTTGAAATTTGACATTCATTTTTTCAGTTCTACCGAAAAAGCTTTTCTTGACATCATGGTATCACAAAATACAACTTTATAGAGAACTAAAGAAGAACTATACTGAGGATTCCTTTACTATAATACTACATCTCACATCTTAAAGCCTTTGCATGGGCTACCCACTATGATTGGAATGCTTTTTTTGTCCACATGTATACTTCTTGGAATACTTAGTTGTCCTCAGTAGTCACCTTGAGCATCACGTCCTTCATAAAATATGTCCTGACCTCTCAGTGGTTAGTATTCTAGCTACCACTCTCAAAAGATTGTTTTTATTCTCTATTTATTCATCTGCTATTTTGCCTTGTAGACCACAGGTTCAGGTTCAAATATTTAAAAGATAGGTATAGAATACCATTAGAAGACAAAAACAGGTGTTATCATAAGCCAGATTAGATAAAACTATTTGATAAACCTGAATATGAATCCTGTCCCTTCCTGATTTTCTTTTATGAGATCAGTGGAGCTTTCAGAAAAAAAAAAAACCTTAACAAGTAAAGAAAACTCAGGATCTGATTGTAGACTTTCACCAATAGTACCATGATACCCAAGTAGTATTACGGGGACTTTGAACAATCAGAAAAGAAAGACTGTCAGGAATTTCCTAGAAAAGTCCTAAGCAATTTTCTAGAAAGGGTGAACATAAGAGTATTATTTTTCCAATTTTGTTGGGGGGGGGCGGGTACAATACTTTTACTCCACTGACAAACTGGTAGTTTATTTATTACAAAAACATGAAAAACACAGACCCAGTCCAGTGGTACAATCCTCTACAAGATCAGATATATGTTAGAATTTAGGATGTCAGCATCTAGCTAGGGTCCACTAGAAGAACGATTCGGTGGTCTATGTAGCCATGATAACCAAAAAGCAACACCTATAACATTTTTCTTAATATATAAGATATTCAAATACAGACCACATAACTGGTAGAATGCATTCAGATATGGCTTCAAGAGGAAATTAGGATGCTTATTTCTATCTGAACGTGAGTGAAAAGTCTGTACTACTGGGAAGTTCATATTTCCCCACTAGCTGCCTTGCATATTAAAAATTTTGTGAATCAAAGGCCAAAAATTAATGATTTACTAAGCCTCTTGTCTTTTACTTCAGTTATCTCACATATCTCAAGATGTGTTGCTGCTGACCGATGACAGGAAGAATGCATTAGAGTTCATTAGACAGTATATGCAGACGGACGATCACTCATTCTTTGTTATCATATATGAATAAGTTCACCTAGCTTTTTAACAAGTAAATGGAGACCTTTGGACAAATAAAAAATCATTGTAATCTTTAATCATTCATCTCCAAGAGTGACCAAGAATATTATGTAAATAAGAATGACACATATGATAAAAGGGAAACTGTCATCTATCAAGAACTTTTTGTTCATACTGACTATATCATTTCCAATAATCCTGAATGATAAAATAACACTAAAAAGATAAATTGAGTAGATTAATCATGCGATATATTCTGAATCACAAATCCACAAAAGGGGCATGCCAACTTAATACTTATATTAGCTATGACTTAGTGAACAAACAATTCCTCATAGGTATTCTACAGGAGGATGAAAGACATGATTGAAAAGGCATAATACTATGGGTCCCTGAATGGAACACTCACTGATTTCTATGACAGGATTTGGTAGATTCTAAAGCAGATACACAATGATGTAATTGGAATTGGGATGCACTTGTGTGATAATTGTGATTTTTGAAATATATTGCTTGATAATGTATTTGTAAATGATAGGATTCTAATAGGGAGTCACTGAGGCTTACTGGTCCTTATGATTATAAACATATAAGCAATGAGAGGTGGCCTATATATTTCTACTGACCCTGTGGGCTCCCAACTGGACAAGACTCCCAACTGACTTCGATGGCTGTATATCAACACCCATTTCAGGGGTTAACAATTACCAATTCCAGCCCTCACCCAATTTCCTCCACCAGAGTCTAAAAATGGTAAGTGAATGTGGGCATTCCCCCTTCACATCTGGATCTGATTAGGAATGTCCTTTCACATATCTGATATCTTTAGGGTATAAAGGCCTATTTTTAAAGGTATAAAGCTTCACTCCTCAGATCCCACTCTGAGCATCTACTCCCACAGTAGGCACCTAATAAATGCCTCTTGACTAACTGAAGTAATTGTAGAGCTACCAATAGTTATCTAAATTGTACTAGAAAAAAATCCTGAACTAGAATGTCAAGATCAAGAAATCAGACAAACTGCAAATGAAGCATTTCACAATTTTCAGAGCAAGAGTAGGACGTTAAAAAACTAGATGGCACTGCTTTCTCTCACAATACTGCCCTTTACTGAGAAAAAAAAAAGAAAAACATTATTTAGCAAAGGATTTGGCAAAGGTCATGATGAATTAATTACTGGAAGGGGACATCAAGTAAAGCAATGGTGGCTCCTTTATAGTTAACTAGAAAGAAGAATAAAAAATATTTCATTTAGCCTTACCATCTTTTTTCAAATATTTAATTTCCTTGTTGTTAGAAAGATTTTTGCCCTGCCTCCAACTGAATTATTTGGGATATTTCATGCCCCTGCTCATTGATCTATATGTATTTTAATTGAGAAAAAATATTCTTGAGTGTATCTTGTCAAAAGTAATCATTTTTACTGACTGGCAGAAATAGTGGGAAGCTTAAAAATTAAACTCTGTACTTTGCATGGACACACAGTTCATGAAAATGAGTATTTGCTAGTTATTTTAAGTTCATTGAATTTATATTCCTTTTTAGTTGTGTCAATTAAACAGAGGACACAATGACTGATAATTAGTTGATATGACTACTAAAAGGCTTTTTAAGAATGGTAACCTTTCCTTTCATCTATGGGCACTGTCATTTCAGAAGATGTTAAATGTTTTTGCTGAAAAGAGACTATGCTAATGATATTTTAGTTATTTGGATCATTGTGAAAATATATGTGGTACATAAAATTTACAGTTGAATTTTACCCTGAATTTTTTTCTACATCGTAACTTATAGCCATAGTACCTAGATGGAGAAGATAGAATTAAACATGAAATAACAAATCTATACTTTGTAACCTATTATATTCAAGATTATATGACTTTTAGGATTTTGTGGATTTGTTCAGTAGTTTGTTTAATTATAGAATGATTAATCCAGTGTGGAGTGGTAGAAAATGAATCAAAATTCATCAGAATTGTTTGCTGTACTTAATAAGTTACAAGTAAAAGACAATGGAAAAAGAAAAAAGAAAGGCTTCATGAAGAATAATCAGTAAATATCTGTGACTTATGTGGTGAAGCTGATGTTTTATATGAATTATTTTCAATGTATGTTAGTCAGTTTTGAAGATATTTAAAGTTACATTCATTGCAGCTTTCTTTTTAAAAAAGTAAGTGGCTTAAAATGCAGAGGGGGGAAAAAACCACAATTCTCAAGTCTGCCTAGCACACCAGCTTGTCAGTAAAGGTAATTTGGGAGAAGAAAAAGAAATGCAAACAAATAATAAGCAGACTGTAGTAAACCCTGGTGGACAATTAAGAGAGAAAACCAACTACATATCGAAGAAAATACAAGATGACAAACTACTCTATTAGCTTTACATTCATGCTGTGCACCTGACGACCAAAATTTAATTAAAACTAGACACAACAATATTTTATAAAGTATGTAATGAATCCTCAGTGACAAAAAAAAGTCTATAAAGTCCTGTAGAAACGAGTTGGGAAGTGGACACCCATGGTGCCCAGTAAAAAATCTGCCCATGTTCCCCATCTATGGAATGTTGTACCTCATAAGGCAGCAAAAAATAAAAAAAAATAAAAACACATTGAGGTGAAATAAATTTAACTTGGATAAACACCATGTTTGCAATGGAAAACACAGGACAAATGTGGGGAGATTCTTCACATTCATAGTGATTTGGCTATTTTTCCAAACAAAATATCATGGAAAAAAATTTAAGTATATTTTATCAAGTTCTTTTCAATGCTATATTCTTATTTATATGCCACAACATCCAAATGACTTCCCATTTGGTGGTCAGTTTCTGCTGTATTTAAAAAAAAAGAACTCAACCAGAAGTTATTTCAGCTTCTAGATAAGTATGTCTTCACAGTAAGTAGAAACATGATCCAATTTTGTTATGTTTATTTGGGGCATAATTTACATTTCATTTTTTCCTTCCTTCTGCTCTCATTTCTTTTTCTTCATTCTTTATCTTCACAAACAAACCTTTTTTGTACTTTTAAATTACTTTTTAAGTGCTTAAATTTTTTCTAACCTAAACTTATATGCACTTCCCCCTGCAAGCCTCTTTCTTCCAACCTTCCTTGATCCACAGTTTCGAGAAAAAAAATTCACTCCACTAATACCTTCAATTCAAAAAAGAATTTATATCTTTACAATATGTGTTGCTATATAGGGTCAGTAATACTGTTTTCAGAAGATCTCCTGTTCATTTCATTAAGTGTTTCTTTTGTTTTATTTTATTACTGATGTTGGCCATCAAGTTTTTTTTGTGCTGCAATGATGCTAGAGAATACGTTCAACATTTCTTGAGAGCAAGTGTACTAGAGATCTGGTCAAACATCCATTTTACTCCCAATAGACAGAAACAAACATTTCAAATATTAGGTAGAATGAGGCATTACTTGGGTAATTGTGCAATTATTTGCACAATTAAATGCAATTAAAATAAAATAAAATAATAATAAATAATAAAATTAAATTAAAAATGCAACTACTTGGGTAAATGTGGAATTCCTTGCATAAAACTATAAATGAACAAAAAAATTAAAGGCATGAGGAGAGAAGAAGGGGAAAAAGGAGAGAAGGCAACAGAAGGGGAGAATAATGTTCACAATATTTAATGAAGTTGGATATATGAATAATCCCAACTTCTTATAAAGATAATCCCATTTGATGATCAGAATGATCATATGGACATATAAATAGGTGTGAATGAGGTTTTAGAATGAAGATAAAGG
The DNA here is from genome assembly GCA_028646595.1 of Phalanger gymnotis. Lineage (NCBI taxonomy): Eukaryota > Metazoa > Chordata > Mammalia > Diprotodontia > Phalangeridae > Phalanger > Phalanger gymnotis. Next base: position 323,442,332 of record CM053624.1, on the reverse strand, counting down.
GTCTTTAAGAGACAGCCAATCATAAAGTAGTTTCCACATTGCTCTCCTGAAGAATCTTTCTGAGCACTCCCTTGATTTTTAAGATATTTTGCACATTCTTTAACAAGCAAAGCTCACCCTAAGGAAAACTGTGATTTTTTTGGTGGCCTCTCTTTAGAGCCTCTCCCTTTTCTTTTTTTTTTTAATTTATTTTTGACATGTTTGGTTTTCAGCCTTGATTTTCACAGGCGTTTGAATTACAAATTTTCTCCCCATTTCCTCCCCCCCCACACTCCAAGATGGCGTAC
>CM053624.1:323415866-323433343 GCA_028646595.1 Phalanger gymnotis | reverse complement strand
AGAAAATCTGGAACTCAAAATTGTGTAGAACCGTGTGTTGCAAACCAAAAATAAAAAGGAAAAAAATTTAAAAAAAGAAAATATTATTAAATTTGGCTGGAAAGTCAGATTAGAATTAGATCATCATAAGATTTTAATACCATGCTAAAGTTTTGCAATTTATGAGTGGTGGAATTGATCATGAGGAACCTCTAGGTGCTGATGTGATCATACCTACATACTATGAACATTACTTTGGGAAACATGTGAAGGGTAGGTTGGGGAGGGAGAAACTAGAAAAACCTATTATACAAAACTTTTGTATAGAACCTGTCAGAATTACATTGTGACTGTCCAGATGAGAAATAATTAAGCCCCAAACTCAGGTGCTAGCAATAGAAGTAGAAAGGATAGCATCAAGGGCTAAGAGAGGAGTCACAAAAAATACAGGGGAAAAAAGAATAAAACGTGTTGGCAATCAAAATGGGCTCTTAGCACTCAGTTCAACCAAGTGCCCTTGAAGAGTTTGGCCTTTGTTTGCTTGATTAGATTGGGCGTCCCTGGTGACCTCCTTGCCTCAGGGGAGGGCCTAGTTTATATGGGTTTGAGTGGCATGTTTGGGATATCAGAGGTTTTTAGACCATGTGGTCTAAAACTACGTGGGTTTAAGTCGCCTCTTTGTGACGATTTCAGGTCAAGTGGGTGAGTCGCATGTGTGACTCACCCTTGACTCTGAAAAAGATATAAAACCAAGGGTTGGCTTTCTCCTCCCAGGAGCTCTTACCCACAGCCATGGTGGTGTACATGACTCTAGGCCATCCCTTGTTATGAGCTCCTGGGCTGAACTTAGATGTTGGTAACTATGAATTGTATTTGGTCTGTCTGTTGATGTTTGTAATTTTTTTGTATTTTGCTCTAAAGTTCAGGGTGCTGGCTTTTTCCCCTGAACTAAGTGAACAGTATTTGTATGCTGGATTAAAGTAAACTTGTTAACCCCTTAACATTGCTTTCCTTAGTAAAGCAGATCAAAAGAACCTGGGCTTTTGCAGTGTGCTGGTAGCATGCTTGTTGTTGGGCTTGTGTTGGTCTTTCACCCCCACAACAGCTGCTAGCCAGATTGTTGAAACATAAAGATCAGTAGATAAGAAGACTGAGAGGAAGCAGTTGGAGAGGAAAACTCAGAAAAAGCACCATGGGAATAAACTTAGGAAGGAGATAATATCAAGAATCAGTAAACAATAAATGGGAACAATTGTTGGAGAGACATCAAAGAGAAAGGAGTAAAAAAGTACTGCATTTGTCCATGGAGTAGGTCACTGGAAACTTTGGGAAAAGCAGCTCCAGTAGAAAAGTGTTGATGGAAGGTATCTTACAAGTATTAAATAATTTGCATAGGAACTTGGGAGGAATTTATAAATTCCCAATTAAAAAAAGTCAAATAATTTATTTCACCTCTAGAATCCTGATAATTATAGAGCCTTGTCTGGTAGCCAATAGGAACAGGGGAGCTGAGGCAAAAAAAAAATTTCTTTTTTGATTTTACAAAAGCAGAGAAGAAGAGAGATATGAGATTCTTTTTAATCTGATCAATAGGATTAAAGTATAAAAAAGTACAAAATTGCTGTAACTCTGCTTAGAATCCCATAAGGAAACAGCTATGGGCATATTCATAGAAAAGGAAGTACAACTCTATACCAGCTAACCATCTGAGGATAATTTACCCTGAGACTGACTGCACGATTAGTGAGTCCCTACCTGGAACCTCCATACCTTCAGAAATTTCAGCCATAGCTGCTCATTTTCACAATCTACCTACTAGCAGTCTTACTTTCATATTGGTGCCATCACTTTTCCCCTAGTCTTTTCCATGACCCACCGTATCTCATTGGAATATAAATTCTTTGAAAGTCAGGACCATCTTGTGTTCTTGTTTTCTATTCTCAGTGTTTATCACAGTGACTGAAACATACTAAGTGCTTGATAAATGTTCTATCATATATCTACTTATCTACCTCCCTGTTTACCTATCAACCTTTTTGTCATCTACTTATCTATTGCATATTTCATCCAATTCATGGAAGAAACTGGAGCATTATCATACACTAATATTTACATCTTAAAAGGTTGAAATGGAAGGTGTGAAGTGAAGGACAAAGAGGAACATTATCCCTGAAACTGTTTTAAAATTATTTTTGCTTCTACTCCTTTTCTCTACTTTTTATACTTTTTCTTCCCTTCCTCCTTCCTGTTCTCTCCTTTTGCTCTCATCCTCTCAGGGTCACTGTCAAACAAAATTGCCTATTTCAGTCAGAGGATAAGGAGGGAAGAAAATTATTATATATTCCCCCAAACAGCCCTCATTTTAGGCATCATATACATGTTTTCAGGATTCCTGGGAGATTCTGTGTAAATTATACCATATCTAGAACCATATGCTTTGGCTGAGAAGTCAACAGCATGATGAGGGCTTCAAGCTGCTTTTATGCCTGATAAAGATCAGACTGTTTGCAAAGAAGGAGTTGTGGCTGCCAAGAATAGTTATGTACCTTATGTTCATATTAGTGACAATAGCAAATTTGGTATGTTCCAATATATTGCAATGTGACCAACAATTAAATCTAGCAGATGAGACAGCCTGCTGCTATCCTTATTAAAATTTGGAAGGTATAGAATGTTAGAAGGAAACTCATAATAACCTAGAACAATTCCCTTATTTTATAGATGAAGAAACTGAGGCTGCAAAAGGAAAAGCGGCATGCTTAAGGTCCCACATAAAGTTAGTGGCAGATATGGAATTGAATCTCAGCTCTTCCAACTCTAGTGCATTTTTCTGAGTTCCATATGATATTTCATTGGGCTGACACTGGAAAGGCTGGAAGATCTATATTCCAGGCACATTTTTCTACATATGGTGCAATTGGGAAAAAATGTTACATGTGAAGCATGAGGACGTGAGTTCAAATCCCAGCTCAATCACTCACTATGTTGGGCAAATTAATTCACCTTTCCAGCCTTTATTTTGAAAAAGAATGGGGTTAGCCCAAATGACCTCTAAGTTCCTTCCAGCTCTAATCCTACAAAATATACATCTTGAAAGGCACCCTTTATATCACTACTTTCTGTATTTATACATTTCCTTTCCAAGTATTTACATAATACTCAGGTCATCTCTGCTTAAACTGCTGAAGGATTCCAGTGTAGATGTCAACACACTTCTAAAGTACCTACTGTATGATAAGCATTCTGAGGAGGTCGAACGTCACCATAGAAAAAGCACTGGTTCCTCACTCTCAAGCCCAGGGTTTAAATCTCTTGCTCTATCCCTACCTCACTATGTGTGAGACTGCATGGAATTTGCCTTAGCTTCAACTGTCAAATGAGAGGATAAGACTAACTAGCCTCTAAGGTCAACTCTAGTTCTAAATATGTTATCCCATGATCCCATGTGGAACATACAAATATTGAAGATGAAGTCTCGCTCCTGTTTTCTTAAAGAGTAAAATCTAGTGGTAGTGGTGGTAGTAGTAGTAGTAGTAGTAGTAGTAGTAGTAGTAGTAGTAGTAGTAGTAGTAATAACTCTGCCTCCCAAATACTAATCATTTGACAATTATTATCTCATTTGATCCTCACATCAACCCTGAAAGGTAAGTCCAATCATTATCTCCATCTTACAAAGGAGGAAACTGAGGCAAACAAGCTAAGTAACTTGCTTGGGGTCATAGAGCTACTAAATGTAGAGGCTAGATTTGAATTCAGGTCTTCCTAACTACAGGCCTAGTGCTCTATCCACTGAGTCACCTAGCTGGCCCTTAGTAAAAGGTTATGACACCCAAACAAATAATTATAATAGAAAAACATGAATTGTAATTAATTCCTTTATATGAAAGAAATGATACCCAAGTGGCACTTATATCTGTTCTCTTCTGTTTCCTTCTCTTCTCTTCTTTTCTCTCCTCTCTTCTCTTCTCTTCTCTTCTCTTCTCTTCTCTTCTCTTCTCTTCTCTTCTCTTCTCTTCTCTTCTCTTCTCTTCCCTTCTCTTCTCTTCCCTTCTCTTCTCTTCTCTTCTCTTCTCTTCTCTTCTCTTCTCTTCCCTTCCCTTCTCTTCTCTTCTCTTCTCTTCTCTTCTCTTCTCTTCTCTTCTCTTCTCTTCTCTTCTCTTCTCTTCTCTTTCATTCCTCTCCCCTCTTCTCCCATACCTACTCAGTTACTGTGCTTGAAATAAATTCCCAGATTATAATAGCTCTCTCTGCCTTTTAGGCTCTGCCTATAATCCTCCATGACCCCTTCCTTAATCATGATAACTTACAACCACGAGTCACTTCGAAGACCAAATTCTTTTTACCTTTACCAGAATCCCAATGGAAAATCTACCTCAATGCCAATTAGTCAATAGAACTAAGATAATAGGAAAATTCTAATACCAAAAGGAAATGGGTACAAATCCATGGCACAACTGCTTGCTACAGCCTACTCTCCACTCTCAGGTTCATGACTCTCAAAAGTTCCTAAAGAAGCGTTTTATTAGTAATTAGATTCTTACCCTAAAAACTAAAAACACAAAGCACACGATACCACATCATTTGAGGAAAGAACTACCACTGCATAATTTGAACATACAGGAAGAAAATGGAGGGAGTTTTAGGACATAGAATGATATCCCCAAACTTCAGGTCCATACAGGAATTCCTGGGCACTCAGTGGAAATACGAATAGCCTGAGCATAGAATAAAGGGTGGACCTGCTAGGGAAGGAAAATGAGATGAATGGGGGAGATAGAGTCAAAAGGGAGAAAGGGCACAGAAAGAACGGGTGACATTAAAAACACCTTTTCTCTTTCACATTTGTGCCTATGTCTTCCTGGCTGTAGCAAATGGCTTAGATCAAAAGTGTCAAACTGGTGGCCAAGCCACCTGTAGAAATCCTTAGTGTGGCCAGAACCAGATTAAAATGTAATTGGGAAATCCTTAACAAAATAAATAAAAAATACAATATAGGTAATCCTGATTTGTGGTTTTCCAAATCAATATACTGCCTACAGAGATCTGTTTCTATGTGAGTTTGATAACATTGCTTTAGATAACACTAGATATCTCAAAGATACTTATTCATCTCTCCCTTCAATATTCTTGGGACTTTTGCCTCTTGACTGCATATCCACTCTCATTCCACCTATGCCCCAGTGGTTCTCCATCCCCTCCCCAGCTATAGTACTATGGTCTACTTAAAGATATAGAGAGACCAGAAAATATTGATAAACTTCAGATAACCAAACTGGTATCAGATCTACTCCATTCTGTGGTGTGTGTGTTGAAGGAAGGCATCAGAAAGGGTAAGGTCACAGCACCTTGTGCAGAGGTACAGCCTATTGACAATGTGTCTTTTCTTCTTAGGTTCAGTTTCTATCATGGCTATTATTGTACAACACTGTTACAATGACATATTTAATGTTTAGCTTATGAAGGGAAAGAATTATCTGTATAGTGTGCTCAGCTGTGTAAATTTAAACTTTATAGCCAGTGATGTGATCAAAGGTCACCAAATGGTCAGACACTGAGATGCTCAATAGAATATTTCATCTTTGTCAGAATAAGTGGGGTCATTATTTTTTTCCTGAATGTTTATGGAGTGCTCATAAGCTCTCAGCACTTTAGAGAATGGAAAAGTAGGTGGAATATTCGCCCATATTCTGAGGAAAGACCAAACCCTCCCCCCAAAAAGTAGCTGTTTTTAACCTGAAGGTCAATCTCTTCTTTGAGGGATCATTATAAATGCACTCTTCCTTAAAAGATGAAATAATCAACTACTAATTATTCAAATAATTTCATGATGCACAAAATCTGTTATATTTCCAAGTATGTTTCCACTTAAACATATGCAAATGATAAAAACAATAGTATATAAACCAGCACTTAACTTTAAATTAAAATATATTTCAAATTTGTTTTAATTTTTCAAAACCAGAAGTGTCAAGGGAATCATTCCTGAAGCAATATATTCCTTATCTTGATATTCCATTTATGTCTTAAAGAGTATTAGCAAAAGGAACACATTTTATGACTCTTTTTTCCCTAGAAATAGCATATAGTTTTTGAAAAAAATCAAGATTACAAAATTAATTTAAGTGTATTTCATTTTAAAGCAATTGGCATTAGCTCCTTAAAATATTGTACTTTATCAACTTTAGTACTAAGATTTTATTAAATACTAAAAAATGTGAACAACATTGTCACCATACTTAAAAATTATTCATGTATGTTATATAATAAGCATTCTCAAAGCACACAAAACTGCTGAAGATAAAAACACTATTGTTAGAGAATTAGTACAGCCCCCATAATTAAAATTTTGAATGATTAAATGTTTGCATAGATACATATTTCTTAAGTATTTAAAGTGTCAGAATTATCTCAAATCTTATGTTAAGAAATATGTTATATTTTCTAGATAGTGATTCTTCATAAGATCTACTAACAGTGGATGTAATGATTGAAAATTCATTATGCAAAATGTCTCCCTCTAAACTCCAAACACCACCAATTCTATGTGTGGTGGTACATACATAACTAGATTTTTTTTTTGCTTCTGGGGTAAATGGCACAAACATGCCCTCAATTTGTATGTAGAAAAATAAAGCTGAGAAGAGCCAAGGCAAGAACTCACCTGGCATAAGACTTACCTAATACCTAGTGGGGCTGCTTGACAGAGTGACTAAGGTATTGGATTTGGAATCAGGAGGACCTCGGGTCAAATCCTGCCTCTGAGAATTACTATTTGTATGACTCTAAACAAGTTACTTAAACTTCCCAGGGATCTCTCTGGAACCAATTCCAGAAACGTGGGGAGAAAGAGACTTTGTAAGTTACATGTAAGGGAAATGGGCTCCTCAACGTGCCCTTGACTTCTAGCTTACATTACTAGAGAGTTTGAGGAATTTCCCATTAGGCAAAATCATGGCCTTTCTCTCTGTCTGTCTCTCTGTCTGTCTCTCTGTCTCTGTCTCTCTGTGTCTCTCTCTGTGTGTGTCTCTCTCTCTGTGTCTCTCTCTCTCTTTCTGTCTCTCTGTCTGTCTGTCTCTGTCTCTGTCTCTCTGTGTCTCTCTCTGTGTCTCTCTCTCTCTGTCTCTCTCTCTCTGTGTCTCTCTCTCTGTGTCTCTCTCTCTGTCTCTGTCTCTCTCTCTCTGAGAGAATATTATTCTAAATTGTATAACTTCTCCAATTTCTACTTGCCATTGTGTGAACAAATGGTTTTACTCATCCTTCACTATTTGTGATGCTCTTCTGTGTACTAGCATTTGATGCAAATGTGTGAAACTCTGGCTTGTCAGCTAAAGTCTACTCTCTCCCCTTTAAAGGATAGTGACCAGGGAAGTTAGAGACTTTTGTTTTCAACCTAAATATCATATCCCTAAATCAGCAATATATAATATAATCTTAGTCTGGTGGTCCTTTCTCCTGCTTTCCTCAAGGCAGTAATAGGAGTCACTCTTGAAGAAGAGAGGGAAGATTTGCCTCCTGTCCCATGTGGATATCAACATGGGAACATACGTGGTCATAATCTGGTAGCTACCTTCTTAAACAATTCTCACTAATCTGGTGAAAGACCATAACAATGATGCTGCTTGCAGCTGCTGTGGAGGCGTAAGGCCAATAACACCAGCACATAGGAGGGCTGCTAGAACAGGTTCTTTGATCTGCTTTTCTAAGGAAAGCAACTATAAGGAGTTTGCAATCTCACTTTAATTAAACATACATATATCATTCACTTAGTTCAGGGGGAAAAGTCAGCACCCTGAACTTCAGAGAACACACAAACAGAAATTACAAGCAGAAATTATATAAATAGAGCAAATAACACAAATCAGCAGACAGGGCTTCTAGCTGTCTGTCCACAGAAATATATACACAGTTACCAGAGAGAGAAGCACCAACATCTGGGTTTTCAAAGTAGGGGCGGGGCGGGCTCCTTAATGGCTACCCAGAGTCTCATCTGGCCAAATCATATGAACACTCTTCCAAAGAGAGAGCCCCAAAGCAAAATGCTAACCTCGGAGTATATATACTGTTTCTAATCAAGGACTCTTGATTCAATCAAAAACTCTTGATTCAAACAGAGGCATGACTCAATCAATGGCAGTTGATTGCCTTAGTGCTGAGAAGTACTCCAAAAGAAAAAACAGCAAAAAGTACCACTTTGCTTGCCATTACAAAGACTTCAAATTCTTACACCATGCTCTAAATTTTGGCATCCTAAAACACATCCCCAGTTGTCTCGCATCCAAGTTATGGCTCTGGCTAGTGAATTCATTTGATCAATTTCGGCATTTCTGAGTGACCTACAGAGAAGTCTAGCATAAGAAAAAGTAGGGGTTGGGAAGGGAGTGTAGGTGCTATTTTTCCACCCTTCAGTGTGCTACTTTTCCTTGAGGTATGTAGAGTCCAACCAATCACAGATTATCTTGTTTGTCTTTTTGCCATTCCACGATTTTTTTAAACTTTTGACCTACTGTATGAGACTAAATTTCCTTCTAAGATTTAGTACAGAGTCTAAGGCTTTATCTGTAAGGTCCAGCTCTCTGGCTGACTTATAATGGTACTCTCAAACTCAGAAAGTTAGCAGCACCATCCCAAATGCTGACACAATTACCCAGCAAATTAGTAGCTATTTATTTTTCACGTGGCACATTTAACAACTGTGGCCTTCAAAAGAAAGCACAATACTTTCCCAAGAAGCAAATGGGGGCCCCTGACTTCCTGCAGATATACAGAGGAGACAAAGTGAGTCTCAGGAGCATTTCACAGAATTCATGGAAAGTAAGTTGGCACTTCCTATCCATCAAAGGTATTCTTTCACTTGATTAGCCTGGATTTGATATTTAGTCAATCCTCTTTGAAAATGGATCCTACTCCAAAAACAAAACAAAAAAAAAGAAACAAAAAACAAAAAAAGAAAATGGATCCCAAGGGCTAGAAATTCATTTCCTGGTGTGGTCCTTCAGAATCCCTGCATGTATATGGAGCACTTTGGGGATTGTACCAGCTGGTTATATTGGGAGACATCTGAGCTCACAAAGAGAGAAAACTTTTTTAAGTCCCTCTGTTGAAAATTATTTATTTTGGATTCTATTGATGCCAGTAGAGTTTTTGGCAATGTTGGAATGCTTTAGAAGAGAACACTTTATTAATGATTTATCAGTTGGAAAGAAAGCTATAAATATTTAATTGTCTTTAAATGAAACACAGTTAAAACATCACAGATCTCTTCATTGTTAAGCAGCCACTGACATGGATTAGAACCTGGTTGACAGCTTCTTCCATTGGGCTTGCTTGCTGTGACTGCCTCAGAGGACCAATCATTTCTCCTCACAATGGCTGGCTCCAGCAGTAGGCTCAAGCATAGACTTGGTAATAAAACAGTTTAAAGAGGAACAAACAGTTCACTTTATGGAGACAAATGTTTCTTAAGATATGATCATTTCAATTCAGTGACTGAGGAAAAGAAAGGTAGTTTTCCTTTAGTTAAACTAACAAACATTGCATACATCAACTGTCTTTTTGACCATTTGCTAGCAAGAGTGGAAGCAATTGTAGGCATAGTGATTCAGAAAGGTAAAACTTATGTATGATGGCTTGATTGAACTGGGCAGGTGACCTCAATGGACTGTCCATTCAATCCTCTGTCACCTTTGCTCCTTCTTCTCCTTTAATTCTGGAAAGCCATCATCCTCTGCTCCTTCTTTACGCAGCCCTCATACCCTTCTCACTCTATCATGTCTTTCTTCCTCCCAGATTTCATTTCCTCACCATTTCATTAGATCATGCTGTAGGACCATAGATTTGGGGCTGAAAGGGACTTTAAAGATTATCTAATCCACACTTCCCTTTCAGATGTGAGAACAAAACTTCTTCCTCCCATCTCAGCATGTATTGGAGGGTCCCTCTCTTCTTTTAGACTTTTAAGGGGCTTCAAAACCACCATGGACTCAACAGCATTTGAATATATTCATATTTCTTCCACCTTTTACTCCTAGTTCAGCATTCTGCTAGTCTTGGTCTTGTGCTGCTAATATCTATATCATTGCTTTTTTTGAAAGCACAGATGGCATGCTTATCAGACCTGCAAAGGACACAAAGCTGGGAGGAACAACTAAGGCTCTGGAGGACAGAGTCAAAATGCAATGAATAAAATGGACTGAATTTAATGAAACAGAACCAAATAGGAAGATATATGTAAGGTAATATACTCATATATATGTGTATGTGTATATATATATATATATGTATATATATATACACATACACATACATACAGACATATTATATATATGTATATGCATATATACCTATATATGTATATTGTATATATGTATATATATTCACATATAAATTTATACATGCAGGTTGTACATGTGTATACCACAACCTTCTCACTCTCCTCAACCTCATACATCCCCAGATGTTCCACTTCTCACTATTCCAGTTGATTTCTTTTTGCAGTGTCACTAGAGTTCCCTAGTCCACCCTCTTTCATCTATAAAATGGAAGTGGTGTGAACTGGATAGCCTCTGAGATACGGTGCTAAGAGTTCAAGATCTCATTGTCACCATGAATGTTTTCTTTGTATTCCAAGTGTCAATCTTATGGCTTGCTTTTTCCCCCCTCAGTAGCACATTGGCTAAGATGCAGAGGTTGGTGAGTCAGAACCAATCCATTCATCAGTATAGGGAATGCCTGGTATGGAAATTATACTTCCCAATGCAGATTAGAAATTCTTCCATAATTTATAACCTTAAAGAATTGCCTAGAAAGACTCTGAAATATTAAGTGATTTGCACATGGTCTCACAGCTTGTATATGGGAGGGACTTGAACACAGGTCTTTCTAACTCCAAAACTGGACCTCTACCCACAAAGCCACACTGCCTCAGATTGATCCTTGTAGGCACATTAAAACTGTCCATTGAATTGAATTGGATTCCAATTTTCTTTTCTGTGTTTTTTTTTACCTTGCTTTGTTCTTTTAACCTTTAAAAGACTTGGAAAATATGCATTAGGTGGTATTTTGAAATAACTTTTCAAAGTTCAATCTAATTTTTTTTTCCTTCTGAAACAACCAGTGTGCCTAAAAGTCGAGAAGTAGGGGCTTCAAAGAAGGGCTAAATGCCAGGGCGCGTTACCCTTCCCTCAAACCTCTAAAAAATCACAAGGAAGAAAAAATACTACATATAGAATGTATTTTTAAAGTTAGGAATATAAATATCTGAAGTAAATGGCATTTCTTTGGCTGTATTCCTAGAAAAATAAGTTTGACACCTTCCCTCCTCGCCAAAATCATCTCTTCTATTTCCTTATTTTATTTTTCTACAGGATGATCATAGAATTTAATCTGAAAAGAATCCCCAAAGATCATCAATACCTTATCTTTAATTAACATTTGTTTGGATTTATATTTAAATTATTGTATATAACTAAAATATATGTTCAAATTTTCATTATTCTGCCTTTCTTGTTGGGGTAGAGGGGAATGCACATCCATGTGCCCTCATAAAAGCTTTCGCTTAAATGGGTGGCATTCCTTAAAGTATGATTTACTTTGTAATTATGAATCCATTTGTTTCACTTAATGTACTGAAATGAGTCTCCTTTAAGTACATGCTAATAGTTAGCTTTAAAAAATGCAGCAATAATCTATTTAATAAACCCAAGTGCCTGATAAAGCTGACAGTAATGTTCTTGGAAAGGATAACAAGTATAATCAGCTTGGCAGAGTCAGTCACGTATCTTTTAGAAAGGGGGTGGGGGGGGAGCATGATAAGCCTGAGTGGAATGAGCATTTTATTTCGTTTGCACAATGCCAAAGGCCCAGCATATGCCTTCTCTGGGCTGATTTGAATCTTATGAAAATGGTTCTCATCCTCATAATTGAAATGGGGCTCATTATAATTCACTAGGTTTGGTCTTCCAGCGAGGACACGGACTGTTGTCAGAGATATAACATGATCAAACCACACCCAGTGCAAGATAGAGAAGCCATAAGGCCACAATATGGACTGTTTGCTCTAAGTAAACAAAGCAAGCAGAGTATGAAACAGCATCCTTGGACCCAATTCTACTACACTAGGAGTAGTTGAAAATCACAGATGAAAGATATCAGCTCAATGTAGGCCACCTCCAGAGGTAAGGGATTCCATTTCCCTAGAGGTCATTGCATACTGCTGGACGGTTACTTGTCAGGGATGTTAGGGGGGACCCCTGTTGAGAGACAGGTTCAGATGTAGATATATTACAGGATCACTTTGACTTCTCCTTTGATCTCCAAAATTCTGTGATCATATAATCTTGCCAAGCTCTTCCCCCGGCCTGGAATTCTCTGCCTCCTCATCTCAACTGCCTGCCTTCCCTAAAATCTCATCTTTTACCAAAAACCTTTCCTCCTGCTGCCCCTTAATGCTAGTGCCTTTCCACTGAGATTATTCCCACACATGTATTTTTATGCATATGTGTTAAATATATGTATATATATATGTATATATACATACTGCATATATAATACATGTATATAAATATATGACACATATGTGTGTATCCCATTTAAATATAGCTGTTTGCCTGTCTCCCCCCCTCACTTCCAATGGATTGTGGCAAGGCAGGGACTGTTTTTTGCTTTCTTTGTATACTGATCATTTAGCACACTGCTTGGCACATAGCAGGTGCTTAATAAATGTTCATTAACTTATTAACATTAGCTAACTTCCTGTTTGTCCTTGGGCAAGTTACTTAATAGGTTGGAATTTAATCTGTGGGCCTCAGTTTCCTCATATGCAAAATGAGGGGATCAAATTATATGATTTCTAAAGTCTCTTCTATCTCTAGCTCCTAAGATCAAATTTTCTACATGTTTCTATGCCTAGATTATACATGTTTGTGTCCGTACATGAATGTGTTTATTCTATAGATAAATGCTAGATAATTTAATAAATCAATAAACAACAGATAAGCAAGACAGATTTTTTTAACAATAATGTTTTGGTGATGCCTCCTGTATGAAATTGAGACATAGTAGCTAGATACCTTTGGGTCTAGGAAAAGACCTTCCAGAGTCCCCCTCCTCAATCTCTGGTACGGTTTTGCCCTGATCTTTGTGATGGAAGTACTTATCAGAACAAGAATCAGGAGGGGCAAGGAAGCTGCCATCATGGTAGATGGGAAGCCCCCAGTAGCAACAGGGAGCCCTGAGCTAGGAGAGTGTGAAGCAGCAAGTGACTTTATTACCCTCCACCCCCCTCCACCACCACCCTTGCCTTCTCATTTCCTTCTTTCCAGAGCAGAAGGTTGTTCTTCCTTGGGGGACATAAATAAATAAATTTATATAGAGAGAGATATATAGATATGTATGTATATATATATACACACACGCATATATACATACATAAATATACACATATACACATATATTTAAAATATAAAATACGTAAAAATGATAAATAAAAGATTATGTAACTAGAAATAAGAGATCTGAGAGGACTCTTCCAACCCACCCCTGACTGGAGGTAGGAGGTCCACAGGTGTTATACACATCGTACATGTTTTCAGACTTTTCCAATATATTTACCAGTTGTGCTGATTTTTCTCTTTTTTATTTGTATTTTATTTTATTCTTCTAAAATGTTATTATTTGGGATGGCTGTCTCAGGGAACAGGGTGAGGGATGTTATAGAAAAGTATAATGATATTAAAAACCAAAATTCATCAATAAAAATATTTTAAATAATAATTTTTCAATTATTATATTATATTATTATATTACTATAAATATATTATATCAAATTAAATAAAATAAAAAATAAATTTTAAAAGTTTGTTTTTTCTTAATCTAGCAAATATGATAAAACTGTTGCTGACCAATACAATTGCTAAATTTGGTGGGGAAGGGGGAAAAGGTGGCAGAGAGAAAACCTGGAAGAGAGAAAATATGAATTACTGGGATTTATTTCAACAAAATCCAACTTGCTGCTTCCAGAGTGAACTTTCAGTCTGGAGAGGATCGAAGAGGCCAGGATTAAGAGAAATGATAAGCTGTTTGTGGAAGGGACAACACAAATAGTCCAATACCCACATGTAAGTGTTAGACACAAAGTTAGCAGCAGCCATTTTTTCCCCTTTACCATGAAAGCCTACATTGGGCTTGAAAGGGAAACCCGTGCCTCTAAAAGGGTTACTAAAGAAACCTCAGTTATGAGAATAAAGGAGAAGTTAATTAAATTAACATACTCAATGGGTTTCTGGCCCAGTGGATAACTGGTAACTCAGTCTACCTATCTGGACAATGCTAAGAAGTAGTTATATCATTGAAGATTTTCATCTCCTATCATCGAGACATTGGAAGTGCTTGCATAAGATACCTACATCATGATATAAAGATAGCTTACTAAAAATAAACTGCTGTGTTTCATTAGCAATGCTGAGAACCAGAGAAAAACCTTAGGATTCCTATTGGAATTATGATAGAGGTGATGTGTTCACAGTGTAACTCAGGATAAAGCCTTCCTTTTATTGTCTAGCAGCTATACACAGTGGTGTTTTCGCATTGGCTCATAGGTGGAAGGATGTTTGGATGTGCATGTGGTGAGAGACAGGCCCGATGTCATTGGCAGGGCAGTCACAGCAGAAATGAATTCCTGGTATCCTGCCCAGAAAACAGAGGCTTTGTGATACTTGCCTGCATGGCTGTCTATTGTGAAAACCCATGACTACATTTCTGACAAGCCTATAATCACAAGATAATGTGCAACGTGTGTCCTTCCATGCAAAAGGATGGCATTATTATTGACTTCTCATCAAGTGACATCTCTTGTGGCCTCTATGACATATTCAGGGTGCTTTGGGTAGAAGGGGAGCCTCTGGGGGCTGACTAAGAAAAGGGCAATACTGGGGGTGGAGGGAGGGAGGGAGGTAGCATGTCTGAAAAAGAAGGAAGAAATAGGAAGAAAAGAGAGGTTAAGCTAATAGAATAATTAAGAATGAGCTGGAGAAGGATGAAGGAAGGTATCATCATTTATCCCATTTATGTCCCATTTTCTCCACTCATAATCACTAGCTTTTAAATCTTTTTTTGGAGGGCAGAAGGCAAAGCAATTGGGGTTAAGTGACTTGCCCAAGCTCACACAGCTAGTAAATGTGTCAAGTGTCTGAGGCTGGATTTGAACTCAAGTCATCCTGACTACAAGGCCTGTGCTCTATTCACTGCATCACATAGCTGCCTCACAGTCACTACCTTTTTACAAGCCCTTATCACCTCATGCCTACACTCTTTCAATAGCTTTCTGCCTGGTCTCTCTGCCTTATTCTCTTCCCAGTCGAATCCATCCTCCACTCAGCTACCAAGGTGATTTTCTTTTTCTTTTTTAAAGAATTAACAGTATTTTATTCTGTGCTTATTATTATTAGCTATGCAGTTACTATTCTTAAGTATAACACTGAGTTCAGTATATAATTATTCACAAATGATTCTATATGCAGATCAGTTAAAAGAACTGAGGATATTCACTGTGAAAAGCAGAAGACCAAAAGGGCCATAATAATAACCCTTTGAAGCCGTCCTTCAAATAGCGAAGGATTCTTGAAAGAGGTGGAATTTGAGAAATACCTTGAAGAATACAAAATTTTTGGATAGAGAGGAAAATTTTATTTATGTTTGATCCTCACGTTCCAAATTCACCTTAAACAATGTGGTGGGTTTTTTGCATTAATACACATTTAAATAAAAAGTTACATGATAAAAATGGCATTTGAAGATTAGGCTCACGATAGGCAGTTTTGGTGCTGCTAAAATAATGTTGGGGTGAATAGTAAATATGGAATGCTACACTACAACTCAGAATGTCTTTTTCCTGTATTGGTTTACCTGTCATGAGAAATCAGTATGCCATACACTGGACAGAGGCAATGTATTTTGGTCAGGACTTAAGCAGGAAATATAGTTAGGCAAACTGGGACCAAGTCTAAGTGTAATGAAGTCACAGCTTAATAAAACAATTAGAAGTCTGGAAAGGGCAGGTTTCTTGGCATGGCTGAGGTTAAAAGCTTCATCAAGAACACTGATCAAGGCAGGCTTTGGGAAGAAGGCAAGAGGTATAACATAAAGCTAGTTCTGCAACAAGGTCTAACAACGCTACCAAGGACAGCTCCCAGAAAGCAGGCTTGAAACTATTCCTTCCCTTCTCTATCTTGTGCAACTCAGTTCTTCTCTAGGCAGTCTCTTCCCTGAAGAATGGAAAAGATCCAGTCCTATCGGTACATAATCTGACCTTAAACAAAGACTACATCTGTTTTTATCCATGAACTCTTGTATTAGTGTCATGTAGCTGAGTTCCTTGTTCTTATCAAACTTGAGACAGAATGAGAGGATTTATTTTCTCTGCTTTCAGAGTATGGTCCAATTCTTCAGAATTTGCAAATTTTTCTTTGTTAGAATCTTCTTTAAAATATTTTTTCCAAGGAAACTCATCAAGCCTTTTCATGCTTCTCTTGATTCTTGTGTTTGAAAGTCAAATTTTCTACTCAGCTCTTGTCTTTTCACTGAGAAAATTGAAAGTCCTCTATTTTATTGAAAATCCATATTTTGGAGAGGGGGCAGAGCCAAGATGGTGGCTGGAAAACAAGGACTAGCATGAGCTCCCCACCAAGTCCCACCAAAAACCTATAAAACATGGCTCTGAACCAATTCTAGAACTGCAGAACTCACAAAATAGCATAGGGAAGCAGGGTTCTAGCCCAGGACAGCCTCGGTGGTCTCTGGGTAAGGTCTATCCCACATGGAGCTGGGAGCAGAGGGGAGCGGAGCTGAGGGGAGCAGAGCCCAGTGTGGGCAGCACAAACCAACAACACCAGGAGCCAGGCAGAGCATGCCCTAGCACCCTGAATCAGTGAACTGTGGCAGTTACCAGACTTCTCACCCCACAAACACCAAGGACAACAGAGTAGGTTAGTGGGAGAAGCTGCTGGGGACTGGGATAGATTTTGCATTTCAGCCACTACCCCAGGGGCAGCAGAGGTGGGGCAGCTACAGAACTACAGCTGCAGTTGCTTCTGGCCCCAGGCCCACCTGTAGGAGGAATTAAGTGGTGGATCAGAAAAGGAGTGAAGAGCCTGCTGAAGATCTAAGTCCAGTCCAGGTTGGGGGGTTCTTGGGGAAGGAGGAGTGCTGGTGTGGCAGAGCTGGCACATCCCCCTAGGCTTGGAACATAGAACTCTTTAGTCTACAAGCAGTCATACCCTGCTGAAAAACTTAAGGGTCAAGTGAGTTGGCTGGGAACATGGCCAGGCAGCAAAAACACATGCAGATTCAGTCTCAGACTCTGGAATCCTTCCTTGGTGACAAAGAAGACCAAAACATACAGCCAGAAGAAGTCAACAAGGTCAAAGAGCCTACAACAAAAGCCTCCAAGAAAAACATGAATTGGTCTCAGGCCATGGAAGAGCTCAAAAAGGATTTGGAAAAGC
>CM053624.1:323393138-323415366 GCA_028646595.1 Phalanger gymnotis | reverse complement strand
CCCCAAGTTATTCTCTGGGTCAGGGAGGGATGAGAGCCATTTACCTGGCCATTATGTCTCCCAGAATTTCAAGAAGGGGAGTTTCAAACCTTTGGGCTGTAAGCCTCAGGAGTAGATGTCTTACAGCTACAGGCACTGTGCTGCTGCCTCCCATCACTTGGACAGACTCCTGTCCTGTGTTGGGAGGCCTGGGGATCTCCACTTTTTTTTTGAGCTCCCAGCTTTTGTCCAGCCTAAAGATCCATCCTGTCAACCTTGCAAACCCTCCCAGCTTGGAAATTTGCGCCACTCAGTCTACTAGTGACTTCTAACTCTCAAATCTGCTCATTCACTTTTTTAGAGGTATCTGACAGAACCTGTGAGAGAGCTCTAGTAAGACACTGTTTTCACTCTGCCATCTTGACTCTGCCCCCTCTCATATTTCTTCTTTGGAGATAAGGGTGATTATAATTTTGTAACATTCAGTTTTGGTTTTGTTCTTGTTGATGTTACACCATTGTATTCAACGTGCATTTTGTTTTTCAGGTTCTGCTTACTTACCTTTGTATCAGTTGCTATTCATCTTCCCTTGTTTCTCTTTATGCTTCGTTTTTGTAATTTTTTTAGAGGACAATGATATCCTGTTATGTTTATGTGCCACCATTTATTTAGCCCCAATTTGCAGGTACCTATTTTGTTTCCAATCATTTGCTCCTACAAAAAGTGTTGCTAAGTATTTTGGCATATATGGATTTTTTCTTTCTATCACTAACATTTTTGGAGTATGTGCCTAGCAGTGCTATCTCTAGGTCAAAAGGTATGGAAATTTTAGCTACCCTTGGCATAATTCGATATTACTTTCTAGAATGTTTGGTCTGATCTACTGCTTTACCAACAGTGTATTAGTCTGCTTTTCTTTCCCCATTTTCTCTAAATTTGATTATTCCCTTCTTTTTTCATCTTTTTCTATTTGCTGTATATGCTAAAACCCCAGGGTTGTTTTCACTAACATTTCTATCATTATTAATTATTTGGAGAAGTCTTTCATTTGGTTATTAATTCCTTTTAAATGTTCTTTTGAAAATACCAGAGACGGTACAAACTGAGGTTGGTAGATCTCTTGAGCTCAGGAGTCCTGATTTGCAGTGGGCTAAGCCAATCAAATGTCCACATCAATTTCAGGATTAATAGGATGAGTTTCTTGGGATTGGGGTGGGACACCAGATTGTCCAAGGAGAGATGAATTGGCTCAGATCAGAAATGGAGTAGGTCGAAGTTTCCATGCTGATTAGAGTGGTACCAGGACTGTGAGTAACCCTTCTCTTCTAAACTAGGCATGATAAGGAGACCAGTCCTAAAACATTAAAACAAAAATGACTTTATATACTTTCATCATTTATCTTTTGGGTATTGTTTTTTTTTTTTGCTATACATTTTTGCTAATTTCCTATATCAGAAATGCTTGATGCAAAGATTTTTTTCCTAATTGACAGCTTCCCTTCTTATACTAGTTATATTGATTTTGTTAGTGCAAAGGCCTAAAATTTTCCATAGTCGAAATTTGCTATTCTATCATTTGTAATTCTATCTCTCCTTTTGTTAAGAATTCACTCCTTAGCTTTAGCTGTGACAGATGCCTGACCTAGTTCTCTTCTAATTGTTTTTATGGTCCAAATTTTAGTATTCAAGCCACATATACCTTTTGAATTTATTATCAAATATAATATAAAGAGAGTAATATGAAATAAAATCAGAAAGATAGATAGGAAACTGGTTTTTGAATACCTTAATAGCAGGCTAAAGATAAAGAGAGTAATGTGAAATACAATCAGAAAGATAGATAGGAAATTAGTTTTTGAATACCTTAATAGCAGGCTAAAGATTTTCTATTTTCTATTTGAAGTTGCCTATATATGCCATCTTCCACTTCCATGCTTTTGTGCAGTTTGTCCTCATCCCTGGAGTGTCCCCTTTCTTTATTTCCACTTCATAGATTACCTAGCTTCCTTAAAGGTTCAGCTTAAATGATACCACCAAGAGGTGTCCTTTTTAAATTTCCCTAGTTGGTATCTACCCTTACCCCCAATTATTCTGTGTATATGTCTGTGTATAGTAAGATGTGTGCATATATATATATATGTATATATATATATAATATATATCTACACACACATATATATGTGTGTGCATGTGTGTATATATGTGTGTATATGCATAGACGTACATTTATATACATATACACACATACATACATATACATACACACACAGACGTGTGTGTGCGTGTGTGTGCATGTGTGTATAAAACTTTGGTCTTCCCACCACATCACACGACCCTTCCCACCCACCATTTCCTATAAGTAAAAAGTAAATTCTTCAAGGGCAGGCAGTGTTTCATTCTTGTCTTTGTATCTCTAGAGTTTGGCTAATGCCTTAATCATGATAAGTGCTTAATAAATGTTTGTTGAATTGAATTGAAATAGGGAGGCACTGAAGATTTTTGAACAGGAGAGTGATGTGGTCCCATCTATATTTTAGAAATTTACATTTGATGACAGCATTTAATCTTTATGGTACCACAAAAGTGACTTCTCTTTGTATGTGAAGAAGCATATAATGTTTCAGATTTCAATAAGGTTATAATGACAGTTTTTAAGGTTTCTCTCAGATTTGCTTAAGACTGCATTTAGATCAAATGAAATAATGTATTTAATGTGCTTTGCAAACCTTAAAGCACAATACGAATATTATTACCATCATTATTACCACTGTCTAAATGTTAGTTACTGTCTCATTTGGGCTAAAGAATTCCAATAATTGATTATTAAGCATGCTTTGGATTTAAAAAGTTTTATATATATATATGTATATATATACATTTACATATGTGTATATATATATATATATATATATATATATATATATATATATTTAGTAAACCCATGTCATTTTGATGCCGTATTGTCCGTGAGAATTTATAGTTGCATCCCTATTCCTTTTGTTACCAGGACTTTGAGAAACTGTGTGTGAGGGTTACATTGGTTCTAGCTAAGTGAAATCCTATGAATTTATTAACTTCATATAAAAGGTAGATCTGAAGAGCATGATATGACATGCTACTTTGCAACCATTCTGATGAATCTAATCCTTTGGAACAAGTTTAGTATGGATTGGTTTTTTACTAATAGCTTATTCTATTTATTCACTCTTTCTTGAAAACTCTGTTGTGAATGCAATTGTGTTTTCCTTAGAACATTTGCCTCTAGTAAGCCTTAGTTATTTCTTTATCTAATTTCCTACAGGCTTTCTGGATTCCAGATGGTTTGAGTTAGTGTTCTAACACTTGCATTTTGCCTTTGTAGGGTGACTGACACATTCATGATAAAGAATGGAGAGGGCCCAGGCCAGAGGAAAACAATGACTTACACAATCCACGTTTAGTTTTGGCTCTTACTGAGATTAATTTGTTTTTAGCAGACAAAGAGTTTTTAGGCTTTTAAATGATGCAGCATAAGGAAATAAGATAGAGAGCTGGCTTTAGAGTTGAGAAAACATGGGTTCAAATCCCATCCTTATTACATACTGTGTAGTTATGACCAAGTCTCTTAAATTCTTAATGCAGGAGGTAATTCTCAAGATTAAAAATTAGTTTTCTTTTAATTTAATTTATTTTAATTAATAGAAGTCCATTTTATTTTTCTTCCTCCTCTCCTTCCCCACTGGAAAAAAAATCCATGTTAACAACTTATGCAGTGTCATGTGAAACAGTTTTCCACATTGGCCATGCTCATTACACACACATACACACACACACACACACACAAATGTATGTGTATATATGTATGTATATGTGTGTAGGTACATACATATGTATGTGTATATATGTATATGTGTGCATATATGCATGTGCATATGTGTATGTATGTATGTCTGCATGTGTATGTATATGCATATATATGCATGCGTATGTAGATATATACACACATATCTGTCTGTCTATCTGTCTATCTATCAATCAATCTAACTGTCTATCTATCTATACTTTTGCTCCTCAAATGTATCACTTCTCTTTCAGGTATGCATCATGAAGTAAGTTTCATCATAGATTCCTCGATATGATTAGTCATAGCATTGATCAATTTTATTTAGAATTTCAGAATTATTTTGTGTTCTTGTATAAATTATTCTCCTATTCTCATTTCACTCTGCACCAGATTACATAAGTCTCCCCAGTTTTCATTGGAATCATCTCTTTCATCATTTCTTATAGAACAATGGTATTTCAGTACATTCATATACAGCTTCTTAGAGAGTAACATGCACAGTGGCCACACCTCAATAAAATTGTCTTGGCAGATGTGCTAAACCAAGGAGAGGGCAACTGACAGACCTCAACCTATCAGTGAATTAGAAAGATGTCTTACCCCAAGCATGTAAAGACTTCCTCTGGTGGATGACAGCAATTTGTTCCAAGGGTCGTGAGGGTGGCTCAAGCAGGCACTGTGGAGTGCTTAGACCTTGGTCTAAAGACACCAAGGTCATCCACTGTCTCCTGGGCCATGGCCAGCCATCTTGACTTTTGTCCTGCTACTGGACTTTGATGATTCTGGAAAAGAGGGTGAGGCTGTTGACTTTGCACAACTCTGCCACACTTAAATCCAATTCATGGGCAAGTCAAGACCACCCATTGCAATGAGATATCATTGGTCCTCTTCAAAAACAAACGATGAACAACAATGGAACCAATAACTACAATGCTCATATACCATAATTTATTCAGATGTTTTCCAGTTAATGGAGACCCCCAAATTTTTAAATTCTTTGCCACTACAAAAAAAATTGCTTTAATTTTCTTTTCATCATATAGATCTTTTCCTTCTATTATTTGATCTCTTTGTGATATTGGCTTTGTATGAAAATTGACTTTCAGTTTATGTTGCTAAAAGAATATCCATGCTAGAAGTTTCCCACCCTGAAAAAAAATCTCAGATCCAGAAAAATAATAAAAAATAAAGAAACTGTAATGGCTCATATGGAAATCAGCTGGGGGGGCGGGTTTCTCTGGTAGATCCTCTTCAAAAGATAAACAGGCATAAATGTTTGTAACTCTTTCTTTCTTTGGCAGTCTGGCAAAGTATATGGACTCCCTTTCAGAATAATGTTTTTAAAATAAAATTGGGATTATCAAGAATACCTACATAATGAAATATAGTTATCGAATTATCTTAAAAGTTCACATATTTCAGGTTAATGATCCCTGTTAAAGGGAGTAATGAGGGAATTGCATGGACTTCCTCACCCCAAGTCAGATAGAAATTTCGGAAAGATATCCTTCACTTTGTGAGTACATGTGAAAGTTTAAATTTTTTTCTTCAATACTGCAGGCACCTTTTAACTGACAGCTCTTCTGTGTTCCCAAGAATTTGGCTCCAAGAATGAGTTTGCTCTTTTTAAAAGGGAAAACAGCTATTACAGCCAGGCTCTAAGCTCTAAGAGACTTTCTTTCTGGGAGAAAAACAAAAACCCTACCAAGGGCTTTTTCCTAGTCCTATGACTAAGTGTGTGAGGTCCTGGTGTTTCTAAAAGAGCTATAGACATATGGAATCCTAATTGAAATATGGCAGAGTTACTATTTTTTATGGGAAGAAGGAGGTAGCCCTAGACAGAAACTGAAACTGGACAGAAACTCCATAAATGAGTATCCAAAGGAGCTGGGCCAGGTAGCAGCTAACAATTACCACAAGGGCAGTGGAACTTTGTCAAGCAGTGGCCACATGAGACCATCAAAGATTCCACACTTTGAAGAGACTTCCTATTATATAAGATCAGCAGGAAGCAGGATCAATGGGAGAAGAGACATCACTGGAAGACAGTATTGGTCCTGTAGCATCAGAGGAATGAATATCCCTTCACTACAAGTTTCCAGCTACACATGTTCCCTTTGTGCATGTCTCTCTATGTGTGCCCTTGTCCCTTGTGAGTATGTGCTTCCACACACATGCTTCTGTTACATATGTTCCTTAAACATATGCATGTTCCCTACATGTATCTTTTCTCACAACTACCGATGTAGATACTTGTGGGAGAATGTGTTCTATATTAATGGGGGTGGTGGTTATATTGCATTGCTTTTTTTTCTTACTTTGGTAGTTCGTTAAATGTATTTGATTTGAACTAAATTAGTGCATCAGCTGTCTAGAAAAAAGAAACACATTGGTAGGCACATTTGAATTATGGCTTGCAATGGATGTGGACTTATAGAGTGCCTTGAATCTGGGGTAGTCTTGTCTGAGAAGGATCCTCAGTTAATATTCTAATACCTTTACCTTTACCAGAATTGCATGTTTGTATGTATGTATGTATGTATTCATACATGTATGTATAAGTGTATATGTAAATGCATATGTGTACATATAGGTATGCATGTGTGTATCCATACATTTACTTTTCCTTTAAAATTTTTTTTTAAATCACTGCTGAAAGCAGCAGTGATACCCTTTCCTCCAACTGCTGTCTTAAAAGCATCTCAAGAAATGTTTTCCTGGACCCTTCTTGATGAGCTACGCTGAACGTGACCAGTAATTGTTAATGACAACTCTCCCACTGCTATCATTTAAGAAAAGTGAACGGCTAAACCTCCAATCTGCTTCCTTATTATCCTTTGTATTTTGGAAAAGCTTGCTGCCATCCTGGGCATGGCCTGAGTTCTCTTGGCTGATATAATTTAACTCACTTAAATTTATGAAATTAAAATAAAATCTAGTCCTGAATAAATAGCATGTTTAGATGAGGAAAATATTTAATCCCTCATAGGTGGGTTTTGTTCTTCCCACCTGTTTGCAAAGGCATAACGTCTGTCGGTGCGTCCAAATTGAACAGTATAGGTCTGTTTCTAAGTAGTTGTTGATGGAGAGCATTTATTCATCTCTTTGACTCATTAAGGTCTCTACCAATTATTTATTCATATTCACTCAATTTCACTAAATTTGCTTATAACAAACATATTGCTACATAACCTTGGGCATCAAGCAGGCTTTTTTTTTTTTTAGCAGTTAGTATTGAAATATAGTGACACCTCTTGCTTTTGAAGCCCCTGAAGCAATAAGCTGACACTTGAATAATTTACAATTCAATAGTGGCTGATTAGACAGTGTTTTATGTATTTCTTGGAACTTTATCCCAATCAAATTTTCCCTTTAGCAGTTCTGGAATAATTGCAATACTTTGTTTCTGGCTTGTCCAGACCACTGTAGGTTCTGGTGAGTATCCAGGATTAGAGGCATTACTAAAAACTTTTTTTTTAAGTAAGCAAAAACTTTTCTTTGGAAGAAGGGACACAGTGATGCCAAGTAGTCACAGAGGACCTGAAGGTAGGAGGGGCAGACAGTGGTATATGTGGAAGACAGCGACCTGAGTTAAGTCTGGCAACATGTACAGAGGAAAGTCTGACTCTGAGTGCAGGTAAATTGAGTCAGTGCCCTTCCATTTTCCCTGATCTCCCACTGGCCTGTGAACCAAGCTCTTCAGTTTTTCTTTTTTTTTTAAAATATCTTCAGCCACCACTTTTGATGTATAAGCTTGCAGTCATAAGTCATGGGGAGATGGGCTCTGGACCAGTAAGAGTAGAAAGTATACCATCTATCATCTTGGTCTAACTTGCATATTGAGACAAAAACCACCTGAGTATGGGTTGATTAGCTACTGCTGCCAATCATATAATCAGCAACATTGGGCCTAAAATTTGCTACAGTCAGAGTGCAGGCTATATATCATATGCAAAAAGGGTCAGCGAGCCTTGAGTATGAGAATCAGTTTTAAGCTACATGAGAGTGGCTCTGGTTGCATAAGCAGGATAGGGACAAAGGAATTTCAAAAAGTAGATCACAGAAGCAAATGATCAAAGAACAGATGGCAGAAAGTAAAAGATCTACATCAGAAAAAATAGGAAACCAGCCAATTAGAACCTGTAGTTGATTTCTCGAGCTTAATTTTGCGGACTCTAGCTACTTAGCTGATACGCTTGTTTTAAATAACTGACAGTAACAAAGTTAAACCAGAAATTCTTAGGGGTATTTGCTAGTTATTGTGTACTGAACCAGTCTTGAAGGAGTGTAAACTATAGCTGAGCAGCATCCACATGGTTTGGTAGCATAATGGAGAGCTTATTGGACTCGGAAATCACAAAAACCTAAGTTCCAATCCAGTTTCAAACACTAATTTCACTTTGTGATCTGGACAAGTCATGTAACCTTTGTCTGCCTCAGTTTCCTTACCTGCAAAATGAGAGTGATACTAATAGCACATATGTTTCAGGGTTGCTGTGAGGATAAAATTGAATAATGCTTGTAAAGTACTTTGCAAATCTTAAAGGACTATGTTAAAGTTACTGTCATTGTTATTATTTGCACCTTTATTATGGGTGCACTACCTGCCTGTGTTCTCTTTATGTGTCTACTCTTTCATTTTTTTCTTTTGCAGTTTGATATTTTATTGTATTGATATCTCCCTGCCCTTGCTCCCTCTCCATGGTTCTTTTCCTTTCTTTTAAAAAGTATTTTATTAATCATTATACCATATAACTTCATAAATACACCTGTGTATGTGTCCACTCTTTCAAAAGATGCTTTATATATTTGTGGGCAAGTTTGCCCCAAGATTATAGGAGATATATTTTATTTCTGCTTTTATTATTATGATATATCATCAAATGGCTTTCCTTTGAATTGTGTTCTCTAGCTGTGTAAAACAAATTGGTGGAGGATAGTGAATTATCGTATAGTTTTAGGGGATGTGCTCCCAAGGAGTACTTACAATATGGTAAAGTTATTCCTAGAGGGACCTGTTTTATAATTTTGGGAAAAAGGTGCTCCCAGGTATTACATCTATAAAAGTCCTTATAAAGTTACCTTCTATTTCTGTGTATTATCTCCTAAATTAGCAATTAGCACAGTGCTTAGCACATATTAGCTGCTTGATGAATCTCCGTGATTGACTGGTTAACTAAAATCAGTGAGGTGGAGTGAATTGTGTGGGGTCTGGGTTTGAATTCTGTCTAAAATATTTACTAATTGTGTGACTCTGGGCAAATTACTTAACCTCTCTTTTCTTGTTTCCTTATATTTAATATGAGTGAGTTTGATTTGATGACATCCTAGGTTTCTTTCACTTCTAAATCTAGGCTATTAGGCTTCAAAGTACCGGATTAGGTTGACTTCTTCCTCTTACAGCATTCAACTTTGTTTCTTTTTTTTTAAATAATTATTTTTAATTTATGGAATAAAACCAGCATTTCCATAACATAGTATAATAAAAAAGATGATTGCAACGAAACCACAAATCTTTTATGTAAATTTCTTTTTTTCCTCTTTTTCTCTCCCCTATGCCCTAGAAATGGCTACCACTAGACATAAATAGATATATATCTATATGCAAAATTATTTTATACATATTTCTATTTATCAGTTTTTTTCTCTGGATGCAGACAGCATCTTTCTTCATATGTCAATTTTCAAGACCACCTTAACTTCAAAGATCAGATCAGGTACCACTGTCTCCAGGAGCATTTCTTGAGGCCTTTCCTCCAGATGTGACAATTGTTATCATCCTCATTTTACAGATTAAAAAAAACCCTGAGGCTCTGGGAGATTAAGTGATTTGCCCATGATAAGGATCAGACATAAGATCTGAACCCAAGTCTTTTAGTACTGTATCCACCACTCTATGCTCCCACTCTTTAGCAAACGAATATCAGATTTGTATAGACAAAATTGTTTTCCAAGGGTGAGACAAACACACACACATAGAAACATATCTTTGTATATATGCGTGTACGTATATCCATGTATATATGTACATATACACATGTTCACACAATGCATATTTGTGGGCGTGTCATTGATACTTTTTGTTTTTAATATGGTATTTATTCCCAAATATATCACTTTTCTCTCCCCAATGCAACATTTCTTTTATCTTCAGCACACTTCATCTATGTCAGTTAGTTTGTAAAATATTCTGGTATATTTCAGGTTCTTTGAGATCCTTTAAGGATCTTAGTACCAAATTTGAGATTCATTGACTTGTAGAGGGTTTTGTTATCTTTTCAGATGTTGCAGTACAAAATGTTTATATTCATGATCATTATGGTCAATGTCTTTCCTTATAGTTATCCTCTCTGGGATAGTCTTAAGAAATGAAAATATACAGATGTCATTGGCAGCAGAAGCTTCATTAATAAGGAAATAATTCAGAAACCAGTGTAGGTCATGGGAAATGATGATCTGGGAACTCAAAGGAAATGGTTCATTCCATACTGATCTCAGAGCACCATTTCTTATGCTAAGCTATCATACAGCCATTGTCATCTCATTGATATTAAAAAATGAAACATTTGCCTTCTGTGTCTAATTTCGGATATCTCAATAATATTTCCAGGCACAGAATGTTAGAAAGTGATTAATAGCTTGATGTGCTTTCATTGGAAGATCATTATTTTCTAGGTTTTGCTGGGACAAAGCTTACACAGCTGCATGCTCTATTATTTTATGAAGTTGTGATATGGTATCTGGGCATTATGCTATCATGGTCTGCTTCATTGCAGTGAAATCTTTATGTGATGGAGAAATTCAAAAGAACATGTACTAGCCACACAAAAGAAAATCTCAATTTTCCAAATTCTTAATTTATAAGCAGTAGAAGCATCTGATGAAATGATATTGATCAGATATATGTATATTTATGTACATAAATATATTTACTTATAATATATATTACTCTTTCTCTCTATCTATTTATCTATCTAAAGAAGCAGCATTGTTTGGTGGTTAAAAAGCCAATCTTAGAGTCAGGAAGACCTAAGTTCAAGCCCTTTCTTTTACATATTTTTGGCCATGACCTTGAGCCAGTTTGTTAACCTCTCAGTGCCCTGGGAACTCTCTAATACTACAAGTTGAAGATGAGTTTCCAATCTACAAGGGTGAAACAAACAATTTTCACCCATGGATATGGACAAATATATGAAATAAAATTTCTAATTTTGTGCTTCTATATGTGTGTATATATATATATACACATATGTATATATGTATATGTATGTGTGTGTATGCATGTGTGTGTGTGTATGCCAGACCTGCAATTTCATTGTTTAGGGAGTTATTGTTATAGAAATTCACTTTATGATCACGTATCTTAGAATCTTAGAGTTTCTTGGAAGAAGACTGGTTAATTGGTTAATTGACTTGTCCATGAGATATTTATGTAGTATGCATCAGAAATAGAACTTGGATATAGATCATCTTTGACTCACAGGCCATTATACCATGTGACTTCATAAATACACCTGTGTATGTGTACATAAATAAAAGTATATATACATGTATTTGTCCGTAGAAAAATATGTATATATTTATAAGCTTTAAAAATTTAATTTCCTGAATTTCATTCTAATGAGTTATGTTGTGCATAGGTAATACTATTGTATATATCTGGTTTAGTGAGATCATATCTAATGGCACCAAAGAGGCAGCTAAGAATAAAATATCTTGAAAGTTTCCTGTAACCCTTTATCATTAAGCTTGTTATTAATATTGTTAGTATTAACTATATAAAGATACTAACCCACATTTATATAGTACTTCAAAGTTTATACTTTGCCCGTAAAACATTTTGACATGGGAAAATCAGTGAGTAATTCCCCTGTCTTCAAAATGACAGACCTGAGGTCCAGAGGATTGAAATTATTTGTCTGTGTTCATACAGAACATAGACATGATTCCAATCCTAGTTTTCTTTCCACTTAAAGTCCTTTTGGGATGCTACTTTGAAAGATATAATTTAGAAAAAGGGATGTCATGAAGTCTGATGACTTAAGCTTGGGTGGCAGGGGGAAGTGTGGGGGGAAAAACACAGATATATGACAAGACTATTTGGTGGGCACACTTTAGGTCCTGCGTAATGTTCACTCTCATGCCCATACATCAAATAGGAACCTTTTCCTTCCAAACATTCTTCTTGTGAAATTAGAGTACACGAGGAAATCTGGCTTTCTCAGGACTAATCGCGAAAATCCAGTTCAGAAGCTGATAGTTCTCAAATGAGGAAATTAAATTTATTCTGTATCATTTAATAATTGATTTTCTATTCTGTAATTGATCCTATTCTGTATTAATGCACCCTTTTGTATGATTGCTCAAACCACAGCCAAAATTTGCATAAATAAATCAAGGAATAATTGACAATTTCAAATCAGAACAATTTTAACATCTCTCATTCCTTTCTGGTCAAGTAAATTATAAGCTCTGATTGGTCACAGAACATGTGTTATTTAATTTTGTATATCCTCTAGTGCCTTGAAATTTACTGCTTAATACTTTGTTAATTCGAAATAAGTTGAATCATAAAAATCTAGAACAGCAACTAGCAGGTCAGATCTCATCAAAAAAAATTTGAATTTGAGTTCTAACAAGCTTTAACAAAGTAGATTAATTGCAAGTAAACCAGCATTAGAGATAGAAATGGCTGTAGTGGATAGAGTTGATAATATACGTATGTTGAGGGAGTTTTCACATCAGGAGTTCCCCTCAAAGATGAAGTCAGGCAGTTTAGATTAAAAGAAAAAAAAAGTCAAAGTTACAGTTAAATTACCGATGTGAAACCTTAAAAATGCAGCAACAGCTAAAGGGCAAGATGGCTGTTTTTAGAATTAAACCTTGTTTTGGTTAATGGTCAGCTCACCAACATTGACTTCTAGGAAATTACTTTAGACACTGAAGGCCAGAAAGAATAAGTCAAGTAGTGAGGCACATGACACTATCTGTAATCATGCCTTCCACATAAGAAAATCAGAAGAGGAAAGGAGAAGCTGGTCATTTGACAGCAAAGAAAGTTGCGCAGTATCAAGAAAAGGCAAAGGAGATGATACAGGCATTTTGTCTCCAGATTCATCACATTGTGAGCATCCTAAATTGGAGTCCTGAGGGGGGAACAATCTGCACAAAGAGATTTATTGGATTAAAGCTTCGCTGAATACTCAGAAACTAATGAAGACACTGTAATGGAAGAATTAACTTCAGAAGGAGATCTTGATACTGATTGCAGATAAGGAACTAACTTTCCAAGACTAAAGTAAATGAAACAATTCCACAAAAGTTCACATACTATTTTTATCCTTGCTATAGGTAATGGAATTAACTATTTAGGGCAACAACATTTAAGGATTGAATCATCGTGAATATGTCACGGAGGTCGATTTAAAAAAGAAAGACAAAATATATGGTATGTTACAGTGGAACAATGCTCATTCAGCATTTTGTTGATTATAGCAAAGTGTACATCAGTATTCTAATACTACCAGACATCTAGTTCATGAGACAGTGGAAGCCAAATGTGTTGTAGAGAAATTTCTTTGCACTTACAATCAGCTGCTGTATTCTTTGGCACAAGTTCTTAATGAAAGCCGTCTTCTGGTTACATTTCCTTCATGTTCTTCAGACACTTGAGAAGTTGTTTAGAGTTCAACATGAGATTTCAGTAGGCTGTCTTATCTAGGAAAGGTATCTTTAAAGAAAAGTATTCATATAAGTAAAATCTTGCCTATTGAGGAACAAATGACACAAATATTTACTTTTCACTCTATTTTATATTTAGTTTATATTTCTTTGTTCTCTAAATGCCCCTAGGCCAGTTTCTATGGTGTTTGTCAATTTATTTTTGTAATGGCATTTCTTTTTAATTAGTGAATTTATCAGCTCCATTTGAGTTGTAGATTCATAAAGTTTTGAACCTTAAAGGGATCTTAGAGAATATTTATTCAAACCCATCCTTTTTACAAAGAAATGAAGGCTCAGAGCAGTTGAGTGACTTAGTCAAGGTCACACTGCTGCATAGTAGCAGTTGTTACTATGGCTCATTTCCTTTTCATCTTTGTAAAAATCACATTATATTATTTTTAAAATATATCATCCTGGACTACATTGCTACTAATCTTGGAATTTCACAAGGTTATGTAAAATACTAAATACAGAATTATAAAATAGAGGAGGAAGCCTAGAAAAGTTGTTAGAGGGTCTTGAAGTCAGGAAGATCTGTCTTTCATCCCTGATCCTGACACTTAAGAGCTATGGACCTGTAGACAAGTCATTTAACCTCTCAATACCACAGGCAGCTCCATAAAACTATTACAAGAAGATGCTACATGGGAACTTCTCCATATTGAAGAAATCACAGGTGCAGATATTCCCTTTCAATTCCTCCCCGATTGTAAAATGCATCAAATTTTATTTTAAGAAAGAACAAATGCTTAAAAAGTTCACAGTCACAGTCAGCATGTGTGCTTGTGTGTGGGTATACACACGTATGTACAGCTTGTTTGTACAATTATTTCTTATTGTCTCCCTCATCAGACTTCAAGTTGCTTAAGAGCAAGGATTGTTTTTTGCCACTTTTTGTATCCCCAGAGCATGCCTGGAACATAGCATGAACTAAATAAATGCTGGTTGACTCATCAGATGGGAACTTAAAGAATTTTCAAATGGCTTCTTATTTATTGAATCTTTACTTAACTGAGAATAATTAGTAATCCTCATGAATTGACATGATCCCTAGCTATGGGCTAAACTTTCACATTTGTATTACTAGTCTTAGGGTTGGGAGGGATCATGGATCATCTAGTCCAACCCTAATAAACATCACCTCTAAAACAGCATCTCGATAAAGTTGTTCTCCAACCTTCTTTGAAAATTTCTAGTTAAGAAGTAGATAAGGTGACCTTAACCTCCCAAGGCACCCATTCCATTTTTGTAATCGTAAATTTCCTGTAATTGTCAGGAAGTTTTTCCTTACTTAGAGCCACAATCTCTTTCTTTCCACCTTCCACTCATTTTTGCTAGTTTGCTTTCTAGGGTCAAGCAAAACAAGTTTAATTAGGTCATGGCTCCTCAAATACATTTAAACAATAATATATTCCCCTTAAATCTTCTCTGCTGCAGACTAAACATCCCTAATTCCTTCAGCTTATTCTAGGATGGCATGATTTTGAGACTCGTTTTCTTTGTTGCCTTTTTTGTATTTTTCTAATTTATTGATATCTGTGTGTCACTTAATGTGGCCTAAGATTATATTATTGCTTTTTTGGTCTAATTTGCACTATTGGCTCCTATAGAGCTTGCAGTTCACTGAAGGCCCCAGATATTTTTGACATAACCTTTAGCTATGGATCCTCCATATTGTATCTGTGAAATTGATTTTTAAGTATGCACACTTTGCACATACTTTGCACTTTGCTATCACAGTGGATCTACATCATCAATTTGGGTAATGCCACCAATGGTTTCTATTCATGCCTTCTCATCCAATGGGACCTTGTCCATATAGTCCCATAAATTACCCATGAAGGTCTTTCTCTAGGTCTCTTAAAATTCCACAGATACTAGATAGATAACAAGCATTTATTAAGTGCCTGCTGTTTACCAGGTACTTTGCTAAGGATTTTAAAAATATAATCTCATTTTATCCTCATAATAACCCTAGGGGATGGTTCTCTTATCATCCCCATTTTACACATGAGAAAACCAAGGCAAAGAGAATTTAAGTGATTTCCCATTGTCACATAGCTAGTAAATGTCTGAGGATATATTTGAATTCAAATTTCCTGACTCCAAGTCCAGGGATCTATCCATGGTACCACTTGTCTGCCTCTAGATATTTCCATTTGGGCTATATATCTCTTATCATTCAATCTTGCTACATGACTTTCTTGCCTCTTTTTCAACTATGTATTTTCTGAATAATATATTTGGCATTACTCATCACACAGAAACCATTATTAATAATATGTTATATAGCTAACTTATGCCCAGCATGCATCTTTCCATCAGCTTTTGGAACATGTGCAAAACTCACAAGATCATCATAAGATCATAGAATTACAGTTGTGACCTACCTCAAAGATCATCTCTTCTTCTAGTGCTCTCTGGGGATTTTGAGAAGTGAAGGTGAGAGGGGGGTGTATTTCAGGTGTGAGAGAAAACCTATTTGAACCTATTTTCCAGTCATCTTATTTGGTGTTTGTTTTTTCTAGAACCTTCTTATTTTCATCTTGAAAAAATAGCTTACTAGTTGTGTAACCATGGGCCAATCACTGAAGTGCTATGAGCCTCGGTTTCCATTTAAAAAAAAATGAAGACCTTTATATATTCCCTGTGGGATTGTTACAAGAATCAAATGAGGTAATATTAGATTTACAAACCTCATTGCTGTGGAAATTTCTGTTATTTATTGCTAATAATAATATTAACATTTTTCTTATTAACACATGTAGAAGGCTTCTGAGGAGTCCATGAACCTTTAGATTCCTAGTTTATTCATCCTAAACTATATTTTTGAACATTTTTAAATTGTACTGCTCTATGCCCAACTTTGGATTAAAGTCTAGTGACTTCAGTATATAACTTGGATGGAGGTTCTTGTTAAGTTCTTAAAATTTCTCTAACTTTTCATTATTGACAATAGGTCTTGTGGACTACATTGGTTGACAGTCTTCAGTGTTCTCGGTCTTCTTTTTGCTGATGTTCCCCATGAACTCAGGAAGGTAACATGACCAGGCTTCGAGGAATTGATCATTGAATGCATGATGAAACTCACTTTCTCAACTCCTTCATTTATTTGTCTAAGGAAAATACACGAGTCAGCCTTTCATTTAACTTTGATCCCTTATGTCTTCTAATTTCATTTATAGAATGTCCATATTGATCCTCCAGTAATATGTCAAGTCATTGAACAAAGATCGTACTTTAGAGTACAAACAGCTAAATTAATGTTTAGAGATGGCTTGAATCCATGTGATTGATAGCATCTTCTGAATTCCTTTCCATATATGGCCATTATCAATGTAGAAGAAGGGGCTGCACAAGACCAAGTACCAGTTAACATTTTTCTTTATTTCATATATTTCCATAGTTATATATTCATCCATAAAATGTTAGCCTATTGCTGATAAAATATTTTTTTACTTATGTAGTAAGTATGCTCTGGCCCACTATCCCAGATTTAGGTCACCTACATCCACTCCTCAGGGTTCTACAGGGATACAGATTTTGGGGTAATGCAATTGACTTTAGACCTATTATGTGTGTATTCTCTATACCATTAATAACCAGTAAACAACTGTCACCCCAGTTCCATTTTAACATCAATTAGATTTTAGAAAGAGATATTTACTTCCAAGATATAGCTAGAGGGAAAGTACAAAAATTCCCCTCCCACTTCTCTCCCTTACCAATACCTCAGGGATATCCTCTTCCCTATGCCACTTGTGTCTCTAACAAGAATAGGCTTAGATTTAGCACAGTTTATACAAAGCATTGGCTCTAAGTGTAGCATTGATTGCAGATGAATTTGTGTCCTAAGATCATTCCATTCTTCAGGGAATTGATGCTGTGCTGTATGCATCTAGACCCTTAGCCCTCCCAGATACCTGGACTCCTGGATAGCTTGCTGTCCTGAGCTTTAGAAAGTGAGGAGGCCATAGTCACTAATCCCTTTATTTAAAACAAAAGAACAAATGCGGAGCCAAGGGATTGAGGGCCATTTTCATAAGGTTACCTGTTGATCTCAGAGGGAATAGACCTTTCCCCTCACAGATTGTCTCTCATCAGCTGTTAGTGAAGGAATCAAATGAAGATTTTATATATATTTTATATATATAATTATATAATATATATTAATATATAATATAATATATTATATATAATTATATAATATAATAAAAAAGATTTTATATATATGTATATATACATATATATGTGTGTATATATATATATATATATATCAAGAGAGAGAGGGAGAGAGAGAGAGAGAAAGAGAGAGAGAGAGAGAGAAAGAGAGAGAGAGAAAGAGAGAGAGAGAGAGAGAGAGAGAGAGAGGAAGTCATCCCTTTCTTTATTGAATATCTTCAAAGCCAAGCTGTATACCTCCTATTCATGATGTGGTTATCTTGCTGGGACCAGTTGCAGAATGTCTAAACATGCTCCAAAGGATGTATAAGGAACCTCTATTACATGCCATCATGGCTCCCAGAAGTAATATGGGTTATCCTCCTTACACTTTAGGGACAGTGGCTTTGTATATCTTCAGTGCCCTGCTCAATGCTTCACACATAATAGGTGTTCAATAAATGTCTTTAAACTGATTAGATAAATACATTTTAAATAGAAATGGTAAAAAGGAAAAAGATGAAATTGGAGATTGAGGAGGGCTTGGTTTTAATATATCTTGCCTTTCCTAGACTATCAAAGCAAATACCAGTCACTGAGTTTCTCTGTGTTTTATTTTTCCTTTTCTTCCAAAAACGGGAGTCTTTTTCCCTCTATTATTGTTATATAGTGTGACATGAAGCAATAGTCTGTTGGACTTTTGATAAAGGAACCTGAGTTCCAGTCCAAGTGTCAGCTAGATGAGCTAGCAACTATCTAGATGTATTGCATTGAAAAAAAACCACAACTTTATTGGGGCTCAACTTCATTATTTGGAAAAAGGAAGGCTTAAATTAGGTTATTTCTAAGGGTTCCTCTAATGTTAGGTAGTTCTATGTATTTCAGGGAAATTGTATGAATAATTAATTAATAAATTAACCCATCATGGATAGTATCATTGATATATAATTATTATTTATGTTTTTCCTCTATTACTCTACTGTCCTAAGAGCAAAGCTGGAAGTGAGTTTCATTTCATGGGTCTGTATGAAAGAATATTCTCTTCTGATATAGACTCTGCAGTGAATGTTAATTAACATGTGTTGAATAAAAATTCTTCATTCCTTTAGGCCCCACTGTATGAAAAAAGAAACCAAACAACAACCCCAAATCTTTATTTAGTACAAGTGTGGAGTAAAATGAACATAAATTGGATCCTCTGGGAATGATTCTAGAATAAAAAGTAGAATGCCAATTACACATAAATCTTAGTTGATGCTTACATCATTTTCTTCCATTTTATTTGAAGGTGATATATGGGATATTTGACATAATTTTTATTGTTTTTTTGGTGACAAATTCATCAATTGTTTCTCATTTGTTATAAAGTTCAAAGTAGACATTTTGACACCTAGGGGAAAAAATGCACTCATTTCGTATTTCCTAGAGCTTAATTAGCTGAGTGCCTTTAGGTACTTTAGACTATGGATGCTGACCTTTATTGTTGTGAAAATTAATCAATTATATAAAACATTTTCTTGGTAGTTGATGAATTATGGGTTATTAAAGCCCATACCAATTAGATATCTAAACAAAAGACCAAATTGCCGATGCATTCATTTTAGTAGTTCATATAATAATCTTGCAAGATGGTTTACAGGTATTTACAATATTTAACATGCAGGATGCCCAGTCCAGATCACTGGCTTTGTCAGGCAACAGTCAAGTATAATTCATCAGTCAAGGTGAAAGTCATGTGAGGACCTTTTGAAAGACCTCTAGATATTAAGTTTGGAGAAGGGAAGACTTAGGAAGGAAATGAGAGCCATCTTCAAGTATTTGAAGGGCTGTCAGATAGAAGAGAGGCTTATTTTGCTTGACCTTCAAGATCAGAACCAGGAGCAGTGGGTTGAAATTTCAAAGAAACAGATTTAGATTTTTTTATAAGGAACAACTTCCTAACATTTGTTGTTGTTGTTGTTCAGTCATTTAGTCATGTCTAACTCTTTATGATCTTGTAGCCCATATTGTCCACGGGATTTCCTTGGCAAAGATATGGAGTGGTTTGCCATTTCGTTCTTCAGTGGATTAAGGCAGACATAGGTTAAGTGACTTGCTCAGGGTCACACTGCTAGTGTGTGTCTGACGCCAGATTTGAACTCAAGTCTTCCTGATTCCTGATTTCTGGCCCATTTAGCCTCTTTCCTAATAATTAGAGCTATACAAAAGTGGAATGGGTTCAACTCTCTCCTACCCCAGGAGGTCTGTCCTCATTTATTTCCACCTCCTTATGCCTTTTGTTCTCATGTTCCTTCAATCTATTCTGCATATATCTTTGAATGTACTCCTTTGTTGTCTCCCCCTTTACAATGTAAGCTCCTGGAGAACAGGGACTTTAAATTTCACTTTTTTAGTGTCGTCAGGTCTTGGCATAGTTCCTGGAACATTGTACGGGCCTAATAAATGCTTATTGATTTGATTACTATGTTCTTTCTCAAGGGAAGTCTTCAGACAAAAGCCAGATGACCACTTATCAGGTAAGTTGTGGAAGGGATACTTTTTTATAAATCGATTGGTCTTTGAAATAACTTTTTTGGTGGAAAGTTGACTGGTCTATTGTTTAATTAAAGTAATATTTTCTTTTCCCCCCAGTTATATGTAAAGACAATTTTTAACATTCATATAAAAAACTTGAGTTCCAAATTTTCTCTCCCTCCCTCACCTCCTCCCTTGCTGAGACAGTAAGCAATTTGATATAGGCTATACATGTTCAATCATGCAAAACATATTCCCATATTAATCATGTTGTAAAAGAAGACATGGACCCAAACAAAAACACATTAAAAATACAGAAAATGAAAATAGTATGCTTAGATCTGAATCCAGATTCCATCAATTCTTTCTCTGGAGGTGAATAACATTTTTCATCAGGAGTCCTTTGGAAATGTCTTGGGTAATTGTATTGCTAAGTATAGCTAAGTCATTCACAGTTGATCATTGTAAAGTATTGCTGTTACCATGAGCAATGTTCTCCTGGTTCTGCTTACTTCACTTTGCATCCATTTATATAAGCCTTTCCAAGTTTTTCTGACACCCACCTGCTCATCATTTCTTATAACACAGTACTATTCTGTTACATTCATATACCACAACTTGTTCAGTCATTCCCCAAGTGATGGGCATCCCCTGAATTTCCAATTTGCCACTACAAAAAGAAGTGCTATAAATATTTTTGTAGAAATAGATCCCCCCCCCACATTTGTTTTTTATCTTTTTGGGATACAGACCTAGTAGTGGCATTACTGGATCAAAGGGTATATACCAAAGTTTTATAACCCTTTAGGCATAGTTCTAAATTGCTCTTCAGAATAGTTGGATCACTTCACAACTCTACCAAGTATGCCAGTATCCCAATTTTCTAACAGTCTCTCCAACATTTATTGTTTTCCTCTTCTCATATTAGGCAGTCTGATAGGTGTGACGTGGTACCTCAGAAGTGTTTTAATTTTCATTTCTCTAATCAATAGTAATTTAGGGCATTTTTTCATATGACTACAGAGAGATAACCTTGATTTCTTCATCTGAAAACTGTTCCTATCCTTTGGCAATTTATCATTTGGGGAATGACTTGTATTCTTATCAATTTGACTCATTTCTTTATATATTTGAGAAATGAGGTCTTTATCAGAGACGCTTGCTGTAACAATTGTTTTCCAGCTTTCTGCTTTCCTCCTAATTTTGGTTGCATTGGTTTTGTTTGTGCAAAAACTTTTAAATTTAATATAATTAAAATTGTCCATTTTACATCTAGTAGTGCTCTCTTTGAAATCACTTACAACTCAACTTCCAACTCTGAGTTTTTTGAGATCCTATTATTGCTTGAGGAAATAACCTTAGGATTTGGAATGGGAGCAGAGCTATCACAATATTGACTAAAAATAGGGACTGAGTGTCAGAGCTAGAGAGTCAAAGAAAAGTCTACATTCATTGAAGGTGATAACAAAAGGAGATCAGAAAGAAAAGAGTTGCAGATAAGACAAGAATTATGCATTGGAACTAGTCAAAGGCTCAGAGAAAGTAAATCAAGATTCAAGCAGAGCAACTAACTTGTGGGGGACAGCACTTATACTGTAGTATTGCTGATCATGTTGAAAGGCCCAAATTCTTTACTGATTCTCTTTACTTTCTCTGAGGAAGCCAGTCTCTTCATCATGTCTTGAGATTTACCTTTTGATTATGTGTTTATTTCCCCAAAATAAATAAAAATAGAAAAAAAGATGGGTGGTTAAATGGAAGAATGGCTTGTAGATTCTGCTTGAAGAGGCAAAGAAAAGATTGGTGGAGTTTTTGTTGTTGTTATGTCCAAGGACAATAACAAATAGCATGTCATGGGATTTCTGGTCACCCTGTATTGCAGTGTTCTTGATAAGCCCTTTTTTTAAAATTTATTTTTAATATGTTTAGTTTTCAGCATTGATTTTCACATGCGTTTGAATTACAGATTTTCTCCCCATTTCTACCCCCCCCACTCCAAGATGGCGTACACTCTGGTTGCCCTGTTCC
>CM053624.1:323371097-323392638 GCA_028646595.1 Phalanger gymnotis | reverse complement strand
AATTGAAAATCCCCAATTAGATACTAAATTAGAAATACTGAAAATCAAAGGAGAGATTAATAAAATTGAAATCAAGAAAACTATTGAACTAATAAATAAAACTAAGGGCTGGTTTTATGAAAGAAACAATAAAATTGATAAACAGTTGGTCAATCTGATTAAAAAAGAAAACCAAATTACCAGTATCAAAAATGAAAAGGATGAATTCACCTCCAATGAAGAGGAAATTAAAACAATAATTAGGAATTATTTTGCCCAATTGTATGCCCAT
The DNA here is from genome assembly GCA_028646595.1 of Phalanger gymnotis. Taxonomy (NCBI): domain Eukaryota; kingdom Metazoa; phylum Chordata; class Mammalia; order Diprotodontia; family Phalangeridae; genus Phalanger; species Phalanger gymnotis. Next base: position 323,392,367 of record CM053624.1, on the reverse strand, counting down.
AAATTTCATAACCTCAGGGAAATGGATGACTATTTACAAAAATACAAATTGCCCAGGTTAACAGAAGAGGAAGTAAAATATCTAAATAACTCCATCTCAGAAAAAGAAATTGAGCATGCCATCAATGAACTCTCTAGGAAAAAATCTCCAGGGCCAGATGGTTGTACATGTGAATTCTACCAAATATTTAGAGAACAATTAATGCCCATACTTTATAGACTCTATGGGCAAAAAGGCAAAGAAGGAGTCCTACCAAATTCTTTTCATGACACAAATATGAAACTAATACCTAAACCAGGAAGAGTCAAAACAGAGAAAGAAAATTATAGACCAATTTCCCTAATGAATATTGGTGCAAAAATTTTAAATAAAATATTAGCAAAAAGATTGCAGCAAATTATTAGGAGAATAATACACTATGACCAGCTAGGATTTATTCCAGGAATGCAAGGCTGGTTCAATATTAGGAAAACTATAAGCAAAACTGATCTTATCAATAACAAAACTAGCAAAAACCATACGATTTTCTCAATAGATGCAGAAAAACCTTTTGACAAAATCCAACACCCATTCCTATTAAAAACACTAGAAAGCATAGGAATAAATGGAGTCTTCCTTAAAATTATAAATAGCATCTACCTAAAACCATCAGCAAGCATTATTTGTAATGGGGATAAGCTAGATGTATTCCCAATAAGATCTGGGGTGAAATAAGGATGGTCATTATCACCTCCTTTTATTCAATTTGGTACTAGAAATGTTAACTTTAGCATTAAGAAAAAGAAATTGAAGAAATTAGAAGAGGCAAAGAAGAAACTAAATTATCACTTTTTGCAGATGATGTGATGATCTACTTAGAGAATCCTAGAGAGTCAAGTAAAATCTACTTGAAATAATAAACAACTTTAGCAAAGTTGCACATTATAAAATAAACCCACATAAATCCTAGGCATTCCTATACATCACTACCAAAGCCTAATAGCAAGAGATAGAAAGAGAAATTCCATTTGAAGTTACTGAAGACACTATAAAATATTTGGGATCCTACCTGCCAAGACAAACCTAGGGCCTATGTGAACACAATTACAAAACACTTCTCACACAAATAAAGTCAGATCTCAATAAATGGCATAACATCAGTTGCTTGTGGGCAGGCTGAGCTAATATAACAAAAATTAAAATTTTACCTAAATGAATTTATTTATTCAGTGCCATACCAATCAAACTACCAAAAGTTATTTTACATAGCTGGATAAAATATTAACAAAACTCATCTGGAAGAACAAAAAGTCCAGAATATCAAGGGAATTAATGAAAAGAAATGCTAGGTAAGGTGGCCTAGCCATATCAGATATCAAACTGTACTATAGAGCAGCAATCCTCAGACCTACTTGGTACTGGCTAAGAAACAGAGTGGTAGATCAGTGGAACAGGTTAAGGACACAAGATGCAGATGTCAACAACTATAGCAATCTACTCTTTGATGGACCCCAAGAATCCAGCTTCTGGGCCAAGAATTCACTATTCCACAAAAAATGCTGGGAAAATTGGAAAATGGTATGGCAGAAACTGGACATAGACCACTATCTTACACCATATACCAAAATAAAGTCAAAATGGGTTCATGAATTAGAAATAAAGGCTTATACTATAAGCAATTTGGGAGAGCAGGGAATAGTTTACTTGTCAGATCTATGGAAAAGGGAAGAATTCATGACCCAACAAGAGATAAAGAGCATTATGAAATGCAAAATGGATAATATTGATTATGTTAAACTGAAAAGCTTTTGTATAAACAAAGCCAATGCCACAAAGATTAGGAGGGAAAGAGAAAACTGGGAGAAAATCTTTACAACCAATGTCTCTGATAAAGGCCTCATATCTAAAATATACAGGGAACTGAGCCAAATTTATGGGAATAAAAGCCATTCCCCGATAGAGAAATGGTCAAAGGATATGAACAGGCAGTTTTCAGAGTAAGAAATTAAAGATATCTATAGGCATATGAAAAAATGGTCTAAATCACCATTGATTAGAGAAATGCAAATAGAAACAATTCTTAGGTATCACATCTCTCCTGTCAGATTGGCTAACATGACAAAAGAGAAAAATGATAAACGCTGAGAGGATGTGGGAAAACTGGAACATTAATACATTGTTGTTGGAGTTGTGAACAGATCCAGCCATTTTGGAGATCAATTTGGAACTATGCCCAAAGGGCTATAAAAATGTGCATCCCAGAGACAGCTAGGTGGTGAAGGGAGTAGAGCACCAGCCCTGGAGTCAGGAGGACCTGAGTTCAAATATGGCCTCAGACACAACACATTTACTAGCTGTATGCCCTTGGGCAAGTCACTTAACCCCAATTGTCCTGTCTTCTCCCCTGAAAAAAACATGCATACCCTTTGACCCAGCAATATCTCTCCTAGGGCTATATCCCAAAGAGATCACACAAGTGGGAAAGGGACCTGTATGTACAAAAATATTTATATTTGTGGTGGCAAAGAATTGAAAATCAAGAGGATGCCCATCAATTGGGGAATGGCTGAACAAGTTGTGGTATATGAATATAATGAGATACTATTGTGCTATAAGAAATGGGGAAGATGCGGACTTCATAATAACCTGGAAAGACCTACATGATCTGATGCTGAGTGAGTGGAGCAGAACCAGGAGAACATCGTACACAACCACAGGCATTGATTCTGTGACAACTAACTTTGATAGAGTTGGGTCTCCTCAGCAATACAAGGCTCAAAGACAGCTCCAAAGGGCTCATGATGGAGAGAGCTAGCTACATCCGGAGAAAGAACTGTGGAGTCTGAATGCAGATTGAGGTGAAATATTTGCTCTCTTTTTTTCTCTCCTTTTTTTGGTTTTCTTTCTTCTCTCTTATGATTCATTCCATTGGTCATGATTCTTCTTTACAGCTTGACTATTGTGCAAATAAGTTTAATGCAAAGGTTTATATAAATCTATATCGGACTGCATGCCATCTTGGCAGGGGGGAGGGAGGAGGGAAGGGAAGGGAAGAAAATTTGAAACTCAAGAACATGTAGAACTATGTTATAAACTAAAAATAAAAAAATCTAATAAAAAATTAAATTAAATTAAAATTTAAAAAAATAAGAAATATGAGAAGGCATCTTTTCCCCTTACTGTGGAAGGCCATAGGCTCATAGATCTAAAGCTGGAAGGGACCTTACTGAGTATTTTGTCCAACTCACTCATTTTACAGATGTGGAAGCCAAAGTCCAGAGAGTTTCAGTGGCCCTCTCAAGATCATGTAAGCCGAGTTAAAGACAGGCTTTGAATTGAGGTTATCAGTTTCCAGAATCAGGGTTGTTATTATTTTCCCCCCACTGTTCCAAACTTAAAGTTCATCTTAATTTTTGCTTCTGTATCATCAGTATCTGATGCAGTACATACCTCTCACATAGGCTGTACTTAAAAAATGTTCATTGACTTGAATTAAAATGAAAGTGGTCATCTATAGATGGAGGAATAGTTGAACAAATTGTGGTATATAATGTGGTATATAAATGTGGTATAAAGTACTACTGTACTTTACAAAAGTGCAAATATGAAGAATGCTGAGAATAATGAGAAGACTTGGAGAAACTGAATCCAAGAAATTTGAAACAGGAGAATGACATTCACAATGTCTATAGTAATTACATAATAATGTTAACTACAATAATAATGTTAACTACACACACACTACACTAACACACACACACACACACACACATACACACTGAGTCAAACTTAGATTTCTTTCAGTGACTAATCTTGATCTTGAAAAAGAAATAACAAATCTCTCCCTTTAGGTAAAAAGTAAGAGGGATTGTGGGTATGGAAGGTAGAGGCCATTGTGCAGGTTTGTTTTGCTAACCCAATTTTCTCTCTTACTTTTTTTCACATTTATTTATTTTATTTTAAATTTATGGAATAAATCAAGCATTTGCATAACATAATATAATCAAAAAAAGATGATTGCACATGAAACTGCAAATCTATTGTGTATAACTTGCTATTCCTTCTAAATATGTAATAAAGTTATCATAATTTATTTTTTCTTCTCTCTCCCACCATAGAGTTGGCTATCATTGGAAACAAATAAGTATACATATGTGTGTGTCTGTCTGTAAAATTATTCTATATATACATCTATTTATCAGTTCTTTCTCTGGATACAGATGGCATCTTTCTTCATATTTCCTTTTTAGTTAACTTGGATGTTTGTAATAGTCAAAATGACTTATTGACTTGAAGTCATTTTAAAACAATATTGCTATTACTGTATACAATGTTCCCTTGGTTCTGCTCATTTTGCTCTTCATTATTTTTTGCAAGTCTTCCCAAGTCATTTTAAAACAATATTGCTATTACTGTATACAATGTTCCCTTGGTTCTGCTCATTTTGCTCTTCATTATTTTTTGCAAGTCTTCCCATGCCTTTCTAAGATCATTGAGCCCATCACTTCTTATAGCCCAGCAGTATCTATCGCAATCATATCCCACAACTTGTTCAACCATTACCCAATTGATGGCCATCCCTGTAATTTCCAGAGAAATTCTATAAACATTTTTGAACATATAGGTTCTTTTCCCTAATTATATTTGGAAATAGACCTAGTAGTGAGAGATCATGCATAAAAGTTATCATCTAAAAGATGTATTATTGGAAAATTAAGTATATTGGTAACATAATAATAGTGAAGAATAATTAATTGATGGGTGGCCCAGATGGGGGATGGGAATCTACATAATGTCAAGAGATCAAGAAAATATTGGGTGAATCCCCTGTGGAGGACATATAGGACAGCATGGACAAGAGTAGAAGATGAGAAGGCATGAGCAGATTATAATCTATGGAGCTGAAAGAGAGCATTTACATTGATATTAGAGATCCATTGTAGTATTATAGTAGGATGTGGCGGCCCACAGTAATTCCAATTCTGAGCTCATGCAATAAAAATGATACTAGCCTGGATTCTGATTCTTAGAAGAAGGAGGCCAGGATGAAAGAAAAGTCAAATGTAGTGTTGGGTGCAGTGCTCAAAATTTTGAAACAGGTAACAGTTGTCTTTGGTATCAGCTTTACTCTTTCTCTATCTCCCAATTTTTAGACTCCTTTTCTGTAAGTACATAGTAATCTCATGTTCTTTTAATACACTTCATGCCTACCCTGAGACACTCTGCTAAGCTCTGATCAACCAATGCAAAGTGTTCCACGGTCCAAAACTATGTCTTTTCCTCCCTATAATAACCCTCATTTACTCAATGCAACTGACTTCATCTAGGTGTTAGGCTGAAAGCTGATTGGACTAATTTATACTAAAGTGTGAATGCCTGATGACTATATACCTATGACTACCAGAGCACACTTGACCCAAATTTCATGGAACCAGAGCAAGGGATAAAAACATGGATGCCTTGAGTGTTTCATATGCACTCATGGAATGTCATAAGCTTTAGAGCAGGGGTTTTAGACTTAGTGTTTGTGAACTTAAAAAATAACTATATTTTAATATTGATTTTTTAAAATCATATTTTAATATGGTAGAGTTAGGTGGCACAGTGGATAAAGTGCTGGGCCTGAAGTCAAGAGGATCTGAGTTCAAATATTCTCTCTTACAAAGGCGAAAGAAATAAGCATTTATATATATGCTAATATGTGCCAGATACTATGTTAAGTGCTTTACAATTATTATTTCATGTTATCTTCATAATACCCCTGCAAAGTAGGTGCCATTATTATCCCCATTTTACAGTTGAGGAATCTGAGGCAAATAGTAATGAAGTGTCTAGTGTCATACAGCTAGTTAAGTGTCTGAAGCTGGATTTGAATTCAGATCTTCATGACTCCAGGCTCAGTGCTCTATCCCCTGTGCCAGCTAGCTAACAACATAGGAAGGTTCAACGATGAGCTGGGAAGGAGAAAGGGAACAATAGGAGGAAATGATCTCGGTGAAAACATTAAAAGGCTTCACTAAAACTTTTTGTAAAAAAGACAGACTGAGTAGTACAATTGGAGAATATATTCATCCCAACCAAATTGGATTTATCATCAAAAGGCACTTGGCAGATAATGTAAGAACTTTCAAATTAATGCACCTCTGTAAATTACACAAATTGCCCATGGTAACATTAGAATTAGCTGCCAAAAAAGCTTTTGTTCACCTAGAAGGAACATTCATAGAATCATAGCATTTAGGAGTTGGAAGAGACCTTAGGGACCATTTAATCCATTGCTTTCCTTTTACAGAGAAGAAAACTGGATCCAAGGTAGACGAGGTAGAATGTGCAAGTTCACAGTTTATTATCAGTATAATTAGGATTAGAAGACATGTCTCAATTCCCAAACTAGTGCTTTTTCCAAACACCACTATTAGGGAGGGGATGCAATTTGTGGAAACTTTCTCTGGGTAATTAATATTCATTATAAGAAATCTAAAGCATGTGTAAAAATAAATAACCAGATCACTGGAGTTTTCAGTGAAGAAGACAAAGTTGCCCTTCTATTCACTCCTTTTCATTGGATCTACAAAACAGCAGCAGTTGCCATGAGAAACCAGTGCAAATTACTAAGTATAAAAAGCAGTTATGCTTTATGTATTATTTGAAAATGATATTAAGTTCACTTATCAAATCTGTTTAAAGAACTGCCAACACTTACAAATATTCTATCTACTTACCAGTATAGATGAAGAACTGGACTTCAGAACAAGGCCACTAAATCATCACATATACCAATGTATCTGTCGACTTGCCTTGGTTAATTTCTATGCAATCAAATTAAAACCAGTGAAAACATTTTGAAGCTAGTGGAAATACACGTATTTTCTTCCATCTCTAATCTAATCACAATTATGCCATGTTTTTTAGAATTTAAACAATTAGCTTTGACAACTCCTCCAAATGTCATGGCTGGCAAAGCTTCTGACAATTAAGATACATACATAAGCCATCACTGGAGGATCCTGTGGGTATCAGTTAAGCTTCATGTTCCTATTAGTAAGGATCATAGAGACCACTTGATGTCGATCATCTGTTACCTCTATCCCCAGCACAGACAAAGTTGGGTTTTCACTCTAATTTAGGGGTATATGCATGCTCAGTAAATAAAATGTTATGTTGTGATCTTGCCTACTTTGTTATAGTTTCTCTCACAATTGTTAGCCAGTTTCTTCTACACAAAGGATAATTACTTTTACATATTTTAATCAGATTTCCTAAAAGTAGTAAAACATGTACATGGACATGTTTATCTCAAAAATATCAAATCTTTCCATATATATCCCACTCCCACTAAGGTAGAAACTTATTCATACTGGCTTCTATTGCTTAGATGAAATAAACAAATTTCAGGCGTTTAAGCAACCTCTGACTCCCATTGGCACAGGGAATGGATGGGATGGACCACTCTCACAGTCTGCACTGCAAAGCAGTGGAATTCTCCTTTGTTGCTCTAACAGTATCAGCATTCTCCTCTACTGGGCCCTTTTGGGTGCTTGATACCATTTTACTTACTTGGCATCTTTATAGACTATAGAATACTGTCAAAATATAAAAAATGCCAAAAGATAAAGTAAGCAAGGTGATGAAGCATGAAAAGAATACTGAAATTCTGACTTCGATGCATGATGAGACTTGTACTACTTGCAGAAATCTCTAAGCTATGGGAAGCAACCTGTTCTATATTTTATTTTTATCCTTTCTGCTATATTAAACAAACATGATTAAGTTTATTAAAACATATAAAGTTATCGGCAATTGATTTGCTGCTGCTCTGCATTCAAATTCTAGCAAATAGTGGTCTTCTTTAAGAGTAAAACTGGATACTCCTACATTTCTAGCTAGCCACCATCATACTAAAGAAGATGGAGACTTGAACCATGATAGCAGCCAATTATTCCTCTCTCTCATTAAATATATAATCTTTTCAGAAAAATTTAAATTAGGACTAATTGCCCTATCATGTACATTTGGGATGTTATGTCTTTAGCCTAGAAGGCCAGCAGAGTTACTGAGCACCGTTGGGAAGCCAAGCCTAAAGCATATTCGAAGGGTGGAGTTGGGGAAAGGAAAGAAGAAAAGAAGAGGAACGTGAAAGGAAAGGAGGAGAAACAATGATGATACAGACAGACAAAGAAAGAAAGAGGGGGGGAAGTTTCTATAAAACAATGTCTACACATTGCTTCAGGGGCACATACTTTCCTCTGTATCCAAGCAGGTACTAAACACAAGATGAGACAGTACTTATCATTTTAGAAGCATTTCAATGCTCAATTAATATAGTCAATAAAAGAGCTTTATAATTAGGGCCAGCCTGGAATCACTGTTGCTATAGGCAACTCGGATAACCTTCTGTCCCACATTCCTTGACTCCCACAAGGGGTATACCCCTTACCAGACATTTCAGAAGATTTCCCATCAGACCTCCTTCCTTCTTCCCTCCCAGTGCCCCAGGGCACTCCAAGTCTTCCCCTCCCATATCAAATATCTTGTGTTGGGTGGCAAAGGGGCCCTTTGGAAGTGAGGCTTCCAGAAAAGCAGCATTAGAACCAGATATAGTCAAGAATATCTGGCTTCAAGTTCCTCCTGTGACACATAAGTTCTTTGCCTATGGACCAGCCACATAACTAACTCATGGTCTCTAAGTATAAAAGTTGTAGAATAGGCACCACTGGCCATTGGTAAAGGAAGTTTCCTCACTGGGAGTCATCTAAATCAATGAAATCATAGGACTAGTTTTAAAAAAAAAATAACTTTAAGTTCATTTGAATTTTTGCTAAGAAAGTAACTAAAAAAAAAAATCTATACCCTTTAAGCCAGAGATAGTATTGCTAGGTATATACTACATGGAAATAAAGGAAATGTGCCTTATAAACCAAAGTATGCGGAGGAGTACTTTTGGGGCAGTAAATAGCTGGGAACAACATAGATTTCCATTAGCTGGGGAGTGGCTAAGTAAATTGTAGTATGTGAATGCAATAGAATATTTATACTGTGCTACTCTGCTAAAATTATTATTTCAACCAGCTTTTTAGTTGTCTGTGAGATTTTCCAAGTATATCATCATATCATCTGCCAAAAAAAAAGAGTTTTAAATTCTGATTCCTTCCATTTTTCTTCTCTTGTTGCTATTGCTAGGATTTCCAATAAATATTAAATAATACTGGTGATGAATAATTTCAATTACATTAATTAAATTAAGGTTTTATACAAATAAAACAAATGTAGAAATAGTATTGTGCCACAAGAAAATGTGTATGTGAGGAATACAGAGAAGTATGAAAAGGCCTTTATGATTTGATACAAAGTAAAGTAACCAGAACCAGAAAAGCAATATACAAATTGAGTACAATGATGTAAATATAAAAGGCTGCGAGGAGCTAAAAGAGGTAAGTTGGAGTCATTTTCAAATGTTCCATAATCGGCTGCCAGTGACTCTGAATTTCAATATGTGTCTTTTATTTATTAATGTTCCTCTAGTCTTTGGTAATCTTAGTAAGGGATAATTAGCACTCTTGCAATCTGAGTATTCATTAATTGGAGCTACATAGTGAACCACAGGTAAATTCAAGACCATTTTACATTTTCTATTGTTTCATGGGCTGCAATGGCCAAATAACTCATCACCAACTGAGAAGCTTACTGGTTATAGCTAATCTGCTATAATTATCATATTATGTATAGGACTTTTCTTTCTGTAATGATGCCTTTAAGGTATATGGCTGGTAAGGAGATCTGTGGTTTAAAAGTTAGTGAAATTTAGTGATTTTTCTTATATCATTCTAAATTGGTTTCCAGTATGAAGCCAGATCTTGGTTTTCCACCTCTAGCCTTGGCTGCCAGATAGACACACACACACACACACACACACACACACACACAGGTGTGAGAGAGAAACAGAGAAAGAGAGAGAGACAGAGACAGAGAGAGACAGAGAGACAAAACTATAGTTATTTATAGTTATTCCTTCCACATCACAGGTTGGGGTTAGGGGTGAAGTACCCCTGCTATCTGGAAAATCTGCATAAAAAGTTCTCCCTTCATACCAGAGAAGTCTGAATTTTTCATTTATTTTATGGGCTGTTTACAGTGCCTTATTCTAAAATTTAGGTTAAGTATTTTGTCATAGGCTCTGTGTCTTCTGCTGGCCTTTGTGTGTTGTCAGTGGCTTTCACAAAACTCCCATTTAATTTCTCATGCCAATCTGCAATATATAGAAGCCTCAATGGGGGAAATTGCTATGTAGAAGGGATAACTGTACATAGAACCCTGTTCAAAATATATACTCTTCAGGATTATCTAAAAATATGAATATCTCCAGGGAAGGTTGATGATAATATTGGATACAATGTCAATAACCTCAGTAATCCTCAACAATCTATATGAACTAGGGACTAGAATAAAAGCACTATTTTGTTGTTTATTTGTTTTTTCATTTCATATGTAGCCAAGTCTCAATGCTATATGCGCAGATTTTTACTTTTGGGTTCTGTTGTTTTTTTTTAAGTGGAACAACCATTCTCTGTGTCCCATGAAGTCCTTACTCTACTGTGTTTTGACTTGGAATGCGAGGATGGTATTCTGCTTATTCTTCTAGCTATCTTTGGTGGCTAAAGAGTCTACTCCAGAGACGTGGCCCTTTGCTTTATGTATAAAAGTCGAATACCGAGGGACCACCGTGATATGTTTGTAGGCAAATTACAAAGAGAAGTTGTTGACATTTCTGGACTTTCAAAACATTTCATTTTTCAACATCTGTCTATAATAGGGATGAATTATTAGAAAGCAGAAATTCCCACAATGTTTTAAGGCTCATTAGAATGGATTTTGTTAGAATTCTGCTGTATGCCTTTTAATGTCTCATTAAAAGGGGGGAAGAATCTTGTTACAAAGAGTCAGAGAGAGGAACACAATTTAATAATATAATGATTACATGTGGATGACCAAATAATATGAATGTACTGATAAGATGGGACCCCAAACTCACAGTTATCATATTTGGGAGGCAGAAGAAGGGTTATACTGAATATACTTGAAATAAATGTCCCTTCATTTAAAGCTTAGAAATCTTTTTTAAAAAATTATTATTATACAGAGATTATCAGTGTATTGACATTTGTAGTGAATGGAATTGGCCTATGGTAGTATTTCAGATAAACCAGAACTCATTTCTGAGGAGCACACTTTCCATTAGAAGGTAGTTGAGTGGCTAAAATTGTATTGATTGTGAAGCTTTTATGGATCCTTTTACCTTGAAGTGATAGTAGAAAGAAATGAAGATTCTTTCTGTGCAACACCTTTATGATCTATCCCTTCCATTCTTTTCCCATAGCTGCTCCCCATTATCTTAGAACTACTCACTTCACACTTTAACCATTTCAATAAACCCTGTCCCTTTTTTCCAAAAAAAACATAAATCTGTATCTGGCATATCCTCGATCTAAATATCTCAGATTTCCTATTACAATAAGAACAATAATTCAGAACAAAAAAAACATCTAAATACTTTAGTCTGGCATTCAAGCCCCTCCATGACCTGACTTTCACCTATCTCTACAAGAAGTAGCAAAGGGAATAGACAATGCTGTTTAGTTTCTTTATCTGTAAAATGGTGGGGTTGAATTCGATGGTGTCCAGGGTCCCTTATAGCTCCATATCTGTGATCCTATATGTTCCTATATTCCCTAATATGATTTTTTTTTTAAATTATCACCAGGTTACGAGAATTTCGGCTATGACTTTCTTCTCACTATGCTGGTCTTGTCAGGCAATAGACTGTGGCTTATAAGCAGAATTTTTCTGATTTGGTAGGATTTGCCAAAGCTTGAGTCTTTCTGGCACATGCTCAAAATCTCATAGCCATTTGCACTTTGCCATGAAGCATTATGAGAGGACATTAGCAGAAAGTGAATGCAGCTGTGGTCCTAGCATTTTGAGTACTTCCTTTAATAATGCAGATAGCAACCTATTCATGCAGTCTCATTCTCCATTGACCCAATCCTTCATGGCTAATTCTTTCTCTGAACTGCTATAGAGCTATATCCATCCATTTGAGGCAGAGTATGTACTAGTACGTACACACATGTACATATAAACATATATGTTTATGTATGTATTATATATGTTGGTTAATTAAGTGTCTTTGATTGAGTCTTACTAGGTGCTAAACCCCAGGCCCAAACCCCTATCTACTAGGCGCTAAGCCTATGTGGGTGTGAACTGGTAACTAAGGTGGGGCTCCAGGTGGGGCCAATGAAGGGAGGTCTGATTATATCTTTGCTCCCAAGTAGGCCTAAAACCCCTAGCTATTAGGTGCTAAACCGATGTGTGCACAAAGCCCTCAAGGTCCTAGGTGGAGGTGCTAACTCCAGAGCCGATAATAAGGGCCTAAGTTCTGGTGGCTCAGATGATATTTGATGATACCTAAAGGGTGCATAAAAAGGGAAGAGAGAGCTATTTGCTTAGGGCTTTCACTCTTGGTGGTTTGCTGATGTGGAGACTCCAGGCAGCTGTAGTTAAGAGCCCTCCAGCTTGCCCAGATGTTTGGACTTGGTTAAACTCTGGTAACTATGAATTAGGATTCGAATCAGACAAGGTCTGTCTGTCGATGTTTGTAATTTGTTTGTATTTGCTCTGAAATTCAGGGTGCTGGCTTTTCTCCCTGAACTGAGTGAATGATATTTGTGTACTGGATTAAAACAAGATTGTTAAACCTTTAATGTTTCTTTCCTTAGTAAAGCAGATCAAAAAAACCTGGGCTTGTGGCATTCTGTGAGCTGGTTGTTGTTGGTTTTACACCCCCACAGCAGCTGCTAGCCAGATTGTTGAAACATATGTGTGTATATGTATACCTATATGAATGTTGATACTTTTAAATACCTCTGATTTTATAGATATTCTTCCTTTCTGCCCTATGATGATCAAAAACTCCATTACCTGAAAGCTAACCTTCAAATCACAATTCTCTCTGTACTTAGCTAGCCTGGTGCTTGGATAATAGACACAACAACCATTATCACTCTCACATTCAAATCATTCAAACCATTTCTAGCGTTCTAGGTTCTGGGAAAGTTTGCACTTTTATGGTTTGTCTTTTTAAAAATGTTTTCATAATATTATAATATTAATACCCTAGTATTCATTCTGCTTATTTTACTTTACATCAGCTCATATATATCTTTCCATGTCTTTTTGAAGTCATATTTTTTTCCTTTTTCCTATAGTACAATGATGTTCCATTATATTCATATAATCCAGCCTGGGAGGCAGAAATTGAATAAGCCATATGTGAACTCCCAAAGGAAAAGCAAGAACCCAGAAATCAGTGGATTCACAAGTGAATTCTAATAAACATTAAAAACATTCTAACAAAACAATTCTAACAAACATTAAAAGCTATAATTAAAATGGTATGTGAACTGTTTGCAAAAATAAAAAGAAGGGATTCTATCAAATTTCTTTTCTGATACAAATGTGGTCTTGATACATAATTCGGAGAGAATCAAAACAGAAAACAAAAACCATAGATCAATAGTCTTAACGAATATTGTCACAAAAATGTTCAATAAAATATTATAGGCAAAAGTATGATGCAGTGGACAGAATGCTGAACCTAGAGTCAGGAAGACCTGAGTTCAAATCCATCCTTAGAGAGTCCTAGCTGTATGATCCTGTTTGGCTTAACCTTTTTGCTTCAGTTTCTTCATCTGTAAAGTGGGAGTAACAATAGCACCCATCTCCTATGCCTTTGTAAGGATCAAGTGAAATAATAATTGCAAATTGCCTAGCCTACTTACTGGCACATATTAGGTGCTACATTAGCTATCATTATCAAAGAAGCTAAAACAACATATCACAAATATCATATACTATGACTTGGCTGGGTTTGAACCATAAATTCAGGGATACTAATATGAGGAAAACCATAAGCTTAATTATGTTTAAAAGAAAAACAATAAAAATACAACTACATTAATAGACACAGAATTTTTTATAAATAAATCCATTTCTTCTATAAAAACACAGACAATATAGGAATAAATGGACTTTTCCTTAATATGAAAAATACTATACATTTAAAACAAAGAGCCCACATTATATACAACAGGAATAAGCTATAATAAAATCAGGAGGGAAACAAGGCTGTCCATTGTCAGTTTTTCTATTTGACCTAATATTATAAATGCAGGCTATAGCAATAAAATAAGAAAAATAAATTAAGGGAATAACCATAGGTTAAAAAATAAAGAAATAAAATGGTTGCTTTTGCAGACAATATGATGGTATACTTAAAAAAAAAACCTAGAGAAATCAGCTAAAACATTCATTGAAGTAATAATTTCCTCAAACTTGGAGGAAGTTAAATAAATGCTGGCTTATCCTTTGAGGACTTAGGATAAGAATTAGAGTGAGATTTCAGTGTAAGATTCAGCTGTATAATTTTAGGTTTTTATACACATATCCTGTCATGTCATCTAGGGTTAAAAATCCTTCAGGATAGAGACTGTCTTTTTTGTAGTCCTAGTAATTAACACAGTGCTGTGCACATAGTAGGTGCTCAATAAAATTACATTTCTGATGATACTAGCAGCGATGATGGTAACTATGGTGATGTAAGGCTGGCTATAACAGACCACAGTGGCTATGAAGCGGAGCTGTTGAGACATTGTGCTCAAGCAAAGAGGCTATTCAGTTGTCAGTCAATCTGTTAATATGCACTTTGAGTGTTTTAGTGTGGTTTTAGTAAGATTCCATGCATTTTAAGAAGGTCACTTTGGTAGCTGAGTGGAGGACAGACTGGAATGGGAAAATGCTTGAGGCAGGAAGAGCAATTAGAAGCCTATTACAATACAGTTATCTCTTCTACATCACAGCAATTGTGCGCACGGCACCCCCGTGATCTGGAAAATCAATGGAAATTTTTGTGTCCCTCCCTTTGTACTAGAGAAGAAGTCTGAATTTTTTCTTTTTTCTTTTATGGGGTGTCTATAATGCCTTGTTATAAAATTGGGGTTGATATTATACAGTACAATAAATATATATATATATAAACACACATATATGTATGTATATATATTATATGTGTGTATATAATATGTGTGTATAAACCTTATATGTATATATAAGGTTTCTAAACTTTTTCTGTGTCATTTGCTGGCCTTCATATGTCATCTTTGGCTTCCACAAAACTCCAAAAAAAACAAATCCCATTTAATTTGAGAACTATAAAAAGAAGTATAAGCTGTGGTCCTTATCCTCAAAAAGGACATTGCCTTAGTTTCTTCATCTGTGAAATGGGAAAGTAAAATCTATCCCTCCTTTCTCACAGAGCTGTTATAAGGAACAATGGAAATATTTTGTCTAAAGTATTTTGTAATCATAAAGCCATATGTGAAGATAAGTTATCATCATTATATCAGTTACTGTTGGATGACAGGGTCTCAAGAATATCAATAACAAACCATTTGCTCAATAAATTCAAGTTGATTGCTGGTCTACAAGGGATGATTTCATTTGGAGATTTCTTTCGGAAATGAACACTTTTGAATAAAGAAAAAAAATCAAAATAGGAAGACTATAGCCCCTATCTGATCCTTAAATGAATGTCATCTGCAATTATCTTAATTTCCTTTCCATTATTATTTTATGGCAAGATCACGTATGAACTATTGACTTAACGAGAAGGCAGAATTCAGTGAATCAGCTTTATCACTGCCGGTACACATGTTTCTAAGAGTTATGATAATTCTAAAATTAGCAGTGTCTGTCATTTACAGTGAGTGCCTTGTCACTGTTAATGGCTTTCTCTAGCTCCATAGTCTACATAATTTCTCAGGCAAAACCCTGATGAGTCTTTATTTTTTTAAATGCCATTTCTACCATAGCTGATGAGAACAATGACTCCAGAATCTTCTTCTTTCCAAATATCACAGCTCTTTTTCTTCTCTGCCAGCTTCTTTTTCTCCTCTTCTTTCCCTCCATCTCTACCAGTTAGCAGCCACACACATCAACATACTGTTTTTCTTCCCCTTTACACAAAAGGGAAAATTAATCAACCAGAATTTATTAAGCATCTACTATTAGCCAGACACTGTACTAATTACAGGGAAGAGAAAAGGATCCTAGCACCAGATATACTTATAAAGGCACTTTTCTTTACATGCATTATTTCTTTTGATTCTCACTGTAACCCTATATAACCAACAATAAAGCAAGAATTATCATCCTCATTTTAGTAGCTGTCTGTGTTAAATGACTTTCTCCAAGGTCACAAAACAACTAAGTGGGCAAGCTGGTGTTTAAACCACACTGCCTTAAGTCATTTTGCAAGTCACTTAATATTTCTGAATTCCAGGTTTTTCATATGTAAACTAAAAGAACTGGAAGTCAATTATGGCTAAAAGCCCACCCAGCTCTAAATGCTAATGATTCCTATGTGTCTTCTCCACATAAGAATGTGGAGTCTGCCCACAGTCTGTTACAGAACTCAACCAGGACTCAATCGAATTCAGAATTGTCCTCCTGCAACTATGGCTTGTGATCGATTGTTGTCTCTGGAGGATCATTGACTGAAGCACTGAAGTGGCCTAGAGACTGGCAAAGGGGGAGAGAGGAAAGGCCTGAGTGAACATATGGTTCTTGTGACCCACATGAAGTGGGAATGAAGTGGCTGTTCAGAAAATCACATCAAAGACTCACGAATTTACAAAGGCAAGAAGGATTGGAAGGAAGGAGAAAGGGAGAAAGAAAAAGGGAGGAAACAAACATTTATTAAGCACCTATTTATGGGTCAGACCCTGTGCCAAGTGCTGGGTATATAAATATAGGGAAAAAGAAAGACATTTCCCACCCTCAGGGAGTTTACATTCTAATGGAGGGAGACACATTAAAAAAAGAGCTGAAAAAGGCAGAGGGCTTGGGGAAAATGCACGCTGGCAAAGTCCAGAGTCCAAAGCACAGGCAAGAGGAAAATGAAAGCTTAGGCTCTTTGCTTAATTACAGGGAATGAGGCAGATCATCTGCAAAATATCTGACATCAAGATATATACCCCATTTCTTGCTTCCAGATCACTCCATAGAAGCCACTAAGAATTAGTTCTTCATCCTGGGATTGCCTTTGGTTCCAGTTCAATTCAATTTAATGAACATATGTTAAACACCTACTAAGTTCCAAGAATTGTGCTAAGGTCTGGGTGTATCCAAAAAAAAAAAAAATGACACCTCTCTTTGAGAAACTTGGGTTCTGCTGGAAATAAACAATAAATACACAGATAAGTAGTTGTAAAACATATATACAGGGTGAATGAAAACTAAGTCTGGTGAGGTTAAGAAAAACTACTGACTGAAAGAATCAGGAGGGATTACTTGCAAGAGCTAAGCCCTGAATGGAATTAGAGATCCCAAGAGGCAAAGCGAGGAAGTGCATTCCAGACCTACGGAATTGCCAGCCTGTACAAAGATAACAAATAAGAAATGCAATGTTTTGTATGAAGAACAGCAAGCAGGCCAATTTGGTTAGAATATTGATGGAGAATAATACAAAAAGATTCTGGAAAGGTAGAGCAACACTAGATTTTAATGGTGTTAAATGTCAAACAGGAGGCAGCTAAGTGGCACCACAGTGCACAGAGCACAGGGCCTGGAGACACAAAGGCCTGAATTCAAATCCAGCCTCAGACACTTACTAGCTGTGTGACCCTGGGTGAGTCATTTAACCTCTGTTGGCTTTAATCCGCTGGAGAAGGAAATGGCAAACCATTACAGTTTGGGGAGGGGCAGGGGTGTTTGGCCACATTTTTTTTTCTTTGCCAGGAAGACCCCATGAACAGTATGGTTCACAGAGTTATGAAGTCAAATACGACTGGATGACTGAACAACAATAGCATATGTCAAATAGAAAAGTTTGGATGTAAACTTAGAGATAATAAACAGGGAGTCGCTTGAGAGTTTTGAGCAAGGGAGTGATTGGATCTTTAGCAATATCAAAATGGGAACTGTGGCTAAGGGAAGAGATTAGAGATAAGCAAACCAATCTGAAGTCTATTGTAGTAATGCACATAAGAGAGAATAAGAACATCGGTGATAGAGCATTTTGTTTTATTCTTTTAACTTCCAGCTTTCCACTTTACAAGTCCTTCAGAAAACAACATCATTTCCACAACTAAAACACTGTGGCATTAAAAGATACTGAATATAAAATGCAATATGTCTCTCAGTATGTATTCCTGAAAACTTGCACATAGACAGTATTTCAGAGAATTGAATCATACTTCAAATACCATTCTCTTGGGAAGTATTTTACCTCTTTTAAAACAACATTCTATACTGAAATATGTCATTGTGAATTTTTTTTTAAACTCTACATCCTTAAATGAATTTAAACTTTAACGGAGATCAGTTCATGAATTTCTACTACCAGACAAAACTAATTTTAAGAATAGTGTCGGTTTTATGAAAATAATTCTTTTTACTGCAAAAATAATGGGGAAACCCCCAGTTTCTCCTTGTACTATTCACATACCAAATAAGGAATATGCCATTCTAGAAGAATATTTCATCTGCCATACTGCTAAATTCCAAAGAATAATTTCAAAGTTTTATTAATAATAACAGCTGGCATTTATATGCACTTGAAGATTTGCAAATTGTTTTACATACATTACCCCATTTGATTCCCACCACAACAGTACAAGTTACTGTACTACTGGTATTGTTATCCCCATTTAACGAATGAATAAACAAAGACTCAGATGGGTTCAGTGCTTCCGTATGATTCCCACAGCTAGTAACTTTCAGAGGCAAGAATTCTCTGGGGTATCTTCTAACTCCAAGTTCATCCCATTTTCCAGAATGCCACATAGTGTGCCGAATGCTGCCTTTTCATTGTGCCCTCTAGAACTCCTGTTATGTTGTTAACAAACCACTTTCCATATTAGAACTCTTGCCCTCTCATTTTATTTTAATCCAACCCAGTTATTTCCCTAAGGTCCCAAGGAGTACCTTCCTCTATTCTTCAATGACTTCTCTAACTTTCAGTCTTAGAGTTGCTTTGGGCACTGAGACATTAGGTGATTTGTCCAGGATCACCCATTCCAACTCTTCGTAATCATGGAAACTTGCATCCTTAGGAGAGATATTGCCCTATCTATCTCTAACAGACTTTGGTAGAAGAGCATATTTACTTAAACATAGATTGCCCAACAGATGGAGCACAGGACCAACAGTCAAAAAGAACCAAATTCAAATCCAACCTCAGACACTAGCTGTGTGACCCTGGGAGAGTCACTTACTTCTGTCTTCCTCAGTTACCTCCTCTACAAAATGGATAAAATTGTGGCATGTCCTTCCTGGGATGTTTCTGAGGATAAAATGAGACAGTATTTGTAAAATGTTTCAAATCTTCACATAAAATGGGAGCTATATTATTGCCATTCTCTCTCAGTTTTAGACTTTTAGTGATCTCTGCCTGAACCCCTTATTTGTCCTTGTGTGCTGTACATCATAAAAGTTCTAGTCCTAGGTGGTATTAGTTGTTCATGCTCCAATTGCTGAACTGGTTCTAAGACAAAGAACTCAATTTAATATAAAAAAAGTTTTGAGCTGGCCCTCTTTAAAGAGGCTTCTTCCTAGACTTAACCCATGATATTGAGTTTCTTTTACAGCTGGCTCACTGCGGCAATGTCGTTGGGGTCTCCCCTGACTGTTAGAAATAGGAATGTCCCCTCACTTATGTTTCCTATCATTTTAACAAAATTATCTTTGCTACTATATTTTGTTACTGTGCTATAGTGTATCCTACAATCCCCAAACCTCTATAGCCCACACCACCCTAAGCAGTACCAGAAACTGTTGTTGTCCATTCATTTCAGTCATGTCTGATTCTTCAAGAGCTCATTTGGGTTTTTCTTGGCAGAGATACAGGCATGGTCTGCCATTTCCTTCTGCAGTTCATTTTACAGATGAAGAAACTGAGGCAAACAGGGTTAAGTGGCTTGCCTAGGTTCATAGAGCTAGTAAGTGTCTGAGGCTGGATTTAAACTCAGAAAGATGACTCCAGT
The DNA here is from genome assembly GCA_028646595.1 of Phalanger gymnotis. NCBI lineage: Eukaryota > Metazoa > Chordata > Mammalia > Diprotodontia > Phalangeridae > Phalanger > Phalanger gymnotis. Next base: position 323,372,289 of record CM053624.1, on the reverse strand, counting down.
CCCAGCACTCTATCTTTCACATCGGTCTAAAAGGAATAGGTATACTTCTCAACTCTTGCTTTCACTTGGCAACCACTTAATTGAAACTTTTATCTCTTAACTGCTCAATTCAATTTCCTTTTTCTTTTTAATCTTTGTCCTTCTGACCTTTCTCGGTTTTTTCATAACTTTGCTTTTTCCTGGTTTTCCTCCTACCTCTCTAATTTTTCTCAGTGTGCTTGGATCGTTAATTACCTACATCCTACCCTTCTTTGTGCCCATATGTCCAGGGCTCTGTGTACAGAGGACTTCTCTAGGAAAGGTTCTTTCATAATCCAGATGGACTCTTGTTTTTGTTTTTGTATTCCCAATACAGAGCTAGGGTAAACAGCAAGACATTAATAAATACTTGTTGAATTGAATTTCACTTGTTTCTTACAGTGATATCTGATGATCTTCTAGTACTAAATTCCCAGCCCATGATGAATTTTACTATTTTGGGCCAGATTTCACTGAGACCAAAGAGGTTAATTTAATTAACTTTTGACCAGAAACCTAGCCACTATTAATCAATACTTGGCTGAAACCCACAGAATGGAAGACAAGGAAATGAGTCCAGAGCAAAGGTATTCAGAACTTCACACGTTTGTGATGCTAAGCAAATATTTTCTATTAATAAATGACATTGATCCTTTTAAAAGTCAGCACCTGACATTGTTTACCCAAGCCCTGACATTTATGGCTGAACACAGTGCCTGTAATTCAGTTGTTTACATTTATATTTTGATTACTGTATAATTATACAGGAATCATTTCTGTCAGGACTAGGCCAGCCAGATTCCCAGACATCAGAAATGGAATGGAGAGCTAGGTTTATCAAATTGAATTTTCATGTAGTCAGTTAAGATATGCCAACGTGTGCTGCTTAATAAATTCTGTGTCCTGATTTGCATCTTTACTGGAGGCCTATAACTAAGGTGGGGTGACCGACACAATGCTATAATGTACTGCAATTTAAAGCATTGTTAGTCCTTTAGCAGCATAGATGTCATGTCAACCAGATGTGACCTTCACATCTGCTTAGGATGAGTAGCCAATGAAAATAGAAAACTAATAGATTGTGGCTTTTTACCCCTTCTCCCCAACATCTCTTCCATACTTGGGAATGTAGCCTAATTGCCTCTTCCTCTACCAAGAGTTACCTCTCCAACAG
>CM053624.1:323351628-323370597 GCA_028646595.1 Phalanger gymnotis | reverse complement strand
AGCCACTTTGCTAGAAGTATAAATGAAAATGCATTTCTTTGTGAAATGTTTGACTCTATCTGACTCACAGAAGGAAAAGGCATCTGAGCAGAGCATTTCTGAAAGCTGCCTACTTTACTTCTCTCTTTCATATCCCCAAGCTGTCTTCCTATTTATCTTCTCCATTTCATAGCCAAACTTCTAGAAAGGATCATCAACCCTCATTGTTTCTATTTCCTCACCTCCCACTCTCTTCTTAATCCCATCTGACATCAGATCCCACCACTCTACTCACCTCTCCATTGCTATTTCCAAATGCCTTATTAATTGCTATTTCCAGTGGCCTCTCACTTCAGTCCTTACTTTGCTTGACTTTGTTATAGCTTTCCTCATAAAAACTTTGTGAGGTAGGTAATACAAACATAATTATCTCAATCTAAATGTGAGAAAACTGTGGCTCAGTTTCAGTGACTTACTCAAGGTTGCCTAGCTTATAGCAGGTAGAACTAGGACTCAAATTGATGCTCAGACTCTTAGACTCCTGCTCAACCCTCTGTGGCATTATCAGGAGAAATCCAAACCTAACCTAACTCAGCTTTCTTGCATGGGACCATAAATGAGCCATCAACACCACTTGAGCTGCAGAAGCCCAAACTGCCTAAGTTGATTGACTCTCACAACCATTTGTTACCTGTTCATATGTGGGTGTTTTCCCCCCATAACTCAGCTTGCTCATAAATGCTGAATTCCTCCTGTTCCTTTTCCTTGTTTTTGCTGTAAACAATGTATCCTTCCATTAGCCTATGGCTTAGATCTGATTTAGCTATCATCATTTTTTTTGTGCTTAATAATGTTTACTAAGGTTTTAACAGAGTTCTTACATGCAGCCAGAGCCAGCCTAGCAACTGTAGCTAACTCGATAGGAACAAAGCCATTCGATGCAAAATAACTGGCTTACATAATCTCAAGATATTTGGTCGGAATATTAAAGGGAAAAGGGGCAGAGATGCAGCTCACAAAATGAAAAGAAACTAAAGAGAGGGGTCAAGTTTCAATACAGGGTGAAAAGTGCCAAGCATTTTGTTGTCATTGCTGTTGTTGTTGGGGTGGTTTTGGGGTGATTTTTCTTTTGGTTTTTGTTTTTTTGCCCAGAATAGCCTTGGACTATGATGAAGTGAGAAAAGGATTTTAGCAATGAGAGCTATAAGACATCACAGAAATAATCTGGGCCAAACCCTTTCTGTTATAGATGAGGAAACTGAGACCCTGAGCTCTGAGCAGAGGAAACTGAGACCTACAGGAAGGTCTGCAGGCATTCCCAAAGGTCACATGGCTAATAAGTGGCCGAGCTGGGTTTCAAATAAAGATCACCTGATTCTAAATCCTCTAGACCACAAAGGAAGGCCCTCATGTTTAAAAGGCCACCATAAATTGCTTCAGTTGGGCGTTGATGATGATATTCAAAGAGCAATACTTGTATTAAAATATAAGTTCCTTGGGGGCAAGAATAGGTTCATGTTTTTAATTTGTATCCCCAACACTTACATTAGTGCCCAGTACATAGTAGATGCTAAATAGATCCTATTTTATTTGATTGGTGAGAACACCATAAATCTCACAGATTCATACAGAATAAACGGAATCTCAAAATCCAGAATAAAATCCAGAATAAACAGAATCTCAAAATCGCAGCGTCAGAAAGGCCATGCAGCCTAGACATAACCAAGAATCTCTGTAGACAAGCAGTCATTGAGCCTCCTCTTGAAGACCTCTAGATGTAAGGAACACATCCCCTCCTGAGGTATTCATTTCCTCTTTGTGAGTTTGCTCAGACATTCTGGTTTCTAAGAAGTTTTATTAAGTCTTGAAGTAAAAGCCTAAGATACACACACACACACACACACACTGATCTACCATCCTACTGTATCCTGCCTTTAGCCTCAAGACTGTGCCAAAAGACCTGGGACTGGGGGAAATTCATTTCTATTCAACAACCAATTGTTAAGCACCAGTAATATGCTATAGACAGGCCAAGTTTATCTTTAGTATCCCCTTCCATCTCTCCATTCTACACCTTTTTCCCCCTCTCTGAAGCACCCAATACTCTCAGATGACTGGTTGTTATCAAATCCTCCATACTGCCCTGTCAAAAAGCTGTTTTCTGGGAAGCTTGTAGTCTGAAGAGCTGGGTTCAAAATTTTACTCATCTATACTCTTTGTGTGACAAAAACATTTCCTTATTTGTAAAATGAGAGGATTAGAATAGGTTATCTCTACAAGTCCTTTCTAATTTTAGTTGTATTTTCTTATGAATGGATGATAAAAAAGCCTAAGGAAGGGCATCTTATTACCAAGTTTCCAAAGTGCGAAAGCAGTTGTATGGAGTGCTGTCCATAATGGTTTGGTGAGAAATGGGCAGAAAAAGTAATTTAACCAATAAAGTTGTTTCTTTCCCACTCTATCCCACCCCACAATGCTGGCTAGAGACACATCTCTCAGGTTGCTTTCGTCATTTCTTTGTTCTAAGTCAGGGATGGAAGGGAGCTCAGAGAGCATATAGTCCAGCCCCTTCCTTTTACAGATCAGAACATAAGGGTTCAAGGAAGATAGGTATATGACTTGCCCAAGACCAAAGTGCTATGAGCTAATGGTAGAACCAGGATCAGCATCCAGGCTTCTAACACTTAGTCTGGTACTAAATTGTGTCATTCCTTTTATTTGAATCTCCCATGCCTAACACAGTGGTAGGCACCTAATCAATGCTTGTTGAGTCCTTGATTTAAGAGTTGTCCATATGCAACACTAGATAATAGGAATTTCAACATTTTAATCACAAGATTTATTCCTGCTGCTTCCTACCACCACCCTCCACCACACCCCCCTTCACAGGGCTCTTCAGAGAACTGCAAATGAAGATCAGGGTTCATTATGCTTCTTCTTTATCATCCTTCCATCATCAATCTCTCACTCCCTATCAGAGTTAAGTAATGATTTGAAAATACTTTTCACTGTACTGGGTTTTCAAACCTTCCAACCTTAGGAGGAATTTCTGTTACAATCTGACAGAAAACTAATCCTGGGTGGTCAGAATCGGTTCTATGTCTATGAAGGTGGAAAAGCCCTGGAGATTTGGAAAAAAAGAAAAAGGACAGAGGAATTCCATCCAGCTCTGGGTTAACAGGGAAAAGGGATGACAGCATGGGAAAGCTAGAATGGTGCCATACTGCCACCTACTGGTCAGTAATTCTCTAATGCAATCAGCCTGGACTGATGAGGCTGAAAGAGGCTCAGATACTGTCCTAAAATTTTCCAGAAAGGAATGGATGATAAGGAATGTATGTATGTATGTATATGCTGAGGGAGGGGAAAGAGAGGGAGAGAGGAAAGAAGGATTCTGTGTCTTATTACTAGGTTTCTGGAAGACGGGGCTTTTGAAAACTGAGTAAGGGGAATGGATGTGTCTGTTACTAATAGAATGTCAGCCATCCAGAGAATCTTCAAGGTCCAGAAGTCCCAAGCTTAGTGACAAAGATTAGAGACTCATGAAAGATAGATGCGAAGCATCTCAAAGCCTCTGGCAGATTGTAACAAGAAAAGAGATTCATAATGACTTTAAGCCTTACGCTTCTGTCTGCATGTTAAGAACAGACATTTGATAACATAAGAGGAAGGTATGAGCAGTACATCCCTCACAGTATCCATCCAAGAGTCCTTAGGATGCTACTGCATATTGGCAGTAACCACTGCAAGATTTATAGAATTGTAGATTTAGACATGGGAGAAACAATTTAGCCCAAACTCCTCAATTAAGGTTGAACAAACAGTACTGTAAAAGACAAGTTACTTGCCCAAGGTCACATGGGTGACTATAGGGTCACCCTAACCTTAACACTAAGACTCTCAGACCTTCTCCTCTCCTCCAGCCTCAGAGCTGGAATTTTAACCCTCATGCCCCAACTCCAAACACAGTATGTTTGCCATTATACCATACGGCCTCCCAGGGTGACAGAGGAAAGGACAATAGTTAAGCTAACCTGGCAATAAATAAGAGAAATTCAGGATTCATTCAGTTGCAATTTCATTCATGAGGCAAAACTTCCACAGTTTCTTTACAGCACATTTCTGATAAGTAGTCCACTCTTAATTATCCTCAGAAGGGTTATTAGCACTTTTATCCTGCTTTCAAGGTCCCGATTATATCAATTCCTATTTTTAAATCACCCTTTTGGTTGGTATTTCAGTTCAGATGACCTTCAACTGAAGTCAACAAATTTTACAAAGCCCCTACTATGTGCAAGGCATTGTGCTAGGCACAGAAATGCAAAGATATAATGTCACAGTCCTTGCCCTAAGAGAACTTAAATTCTCCTGGATGATGCATTATAACAAACAAGGTGACAAATTCAGGGGAAGGAGCATTGGGCAGGAAATGTTAATTTAGTATTTGATGTGTCATTATCTAATTGTGTGATGTTGGACAAGATAATTTATCCTTCCAGGCCTTGGTTTTCTCATCTGTAAGATGAGAACTAGTTTAAAGTACCTTCCAGCTCTATGATTCCAAGGGACAGACTCAAGTTTTTGTTGAATACTTTGCAGCATTGAATGTCATGCCATGAAATTAGAATGGAGAGGCTTATATATCTTAAACAGAGATCACTGTGCTAATGATATTTATGAAGATTTAATCTGTATCCCCAAATCAATTAACTATTATACTGCCTTCTCTCCTCTTCTTCCCTTGGATTTTTCAGCTTGCCTTCCAGGCAAGTGTGTAGAAGCTTGAGAGGAGCTGCTTCTGATCGTGCATCATGGAAGAACCTTCTCCCCTCCCCTGGCACACTTCAGAGGCTGTGCAGGGATCTTCTGGTAGGCCTTGATAATTAAGGAGCTCATACTGTGTAGCAATGAAAAGTCTTCATTGGCTCCCTATAGAAAACTTCATAACTATACTAAAGGGGTAATCCAAAACTCTCAGTTTGTTGATTCCTTACTAGTGTGGAGAACTGTAGAGTACTGCTGAGTGGAAGGACAGATGCTCTGTCTCTCCCATTCGGTTGCCATTTGTCCACAAGCACATGCTACCTCTAGAGTGTGTGTGTAGGAGTGTGTGTGTGTGTGTGTGTGTGTGTGTGTGTGTGTGTGTGTGTTTGTGTGGGATATCAGTGTGTTTATTCTTTCTTGATCTTAGGTGAGTGTTCTGAGAAAGGCATTCTCTGGAAAACAGTGAATTCAAGAGATACATCATAGCCATTATTAAGGTCCTACAAGACATAAACTGGTAGTAGTGGCAACTGAGTGGTGGGAGCCAGTGTAACCTATGAACAATCTATTTGGCCCAACCCATCAATCAAGATGGTATAACTTGTGAGAAGCCAGAGCAACTGAGGAAGGAAGCAACTGGTCTATTGCCAGTACCTCGTTCCAACTCTTCTTTCACAGGGCTCTTCAAGTCCTACCCCTGTTCTTCAAACCAGGTGATATTTCCTTGCCTTAAGAGATCAGTGAAAACAAAATCTCAGAAATGTACATAAGCCCAGGAGTCTTCCTCTGCCTAAAGGAGGTTGAATTTCTCACTCTGTCCTCCACCAGGGTTGTGAGACTCAACCCAAATTATAACATCCAACCCAACAAGAGCTGGAAGGATTAAGTTTTATGTCCTTTTATGCCAAAAATAATTATTTCTCTCTACCCTAAAGACTAAGGGACAACATGTGAAACAGGCAGCAAGAAAGTTTAGAAGGAGAAAAAAGTGTTTACATTTGCCTAAAAGGCAATGTTTTCTATCCTCAATCCAGCTGAGAGAGGTGAGCTCAGGAAAGCTACAGCTTTCAATTTGTCTCTAATTGGGGTTTTATTCCATTTTTCCACAGAGCAGCTTCATTATTTTATTTGCAACATATGGACTCCAAAAATGTTAAAAATTTATCTATAAATAGGGTGCAGTTTGGACTTTTCATTTTAATTCAACAAATATATATTAAGTACCTACTAGGCAGAGAGCACAGTGTGCTAGATACTTGGGGGTGGGGGGAAAGATGGAAGAGACACAAAGTTAAGATAATAATTTCTAAAATAGCATACTGGAACATTTCAATAGCTTAGCATATGTGGCTGTAAAGAATTATTTCATACATACTTCTGGCTAGTTTGCCCTTGTGTCTTATTCTGAATTCATATAATCTTTCTTTGTGTGAATGAATCTTAAAAAATGGGGGAAATGGAGTGGGCAACAGGGAAAATTGACATCTTGAAGTTGTTTTTATGCCTGCAAAACACCTTATGTATAGAATCATAAACTTGCAGAGTGAGAATGGACCTTAAAGGTCATTTGATCCAGCCTTTTAATTTTCCAGATGATGAAACCAAGGAGCAGAGAGGTTCAAATGACTTGGCCAACGTCACATAAATAATAAATAACAGATCTGGGTTTAAAACTCAGGTCCTTTGGCCCTCAGTTCAATGTTCTTTCTATACCATGACATATGTTATTTCATCTGAATTTCACAATAACCCTGAAAAGTGGTTGCTGTGATCCTCATTTTACAGTTGAGGAGATATACTCAAAGACATTAAATGACTTATTCATGTTCACAGAACTAGTAACGTGTCAAAGAAAGGAATTAAACCCAAATCTCCCTCCATAAATCCCAGTTCAGCACTCTTACCATTATAAAGTGCTTCCCTCAAATACTCACAGCCTTAGAAAGAGGCACCTGCGCTATACACAGACAGCCACCTCTAATAATTCAGAATGTCCCATTATTGTCAGAGATCACTAACACATATCCCAGTAAATATACAAGAGAAATCCTATAGTCAGACTCGCTTCCTTTTCATTGTTCACCATTTGCAATTACCCACCCTACTCCTCCTCCCCGTTATAAATGTTACTAGATATTTGAGAAAATGGATGGTATTTATAGGAACATCCAGAAAAAAATAAGTAGAGTGTTAAATATTTATTGTTACTCTATAAGTAATGGCCCAAGTTCTCCTCATCTTCCCATATCCTCCTGGTTGAAAATACCGAGTCTTTTTGGAGAGTATTGCATGAGCATGGGGAAAGTAATTATCATGGCTTGATAATGTCGACAAAGTTATTTCTCCCTTAGGGGTGGCATACCTGAAACTTCCTACCCACCAGCACAGTGGTAGTTGTCTTTGGGTGAAGGCAAAACTCCTCCGGGCCCTGTCCTGTCCTACCCTGCCAAAGAAAGTGCTTCTTTAGTTCACAGGACTAGATTAACAGCCATTAAGTAATCTGGTCACAGCCTATGGATACTTTTACTGAGCCCCACAAATTCCTCCCTATTCATCAATTCTGTACCATTTAAAAAAAAATTAACCGTGCAAATGAACAAAAGTCCAGGACCAGGGCTAAAAGAAGTCTGACCAAATCAAGAGGGAATTTTGGTAAAACCTAAAATACAACCCATTATTGTTCTCATTTCAAGCACTGAGGCAGAATGCCTTGTAAGACATCATTGCTAAGACTCTGAGAAGCAGAGAAGCAATGGCTGAATGTTTTTTTTAAGCTGGTAAACATTTCTTTCCCAAGCTACTCAGCCATGCAGATAAAATTTTTAAATTGCATTTTTTTATCTTAAAAGGAGACAGCATTTTGGTCCCTCTAAATTTTAGGGGCAACTTGTAATGCTATTTATAAAGGGTCTCACAACTGCTATCTGTGTATTTATATTATTAAGGGTGAGTTGACTTCAATTTTCAGGGAATATAGCTAGATAAGAGGGCTTCTACATCCTTATTACAGAACTTCTTGTCAGTAGCTTTATTTAGTCTGATTTCATATGTGCCACAGAATTTTACCACAAGGAACCTCCCCCTATTCTGTTACAGAAATTTAAACTAGGTTTTCATCCCTTTTTTGTTGAAATAAGAACAGAGCATTAGAGCAGTTTGTGTGGCTTCAAATCATTTGGGAAACTGTCACTTAAAAGGAAAAAAATAAAGGTACAGTGGGATTAGAGGTGAGACTTTTCTGGCCCTGATCTATCTCCCAATCTATATTTAATACATCCACCTGGATCAGATAATCTATCAAGAAGCATTTATTAAGTAGCTATGTTCCAGGCGCTATGCTAGGTTCTGAGGATACAATTACTAATAATGAAACAATCCCTATTAACAAAGAATTTACATTCCACTGGGGTAGATAGCAAGTACATATGTTGTATACAGCATAAATATAATAGATGTTCTACTAGCCCTTGAAACTCAACATGTCGCAGACCAAACTATGTATTTCCTTTCCCATGAAACCTTTATCCTTCTTCTGACTTCATTATCTCAAGCAGCATCACTACACTGCACTCCAATTCCCATTAAAAATAAAACCGAAAGAAAAAAAACTGTTCTCTTTATACACAAGGGATATTTTACAGTTTGCTTGACTTGGATTCAGGAAGCCCTAAAATGAAATCCTTCCTCTGCCCTTACTACCTGTGTGATCACAGATAATCATTAAACATCCTTAGCTGTGTGACCCTGAGCAAGTCACTTGAACCTATTTGCCTCAGTTCCCTCATATGTAAAATGAGCCGGAAAAGGAAATGGCAAAACACTCCAGTGTCTTTGCCAAGAAAATTCCAAGTGGAGCCACAAAGAGTTGGACACAACTGAAATGGCTGAACAACAAAATTTCCAGTTTGCCCCCAAATTATTTTATATGAGCAGTTGCCAATTCTGTCAGGGTTACTACCAAGCTCAGTGTGTTTTGGACAGTTTTTGTTCCCATGCAGCTATCACTTTTTAGCAGGTAAGATCTGAAAAGTACTATATATGAACTGTTGCACCATATATACCTCTGGTTCTCGGTTTCCTCAACTATGACACAAAAGGATTAGATCTTCTAGTTCTGTATCTGTGGTTCATGGACCCTTCCATCATTCTCATTTCTCACATCCAATTAGTCAAGTCTAGCTCTTTCACACCTTTTGCATCATCCCCTCCATATCCAACACCTACAAAGGTTCTCATTGCCACTCGTTTATACTATAGTAATAGTCCCTAATTAGTCTTCTGAACTCTACCAACTCACTTATCAAATCCATGCTTCATATTGCTGCCTTCTCTAGGTTTCTTATGAATCATATAAGTCTTGTCGCTCCTCCATAGAACACAAGTTCTTTAAGGGCAAGGACAATTTCATTTTTGTCCCCCATTCTTACCACAGTGTCTTGCACAAAGCAAGTGCCCAATAAATGTGTCGAATTACATTTACTTCATACCCTTCAATGAGGCAGCTGATTATACAGTGGATAGACTGCCTGGCCTGGAGTCAGGAAGACCTGTGTTAAATCCAGCCTCAGACACTTACTAGCTATATGATTCTGGACAAGTCACTTAACATCTGTTTGCCTCAGTTTCCTCAACTGTAAAATGAGAGTAATAACAATAGCACCTGCCTCACGGGGTTGTTGTGAGGATCAAAAAGTATAAAAAAATGCTTGCACAGTGGCTGGCACATAATAGGCATTATATGATTGCTTATTCCCTTTCCCCTTCCAATTTGCTGTGCAAATCAAATAACATTCAAGACATTACAGAAACTGGTGTTGGTCTATCTTTCCAGGCTCATTTTATACTATTCTCTTTCTTGTACTCTATACTCCAGATAAACCTAAGGCATTCCAGGCCATAGTAATGACCTTAGAGGAAGGTATGCCTACTGAATCATTCCCATAGGAATACCTAGAAGTAGTAGGAAGGACTGGAGAAGTAGTCTCATGTGCGGTGATAAGCAAATTTCTCTAAATACCTCACTGGTTTTTTTGTTTATTTGTTTGTTTTTTGTCTTGGCTTCTTGGTTGGCTTAAAACCACTTTGTTAATTATGTTATTGCATCATATTGTTGTTCAGTCATGTTACTCTCTTTGTGACCCTATGGACCATTAGCCTACATGCTAATCACCTTAGTTAGCACTAAAATATATATATATATGTATTATATATAAATATTTTAATATATTTAATTAATATATTAATTTAAGTGATTAATTAATATATTAATTTAATTAATATTTTAATTAATATATGATTTCACATATAATAAATATTTTAAATTATATATATATATATGCATATTATAGAAATAAGACCTACTGATTTAGTTGGCAACTTAGGGACAAACCTATAACCCACTGGGGAAAAAAGAAGTTAAAACCAGAGCAGTAGATGAATACTTAAATTACCTTACTAATAATCTTATTCTAATTTATTAGAGTAAGTGATGAAGGAAGCTGCATTTCTGAAAGTGACTTTTAGCCAATAAAGAAGAACTTACTGTCAAAGAAGAAATCATAGGAACTTTGGGAAGAAGTAAGCAGATGTTTGCCTTGGCTAAAGTGAAGGAAGCAGATCCTAGTGCCATAGGCACTCTAGACTAAGGGATTTCAAAGAGTTTGGAGAAAGCATTAACAACCTTAAATGGCTTAAGCTTCAATGTGGAAAGTCAACTCAAAATATGAGATGCTCCAAGACATAAAATTCTGAAATCACAAATATCAAGAATTCCCTTGATGAATGAATGAAGGTATGTAGTAGGAAGGCCGAATTTATAATCTCAGATATAATCATGTATATGTTTGAATGGTTTCGAAATCTCAAGGTATGAGAGATTCTCTAAGTAGAAAACAACAAAAAATTTATTTAGGGCCCACCGCAGCAGATCCGTGAACCAGCCTCCCCATTCCGACATCTTGACAAAAAGACTCCAGGCCCAGAAAGCCCGCCTCACAAGAGTAACCAGGAGGCCACAGAAAAACAAGATAGTATTTAGCCAAATCATTTTTACTGGCCTCAAGTCCTGGGTCTACACACGGGTCAGCTCTGCTTCCACAGCTTCCTGCTTCCACAGCTTCCTGCTTCCACAGCTTCCTGCTTCCACAGCTTCCACTTCTGCTGTAGTTGTCTCTGGGCTCACCTTTCCTCGCAGCCTTCTGCATTCTCAAGCCCCGCCTCAACGACCAGAGACCATTTGTTCCCAAGTTGGCCCCTCTTAAGTCATCAATCTACACCCACACAGGTTTCACACGTGATAGGGCTTTGGGCCTGGGGCTTAGCACTTAACAGCTGAAAGTATTTTCACTCAAAGTAAACAAAAGCCATGCTAAGGAGACAATCTTGATTAACAACACACTCCACCCCTTGTTCTAGGATACAAGGTGTTCTAAAGCAATTAATGATGATATTCAGAGAACTCATCAACCAACTCAGATTTATTTTAAAGACTTAGACTAGAAAAATGTGGAATGTAGAAGTAAGGGCCAATAAGCAAAGTTGAACACAAAAGAAGGACATAGTCCCAAAAGGTAGTATCGCAACTGTGAAATCTCAGAATGAGCTCAGTGAATTAGTTATAATAGGGACTAAAGAAATGATCAAAGAAGAGATAGGACCATTATTTGGGGAACAAGGAGTACCACGAATGTGTGCATGATTGCTGTAAATCCTAAATCCTTTAGAAATATGAGTTATGATAACAATAATGAAAACAGAGGGCAGAGAAGAGGCAGAACAACTCAATCCCTACTCTCCCTGTGCGTGTGCATGTGCGCGCGTGTGTGTGTGTGTGTGTGTGTGTGTGTGTGTGTGTTTCTCTGTGTATGTACAAAGGCTTCCACGAAAGAAAAGTAAAGAACAAAAATAGTTAATAGGAAAACTTAAACCTAAGTTAAGGAATGGAAGTAGAATTTGCTTTCATTGTCTATACACATTTGTTATAAGGTTTATTTTTCTTTTTTTAATTGGAGGGGATGTCTGGCAAGGATAAAATGTTTTTGTTAGTTGAAAAAATTATATTTAAAAATCATAGAATACTAAAAAAAATGTCACTAGACTAGAAATGTGTATCTGTTTGTGAGCACTTAAAAAAATTACCCCATGACTCAGAAATGGGTTCCTCTTTGCCAGACTAATCTAATTTTTAAAAATAGGATACCTAGACTAAGGGAATACTACATAAATGATATACCTAGTCTCTATAAATGTATTTCATAAATTTCATCTCATGTTTTCCTTGTGAGATAGATGAAGGGATACAGAATGAATGATGGTATAGTTAGATAGAATGAGAACTGGCTGAATAATTGGACCCTTCCAAAAAACCAAAATAATGATTTGATGTCTCTCTATAGTTAGATACCTGGAAGAATCTATCAACAATTAATCATTAAACATTTATTAAGCACCTACTATGTGCCAGGCACTGTACTAAGCACTGGAGTGCAACAGAGCTCTGTTCTTGGTCCTATTCTGTAAATATTTTTGTCATTGTCTTGGAAAAGAACAAACATGGCACACGTATCAAATGTATAAATAACACAGAGCTAGAAAATATGATTTTAAGCAGTAGTAATAGAAGTATTATGGCCTTCGCCAGACTACGTCTGGAATACTGGGTTTAATTCTGAGGATTTTATTTTAGGAAGAACACTGGCAAGTTCAAACACATCTAGAAAAAAGTTGTCAAGACTGTAAGAAGACTTCAAATCGTGTCACAGCAGGATTAGTTGAAAGAAGCTTAGTTTGGAGACATCTCTAGCTAGGAAGTGTAATGTGAGAGGGAGGTTCTGCTTGGCCCCAAAGCGAAAACTAGGACCAACAGGTAGATTTATGAATAGGGACAGGTTTGTCTCAAAACAAGGAAAAATTCCTGACAAATTGAGTTGTTCAACAGTGGAAAGGAAAGCCTCTAGAGAGTGAATTCCCCATTTCTGAAAGTCTTCAAGCATACAGATGATCTCTCTTTTCAGATATGAATCAGACTTGATCATCCCTGAGGTCCTTTCTAGCTCTGAGATTTTATGATTGCATAAGTATATTTCACCATAAACACACACCTCTTGTGATTTAAATAGCATCTTAAAAAATGATAAACATGAGGAACTCAGAGTCACGTGAAAGTCTAGTGATAGATAGGACTAGGGATACAATCTATACAATTCGTTAAAAAAAAACCTAAATAAAACACTTAAAGGCAACCCGGTACTGATTAATTGTAATAAATCCACCTTTGAGCAGCAGAAGAAAAGGTGAAATGCTTTTTCCTCTTAGCATAGTGTCTGGCACATAATAAGTGTTTAAAAAATGTCTTATCCATCTGTCCATCGATATCTAACTAGCTAGTTAATTACTCTTGGTAGGTCAATGACTTAAGGTACAGTTTCGTTTTAATGTTGTCAGAGGTAGTTATTGTATCCATTGGTTTTTACCAAATATGTTTCTTCATTACAAGGGGATAGTTTCATGGTGGTAAGGTAAGGGGTGATATATTAGAAAATAAACAGGGTATGAAAATAAGACATCAGTAAAACTCTTTTAAAAATAATAAGCAACAAGAAACTGTAAAGACAGTGTTGGGTAGTGCACTGGTAGAAAAAATTTATGGGCCAACAAACAATTTTCAAAGTATAATCAAAGCTGAAATAATTGTATAATAGAGAAGCACCAGATTAGGAGATCTGGCTTAAACCTCATATGGTATCATATCATAATGGGAAATGATTAAGGCAGGATGGCAAAGGAAAGAAAATTATTATCAGTTATGATTCTGTATTTTATATTCAGAAAAGGAATAAACGGTATTTTACAAAAACAGCAGGGTCACACTACTTCTCATGCCATTTACACTGCTGTAACATGTATTTTCATTATGTTCAGAGAAGGAGCTCAAAAAATCCTCAATAAAGATATGCTGATACTAAACCTAGTCTTGCAGCAGCATCCTTCTCCTGCTGCCATATTGCTGCAGGAGATAAACTAGGACCTGGATCACTGACCCACCTTGGGATGCATGGTCAGGGCTCCTAGTGCCACATTTGCCAATGCACTCACCAACCTCTTCCCTCTCTCTCTGTCCCTAAGACCACACATACACACACACACACCCCAAAGTCAGTTCCCCAAGTCTCCAATACTCTCTTCTTTTCTATATAATCACTCAAAACATTTTCTAGCCTTATCTTGTTCTTTCCCTACAAAATTGATCACTGTTCTATCCTGGCTCCTCATCACTCCAAGTCAATCTCTAACCAAGCTTGACCAAACATTAGGCCTATGGCTATATCCTGACACTTTTAGATAAACCCTCAAAGTTATAGGCAACTTTGTCCCCTTCAGCCTCCAAACAACAGCTGCTTCTCTTCTCCTTCTGAATCCCAAAGTATCCTCGGCTCTTGTCTTCAGCATAGATCTTCCTCCCAAGGTAAATATTGCTAGCCTGTATGGTTAATCAGTATACATACACTCTACTCTCTGTCATCCATGTTGGCATAGCTGAAGGCATTTGAACTATTGAATCATGAGACAACTTGAGCTCTATGTGTTTTCAGTTTGGATTTCAGAAATGAAAGACTCCAAATGGGAAAAAGGAGACTGTCCCTCAAAGTTTCACCCATTCACATTCATCATCTGACATTTATTTTCTCATACTTTTTATTCACATCCTGAAAGCTCCCTGAAACAAAAATGAATGTCAATCAAAAGAAAACAGAGCCAGCAAATGAGAAATATTTACTGTACAGTACATAGGAAAGAATTAGTTCAAAAACAAAAGCAGATGGACAAATTAATTGGGAAATCTGACAGCACACCTTTTGTTAAGTTCACTTCTTAGTGTGTAATTATGGGAATATATTTAGAGGGAGATGAAGCCCTGAGTGGTGCCATTATTTAAAAAAAAACTTAAAAAATAGTGGAACATCAGAACTTGTTACAGCAATTCATATATAATACTTTTCGGATCCTATCTGTGAAAAAGTGATAGCTACGTGGGAACAAAAACTGTCCATAACATAGTGGGTATCTAAGGGAGGTGGTAACTCTGTCTAGTACTGGTCTTATTTTATGGAGAGAATAGGCAACTTCCCATAGAAAATAATTTTGGGGGAAAACAGGAAATTTTGTTGTTCAGTCATTTTAGTCGTGTCCAACTCTTTGAGACCCCATTTGCAGTTTGGCAAAGATACTAGAGTGGCTTGCCATTTCCTTTTCCAGCTCATTTTACAAATGAGATAACTGAGGCAAACAGGATTAAGTTATTTTTTTATGGGGGGAGAGAGAACTATTTATTATGACGTGCCGATGTCGAAAAAGAAAAACATCAATTTAACATTTTTTTTTATTTAATTGGTAGTTGTAATTACTGGGCAATGAGGTGCTTGGTAGCACCTACTTGTAGTGGTGATGACATTACTTTAGTCTTCATCATCAGGGAGAATACCCAATTCTTCATCTGTCCATTGAGAAGGACCTAGATATGGAAAATGACCCAATACAGGATCTGAGTTATGCCAGAAACGCCGGAGAATCCAAAACCACATTGTCGCACTTAACAACTCAGATTGGAAGACCTGAGATTTTGTCAGATGGGGATACGGCCGGTAACGGGGCTGAATGCGTACACCATCTCCAGCATGCTGGACTCCTCCAATGCCACGACTAACAGTATGCTCGCTCGGACCCTCCAGGAAGCGCCGACCTCCTTCGCGAAGGAAAGGTCCCAGACGCCTCAGCGCCGCGGATGCCACAGAGTGATCCCTATCTCCAGGATTAAGTTATTTGCCTAGAGTCACACAGCTAGTAAGTGCTTGAGGCCAGATTTGAACTTAGGAAGATGAGTCTTCCCGACTTCAGGCCCAGCACTTTATCCACTTCACTACCATTGCCCAAAGAAGCATGAACTCTACATTTAGATATCAGACAGACTACAATTACCCCTGGAGGAGCTCTTACAGTTATTTAAATTTACATGGAGATATGAATAGCTGAAAGTAAATTTCCACTAGGATTGGGATGGAGGTCAGGGTGGAGAAAGAGGGAAATACTTAGATACTAAAAAGAGGTTGGGGGAGGGGAGGAGAATAGCAAAGAAAATGAAACTAAGGGCATTGAACATGTCTTTACATGGAGGCAATTAGCCATCTGTTTGTGTCTTCAACAAACTGATTCATGTTCCTGCTAAATGAGAGAGAGCCAATAATGCACCAACAAACACTGAGTCACAGTCCAGGATTGTGCTTATTTGCATGATTCTTTTTCCAGTATAAAACTGTCACATAGCTGGGCGGAAACTATAAGACTAATTCCAAGAAGGTCAATCCACTTGAGTGTTAGCATCAGAATCTACCAGACCATGAACCCAAATTTCAGTCCTCAATCACTTATGTGGGTCAAAAACAAATGAGGGGACTTCTCTTGGATCAATTGTGGGTACTTGTTCAAGTCTCCCCAGGGTTTCTCCCTCAAAATCTCCTAAATCCTTAAGATTAGGTCATGAGAGAAGGCATGATAAAGCATCATAGAGCCCAGAGGGCTTGATGCCACCAGTGTCTCTGGTTCTGACTCTTGGAAGTTACCAATGAATTAATTAGCAAGTAATTATTAAGGACCTAATATGGGAGGGAGCACTCTGCTAAGTACTGAGGTTACAAAGAATGAATCGGTCCCTACATATAGTAAGCTTAAATTCTAATGGGGAGACAACAAATACCTACAAAATACATACAGCACAAATATAAAGTTAATGAATGCCAATATATAAAAAGTAGTCAAATACAAGATAGTCTGGGAGGGTTGGTCACTAGCTGTTGGTGGAATAACGAAAGGCTTTGTGTGGAAGAGGGTGCCTATACTGAAGCTGAAGGGGAAAGGGAGACTGTGAAGTAGGAATAAGGGGAGAGAACATTCCAGGCATGTGGGATAGCTGGTTCGAAGTCCCAGAGATAGGAGATGGATTATTGTGTGTGAGTAATAGAGAAGGCCAGTTTGATTAGACCACTGAATGTGGGAGAGGGAGTAATGTTTTATGGTGCTGGAAAGATAGGTTGGGGTTTGGTTGTGTAGGGCTTTAAAAGCTAAACATGGTAGTTTATAATTTATCTTAGAGTAGGTTGACTAGGGGGGCCATTGATGGGATTTGGGCTTCAAGAAAATTTAAGAAGAGTGTAGTATGGTGAGAAGTGTGAGGCAGGGAGACCAATCCAAAATCCGTCTTAATAATCTAGGCAAGAGATGATAAAGGCCTGAACTGAGGCATTAGTTATCTAAGTACATAGTAAAACTATAACTTAGTTTCTGAATCCTGCAGAGTGGTGAGGTAAACCCTATGACCTGTCAAACTCGACCCTGGGCAGAACAAGTTACACACCCAGCGGATGCATTGACGATGGAGCTTGGAGACAGACAGGGTAGCAGCATGACCACTCTGTGGAATAAGACATTGATCATTTGACCACTCTGAGCTTCCTACCTTCTTATTAAACTCGTATCAGGAGACTGCCAGAATTCAGAAGTGGGATAAAAGCTGAAGACTCCCCACTAGGAGCTTTAAAATACCTATAGCTGAAAGGCAATAGGAATTTAAGACCAGGTAGGGCTTAGATCCAGAAGACAAAAGGCCTGGCTGACCATGACAAGTCGTCTAGGTTGATACTGCAAAACCTGTTTGGATTTTGACCACTACATTGGTTTCACTTTGCTAAAAAAATTTTCAGCTAATTCTAAATATTTCTGTAATAAACTAACTAAACATAAGCTAAAACCCTTTGTCATTTAGGAGATATATAAACAGGTTTATTCCAGTTTTTCCTCTTCATTTGAAGCAGTTTGGCCTAATTTTAGAATTGTTCAACTAGATAACAAGTTAGCAGTTATGTAACACTTTTAAGGTTTATAAAGCACTTTCTCATTTTATCTTCCCAACTACCCTGAGAGGTAGATGCTGATATTATCTGTATTGTACAGAGAAGTAAAGTAAGGCACAGGGGAGTTAAGTGCCTTCCTCAGGATCACATATCTAGTAAGTATCTGAGGCAGGATTTGAACTCAGGTCTTCGTTATTCCAGGCGCAGCACTCTATCCACTGTACCATCTACCTGCCTTCATGGAAGGAAAACAAATCTAGTAAGACTCATGATTTATTGCTGCATTCCTGACAGGACAAATATGATACTAATTCTTTTAAGAAACAGCATCATGGAGTGGCAACAGGCATAGCGGCTAGAGAATGGACACAAGGCACAGAAAGATCTGACTTTCAGTCCTGCCTCTGATGCATACTAGTCATGTGACCCAGGGTAAGCACAACTCATTTCTCTAGGCAACTGTCTAAGACTAAGTTTCAGAGAAGGTGCCAACCTGCATGGGGAGGGGAGTTTCCTCATCAGAGAGTTAGGTATAGGTACTGTGAAATTACACAAAATGATTGAACATAGCCCAATCTCCTTTGAATGGCTGATGATATTTTATATCTTAATGAGAGCAGAAAACTATAGCAAGATTAGGTAGAGATAAAACATACCTGAGAATTTTAAATAAAGCTACTATCTAAAAATCTCAACTTTTCTACTTTTATTCATTACACTATGTTGAAGAATGATAGAAAGTAGCTTGTGTCGGAATTAGCTCTTCTTTTTTTCTGTATATATTTTATTTAATATTTAAGTTTTCAACATTGATTTCCACAAGATTTTGAGTTACAAATTTTCTCCCCATTTCTACCCTCCCCCCATTCCAAGACAGCATATATTCTGATTGCCTCATTCTCTAGTAAGCCCTCCCATCTTTCACCCCATTCCCCTCACCTCCCATCCCCTTTCCCCTTGCTTTCTTGTAGGGCAGGATAGATTTCTATGCCCCATTCCCTATATATTTGGTTTCCCAGCTCTATGCAAAAAAATTTTTTTTTAATTTTTTAAGCATCTGCTTTTAAAACTTTGAGTTCCAAATTCTCTCCCCTCTTCTCTTCCCACCCACCCTCCCTAGGAAGGCAAGTAATTTAACATAGATCACGCTTCTATCATTATGCAAAACACTTCCACAATGCTCATGTTGTGAAAGGCTAACTATATTTCCTTCCATCTTATCCTGTCCGCCTTTATTCAATTTTCTCCCTTGACCCTGTCCCTTTTCAAATATGTTTTCTGTTGATTACCTCCTCCCCTATCTGCTCTCCCTTCTATCATTCCC